>OZ005734.1:158408303-159042053 GCA_963930755.1 Eudasyphora cyanicolor
ACCAGATACCTGCAGAGTCTATCAAGCCGAAATAATGGCAATATGGGAAGTAGCCAAGTGGCTGAGTCGCAACATAGTAACCAACACTGGCGTTGTCATTTACTCGGGCAGCCAGGCTGCCATCAATTCTCTGGAGGCAACATCCCTAAATTCACAAACAGCCCTCGTCTGCCGCAGATATCTTAACGAGATGGCTAAGCAGTTTAATATACACCTCATATGGGTGCCTGGGCATAGGCATATCCCGGGGAACTGTAAAGCCGATGAACTTGCTAGGAAAGGGACGACATTACAAATTCTCGAAGAATTTGCACATATTGGTGCGCCACTATCCACGTGCAAGCTTTGGCTTAGGCAAGAGGCAATCGGCACCTGCAGGGTAGCTAGACAAATCTGGCACTGCTTGATCGGCGAGCACGCCAAAAGATTGGGTATTGACTCTAATGACTTCTGCAGAAGCTGTGGAGATGAGGAAGAAGTGGAGAGCATTGAGCACTTGCTATGCGACTGCCCCGCTCTGAGTAAACGACGACTGGACATACTGGGGTCGGCCTTTCTAGGCAGCCTAACAGATCTTTCCAGTACCGATATTCGTACTATAGATACATTTGTATATCAAAGAGGTTGGTTTCGATGAGGGGCATTTCAGCCCGTGGTAACACTAGGGACCTAAACTGGTCTTTGTGAGCTTGTATAAAAAAAAATACGGCTGCCGCCCTAACCTAAAACCTAGCGCACGAAAAGTTGCAATTGGAGAACGATTGTTTTGATAATAAATTTGAATGATTTGACCTCGAGCTCGACTTTCGTTTAACAATTTGTTCCAAATAACAATACAGGTCGAATAAAAGAATATTACCCAAATTTAATAATTTGTGAACGTTATTCTTGCGTATATCTCTCCATGATGAAATTGTAAACACTACTGAATGCAATGGAAAACAAATGACAGATCATGACATATTACAAATGGCCGAAACGTCACTTCAAAATCATATCATCCGTATTGGAACCCAATTAGCCTGGGATGGAGAAAAATATTACCGCATAACAAATTTGAAGTCAATCGGTTATTCCTTTCGAGAGCTATCGTGCGCACCAGCTAGCAAACAGACCCACAGACAGATAGACAGACAAACACACACACAGACAGACCGACGGGCGGACATTGGTGAAATGGCTTAAAATGACAAATAAATAAATAAATAAATAAATAAATAAATAAATAAATAAATAAATAAATAAATAAATAAATAAATAAATAAATAAATAAATAAATAAATAAATAAATAAATAATAAATAATAAATAAATAAATAAATAATAAATAAATAAATAAATAAATAAATAAATAAATAAATAAATAAATAAATAAATAAATAAATAAATAAATAAATAAATAAATAAATAAATAAATAAATAAATAAATAAATAAATAAATAAATAAATAAATAAATAAATAAATAAATAAATAAATAAATAAATAAATAAATAAATAAATAAATAAATAAATAAATAAATAAATAAATAAATAAATAAATAAATAAATAAATAAATAAATAAATAAATAAATAAATAAATAAATAAATAAATAAATAAATAAATAAATAAATAAATAAATAAATGAATAAATGAATAAATGAATAAATGAATAAATGAATAAATGAATAAATGAATAAATGAATAAATGAATAAATGAATAAATGAATAAATGAATAAATGAATAAATGAATAAATGAATAAATGAATAAATGAATAAATGAATAAATGAATAAATGAATAAATGAATAAATGAATAAATGAATAAATGAATAAATGAATAAATGAATAAATGAATAAATGAATAAATGAATAAATGAATAAATGAATAAATGAATAAATGAATAAATGAATAAATGAATAAATGAATAAATGAATAAATGAATAAATGAATAAATGAATAAATGAATAAATGAATAAATGAATAAATGAATAAATGAATAAATGAATAAATGAATAAATGAATAAATGAATAAATGAATAAATGAATAAATGAATAAATGAATAAATGAATAAATGAATAAATGAATAAATGAATAAATGAATAAATGATTAAATGAATAAATGAATAAATGAATAAATGAATAAATAAATATAAATGTCATGAATGGCACGTTCAATATTGACTTGTAAATCTTGAAGAGAGTCTGGTTTATTTCGAAAAACCAATGACTTCAAATAACCCCACAAGAAATAGGCAAATGGTGTTACATCACAGCTTCTTGGAGGCCATTCAATATCACAATTTCTTCAAATAATCGAATCTTCAAACTTTTCTCGCAACAATTCAATTGTTTCATTTGCTGTGTGGCACGTAGCCACAATCGGTCAATGGCAAAAAGATAGCTCTTAAGAGAGCTAGAATATTGCTTATGGGTGTCAATGTCGTAGGTCGACTGGAAAGTGTTTTGTTTTTGGATTTTTTAAAAATGGACATCATCAAATGTGAACGGAAAGTTTATTTTTGCCTTAGCTCCTTAACGCTACGTTCGGATCGGGAATCGGTCAATGGTAAAAAGATAGCTCTTAACGAGAGCTAAAATATTGCTCATGGGTGTCACGGTCGTAGGTCGACTGGATTTAAAAAAAATGGACTTAGCGCACGAAACTTCAGACCAATTAGCCTATCATCCTTCCTATTGAAAGGTCTGGAAAGACTTTTAGATTATTTCATTAGGGAAAACCCTGCCTTTCAAGGAATTCACCATGGTGGCATTTCTTGACATAGAAGGGGCTTTTAACAACATTCACTCAGATGCAGTAATTGCGACACTGTCACATCTAAAAGTTAACTCTAGTTTGATTAGACTAATTCAAAGTCTGCTCAACAGAAGACGCATAACAGCATGTCTTGGGTCCACAACTCTTACGAGGTTTGTAAACAGAGAGACCCCACAGGGAGGAGTACTGTCTCCACTAATTTGGAACCTAGCGGTGAATAAAATCCTGCTAGATCTAGAACATTGTGGCTGCAAGGTCGTGGCATATGCGGATGACGTGGCAATCGCAGTGAGTGGCAAATTCGTAAACGTCCTCAGAGACATCCTACAGGTGGCTCTGAACAAATTGGCTAGATGGGCCAGAAGCAGCGGTTTGGGCGTAAACCCAAACAAGACAGAATTGGTTCTCTTTACTAGGATGAATAAAGTCCACATGTGGACCCTCCACCTCGGATAAATGGAACAGATCTAGTCTTCTGAAAGGGCAAAATTTTTAGGAATAATTCTAGATAGGAAACTTTTATTAGACTTAACGTATTGGAACGTGTAAGGAAGGCCAACGTCGCCTTATACTCTTGCAAAAAGGCTGTAGGGTCGCGGTGGGGACTCTCTCCTAAAATCGTCCACTGGATATATATAGCAGTAGTTCGTCCTATACTGTTATACGGCATTGTGGTATGGTGGACGGCAACTGACAAACTAACCATCACCAACCTACTAACAAAGGTTCAAAGAACAGCCTGCCTGAGCATAAGCGGAGCCTTAAGGACTACAGCGACCGAATCTCTACAAGCCCTACTCCATATACTGCCGATTAATATTGTGGCGAGAGAAGTTGCAACCAATGCGGCAATAAGATTAAACTGCCTATCAATGTGGAGGTACATGAGGATATCAAAGTGTAGTGCTATGGTAACCGACAGAGTGGACTATATACCAAAGGTGTACACCTTCGAGAGAAATTACATCACTATGACTCCCGCCAGAGATTAATGGGTTGGAAGTATACCAGGTAATAGAAACCATCTCCACTTTTACACGGATGGTTCGAAGCTTGATGAAAAGATTGGCTTCGGAGTACACTGTGCAGAGCTTAGTTTGGATATAGCTCACAGCTACCAGATACCTGCAGAGTCTATCAAGCCGAAATAATGGCAATATGGGAAGTAGCCAAGTGGCTGAGTCGCAACATAGTAACCAACACTGGCGTTGTCATTTACTCGGGCAGCCAGGCTGCCATCAATTCTCTGGAGGCAACATCCCTAAATTCACAAACAGCCCTCGTCTGCCGCAGATATCTTAACGAGATGGCTAAGCAGTTTAATATACACCTCATATGGGTGCCTGGGCATAGGCATATCCCGGGGAACTGTAAAGCCGATGAACTTGCTAGGAAAGGGACGACATTACAAATTCTCGAAGAATTTGCACATATTGGTGCGCCACTATCCACGTGCAAGCTTTGGCTTAGGCAAGAGGCAATCGGCACCTGCAGGGTAGCTAGACAAATCTGGCACTGCTTGATCGGCGAGCACGCCAAAAGATTGGGTATTGACTCTAATGACTTCTGCAGAAGCTGTGGAGATGAGGAAGAAGTGGAGAGCATTGAGCACTTGCTATGCGACTGCCCCGCTCTGAGTAAACGACGACTGGACATACTGGGGTCGGCCTTTCTAGGCAGCCTAACAGATCTTTCCAGTACCGATATTCGTACTATAGATACATTTGTATATCAAACAGGTTGGTTTCGATGAGGGGCATTTCAGCCCGTGGTAACACTAGGGACCTAAACTGGTCTTTGTGAGCTTGTATAAAAAAAAATACGGCTGCCGCCCTAACCTAAAACCTAGCGCACGAAAAGTTGCAATTGGAGAACGATTGTTTTGATAATAAATTTGAATGATTTGACCTCGAGCTCGACTTTCGTTTAACAATTTGTTCCAAATAACAATACAGGTCGAATAAAAGAATATTACCCAAATTTAATAATTTGTGAACGTTATTCTTGCGTATATCTCTCCATGATGAAATTGTAAACACTACTGAATGCAATGGAAAACAAATGACAGATCATGACATATTACAAATGGCCGAAACGTCACTTCAAAATCATATCATCCGTATTGGAACCCAATTAGCCTGGGATGGAGAAAAATATTACCGCATAACAAATTTGAAGTCAATCGGTTATTCCTTTCGAGAGCTATCGTGCGCACCAGCTAGCAAACAGACCCACAGACAGATAGACAGACAAACACACACACAGACAGACCGACGGGCGGACATTGGTGAAATGGCTTAAAATGACAAATACAATTTCCACCGAACATACTTTGGGTCTTAAGTCACTCCTTCGATGTGTTAGATTTATGGCTCGTTACAAATGATATGTACCCTCCTACGTAAGGTGAGGGGATAAAAACCGCAGCTGCAGCTGTTATATATATACACTAGCTGGACCCGGTCCACTTCGTTGCCCCAGATTGAGATTTCCGATCCCGTCCATTTTTGAACCAATCACAAATCCTGCCACCAAATACGTATACATAAAATAACAACACTCTCGCTAACAAATTGTGCAAGATATCTCAATTCCAAAATGTGGCTTACATGGACGGAGCCACGCCCATTAGTCTGATCCCGCCCATTTTTTAACTAATCACGTAGACTGCCACCAGATACATATACACAAAATTACAGCATTCTCGCTACTAAATTGTGCAAGATAGCTCAATTTTGGGTTATATGGGCGGGGCCACGCCCTTTGGTCAGATCCCGCTCATTTTTAGACCAATCACGTAGGCTTCCACCAGACACATATACACAAAATTACAGCACTCTCGCTAACAAATTGTGCAAGATATCTAAATTTCAAAATTTGGCTTATATGGACGGGGCCACGCCCATTGGTACGGATATATATGCACAAAATTCCAGCTCTCTCGATAACAAATTGTGCAAGATATCACATTTTTAAAATTTGGCTTATATTGGCGGTGCCACGCCCATTGGGTCGATCCCGCCCATTATTGGACCGATCACGTCGACTGCCACCATATACATATACACAAAATTCCAGCACTCTCGCTAACAAATTGTGCAAAATATCTCAATTTAAAAATTTGGCTTATATGGGCGGGGCCACGCCCATTGGTCCGATTCCGCCCATTTTTGGAAAATTCACATAATCTGCCACTAAATACACACAAAATTTCAGCACTCTAGCTAAAAATTTTTCTCAATATCAAAATTGGACCCATATGGGCGGGTCCACGCCCACTAGATATATTGAAAATTCAAGTACCCTATTTTCAGCACCCCCTGCACATGTACATTCTGTGAAAATTTCAAGATGATCGGTCTATCCGTTTAGACGTCTATACGGAACAAACAAACAAACAAACCCACAAACAGACACTCTCTTTTATATACATAGATTAAATACATATTTTTGCAATAAAATATGAAAAAGTTGTGAAGGTCTTTTGAGATATATTTTTTTAACTGTTCACTAAACTTGTAATTTGTGTTTAACGCAGCACTTTGTTTTCCATTCATTTATTTGTTAACGGTACTTATCATATGAACGAATTTACTGAATCCGAAACAGTGTTGCCAGATTAAATACTTACCGAAATTTTAATTCACAACAATAAACAAAACTTAAAATTGCAACACTTTACAGCGAAAATATGGCACTGCTAAGAACTACCAACTTTGAGATACAATAACATAAAAACTGGTTGGCATATCAAAGTAAAACTATATAATATCTAATTGGAGTGTTTACTATTAAAGTAATTTAATTTTGTCTAAAAATGTGCAGGTCGACTTATATCATTTAAGGCCTCGGGGTGACATTGTGCCAGTGCGATTTGTTATTGTATTTTCGTTAGTTTTTATATGGGGGTTTATATCGTTGTTGATTTGTCTCCAGAATATTCTCTTTGCTTTACACCATCTTTGCCCCTATTATGTATTATAGAAATCAAAGTTTTTTAAAAACTGTGAAGAAAATTCAATTACAGCTCCTCGTATAGCTATTTCTCTCCGATCGATTATTCAGTGTTTGTGATCGGTTTTGGGCTTTGTTGTGTTCTGACATATATAGTAAAATTTTATGACCAACATTTTTGTAGAACAATTCATCTCCGCCCTCGCCATTTTTAGGGGTATTTTTAACGATTTGTTAAAATACGGTCAAAAAATACCGTTATGTGGAGAAGCTAGAGAAATTTTTGAGATACAATGTGGTATTTGTGTGATTTTTAGGGTGCGTAGACACGTTCAGATTTACAGCCCTGAAAGTTATGCTGAAAAAGCAAAAAAAAATAATATTTTTTTCCTTAAGTTTTTCAAAAAATGTGCAGGGAAAAATATTTTTTGGCATAGAATGTTAACAAAGTTTATTAATCATATTCTTAGCTACATTATTGCTAAATTAAGTTAATCGGTATTACCAAGTCTGAATTAGCCATTGGTCAAAAACTGTTGACACCATTTTCGAGGGTCCCACTGATTTCACCAATTTCGTCAAACCGAGTATAGGGTTATACTACCATTTGGTAGTAGAATCGAACATATACTGTCAAGTCCTTGTATTTTTCAAAAAGTGGTCATTTCTTGTATAGAGTAATTATAATCTGAATACATTTATGCCAAAATCCCGAAATCGAAATTTTCTGAAATCGGATGTTATTCCAGAAAACCACAGATATATCCTATGGTGGAGGGTATAAATACATGGCGAACAAATTGTCAAGAGGTATACTAATATTAAAAAGCTTTAAGGACAAGGCATCTCTTAAAACGCCGTAACATATTATCACTAACAACTACAAATGTTATTAAAATATACATGTATTATATTTTTATATATATGTACCTTTCATGAAAATATCTTTTATATTTCAGTGAATAGTGAAAGTTTCAGCGTATATGCACCGGGATTTTTGTCTAGATTTGTCGAATCGCATGCAGTGATGTTTCAGGGAAACGCTGGTCTTAAACCAAAAGATGGGGAAATGACCAGCCGTCCATGGCAGTGGCCAATTAATTATAAGGTGAACCGATAACTTACCGCATTATATAGCATGTTGCTAAAAACATATTTATTTAATTTATTTTATTTTCTTTACAAAGGGACAATTTTTCTCTGGGAATGATTACCGCATATACCTGTTGGGTAACCCTATAATTTGGTGGTCCAATATATTTTTTTTGAACTTATTCGTCATAGTTTTCATAATAAACATTATTAAGCGAAGGAGACAAGATGGACTTAAAAATATTGTATGTAAAATCACGAGACATAACTGTCCATACATCGGATATACTGGAAAACTATGTAAACATTCGCCGAAAATGTCCATTAAAAATAAAAGCGGTTTGTTGTTGATTAATTTTATATACCTATACATACAATTTCTTACGCATTACATTTTCAGATGAAACCTCAATTGGACCACATTTAAAAGCGGGAATTTGGTTATATTTCGGATGGGCAATTCATTATTTGCCTTTTTGGGCAATGGGTAGAGTACTATATTTCCATCATTATTTTCCGGCGGTGGTGTTTAATTCGATGCTAACAGGTAATATTTTCTTTTTGTACAGTGGACCGATTACAAACTGTGGTAATAAATTTAGATCTTCAAAGGGTCGGTCAAATGTTTCACAATATTCTAGACATTTCGTCGGCTTAATTCTATTTTGTTCTATGTGCCATTTTTATGATTGCAAAAAATCACATTTAAAGTTTTGAGTACAATTTTCTAAAAACGGGACTGAAGAGTTATACACTGCTGAATTAGAATTCAGCAGAATAATTGCATCAACACTGTGTGCACAATTGCATTGGGAATATTTCTACTACAGCTCGGCCAATCTGTTTTAATTATTAAACAATGTAAAAACGTAAGTCCAACTAAATTCCCCTGCAACCGAGCGGGATATCAAAACTACAGAAAGAGCAGTATTCTCAGTTGGGACGGCTGGCTTCCAAAGTCTACATGCATGCCTCGATGATTTCCTTATACGGAGTCTGTGTTACCTGTCAGTTATCAATATCACCAACGACGTAACGATTATTCGTCCTGCGCCTGCGTGGAATGTACTGTCACCTTAAAATGAGACACATTCCTCTCCTTATGAAATTAGCAAATTCACGGGATATGAAGCAACTACCTCGATCTGTTACACATCTCACTGGGCTATTGTAGTAATCAAAATACTTCAACAATGCAGAGTTCCCCTCCTGAGTACTTGTTTTTAGTACAGGGTACAGGCTGAAACACTTTTTGCAGGCATCTATGACAACCAATATATGCTTTTAATGCAGACCGAAATGATCCATGCGGATTGTGTGAAAAGGCCTTGGTTCCATCGATATGCTATGTAAGATCCTAGCATTCGGTGTGTGCGGCGCAGTGTACACAATGCGTTTTATGCAGTTCTTCATAAATTTTCCTCATCATATCTGGGAACTACGCATCCTTTGATAACATTTATCCACGCCCAAATGTCTGATTTGCTCATGTTCGTTTCTTATGATCTCATTCTACAGTAGTCGGCATAAATATCTTTTTGTGGCTTGTGAAACTAGCTTTGCTTAGTATCGTTAAATAACGGTGCAAAAATGATGAACAAAACAAAGAATCTATTTTAGCTCTATGCAGGCCAAATATTGTATTGTTTACCTCTCTCTTTCTCTTTCTGGGTATAAGAATGCATGGAGACAACGAATTTTTGCGTGGCATAAGTATTTTGACGGAATCTTTGTGTAACTGTCTTTACACTTTAGAGCACGTGAAAACCAAACAACTTCTGCATTTAACTTCAATTGATAACTATCGTTGATAAAAAATAAAAATTTAATAAAAGCTATTAAAAACCATGGGTAAAACGGCAGAGTTGAGCTTGGTTATCAGATCTTCAATGGTAGCAAAATTTAACGCAGGAACGGCAGTGAAAGACATTGCAAATGTGTCACGTCAAACTGTGCACTACCAAATTAATAAATTTAAAAAGCATAATGACATATGAAACTTGAAGAGATCAGGTGCTAAGCCCAAAACAACGCCAGCTGAAGACCGAGTTATTTTACGGGAATTTAAAAAAATATATTTCTGAAGCCTCAAGCAGCGGCAGATCAATGGAATTTGACGGCCAAGAATCCAATCAGACCGACGACGTTTAAAGGAAGAAGATTTTAAAACAATTACAGCTATGGACGTGCCGTACATATCAAAGGCAAACAAGCTTAAACGACTGCCCTTCGCAAAGGAACATCTGCACAAGCCAAAGGAGTTCTGGAGAAGCGTTCTATGAACAGATGAAAGCTCCTTTGAGTATAGCTCATAAAAATTGTGTACGACTGCCGAAGGTAGTAAGGCAAAAAACGGCCCGTTTTTGAAAAGGAGAGTCATGGTGGAGGCTCTGTCATGTTCTGGTGATGTGTTGCGTATAATGGGCTGGGTGACTTAGTTCCAATCACCGGTTCGATAAACCAAAGTCAATATCTGAGTACACTAAATAATAATGCATTTCCTTCCGGAGATAGGCTTATTGGGGAATCTTTTATCCTGCAACAGGATAATGCACCATGTCACAAAGCACGGACGATAAGTAACTTTTAAAAGACTGCTGGTGTTACGACTTTGGACTGGCCTCCTTAAAGTCCAGATTTAAATATTATAGAAAACGTCTCGTGTCTTTTGAAAAGCAAAAGAACAGTTTCGTTAAATAAAACTAGATATGAGACAGTTTCTGAGGTCACTTCCCTTTGGAAAGAGATATCTCCAGAGATTCTTCAAAATTTTGTGGATTCAGTACCGAGACGCCTTCAAAAAGTTATTGAAGCCAATGGAGATTATACATTTTACTAAACTGTTCTTCATTTCATTACTTTTGTTAAGTTTAAACTATGTTTTCTTAGTATTACATACTTGTCAAAATACTTGTGCCAACACATGAATTAACTAATTAATTTATATCTTTTTAAGTTTCTATGAAAAAATATTTGTTTGCTTATTTTTAAATTTGTATTAGTTCTATATAAAAAGGAAAAAATAAACAAGACTTCTTTATTAAGCCATTTAAAAGTTAAAGTCAAAAATGCACGATTTTTATTTCGTCAAAATACTTATGCCGACTACTGTACATGTCAACTGGAACGTATAAAAGCAATTTTTCGCCATTTTTATGTATTTCACGCCACAAGGTGGTTCAGAATTTAATTTTACTGGCCAAATTTTAAATCACCGATTTCTTATTCGAACTTCAGAAGGTCAAGGGGTTAAAGAGATTTTCTACCAGCTGAAAGGTGAAAGTGTCCTCTTAAAGCCCATATATACTTTTGTACTTGTCTTGACCCGTCTGTAAAAAACTTTAATTTGAATGAAATTTCGCGAGAAAAAATTGTTTTTCTCTTTTTATTTTACCTGTTTATATGATGTAATATTTGTTAGATTTGTAACTTATTTTTACCTAATTTTAGCCCTTTTCAGTTATTTAAATCATTTTTATTTTACCTATGTATAGGCTACCTATGAACACAGTATAACATAATTTATGTAAGAAAATATAAAAGCCAGTGGTATTCGAATACAAACTCAGTTGCAAAAATGGGAGCTATATCTAAATATGGACCGAAATGGCCCATTTGCAATCCCAAACAACCTGCAACTATAAGAAGTATTTGTACCAAATTTGATCAACCTAGCTCTATTATTGCGGACTGTAGCGTGATTACCACAGACGGACGGACGGACGGACAGACGGACATGGCTAAATCGTCTTAGAATTTTACGACGATTAAGAATATATATACTTCATGGGATCTCAGATCAATATTTAGAGGTGTTACAAACGGAGTGACAAAATGAATATACCCCCCATCTTATGGTGGAGGGTATAAAAATTGAGAACTTCAGCTGTATAGATCTGTAATAAGATTAGCCGAATATTGCATAATTCTTCAGAGAAGATATAGTATCTTCCAGTTAATTCAATGCGTTCTTTGTGTTCACGGAATTTTGTTATATTCTCACGGCTGCACACACATGTGGCATGTTGCACCACCATAAAACACACACGTGTTTTGATTCAGACTTTTTTTTGCCAGCATTCACGTGCAGTATGTCCCATTTTTCCACAGTTATATCATTTCTCATTTCTATATTTTCGCTCACCTACATTTTTCCCTGCAGTGTCCTGAATACCTTTTGACAAAAAAACTTGTTGATGTTCTTCGATTCCAAGTTTGCTGTTTCTCCTTTCAAACTCCTCAAGTATTTTATTATTCAGCATGGCTAAAGACGGCAAACAATCTCTCGATTCAATAGGAACTACAAAATTCCCCTAGTCCTCGGGCAAACTACTAGGCATCATTATTACCAGTAACTCATCCAGATCAGAGATATCCACTCTCGCGAGCTTTCCAACAATGTCATTAAAAATAGTTGATGTTCGTTCATAATTGGTTGTTTTGTTGTTTTTAGAGCGTAGGTTGAATTGTATGCATCGGTCTCTGGACAGAAATTTCTGAGCTTATATCGACGTACCTACTACGGGATAATACTGGCTATAGGAGTGTCTCCTCCAAACAATTTATGATTAAACCAAAAAAGACAAAGGAGATTATGGCGCAGGGGAGGAAAAACCCAGTGCCAGCGACAAGCGTTGATTCACTCACGAGTCATGTGTCGTCGTTATCGAACAATTGTGAGCATGCAACTTCTACGAGCTTTCGTGCCTTGGATCCCGTAGTCGAAAATGAAATAAGAGCACATCCAGCCGCAGGCATCTGGCAGAATCCCCGAAGACCAAAAGAGTAACTTCGAAGATTTTGTCTATACGAGGGTATCGGAGTACGTCCTCGAATCTAAGGATGAACCACCAATACAAGTTATGAGTTGAAAGTTTGAGAGGGTGTTTTGATGCTAAGGCTGGCATCACAACGCTGCGCTGGTGTCCTCGTAAAACTTGTGGATAGCTTGGTAAGGAAAAGCGACATTCCAGAACTCATAAAAACGACTCTATATGTCATGGGATGTCCCAGCAAGTTCTCATCAGAGTACATACTCGACATCATTGGCAAACAGAATTCAAAACTTTCCGTTGGAAAGTGGGAAGTCTTCTATAGGAAGGATGGGGTATGCTCCTCGTATTGGGTATAGATCCTGAATCCAAGAACAATCTTGTCATGGCGAAGGGATTGGTGTACTTTTTGATCTGGACAGTCTTTTTCAAAATGGATGGAGACAAGTAAGACACTGCAAAAAACTGATGTGGAAGTAGTCAATAACACCACCAGTTTTCCAATAATACCGTCACTTTTACAGGAAGTTCCCAGCGAAGGTGGTGATCAAAATAATTAGAGCCGCACAACGATTCTAAATTATGAGGGACCGACAACACCGCCTCCAAAAATGTCTTCTAGAAGATGGTGTAATAGGTAGTGATCGATTGGGCCAGCCTACACGCGATTATCTGTACAGATTATGTACAGAAGACGTTAGCTCTGTTCCTTTACCTACTACAAGTTACTACTTTTTACGTTGCTGATCAATCGTAGTGAACGGACGTGTTTAGCACAGAGCGGATAGTTAAAACCTGTTAGGCAGTACCTATTACGCAATTGCAAAGAAAAATCTGTACAAAGTCTGGAAGGCCTACATCGAAGTACCTATTACGGGCTAATACAGACAAAAAATAAATAAATTCGTTGAGGGGATGCCTTCGTGTTCCGATGGAGCGGGGTTCCCCACTCGTCCTACTGTCCGTCCGTTGGTCTTTGGTCCCCCCAGTACTCACAACAGGTGGTACGGTGAGGGAAAAACGTCATGTCCGACCGTCAAAACGGAAGCACGATGAGCACCGGATAGCGCTGAGAGTTTTGACCAAGTTGGAGGCTGTTGAGGTTTCGGCTCTTACCGAAAAACAAAAATAGACACTTACCTGGGCTAAAGGCGAAATAGATGCTTCTAAGACCATTGAGCCGGCTGCCTCAAGGACAAATGGAGCCATGTGCAATCAGCCATTATGGCTCATTACCTCGATGTCCGTAGAGAAATGCCGGGCAAACCACCAATCTGCAACGATGCGGGATGGCATCAGGAGAGAGTAAAGCTCTTATATTTCGGAGATGCCAGATCAGTAGAATTGTATAAGGCAGCTCCGAGTCGAGCGGGTGAGGTGTGGCCGGGTGCCCAGTTGGATGTTGTCGAAAAAACAACATCCCTAGTCACCCTAGAGCCATCATCTGGGTTACAGAAGAGCCCTCTAACCCGGCTGACATACTAGAAATAATAAAAGATTCCAATCCTGGTCTGCCGGCCCATAATTGGAGAATCAGCAATGTGGGTGAAGCGGATGGTAAAATGTGCAGGTCAATTTGATCCTTAACGCTGAATCCACCTCCCATATACAACGTGTAAGTGCAACCCTACAATATGGCTTCGAGACTATAGTCTTGAAGGTATACAAGCAGGATATAGCTCCCACTGCGGAAGGTGAGTCGTCCACCGTGGTTGATACACGGCTTTCTGGAAGTGCGGAGGTACCCACGCCCATGATTTCTGGTGACTCCAACTCTAACAGAAGATCTGTAACGTCCTTCTCTGAGGACGAAAGCTTTACTTCTGACACAGAGGGCCTGAGGGGAGTCTCCGGACTCTTTGACGCATTTGGCGGGGACACGCTTTCGATGATACGGGCGAAGAGTTCGATAACACCCTTGTAGTCGTGGATGTTAATCCGTCAATTACCAATGATGGTAAGAATTCTACAGATTAACCTCCATCACGCTTAAGCAGCCTCAGCGGCTCTATTGCTGCGCCTGTCCACAGGTGCAGTAGACATCGTCCTGATACAGGATCCCTACGCAGTGGGAGGAAGGGTGTGCGATATCAGGACACCCAACTTTAAACTGCTTGTGGCCAACTGTGAAGGCACTCCAAGAACCTGCATTTTGGCCAGGAAAGATCTAAGTATCTTTCTCCTGGCTAATTTAAGTTGTAAAGACCAAACACCTGCTAGTCTGGAGATCGGTAATCGCATATATTGGGTGGTCTCCAGTTACTTGCCTTATGAAGCTGTAGTACCGACTGTTCTATTAAGGGAAGTAGTAGAAGATGCAACGTCTGACGAGTTCGAGCTGATTATTGGCGCAGACACGAACGCTCATCATACTATCTGGGGTGGTACGGATATAAACAATAGGGGTGATTCGCTTTTTGACTTTATTCTAACTACCAACCTAAGTATTTGCAACATAGGTAATAAACCGACCTTTACAATTAAAGACAGACAAGAAGTACTAGACGTAACGTTTGCTACTGACCAGCTGTCAGACAAAATTATTGGGTGGAATGTACTATTGAGTTCAAACTCGCTGAAAAAGCGCCTGAACCTGCCGTCCACAGAAATGTGAGAAAAGTCCTCATCTCCAAACTTCTGTACGAACCGAATGACAAAGCCGGTCTAGATAATCTGGTCGAGCATATCACCACATCATTCAATAGTTCCCTTGAAGAAGCCTGTCCAAAAACAAGGAACAAGGTAAAACTAAACCCCAATGGTGGACTTCTGAGCTAACGGCTATGAAAAAGACCTGCAACAAGCTATTCAACAAGGCTAAATCTACTGGGGTCGCTAATGTTTGGGATGCCTATAAAGAGCAACTCAAGATATATGAGAAGGAGCTTAGAGAGGCGCAAAGACGCTCTTGGTATACCTTCTGTGGCGAAGTGCAAAAGGTCTCCGACGCCGCAAGTCTGAGGAAAATACTACCAGCTTCACCCTGTACAGTGGGTTACTTGCAGGATGAGGCAAATAATTGGACAAAAAACAGCGAGCAGTCGCTGAACATACTGCTCGGCACACATTTCCCGGGGAACTCACCAACAGAACTCGAAGATCAACAAGACCAACAAGAATGCTAGTGGAATGCGAGCGTTGCTAGCTTGTTGACTGAGAGATCCAGAAAAAGCTGGGCTATTAATAGCATTGAGCCCTTCAAGTCACCTGGACCAGACGGCATCACTCCAGCAGAAATGTTGAAGTACATTATTCCCTGGCTGGAGAAAACTTATTTAGGCTGTATCAGGCTTTCACACATCCCGAATCGATCAAAAGACTTCAGACCAATTAGCCTATCCTCCTTCCTATTGAATGGTCTGGAAAGACTTTTAGATTATTTCATTAGGGAAAACCTGGATACAAAACTCCTGTCGGTGAACCAACATGCTTACTATAAGGGGAAGTCTACAGAATCAGCCCTGCACGAACTTGTGAGCACTATCGAATCGTCCCTGTATTTCAAGGAATTCACGATGGTGGCATTTCTTGACATAGAAGGGGCTTTTAACAACATTCATTCAGATGCAGTAATTGCGGCAGTGTCACATTTAAAAGTTAACTCTAGTTTGATTAGACTAATTCAAAGTCTGCTCAACAGAAGACGCATAACAGCATGTCTTGGGTCCACAATTCTAACAAGATTTGTAAACAGAGGGACCCCACAAGGAGGAGTACTGTCTCCACTAATTTGGAACCTAGCGGTGAATGAAATCCTGCTAGATCTAGAACGTTGTGGCTGCAAGGTCGTGGCATATGCGGACGACGTTGCAATCGCAGTGAGTGGCTAATTCGAATACGTCCTCCAAGACATTCTACAGGTGGCTCTGAACAAATTGGCTAGATCGGCCAGAAGCAGCGGTTTGGGCGTAAACCCAAACAAGACAGAATTGGTTCTTTTTACTAGGATGAATAAAGTCCCACATGTGGACCCTCCACCTCAGATAAATGGAACAGATCTATTCTTTTCCGAAAGTGCAAAATTTTTAGGAATAATTCTAGATAGAAAACTGTTATTTAGACTTAACGTATTGGAACGAGTAAGGAAGGCCAACGTCGCCTTATATTCCTGCAAAATGGCTGTAGGGTCACGGTGGGGCCTCTCTCCTAAAATCGTCCACTGGATATATATAGCAGTAGTTCGTCCTATACTGCTATACGGCATTGTGGTATGGTGGACGCCAACTGACAAACTAACCATCACCAACCTACTAACAAAGGTTCAGAGAACAGCCTGCCTGAGCATAAGCGGAGCCTTAAGGACTACAGCGACCGAGTCTCTACAAGCCCTACTCCATATACTGCCGATTAATATGTGGCGAGAGAAGTTGCAACCAAAGCGGCAATAAGATTAAACTGCCTATCAATGTGGAGGTACAAGAACTACGGTCAAATGAGGATATCAAAGTGTAGTGCTATGGTAACCGACCGAGTGTACTATATACCAACTGCGTACACCTTCGAGAGAAATTGCATCACTATGATCCCGCCAGAAATGAATGGGTTGAATACCAGGTAATAGAAACCATCTCCACTTTTACACGGATGATTCGAAGCTGATGAAAAGGTTGGCTTCGGAGTAACTGTGCAGAGCTTATTTTGGATTTAGCTAACAGACTACCAGATACCTGCAGTGTCTATCAAGCCGAAATAATGGCAATATGGGAAGTAGCAAAGTGGCTGAGTCGCAACATAGTAACCAACACTGGTGTTGTCATTTACTCGGACAGCCGGCTGCCATCAATTCTCTGGAGGCAACATCCCTAAATTCTCAAACAGCCCTCGACTGCCGCAGATCTTTTAACGAGATGGCTGAGCAGTTAAATATACACCTCATATGGGTGCCTGGGCATAGGGATATCCCGGGGATTTGCAAAGCCGATGAACTTGCTAAGAAAGGGACGACATTACAAATTGTCGAAGAACTTGCATATATTGGTGCGCCACTATCCACGTGCAAGCTTTGACTTAGACAAGAGGCAATCAGGCAGTCCAACGAAAGATGGACAGAAATCGGCACCTGCAGGGTAGATAGACAAATCTGGCCAAGGTATGACCTGAGAAAATCAAAATATCTCCTCTCACTAGAGAGGCAGAGGTTGTCTACGTTAGTATCAGTTCTGACGGGACACTGCTTGATCGGCGAACACGCCAACAGATTGAGTATTGAGTCTAATGACTTCTGCAGAAGCTGTGGAGATGATGAAGAAGTGGAGAGCATTGAGCACTTGCTATGCGACTGCCCCGCTCTGAGTAAACGACAACTGGACATACTGGGGTCAGCCTTTCTAGGCAGCCTAACAGATCTTTCCAGTACCGAAATTTGTACTATCGATGAGGGGCACTTCAGCCCGTGGTAACACTAGGGACCTAAACTGGTTTATGTGAGCTTGTATAAAAAAAATACGGCTGCCACCCTAACCTAAACCTATATCGGTAGCATTCTCAAAAACGACCCTAATTGATTGTCAACAATTTCATTAGAGATCTACATACATACATCTGGATGTAAATTATCGTCGACGTTGTCAGTCTCTATGTTAAGCCTTGCATCGCAATTGTTCTTGAGGGAAAATTTCGTAACATTGCTTTAAACTTCCAACCGAAACCTCTATAAACTTAACGTCGCGACTTTTATACAATTTAGTGGTATTCGTCGCCTATTTGGATGTTGACTCCGTTAAATATCCTGTTAAAATACATTCAATACTTTTCGATGAAATCTTGTATTTTCCAGGTGATTTATTAAACATTATTTCCCTGTAACCAAAAATGTTTAAATGCGATACAGATGGTTTTATAAAGCTCCATAGAAAACCGTTTCCACTGCTTCTTCCCAAAAATTGTGATTTAAACCGACTCCATTCAACATACACCGCGTCATTTCAACTAACGTGCAATAGCTCTCTCGGCCACGCCATTTTGTTGGGGCGTATACCCTACAGTAAATTGTGTCCTTATTCCCAACTTCTCCAGGTTAAGTGAAGACTCGGTGTTTAAATATTCCCTTCCATTGTTGCTACCGATTATTTTTAATTTCTTTGACTTTTGCCTCTTTTATATAATTGTGGAAGTCCTTCAAAACTTCGTTTTTATGCTTGAGAAATGTACAAATGTCATTCTAGAGTAATCATCAATGTTTATGAGGGGTGTTGTGCCTTTTTTGTATATCTAAGCTTAGTTTTTTTTAGTTCTTTAGTTCACGTTAGTTTTATTTTTTAATCATAAACTTTAATAATTTCTTTACTTTACTGTATATTTATTTGCCTTTTATTTAATAAGAATATGTTGCGATTTTCGAGTTTGATTTCAATTAATTTCACTGGTTTTTATTTCAAAGTTTATTTTACAGGTTTAATTTATTTGACAATTTTTGTTTGTTTTTGTTTGATCAATCGAACACTTCGATGGTTGAAAAAAGAGTGAAAAAGAAGCAACAACAACGACAACGCACATTCCGTTGTTTATGCATGTCCATAAGCAAACGCGAATGTTGCTATTGTTGTTGTTGTAACTTTTTCGGTCGACATTGAACATACTGGGTATCCTATGGCAGTTTGTAAAGCCGTGACAGTCTCGAGCTCACAGGTCAATGATCCATTACGATGGAGGCCATGGAACTCGTCGGCACCAAGCTCAAGCTCGATGACTGTGTTGCTCCGGGGGGCAGGCCTTTTCGTATGGAGGTCTTGGGGGGTCATGTGTGAGTAGAGGTCGAAGTTCTCGGGACCATTTGAATCGAGACGACCGAACAGTTGCCTGGAACTTTGCGAATTTCACATACGTGATTGTAAATACACCGAGATCTTGGAGATGGGTTAATATAAATTTATGCCCACTCGACAAATATGCCACATGTCTGTTTCATTGAGTGTAGCGATTCGGATGTGTGCCGTCGGAATGAAACATTGTGCCCAATTGAAATTTATTCCAGATCTCGGTTGCATTTTAAATTCGGATGCGCTCCGGATGAGTCTGTGTTGTAAGCCGGAAGTCGATGGCCGCTCAGAGGTTCTAGAGGCTCTAGCCGTTGGTTGTGGTGATGACGTAGGTCGTGTATCACCCGTATTGAGAGGTCTTGTAGCGCGTGACGTTGTTGGAGGTGATTTTGAACGGTTTTCAATCAGCTCGCGAGGTCTTGTGGCACTTGCTGTTGTGGTCGCCAGCCTGTTGTTGTTTGGCTGGTGCGAGTACCTTTTTGAGCTGCGGCGAAAAATGTAAGAGGGTGTTCTGTTTTTCCTTACAGATCTGGCACCGATGCTCCGTTTTGCAGTTTGCTGTAGTATATGAGCAGGCTAAGCAGTTTAGGCAATAAAAGTGGTCGCACACAACCTCAAATCGTTCCGTAGGGTCGAGAGCCAGGAATCTGGGACATGTCTTGATCGCATGATATCTGCGGCATAGCATGCATGAGTAGGTCCAGAAGCGAGGTCGATTACCGTCGTTTTTAGAAGTTATATATAAAGGAGAAATGTATGAGTGATTTCTTATAAATTGATATTTGAATTTGTGACTAAACTCAAAGATTGTTGCCAGTCATTGCGAAGGTAGTGGAGTAAGTTTTGAAATAGGTCTACGAATAACTCCCTTTGATGTCTTTAATGCCACTACTTGAGTATTATTGTCAGACCCAGTATATAATTTCACAATTCGGCCTAACTCCCATTCATTTTGGAGGACTCTCCTTAAAGATAACAAGGTCGTTGAGTTTCAGGTTTTCTTGCTGTCTTTTCCATTTATGTCCACGATGCAATTCTTTTAAATATTCTGTCTTCCAGCGTTGGCAAAATTGTTGAGAAAGAATTTTTAAGCGTTTCCAACGATTAGCGAGAATGATGTTATCGTTGGAAATATCTGGTTCTGTTGGAGAAAAGATTGGAGTGGCTATTAGAAAATGTCCTGGAGTTAGTGGTGAAATATCATTAGGGTCACCACTGGCGGGACTAAGAGGTCTAGAGTTTAGGCAAGCTCCAATGCAAGTCAAAATTGTAGAAAGTTCCTCAAATGTAAATTTCATGTTTGGAATCAATTTGCGTAAATGTGTCTTAAAGGATTTTACGCCTGCTTCCCAAATCCCACCCATATGTGGTGCACCAGGAGGTATGAAGTCCCATTCGAGGTTTTGATGAGAGTGTTGATGGGTTATGCCAGTTTGAAGTTGAATAAAAAGGTTATTCCTTACCATTTCTCCGGCTCCAGTGAAATTTGTTCCATTGTCTGAGAAAATTTGCAAATGCAGCAAAAAAAGCTTGAGTCGCATGGTCGCTAGTGGCTTCCAGCAGCTTTAGTCGAAAAGCATACAAATATGCAGACGTAATCCTTTGTAATGAGACAGGCTCTTCCGGTAAAATTTCGGATACTAAAAGGTCCAGCGAAGCCATGTCCTGTATTCAGAAAGGGTCTCGTTATGCTGGTGCGTTCGGGAGGGAGTGGTGCCATAATTTGACTCTGCACATGTTTCTTGTGAAGAACGTAAGTCTTGCAATTGTTAATGACTAATTTGACAAGTGGTTTTAGGCGGAAGATGCAGAATTCCGTGCGTAAAATTCCAGTCATTAACTGGTTACCTCCATGCAAAGTCATTTTATGTGTATGTTCTACCAAAAGTCGAGAAAGTCTTGAATGGTAAGGCAACAAAATTGGATGTCTCTCGCTATACGTCAGAGTAAGTCGCCCATTTGTCCTCATTATTTCACATGAATCTATGAATGGATTTTGGGTCAAAAGTGAACTGCTGGACGGAATATTGGTCCTTTGTGACAAAAGGTGATATTCTTCAGCTTAATAATGTTTTGGGTCATAATAATGAGCTTTGTCTTGACGAATTTTATCTCTGCGGCGGAGATGTCGATGGAATCACCCGAAGATTTTGTCTACTTCCTGAGTTTCTCCAAAAACGTAAAACGAAAGCTATGACACGATATTCATGAGACAAACATGAAAGTCGTTCAAGTGGGTCTTCAAAGGTCGTATTAAATAATATTTTTAGGGGTTTTTGCTCCAGAGTTACGTCGGTCGGATTCTTTAACTTTGGCCAGCAAGTTTTGGATAATATTAACCACGGAGGTCCATCTCAAAGCTGTTGAGATTGCTAATCGTTGGATGAGCACTATCTAATTGCAATGTCTGCTGGATTATCTCTTGAGTTCACATGTTGCCAATTAGAGGTTCCAACTTTATCCGTAATTTCGGAAATTCGATTTCCTTCTAATGTATTCCAGGCTCATGCAGGTTTGTTTAGCCAAGCTAAAGCAATTGTTGAGTCTGTCTAATAATATATTTCACAGGAGTTCAGCTTTAGATGAGGAATGACTGTCAGTTCTAAGGTCGCCAATAATACAGCCCCACTTCAGTCTAGGTAATGAAAGTTTCTTTATGGGAGCTACGCGGGTTTTCGCGACAAGTAAATGACTAGAAATACCAGTTTGGGTCTTGAGTCGGATGAATAAGGTCGCAGAGTATGCCTTTTCAGACGAGTGGCAGAAGCCATGTATTTCCGCTTGAAATTCTGTGGTATATTCTATCCATCGAGGAATATTAATGTTCTTGATGTCAGGGCAGTTCTTGATGAAGTTTTGCCAGGTCACACATGTCACGGGAACAAGCCCATCATCCCAGCCAACTTTGTCCAACCAGACTTGTTGCATGATGAGTTTTGCAACAACGATAATTGGTGCAAGCCATCCACAAGGGTCAAAAAATCGTGCGATGACTTGGTATAAGTCGCTCTTATCTCAATATTCGGTTGTGGAAATGAAAAGGAGTCAGCACTAATATTCTATTTTATACCCAAGGTCTTGTTGGTCCCTAGGTTTTCCGAAAGATGAAGGCAGTCGATCGACAAAAGTTTGTTTTGCGGCAAATCTTTGATAACGCGAGGGTCGTTGGAGGTCCATTTCATTAAATCGAACCTGCTGAATCTAAAGCTTGTTCTAACTGACACCGAGAGTCAATAGTGTCTTGAAGTGTATGTCCACCTGTTAACACGTCATCCACATACATGTTTTCCTTCAAGACGTTGGCAGCTATGGGGTGGGAATGTCGTACATCCCCTGATAACTGTAAAAGGGTCCTGATTGCTAAAAACGGTGCACAATAGACTCCGAAGGTCACTGTTTGGAGTTAAAAGTCTTCTATTGGCTCCTTAGCGGATTTTCTGAACAATATTCGTTGGTATTGTGTTTGCGAGGGGTCAACCAGAATTTGCCGGTACATATTTGTGATGTCCGCAATATAAACGTACTTAAAGAAACGCCATTTTAAAGTCTGAGATATTAGGTTTTGTTGAAGAAAGGTCCAGGGTACAAAATATCATTAGACTTTTCTTATTCGAGGTTAGAGATGATGCGTTAAAAACCACGCGTAATTTTGTGGTTAAACGATCACTTTCTTCATATGTCCTAGGTTTAGGTATTCTAAAATCACTTGCTCATATTGCCGTTTGATGTCAGGTTTGGAACTGAGCATCTTTTCCATACGGAGATATTGCGCCATGGCTATATTCCGCGAATGTCCTATCTCTTCATCATTTTTGAAGGGTAGGGTAACAATATATCTTCCTGAACTATTTTTGCGAGTCGTAGAGGTAAATATGTCTTCGCAGATTTGATCTTCCTCTGACCTCAAAATTGCTTTTGGGGTCTCCTCCACCTCCCAAAACTGTGTGAGGATATTATCTAAAGCCACTGCATTAAAAGTGAAATGTCATTCTTTGACTGAGTCGATTGTCCCACTGGTCCCCCCACAATCCAGCCAAATACTGTTTTTGTGTCGAAAGGGATCCCATGAGGCGCATCGGAGCTGCGAGGTCAAATATGAACGGGCCAATGTCAAGTCCAATAAGCATGTCGATTGGTTGACTTAGATAAAAGTGAGGATCTGCTAAAGGTTCAGCGAATCTGCTGAAGAAGTCAATGTCAATGTTCTTAGGTGGCAAATTGAAAGGTAGGGTCTTCAAAACTGGTGCTAGGACGTCTAATTTGAAGTTCGGGTCCACCCGAGAGCACAGTTTGAAAATACAAGCTTGTGTTGAAGTTTCAGTGACTGTGGGACTCAACCCTGAGACATGGATAAGACTTCGCTTGGTCGGAAGTCTAACGGTGCTATTCTCGAATTTATAACAATAATCATTCATGAGTTTTTACTA
Source organism: Eudasyphora cyanicolor (assembly GCA_963930755.1). Taxonomy (NCBI): domain Eukaryota; kingdom Metazoa; phylum Arthropoda; class Insecta; order Diptera; family Muscidae; genus Eudasyphora; species Eudasyphora cyanicolor. The sequence continues at coordinate 158,432,066 of OZ005734.1, forward strand.
TCACATTTCTTATCATAGGAATTTTAAATACCTATTCTGGAATTAATGTGACAAAATGAATGCTTTATAATTTAAAATTTTTTGGCATTGCTGCCCAATGAAAAAATACATTATTAAAAGCTTTTGTGTACGAAGAAATCTACTGAAATTCAAACTTTTCCAATATGGCATGATTTTTTATTATGACATAGAAAAAAATTCAAAAATAAATTGAAAATGGAAAAATCATCCCCAAATATTTTTAGGCACAAAATATACAATAGAATGAAATATGTATGTATGTTCGATGAGTTATGGACCCATGCTTAATTAATCCCCATCATGTATATCCCCACATTGCATAATAATTAACCAAATAATGATGTTTCATTAGGTTAGGTTAGGGTAGATTGAATAGAGGAGACGTTTAAACGTCTCATGTCCATGGACATACACTTAAGCCAGTGGTTCGGCCTGTTGGCCTCCTTATTTATGATTTTTATACCCCACGGGTTACAGAAAATCGGTACTAGACACGTATTTTCTTAGTATCTTCCAGTCATATCCTCTGAGATGAGTCAAGGCTGGCAATATGTCGGAACCGAAATATCGGGATCTTGCATGTGTGAGAGCTGGGCAGTGACACAGAAAATGTTCCATCGTTTCGATGTTTTCCCTGCATGCCCTGCACTCGTCGTTTTCTGCTAGTCCTATGCGATGAAGATGTGCCTGTAAGCTTGAGTGTCCCGTTAGAACACTTATCATCTTACTAATCTCGATCTTGTTTAGTTTCAGAAAACTACTTGTTTTCTTCTCATTTGGGTCACCCCACAGTATCTTTGCAGTTCCTACAGTTGCTCTATTCCACACAGTTTTGTGAGCCCTACCCAGCCCTACCCAGTGCTTCAACTCATCCTTCGTGGCTTCGAAAGGTTTCCAATTTTCTAAGTTTATTACTCGAAGTTCTCTGCCCTTTGATGTTTCATTAAAGGATGAAAATCATAGCGCAGGGCCAGGCAAATTGTCTGAGATGCAAATATCCCGCATCCAGACTTCGTCTTCCAATTCCGATAACAACACTAACAAGAAAAACAGTTTTTTATACACAAATTATTTCTTATCATATGCTATTGGGGTTGTGACTGCTATCATTAAAAATTATAACAAAAAGAGCTTCCATTTGAAATCCAGAATAGGAAATTGTTTTTACTATCACAAATGTTGTTACTATCACAAAAATTTTCTTGTCACTCGGTCGAGAATAGAGGTGTAAGTTTATTCTTCAGTTTATCAGAGATGAAGGTCGATTGGGATCCTGAGTCTATGATCGCTCTGGCTTCGTGTCTCTGACCATTGGATTATAATTCCACAATGGCTGTGAAAAGTAAGGTCTCTCGCGCTTGACTTTCGAGTGTAGGTCTACTGTCAACGCGTAGTGTCAAAGTTGTGACGTTTGATGGAACAAGGTTCGATGTGGATGTGGTGCTAAACTGATTTGAGGATTGGGGTCTATTAGTGGATTGAGGTCGTAAACTTGATCCATTTGATAGTTAGTTTTGCGCTACATTTGTTTGATATACATTTATGCTTCTCTCTTTAGGATGATTTCTTCTATTGTCATGTGAAAAATGACTAGATTTTGAGGTCGATGGCTGAACATTGCAGACAGATTCTAGGGGTTTGAAGCGTTGAGTTAAAAAGCTGTCAAAGTCTTTCCAGGACGGCATGTCCGACCTATTTTCAAGCGCATTCTCAAAATCTTCTAAGTAGCTTCTAGGCATTTTTTGAGAGCAAAAAAAGATCAAATCGGATCCTAAGTCTTTGTGTAAATTTTCATTATATTTAAATTTTGGATACACCCCGTTACGGTCCGTTGAAGGGTTTTTAAAGAAGAATTAGAATTGGCTGTGACACTAGGTAAGTTGAATAAGGTCTTGAGTTGCTCATTGGCCTGCATTCTTGTATTCTCGTATCTATCTTGAAGGTTTTTCCATGCGAGGTCAAACCAAATTATTTCTCTAGCTTCACCTCCAGTTTTGTGATTGAGGTGGTAGAGTTTTTCAACATTACCAAGTCGAGGATTTTTGGCGCAAATCGCGTTAAAAAGGTCTCTAAAAGTTGGCCAGATCTTGTAGCTTCTGTCAAAAATGTCAGTATCACACGGAGGAAGCTTTATGGAATATTGTGGGGTCCTATCGACAATTTTTTCGTCGAATTGATTTGTAGATTGATTTATTTTTGAATCTGGAGTCTTTGGAGTCGGTGTTATGGAGTCGATTTCTGCGTTGATTGCACTTAGTGAATTTGTATATGCCATAAGGGCATTTGTGTACAAGTCTCGTAGTTTCTTGAGGTCAATGGGCTTATCAGCCTCTGGATTTTTATAATCTCGACAGTCCTCATAGCTACGTTTAACTTTCGACCAAAGATAATCTAAGTGAACTCGAAGAACTTGCAGCGCGTGTACATTGTCTTCAGCTTTGCTACTAGCTTGTGCTTCTTCAAAATCAATTAGGTCATTATATGAGTTGGTAAACTTGTTGAGAATGTCCATTTTGTATTTTGAGGTGAAACAGAGGTCAACGTTTTCACAAAATTGTTTTTGTTGAATTTAGGTTTTTTTTTTTGATATTTGTCACCAATAGTTTTGACGTCCATCCGTCTTGACATCCATCCGTCCGTCAAGACGGACGGACATGGCTAAATCGTCTTAGAATTTTAAGACGATTAAGAATATATATACTTTATGTGGTCTTAGATCAATATTTAAAGGTGTTACAAGCGTAGTGACAAAATGAATATACTCTCCATCCTATAGTGGAGGGTATACAAATATGGTAAATGTATAGTAGATGAGAACAGTAGGAATCACAATAAGTAAAATGTTATACATATATGGGGGAAGTTTACGACGGTTTCATGTAATAATAATAGGCAAGGTGCCTGAGGTTTATTGTTGTTTTTGCTGCTAGTGTGTGTTCAAGATGGAGAGAGGTGGCGGAGCAAGTGTCAAGAACAAGAAAACGAATCGTTACTCGTTAAAATCTGCAAAGAAAATACTACAAGGATGTAGAAATGAGGAGTAGGCAGATTTTAACGAGTATGTATGCCCGATAAATTGGCCAATATATGCACCGAACGAAATCAATGACATAAACGAAATTCAAAGAAACATTCTAACTTAAACATTCCGGCCACCATGCAACATCAAGGAAATGTTGGGATTATAATTAATTATTATTTTTGATAATATTTTCAATATAGATATGTGGTATGTGGGCCGTAAGGGACCCCAATATAAGGACAGGACCATTGAGGAGCCTGTGACGGGTCATTAGAGACCACGAGTGACGGCCACAATGACTCCCACAAAGGACAGGACCCAAGGGATCCTGTGACGTTGATAGTTATACGGACCACAAACGATGGGCCTTGAGAGACCCCACGATAAGACAAGGCCATTAAAGACCCTGTGACGTTTATAGTCATATAGGCTACAAACGATGGGCCGTGAGAGACCCCGCTTTAGGACAGAACCATTAGGGACCCTGTGACGGAGCCATTAGAGACTCCGAGTGAGGGCCACAAGGACTCCCACAAAAGGACAGGACCGTTAAGGAGCCTGTGACTGGTCATAAGAGACCACGAGTGAGATCCATTAGGGACTCCCACAAAAGGACAGGTCCATTAAGGAGCCTGTGACGGGTCAGTAGAGACCACGAGTAAGGGAAATTAGGGACCCCACGCAGGAACGAATCTTCAACTATAACTAATAATTAAATTAATAAAATGTCTTATGTAGATAAGTAAGTTAGTAAGGAACGCAAATTCAGTTTCCTAGTGAAATACGAACGAAAGGCATTTGATGAAAATGTACGAGCTTGTTAGGTAGGAAGAGTACCAGTAATTACCCAACCAAATACAGTATTTTTATCGTTGCTTGATCCTGACGAATTTCGAAGAAAACCTTCTAGAAGAATTTTAGGATATGTGTATGTCAGCTCCTATCAAAATATCTACCGAACGAGAATCAAACAAATTCGAGTCAGCCAAACGAATATTGGGTAACTCAGCTTTGAGGTCCGAAGAAGACCGCATAGGAAGGTAGGGTTCCCGAAATAGATGGAAGGACTATGGCGTTGTCTTCAATACAATTTTGGAATCAACGCAAGAGCTTATATTCAATTGACAACTTTTTCCAGAAGTGCCCGAAACTGCAACGTTTATTCCAGAAATATTATTAGCGATTGTACGATTTGACGCTTTGAAGCTTCAACCGATTCTGAAGACTGTCCGATATAAAAGAGCCCTCAGAAGCTGGGTCAATCAACGCCCTAGCAGAATACGAAACACCGTGATGAACGATATTCACCATGGCTGTTCCCAATATGACAGATTCATTCTGCGCGATATGAAAAGATTGACGAGATGCACATCCAGCCGATGTGGATGGTTCAAAATGTTCACGTGGAGGAGCCGAAGGCACATTCGCGTTTGCTGTGCTTGCCACTCAAGTCGAATTACTCGTAGTGGTTTCGTCGCGATGCAACAAAGTATGATGATTCCTATTGCATTTCTAACAACGACGTTTGCTATCACAATTCTTGACTTCGTGGCCCTTACGCAGGCAATTTACACATAAACGGTGGCGTTTGGCTGTAGCGAATCGATCCGAAGGCGTAGAACTTGAAAAACATGGGCACGCGTAAATTTTGTGATTCTGATTTGGGCACAGAATACAACCCAATGGAGAAGAACGAAAAGGTCCCGAAGACGCTGCATTAGTATGAGCATGGATCTTCTTCCCATTAGAGTTTTTGGAGATTCATCTCCCCTCATACCATGAAGGCACATAAGTGTGCGGGTTCTTTCAGTCAAGAAGGCATCCAACTCTTTCCACGATGAAAGAGACGATTTATCCTTCACACTTTGTTCCCACAACGTTTGTGTAAGTTTAGGTAACCGTGCAGGCAATGAAGCCGACCAAAATTATATGCGGCGGCATGGAAAAATACCAATCGGCGGCGGCGGCTGATCGGCTTAGCCGATCAAATTTCAACAATCTGCTGAGCCTATAAAGTTCCAACGAACGATGGCGCACGAATTTCAATCCCAGGCAAATTAGATGAAAAACCCTAAAATTAACACAAAAATGTAAGAAAAGTTAAGGAAGTTTTGATGTAATGTCGAAAATCGGTTCAATAAATTTCTATTTATTAGTCTTTGTTGTGAAAGAGAATTTATTGTGAATGACATGGTGCCTGTTGTTTTCTCTCTAAAACGACGTAGACTTTGTAAAAATTGGTTCGGCCGCTCAATAGCTATTGTAATTTCCGCAAAAACTAAAAAACGCATTTTTCAATTTTAAATCCCATATGTATTATGGATTTCTTTGAATAAATGATAGGGAGATCCATTTAGAAACGTTTTTATAAATTTGTACGCAAAAATGAACTTCGTAAAAATTTCTGACCCTGTTGTATTACATTTACATGATACTTTTTTTTTTGAGTATTAAGTATACTTATCGGCGTTTTGTGGGCGAGAGAGGCAGTCGGAAACGGGGGGAAAAAGTATGCCGTACTCGTACTTATCGTACTCATCGTTTTGTGTTTTTCGTTCGCACTTGGAAACAACAACAATTCACACAGGAAAACCCGAAACAAAACAAATGAAAATAAGTATTTAAAAAAAAGTACATGTGTGAACGTAAATACTTTTTCAAAGGAGAATAAGACGATAAGTTACTTAAAAAAAGTACCATGTAAATGGGGACATAGTAGTCACTTTCTTAATTTTCATGGTTGCATAAAATAAATCTTTTTGACTTACTAAATAAAGTTCGGCGGCTGAGTTGCAGCCGATGTAAGCCGCTGAAATCGGCGGCGGCGCCGGCTGGAAAAAAATGGTCGGCTGCGGCGCGCCGCCGATTTGCGCCGCCTCGGCTTCATAGCCTGTAACCGTGGTTCGGTTTCGAGGACCGAAAGCGAAAGCAGAATTTTCAATTGATTGTGGACGAGAAGCCGAGGATTGTCGTACGTATCTCTTAAAGCTTTCCACGCGAGAACGAAACTAGGATTTAGTAGTGGAAATTTCGAGACAATCTCGCGAGCTTCCCCACTAGTTTTGGCATCCAAACGACAGAAGCGCTCGATGTCACTTAAACGAGTGTTATTAATGTAGACTGCGGTGAACAAGTCTCGAAAGGTGGCCATGATAAGAAATCGCCCTCAAAAACGTCTATGTCACATGGCGGGAGCGAAAGATTATGTACGCTGTCGCTAGTTATTTGGTCACTTCCCATACGCGAGTTCCTATTACTATTCTCAAAATTTGAGGCATTCGAAAAATCTACTTGAGTACCGATTTCACGTGAAGTGTGTATCGACGTACTCATATTGTTACATAAGTGTGTACTTCGTGTGTCCCCAAAGTTTTGTTGTGCCTATGAAACAACCGAGCTACTATTAGTCGAATTGAGGGACAACCTACGAGAGCTATTTTTAAACTGTGCCAATTTTCTTTTGATAGCGGACAGACAATTCATATAAGTTTGATGGCACACATCATATTTACTGTCCACCGAGTCGATGTCCGCTTTCCCCGCGTCTTTGGAAGAGGACAAGTAATCAATACACTTTTCGAACATTTCTTGGATGCCAGTCCACAGTTTTATCAACTCGGTACTGCGAACCTCAAGACAATATACATCTAGATCCTCATCTTTTAGAAGACGGAAATATGTATCTAATTTTACTAGATCAACCGAAGCTCTTACAAATAAGTCAAGGGGAGTAAGAGAAATTTTTACGAAGTGTTCTCCCAAAGATACACGCTAAACAAATTTCGACAAGGGACAAAGAGACAATCGAATATCGCTAGGTGGGAAGATTCAGAAAATTGAATTCGAAAAACAGCAATGGCGTATCTAAAAACTCCAAAGGAGATCAAACAAATAATCAAAGTTTCAAATTTTAAATAAACGACCAAAAAACGGACAAATTCTTCAAACAAGTACAAAGATTTCAAAAATTACGAAAATCGATCAAGATGTTGAGAAAATGTCCAAAAATATTCAATAAATTTGTCGCGGTGTACCGAAATATCAATAATTTACAAAATATTTTAAATATCTATGATATGTCGAGTTGACCGATCGTAGGGTACACGTTGATCATGTGTCGACAACCCACCACGAAAGCCGACCAAAATGTTTTGTTTTATTTTAAATAAATGAATACACTCGCGACACTCACTAATCCACTGAATGTACTTACCGATGTTTTTGTTGTAAAATGATGGTTTGTTGATGACTGAGGGATGTTTTCCTTGACGAAAAGCAGCAAAAACCAATTCCACGACGATGTAGGACAGCTCAAATCCGGTTCGATTGGATCAGTGTTTTCGCCGGGGGCGTAGGGAAACAAAAGAGTTTTTGCAATGAAAGAGAAGAGAGAATAAGAATATAAATAAAATAAGGGTATAAAAATATGGTAAATGTAGAGTAGATGAGAACAATAGGATTTACAATAAGTAATATGCCATATTAGGGTGAGTCACTTTTTTTTAAATTTTTGAATATCAAAAAGCCGTTAACACCATCATGTAGAGCATGAAACAATTATATAGAAACGTACTGATTTTTAGTAGTCATGGGGGAGACACTGGCTATGGGGGTGTCCAACCAATTTATGATTAAACCAAAAAAGACGAAGGAGATTACGGCGCAGGGGAGGGAAAACCCAGTGCCGGCGACAAGCGTTGATTCACTCACGAGTCATGTGTCGTCGTTATCGAACAATCGTGAGCAAGCAACTTCTACGAGCTTTGGTGCCTTGGATCCCGTAGTCGAAAATGAAACAAGAGCACATCCAGCCGCTGGCATCACAACGCTGCGCTGGTGTCCTCGTAAAACTTGTGGATAGCTTCCCCTCACCTTGGGACGGCGCAAAGCTAAAATTGGTAAGGAAAAGCGACATTCCTGAACTCATAAAAACGACCCTATATGTTAAGGGATGTCCCAGTAAGTTCTCATCAGAGTACATACTCGACATCATTGGCAAACAGAATTCAAAACTTTCCGTGAGAAAGTGGGAAGTCTTCTATAAAAAGGATGATACCGAGGGTACTCTCCTCGTGTTAGGCATAGACCCAGAATCCAAGAACAATCTTGTCATGGCGAAGGGCATGGCGTACTTCTTGATCTGGACAGTCTTTTTCAAAATTGGAAAGGTCCCGATTGGCAGGACAAATGAATCGAGTCCAAATATACTGTCTGAAGAGGCAAACACTGGTATTGAGCGGATGGAGACAAGTGAGACACTGCCAAAAACTGATGTGGAAGTAGTCAATAACACCACCAGTTCACCAATAGTACCGCCACTTTTGCAGGAAGGTGGTGATCAAAATAAAAAGAGCCACAAAACGATTCAAACCAATGAGGGAGCGACAAAAAATAACACCGCCTCCCAAAATTGTCGACTGGAAGATGGTGTAATAGGTAGTGAACGAAAGGAGGAGAATGACCCACTACCAAAAAAAGAGGGGGTGCCACCAGATAGGATAGACTCCCAAAAGAAACTTTTACTGGAAGGACAATGATTGAGGTCATCCAGATAAACCTCCACCGGAGCGAGACAGCATCCAACGCTCTGATGGACATCATAAATAAAGGCAGGGTTCATATTGCTTTGATCCAGGAACCATGGACAACTAGCAACAAGGTTGCTGGATTAAACCATGTGAACTATAACCTTTTCTACGCTAACACAGGTACTCGTCCAAGGACTTGTATTCTGTGCCATAAAAACTTATGTTTTATTTTCTCTCCAGAGTTGTCAACATCGGACGCAACGGTGCTGAGGCAAGGTAATGGAAATATGTACCTGGCGTCAATATATCTGCCATTCGATGCGCCGACATTGCCACCAACGTCGGAATTACAACGTCTGGTGAGGGAATCCAAACACACAAGTAATGAGTTATTAGCTGGATGTGACGCCAACTCCCATCATATCGCTTGGGGTAGTACTAACACCAATAAAAGGGGACACGCCCTTATCGAATTTTTGAATACAAATGACCTCTTAACTCTTAACATAGGAAACACTGCAAACTTTGTTAACAAAATTAGGGAAGAAGTATTAGATATAACGATATGTTCAGAAAATCTTATTGATGAGATTCATGAGTGGAGGGTTTCGGATGAACACTCCTATTCAGACCACCGTTATATAAGGTTTAAAATTGCACGGCCACCGCCAAACCCCATAAGTTTCCGTAATAAGGCTAAGACCGACTGGACTAAATTCGGAAATCTACTTAGAAATCGATTGGGGCAGCCTACACGCGATTATCTATGTGCAGAAGACATTGATATCAATGTTAAGAAGATTACCGAGGCTCTTGTAAAATCATTCGAAGATAGTTGCCCACTTCGAGAAAGGAAATCTGCCTTTGAGAAACCCTGGATGACAGGACAAATTCGCTCGATTGGCAAAGATGTCCGCAGACTTTACAATAGAGCTCGACGTAAAAAACAATCAGTATATTGGGACGACTACCACAGAAGACTCAAAGAATACAATAAAATCGTTAGATCGGCGAAACGTAACTCCTGGAGGCTTTTCTGTGAACAGGTAGACAGCGTTAACAGCATGTCTAAAATGAAAAAGTTCCTCTCAAAAACTCATGTCCAAACCGAAACACTGGTGGATGAAACGGGTAAAAGGATGGAAACTATAGAGGATACCGTAAGGCTCTTGATGAAAACTCATTTTCCGACTGGTAATGCTGGACCAACAGAGGAACAGTTACAGAATGAAAATGTATTTCATCAAGTACCTATTACGGATATAACAGATGGTATGGTTAAAGAAGCGATAAAAAGCTTCTCTCCCTTTAAGGCTGCGGGACCGGATGGAATATTTCCAGCACTTCTGCAGAAAGAGGTGGATCTGGTATCAACTCATCTGGCTGGAGTGTTCACTGCATGCCTAACCCATTCGTATACCCCAAAAAACTGGCAGGAATCAAGGGTGGTCTTCATACCAAAGCCTGGCAAGGCGAGTTACACGACCCCAAAGGCTTATCGACCCATTAGCCTTACTTCTTTCCTGTTAAAAACAATGGAGCGAATAATTGTTGACATGGTCAAAGGTAAAATAGCGGATGACAGGCTAAAATTCAAACAACACGCCTATGTCAAAGGAAGATCAGTGGAAACAGCTCTGCATGAGGTAGTGCACCACATAGAAGAGTCCTTCAGTAAAGAAATGTATACACTTGCTGTTTGCATAGACATTGAGGGCGCATTTAACAATGTACAGACCGATACACTTATCCAGTCCTTAGACGAGTTTCAGGTTGACCGGGCGCTGAAAAACTGGATCAACAATATGCTAAGGAATAGGTGGATTATTTGTGGGTCATATGACGTAAAAATTAGAGACAAGGTAAATCGTGGTATACCTCAGGGGGGCATTTTATCGCCTCTTCTGTGGGTTACGACGATACACAGTCTCCTAAAAGCCCTCACCAATGAAGGACTGGTTTAAACCAGTCTGTTATGCAGACGACGTTGTAATACTTCTAAGGGGCTTTCATCCAAATCTATTATGCAGAAGAGCTGAAGAGGCACTTAAAATAGCATATAACTGGGCACAACCAAGGGGATTAACCCAGACAAAACAGAAATATGTCTATTTACAAGGAAAACGAAGATCCCACGTTTTACCCCGCCTCGATTCCTGAATAAGACAATTGCTATAACTAAAAAGGTAAAATACTTGGGAGTAATCTTGGATCAGAAACTGTACTGGAAAGATCATCTTGAAGAAAGAGTTACAAAGGCACACAGATGTTGGTCGTTGTGCAGAAGAGCTATAGGTTTAAAATGGGGACTACGTCCAAATATGACTCACTGGCTTTACATGAGCGTGATTATACCAATAATCACCTACGCCTCTGTAGTGTGGTGGACTTCAATGGACAAGAAGTGCAACGTAATACCTTTGCAAAAAATTCAACGTATGTGCTGTCTAGGCATAAGCGGGGCATTTAGAACTGCACCAACAAAAGCGTTGGAGACTATACTGCACATCCAACCAATAGACATCCGTATAAAGTATGAGGCAGCCCTCACAGCAAGACGTCTACAAGTGATGGGTGAATGGATAAATCGAGACCACAAGTCGTACCATCAGAAGATTTTAGAATATCTAGTTGGTCACATTCAAACGCCAGAAATCTCGGACCGCATTCCTGAAGTGCGGCTTACAGCTACCTGTGATACGTTTGTACCAGACAGACGCTCCTGGGAAAATGGAACTTTGGCCCATGTGCCAGTGGGAACCAGCTGCTACACGGATGGGTCCAAGCGAGGAGGAAGGACGGGTCTGGGACTTTTTATTGATGAACCAGAAGTCGAACTTCACTTCCGCCTCCCTGACCATAACACGGTATTTCAAGCAGAAGTTCGAGCAATCACGGAGTGTGTGAACTGGCTCAGTAACACGACAAAGCCTAAATATGCCAACATCTTCCCAGATAGCCAAATGGCGATTCAAGCAATAACATCGGAAAGGGTCAAATCCAGAACTGTGTTGGACTGTAAAAGAACGATAAATGATTACTCAGCCCATGGTCAATTGCGTATTTGCTGGGTACCAGGACACAACGGAGTGATTGGAAATGAACGGACAAACAACTTGGCTTCAAAGGGCAGAGAACTTCGAGTAATAAACTTGAAAAATTGGAAACCTTTCGAAGCCACGAAAAATGAGTTGAAGCACTGGGCAGTGATGGCTCATAAAACTGTGTGGAATAGCGCAACAGTAGGAGCAACTGCAAAGATACTGTGGGGTGACCCAAATGAAAAGAAAACAAGAAGTCTTCTGAAACTAAACAAGATCGATATTAGTAAGATGATGAGTGTTCTAACGGGACACTCAAGCTTACAAGCACATCTTCATCGCATAGGACTAGCAGGAAACGACGAATGCAGGGCATGCAGAGAAAACATCGAAACGATGGAACATTTTCTGTGTCACTGCCCGGCTTTCACACATGCAAGATCCCAACATTTCGGGTCCGACATATTACCAGACTTGACTCATCTCAGAGAATATGACTGGAAGATACTGAGAAAATTCGTGTCTAGTACCGATTTTCTGTAACTCGTGAGGTATAAAAAGATCATAAATAAGGAGCGCACAACAGGCCGAACCACTGGCTTAAGTGTATGTCCATGGACATGAGACGTTTAAACGTCTCCTCTCTTCAACCTAACCTAACCTAGTAGTCAAAAAAGTTCCGCACCAAATGCATTTACTGAAGCTCAAACCCATATTTTTAAATTCTATTTTTTCTTGATTTCAAAAATTTATTTTTTATTTGTTTGAAAATTCGCGTCTTAAAAGTATCGTTCTTTCATGTGCCTGATTATAGTGAGTAAATGAACCACGCTATAAACATCTCAGATGCCCTATGTTCACTTTGAACCATTTACAATTGTTTTATATGCTATGTAATTTAACACAGTTGTAAATAAAGGACTTACAATATATATATAAATGGTCCGCCAAATAATTTTTTTTTTGATAACGTCGAGTGTAGCTTCGGCTGTGTGGTACGTAGCGCCGTCCTGTTGAAACCAAATGTTGCCAATATCATCCTCTTCAATTTTTGTGAAAAATAAATTCAACATGGCCCGATAACAATCGCCATTGACTGTAACGGCCACTCCTTGCTCATTTTCGAAGAAAAGTGGCCCAATTATGCCTCTGGACCAAAATCCGCACCAAACAGTGACTCGTTTTGGGTGTATCGGCTTTTCAATGTATGCGTGCGGGTTTTCTGTGCCCCAAATGCGACAATTTTGCTTGTTTACATACCCGCCAAGATCAAAATGAGCTTCATCTGAAAAGATGATTTTTTTGGCCAAATCGGCATCTTCTGTAATTCGATCGCTCCCAGCGTTGTTCAAGCGTATACACAACCATATTCGTTCAGCGGAAGGATAAAACTAATTATCTGTCAAATCAGACATGAGCTAAGTGTTACCATTCACGAAATAAGCTCTAGTTGAAAAAAAACGTTAGATAGCGGACCCTTTATATAAACATCTCAAACTATGTTATAGCACTAAGCAACTAATATTTACTTTGCCTTAAATAAGACGACGTTGTAATTTGTGACCTTTTCCAGTTCAGAATTGTTTTATTGTTTCTATTGTTGTTAACAATAGGCATGTTTTCGTTACAAGCTAGCAATTTTAGTTTAGCTCTTTGCAACGAAAACAACTGACTTCCACTAACTGACACATAAGCAATATGTGGCGGATTTTCACTATCTGGTAGCAATGGTGTCATGAGTTGCGAAGAAAAACAGTGCGAAACAGACAAAAAATTCGTGACCAGTATTTATAAAACATATATTTACTATTCTATGTTCACTTGTTTACACTCTTTTTGCAAATATTAAAATAATTTCCCATTTTTGTTCTTCTTCTTCCCGTTAATTTACAATAATTTATAAAATCTCTCCAAAAATTGGATGCCATATTGCTAAATATAGGGTGCCCAATCTGGCAACATCATACTCGTTTAAGACAGGAACACAAGCACCAAACTTCATCGGGAACTAATAGTGCTTAAAAGTGCTTAGTTCCCCATACAAATAAAGCATTCATGTTCAAAAAAAAAGTGCGACTAGTGTTCACAAAAACCGCGATAAGTGGTCGAATAATTTTAAATCGAAAAATACTCAGTTCCTAAATATGTAATTCCACTCTTTTATGGCCACGAAATTCCAAAAGAAGCTGATGTTATTGGAAGATAAATTGCATTATCGGACAATTTAAAATCAAGAAAAAATACCATTGAAGTTATAGCAAAGGAATTAAATTACTTGTGGATCAAACTAAATAAAGATGCAATACGGCTAAAAAACATAAAAGAAAAAGTTAGTAATTTGATAATAAAATATCAAAAGTTTTTGAAACGCATAATGTCATAAGTTTACATAAAATGTTTGACATTAGTTATAAATAAAAGACTGCAGTGTTATCCAATAAACAAAGTACAGTCTTATCTGATACGCAAGTTATAACCGGTCACGATTTAAAATCTGATACAAAGTCGATGACGGATGATATGGAAGAATGTGACAATGATTACTGCCCTCCTGCGTACGAGAAAAAAGGGAACTCAAAATTATATTCAAGTATAGTCGGTTGTTTAGTTAATAACACAAATATTAGTTCCAGAAAAGCAGACATAATTTGCAAGCAAATGGCAGAACCAGTTGTGCACATTCCTACACCATCACAAAGTAGAATTCTCAGACATGCTAAAATGCTTGCCAAGCAAAAGGAAGAACTTTATAAAAAAAAATTTACGAAATGAATACTGGGCTCTCCATTTTGATGGAAAAAAAATTAACAAAAGTGAAATCCAAGTAGTACTTCTTAAAAATTAATCTAAAGAAATTAAGCTCGGGGTACTTGTGCTTGATAATGGAAAACCGTTAACAATATATAATGGTATTAAAAACTTAGTGGAAAAATACAATATAATTGAATCTATAAAAATGATAATATGTGATACAACAAGTGTTAACACCGGAAATTACAAATCTTTGTCTTCACCTCCACCACAATATGTTGGTTGTCAGCATCATATACTGGATTTATTACTTCGGCACATAATGGATGAAGTTTTCGGAGGAAACACAACTTCTCCAAATATAGAATATACCTTTGTATTGGAAATTATAAATAATTACGACGATATGAAACGTTTGTATAAACAAAATGCGCAGAAAATAAATATCGAAAACATTAAATGGCGGGATGATATGCAGTATTTATTCGAACTAAGCACTTATTTTCGATATTATATACAAAATAAAAAATTTCCGTATATAGAATTTAAACACATAGTAATGCTCGATGGAATTCGAGGGCAATTCTGGCGATTCTGGCTTTTATACTACTTCCGAAATACCGAAACAAATTGTATCCAGTTTGTGTAATTATAGCAGGTGCCTGGTTTGATGTCTGGTTTTCGGATCACCGTTTTAATGAAAACAAATTCTCAAGTTTGAACCAAGCCTTAATTCCATTTAAAAAGGCTCACAAATGGTTTTTAAGACATTGGGTGCAGGAAGACTCCGCTATTCCTAAGCAACAAAGAAGCAATATATGCGCTAAACGAGCAATAAAAGTTGTTCAAGATATTTATCCCTTGTGTAAAACAACTCGATCACTGAATTTAAAGTTTATAACTCAAAAATTAATTTTGTAAATTACTTATGTTATACAAATGTATAGCATAAGTTATACATCAAAATCAAAATTAAATATGACAAGTTCATAGATTTTGGATCAAATTATAAATTCGTGATTAGCGTACCACAATCAGTTACAAAACTTACTGCCAAGAAGATTTTCTGCAAAGTGTATTTAGATGCACATTTTAAAATCGCTATATCTTGAAAACTAAATGACATATCGCATATAAATTATATATTTGAAATCTGCCTAAGAAATGCAGTAACAAATGGTGAATTTCAAAATAAATTACAAACTTTAAATTTTTTACCAGATTTGAATATCGATTTTTTTAGTATTTGAAAAATGTGATTTTGAGCCTCAATAGTTGCATTTTGTGCGGAAGGTTTTTGAGCGTGAACGACATCAAACCATGATTTTTGTAATCAGTTTAATTCCCCCTAAGTCAGTCAAATTGACTCACCCTAATGCTATATATGGGGGCTATATCGAAATAAGGACCGATATTGCCCATTTTCAAACCCAAGTTACCTGCAGCTATAAGAAGTATATATACCAAATTTCAGTATTATAGATTGTAGCGTGATTACAACAGACGGACATGGCTAAATTGTCTTAGAATTTTAAGACGATAAAGAATATATATACCTTATGGGGTCTCAGATCATATTTAGAGGTGTTACAAACGGAGTGACAAAATGAATATACCCCCCATTCTATGGTGGAGGGTATAAAAATGTAGATTAGATGAGAACAGTAGGAATCACAATAAGTAAGATGCTATATATGGGGGCTGTATCGCAATATGGACCGATATTGCCAATTTTCAATCCCAAGATACCTGCAGCTATAAGAAGTATCTATACCAAATTTCAGCAACCTAGCTCAAGTATTATAGATTGAAGCGTGATTACAACAGATGGACGGCCGGACAGGGCTAAATCGTCTTAGAATTTTAAGACGATTAAGAATATATATACTTTATCGGGTCTCAGATCAATATTTAGAGGTGTTATAAACGGAGTGACAATATGAATATACCCCCCATCCTATGGTGGAGGGTATACAAATATGGTAAATGTATAGTATATGAGAACAATGGGAATCACAATAAGTAAGATGCTATATATGGGGGGCTATATCGAAATATTGACCGATATTGCCTATTTTCAGTCCCAAGTTACCTGCATCTATAAGAAGTATCTGTACCAAATTTCAGCACCCTAGCTCAAGTATTATAGATTGTAGCGTGATTACAACATACGGACGGACGGACAAACAGGCGGACATTGCTAAATCGTCTTAGAATTTTAAGACGATTAAGAATGTATATACTTTGTGGGGTCTCAAATCAATATTTAGAGGTGTTACAAACGGAGTGACAAAATGAATATTCCCCAAATCCTATGGTGGAGGGTATAAAAAATGAATATGCCCTCCTAGGTTTAGGTTAGAGTGGCAGCCGTTTTTTTTTGTTGTTTCTTCAGCTCACATAGACCAGTTTAGGTCCCTGGTGGTACCACGGGCTAAAATGCCCTTCATCGAAACCAACCTGTTTGATATACAAATGTATCGATAGCACGAATATTTGTACTGGAAAGATCTGTTAGGCTACCTAGAAAGGCCGACCCCAGTAGGTCCATTCATCGTTTACTCAAAGCGGGACAGTCGCATAGCAAGTGCTCAATGCTCTCCACTTCTTCCTCATCTCCACAGCTTCTGCAGAAGTCATTGGAGTTAATACCCAATCTTCTGGCGTGTTCGCCGATCAGGCAGTGTCCCGTCAGAACTGATACTAACGTAGATAATCTTTTCCTTTCCAGTGCGAGGAGATATTTTGACCTTCTCAGGTCATACCTTGGTCAGATTTGTCTAGCTACCCTACAGGTGCCGATTTGTGTGCATCTGTCGTTGGACTGCCTGATTGCCTTACCCGATGCTTGCACGTGGATAGTGGCGCACCAATATATGCAAATTCTTCGAGAATTTGTGAAGTCGTCCCTTTCCTAGCAAGTTCATCGGCTTTGCAGTTCCCCGGGATATCCCTATGCCCAGGCACCCATATCCGGTGTATATTAAACTGCTCAGCCATCTCGTTAAGAGATCTGCGGCAGTCGAGGGCTATTTATGAATTTAGCAATGTGGCCTCCAAAGAATTGATGGCAGCCTGGCTGTCCGAGTAAATGACAACGCCAGTGTTGGTTACTATGTTCCGAATCAGCCACTTGGCGACTTCCCATATTGCCATTATTTCGGCTTGATAGACACTGCAAGTATCTGGTAGTCTGTGAGCTATATCGAAATTAAGTTCTTCACAGTGTACTCCGAAGCCAACCTTTTCATCAAGCTTCGAACCATCCGTATAGAAGTGGAGATGGTTTCTATTTCCGGGTATTCTGCCATCCCATTCATCCCTGGCTGGTATCATAGTGATGTAGTTCCTCTCAAAGGTGCGCACCGTTGATATATAGTCCACTTGGTCGGTTACCACTACACTTTGATATCCTCATGCGACCGTAGTTCTTGTACCTCCACATTTATAGGCAGTTTAATCTTAGTGCCGCTTTGGTTGCAACATCCCTCGGCAGTGTATGGAGAAGGCTAGATCTGTTCCATTTATCAGGGGAGGAAGGTCCACATGAGGGACATTATTCATCCTAGTAAAGAGAACCAATTCTGTCTTGTTTGGGTTAACACCCTCTGGCCCATCTAGCCAACCTGTTCAGAGCCACCTGTATAATATCTCGGAGGATGTTTTTGAATTTGCCACTCCCTGCGATTGCCAGGTCGTCCGCATATGCCACGACCTTGTAGCCACAACTTCTAGATCTAGCAGGAATTCATTCACCGCTAGGTTCCAATTTGCGGAGACAGTACTCCTCCTTGTGGGGTCCCTCTGTTTACAAACCTTGTTAGAGTTGTGGACCCAAGACATGCTGTTATACGTCTTCTGTTGAGTAGTCTTTGAATTAGTCTAATCAAGCTAGAGTTCACCTTTAGATGTGACAATGCCGCGATTACCGCATCTCGGTGTATGTTGTTAAAAGCCCCCTCTATGTCAAGAAACGCCACCATGGTGAATTCTTTGAAATGTAGGGACGATTCGACAGAGTTTTGTATCCAGGTTTTCCCTAATGAAATAATCTAAAAGTCTTTCCAGACTTTTCAATAGGAAAGAGGATAGACTAATTGGTCTGAAGTCTTTTAGCCTAGTGTGCGATATCTTCCCCGCTTTAGGTATGAATACCACTTTGGTATCCCTCCATCCATTCGCGATGTATGAAAGCCTAATACAGCCTACATAAATTTTC
Source organism: Eudasyphora cyanicolor (assembly GCA_963930755.1). NCBI lineage: Eukaryota > Metazoa > Arthropoda > Insecta > Diptera > Muscidae > Eudasyphora > Eudasyphora cyanicolor. Next base: position 158,450,648 of record OZ005734.1, read on the forward strand.
TGCAGCCAGGGGATAATGTACTTTAACATTTTCTGTGTTTTTGCTGGAGTGATGCCATCTTGTCCAGGTGACTTAGTCAACAAGCTAGTAATGCTTGCAGTCCACTCGCATTCTTGTTGGTCTTGCTGATCTTCGGGTTCTGTTGGTGAGTTCCCCGGGAAATGTGTGTCGAGCAGTAAACTTAGCGATTGCTCGCTGTTTTTTGTCCAGTTGTTTGCCTCATCCTGCAAATACCCCACTGTACAAGGAGAAGTGGATAGTACCTTCCTCAGCCTTGCGGCGTCGGAGACCTTTTCCATTTCGCCACAAAAGGAATACCAAGAGCGTCTTTGCGCCTTCATAAGCTAATCAGTAGATTTCGCCTTGTTGAATAGCTTGTTGCAGGTCTTTTTCCTTGCTGTTAGCTCAGATGTTCACCATTGAGGTTTAGTTCAATAGTTCTTCAAGGGAACTATTGAGTGATGTGGTGATATGCTCGACCAGATTATCCAGACCGGCTTTGTCATTCGGTTCATAAAGAAGTTTAGAGTTGAGGACCTTTTCAAAATTCTTCTCATACAGGTGCCACTTTGTCTTCCTCACATTTCTGTAGACAGCAGGTTTAGGCGCTTTTTCGGCGAGTTTGAACTCTATATAATGATGATCTGAGAATGAGTTGTCGTCCAGTACATTCCACCCATTAATTTTGTCTGACACCCGGTCAATAGCAAATGTTACGTCTAGTACTTCTTGTCTGTCTTTAATTGTAAAGGTCGGTTTATTGCCAATGTTACAAATAGTTAGGTTAGTAGTTAGAATAAAATCAAGAAGCGAATCACCCCTATTGCTTATATCCGTACTACCCCAGATAGTATGATGAGCGTTCGTGTATGCGCCAATAATCAGCTCGAGCTCGTCAGACGTTCTTCTTCTACTACTTCCCTGAAGAGAGCTGTCGGTATTGCAGCTTCATAAGGAAAGTAACTGGAGGCCACCCAGTATATGCGATTACCAATCTCCAGACTAGCAGTCAGGAGAAAAATATTTTATTTATTTATTTGATTATCCTATACAACAAGATAAAATATCTTATAATTAGAGTATAGGAATTTATAAGTTTACATATTTTATATTGTATCACATGAAAGACATAAAAAATTAAACTTAATTAATAATTTAAAAGTTTAAAAAAAAGATATAAGGAATTAAAAACATAATGATAAGCATTTAACAAAAAAGATAGATATGTGGAAATGTGTGTTATATATTGCTTTTATCCATTAGTATTTAAGTATATATTATATAATGCTTTTTTAAACTGGTAAGCGTTGCTGGTAGTTTGGATATTTCTTGGTAGCGTATTCCAGAGGCGCACAGCGTGAATGAAGAATTGCCATTCCGAGGTAAGTGTTTGATGCCTAAAGGGAATCAGTATTCTTCCTATATTTGATCTGGAGAACGTTAATCGTTGGTAAATGTAATCGGGTTGTTCCAGGTAAATTATTTTTTTGCAGAGATGTAAGAACTTTTATTTTAAAAAGGCCATCTAGGGTTACGCCATATATTTTATCCGTGTATGATGATATGTGGTCATATTTACGAAGGCTAAAAACATATCTGACGAGGTTGTTAAAAAGTAAGTTAAGCTTTGTTTTACTGACTGAATCGCAATTTGAAAAAATTTCACATCCATACAGAAGAGTAGGCATTATATATGTCTTAATAAGCATGAGTCTTATGCGTTGTGGTGTGAAATATTGTGTTATCCAGAGCGCACGCAGTTTATTGTAGGCTGCACCAATTACATGGGTTTTCCAAGTTAGAGTTGCATTGAAATGGATTCCCAAATTTTTTGTCAGGCAGGTCATTAGCGTACATTGAAAATAAAAGCGGTCCCAAAATGGAACCCTGAGGAACACCTCTTGTTATGGGGAGAGTATTCGAATTTGTATTCATTGCGAAGACAGACTGACTTCTAAAAGTAAGATACGATGAAAGCAGTTTAGTTGCAGTATTGGAGAAATTAAATATATGTCTCATCTTCATTATCAAGATAGTATGGTCTACCGTATCGAATGCTTTCGAATGATCGAGAAGGACTAGGATGTTGATTTTTCCAGCATCAATGTCCCTCCGAATATCCTCACTTACATCCATTAGAGCCGTTATACAACAACGTTTGGCACGAAAACCAGACTGTTTGGTGTTTAATAAATTATGTTGATTTAAAAACAAAATTATCTGCTTATGTATGAGTTTTTCAAAGACTTTCGAAAGGAAAGGCAATATTGCAATTGGGCGATATTCTGTCTTCGCTTTCCGTATGGGTATAATTTTGGCGTGTTTCCATTTCATCGGAAAACAACTTCGCATTATAATCGAGTTAAAAAGGTGAGTGATGTGTGGCAGCAGTAGCGGCAAAATAATTTTTAAGAATCTGGGATTCCTTTTCTGGCCAAATGCAGGTTCTTGGAGTGCATTCACAGTTGGCCACAAGCAGTTTAAAGTTTGGTGTCTTGATACCGCACACCCGTCCTACTACTACATAGGGCTCCTGGATCAGGACGATGTCTACTGCATTTGGACAGGCGCAGCAATAGAGCCGCTGAGGCTGCTTTAGCGCGATGGAGGTTAATCCGTAGAATTATTACCATCATTGGTAATCGACAGATTGACATCCACCCCGACAAGGGTGTTATCGAACTCTTCGTCCGTATCATCGGGGAGCATGTCCCCGCCAGATGCGTCAAAGAGTCCGGAGACTTCCCTCAGCCCCTCAGTATCCGAAGTAGTGTTTTCGTCCTCAGAGAATGACATTACAGATCTTCTGTTAGATTTAGAGTCACCAGAAATGGTCGTGTGTATCTCCGCACTTCCAGAAAGCCTTGTATCAACCATGGTCGACGACTCGCCGTCTGCAGTGGGAGCTATATCCTGGTTGTATACCTTCAAGACTATAGTCTCGAAACCATATTGCAGGGTTGCACTTGCACTTTGTATATACGTAGATAATCTTTTCCTTTCCAGTGCGAGGAGATATTTTGACCTTCTCAGGTCATACCTTGGTCAGATTTGTCTAGCTACCCTACAGGTGCCGATTTGTGTGCATCTGTCGTTGGACTGCCTGATTGCCTTACCCGATGCTTGCACGTGGATAGTGGCGCACCAATATATGCAAATTCTTCGAGAATTTGTAAAGTCGTCCCTTTCCTAGCAAGTTCATCGGCTTTGCAGTTCCCCGGGATATCCCTATGCCCAGGCACCCATATCCGGTGTATATTAAACTGCTCAGCCATCTCGTTAAGAGATCTGCGGCAGTCGAGGGCTATTTATGAATTTAGCAATGTGGCCTCCAAAGAATTGATGGCAGCCTGGCTGTCCGAGTAAATGACAACGCCAGTGTTGGTTACTATGTTCCGAATCAGCCACTTGGCGACTTCCCATATTGCCATTATTTCGGCTTGATAGACACTGCAAGTATCTGGTAGTCTGTGAGCTATATCGAAATTAAGTTCTTCACAGTGTACTCCGAAGCCAACCTTTTCATCAAGCATCGAACCATCCGTATAGAAGTGGAGATGGTTTCTATTTCCGGGTATTCTGCCATCCCATTCATCCCTGGCTGGTATCATAGTGATGTAGTTCCTCTCAAAGGTGCGCACCGTTGATATATAGTCCACTTGGTCGGTTACCACTACACTTTGATATCCTCATGCGACCGTAGTTCTTGTACCTCCACATTTATAGGCAGTTTAATCTTAGTGCCGCTTTGGTTGCAACATCCCTCGGCAGTGTATGGAGAAGGCTAGATCTGTTCCATTTATCAGGGGAGGAAGGTCCACATGAGGGACATTATTCATCCTAGTAAAGAGAACCAATTCTGTCTTGTTTGGGTTAACACCCTCTGGCCCATCTAGCCAACCTGTTCAGAGCCACCTGTATAATATCTCGGAGGATGTTTTTGAATTTGCCACTCCCTGCGATTGCCAGGTCGTCCGCATATGCCACGACCTTGTAGCCACAACTTCTAGATCTAGCAGGAATTCATTCACCGCTAGGTTCCAATTTGCGGAGACAGTACTCCTCCTTGTGGGGTCCCTCTGTTTACAAACCTTGTTAGAGTTGTGGACCCAAGACATGCTGTTATACGTCTTCTGTTGAGTAGTCTTTGAATTAGTCTAATCAAGCTAGAGTTCACCTTTAGATGTGACAATGCCGCGATTACCGCATCTCGGTGTATGTTGTTAAAAGCCCCCTCTATGTCAAGAAACGCCACCATGTTGAATTCTTTGAAATGTAGGGACGATTCGACAGAGTTTTGTATCCAGGTTTTCCCTAATGAAATAATCTAAAAGTCTTTCCAGACTTTTCAATAGGAAAGAGGATAGACTAATTGGTCTGAAGTCTTTTAGCCTAGTGTGCGATATCTTCCCCGCTTTAGGTATGAATACCACTTTGGTATCCCTCCATCCATTCGCGATGTATGAAAGCCTAATACAGCCTACATAAATTTTCTGCAGCCAGGGGATAATGTACTTTAACATTTTCTGTGTTTTTGCTGGAGTGATGCCATCTTGTCCAGGTGACTTAGTCAACAAGCTAGTAATGCTTGCAGTCCACTCGCATTCTTGTTGGTCTTGCTGATCTTCGGGTTCTGTTGGTGAGTTCCCCGGGAAATGTGTGTCGAGCAGTAAACTTAGCGATTGCTCGCTGTTTTTTGTCCAGTTGTTTGCCTCATCCTGCAAATACCCCACTGTACAAGGAGAAGTGGATAGTACCTTCCTCAGCCTTGCGGCGTCGGAGACCTTTTCCATTTCGCCACAAAAGGAATACCAAGAGCGTCTTTGCGCCTTCATAAGCTAATCAGTAGATTTCGCCTTGTTGAATAGCTTGTTGCAGGTCTTTTTCCTTGCTGTTAGCTCAGATGTTCACCATTGAGGTTTAGTTCAATAGTTCTTCAAGGGAACTATTGAGTGATGTGGTGATATGCTCGACCAGATTATCCAGACCGGCTTTGTCATTCGGTTCATAAAGAAGTTTAGAGTTGAGGACCTTTTCAAAATTCTTCTCATACAGGTGCCACTTTGTCTTCCTCACATTTCTGTAGACAGCAGGTTTAGGCGCTTTTTCGGCGAGTTTGAACTCTATATAATGATGATCTGAGAATGAGTTGTCGTCCAGTACATTCCACCCATTAATTTTGTCTGACACCCGGTCAATAGCAAATGTTACGTCTAGTACTTCTTGTCTGTCTTTAATTGTAAAGGTCGGTTTATTGCCAATGTTACAAATAGTTAGGTTAGTAGTTAGAATAAAATCAAGAAGCGAATCACCCCTATTGCTTATATCCGTACTACCCCAGATAGTATGATGAGCGTTCGTGTATGCGCCAATAATCAGCTCGAGCTCGTCAGACGTTCTTCTTCTACTACTTCCCTGAAGAGAGCTGTCGGTATTGCAGCTTCATAAGGAAAGTAACTGGAGGCCACCCAGTATATGCGATTACCAATCTCCAGACTAGCAGTCAGGAGAAAAATATTTTATTTATTTATTTGATTATCCTATACAACAAGATAAAATATCTTATAATTAGAGTATAGGAATTTATAAGTTTACATATTTTATATTGTATCACATGAAAGACATAAAAAATTAAACTTAATTAATAATTTAAAAGTTTAAAAAAAAGATATAAGGAATTAAAAACATAATGATAAGCATTTAACAAAAAAGATAGATATGTGGAAATGTGTGTTATATATTGCTTTTATCCATTAGTATTTAAGTATATATTATATAATGCTTTTTTAAACTGGTAAGCGTTGCTGGTAGTTTGGATATTTCTTGGTAGCGTATTCCAGAGGCGCACAGCGTGAATGAAGAATTGCCATTCCGAGGTAAGTGTTTGATGCCTAAAGGGAATCAGTATTCTTCCTATATTTGATCTGGAGAACGTTAATCGTTGGTAAATGTAATCGGGTTGTTCCAGGTAAATTATTTTTTTGCAGAGATGTAAGAACTTTTATTTTAAAAAGGCCATCTAGGGTTACGCCATATATTTTATCCGTGTATGATGATATGTGGTCATATTTACGAAGGCTAAAAACATATCTGACGAGGTTGTTAAAAAGTAAGTTAAGCTTTGTTTTACTGACTGAATCGCAATTTGAAAAAATTTCACATCCATACAGAAGAGTAGGCATTATATATGTCTTAATAAGCATGAGTCTTATGCGTTGTGGTGTGAAATATTGTGTTATCCAGAGCGCACGCAGTTTATTGTAGGCTGCACCAATTACATGGGTTTTCCAAGTTAGAGTTGCATTGAAATGGATTCCCAAATTTTTTGTCAGGCAGGTCATTAGCGTACATTGAAAATAAAAGCGGTCCCAAAATGGAACCCTGAGGAACACCTCTTGTTATGGGGAGAGTATTCGAATTTGTATTCATAGCGAAGACAGACTGACTTCTAAAAGTAAGATACGATGAAAGCAGTTTAGTTGCAGTATTGGAGAAATTAAATATATGTCTCATCTTCATTATCAAGATAGTATGGTCTACCGTATCGAATGCTTTCGAATGATCGAGAAGGACTAGGATGTTGATTTTTCCAGCATCAATGTCCCTCCGAATATCCTCACTTACATCCATTAGAGCCGTTATACAACAACGTTTGGCACGAAAACCAGACTGTTTGGTGTTTAATAAATTATGTTGATTTAAAAACAAAATTATCTGCTTATGTATGAGTTTTTCAAAGACTTTCGAAAGGAAAGGCAATATTGCAATTGGGCGATATTCTGTCTTCGCTTTCCGTATGGGTATAATTTTGGCGTGTTTCCATTTCATCGGAAAACAACTTCGCATTATAATCGAGTTAAAAAGGTGAGTGATGTGTGGCAGCAGTAGCGGCAAAATAATTTTTAAGAATCTGGGATTCCTTTTCTGGCCAAATGCAGGTTCTTGGAGTGCATTCACAGTTGGCCACAAGCAGTTTAAAGTTTGGTGTCTTGATACCGCACACCCGTCCTACTACTACATAGGGCTCCTGGATCAGGACGATGTCTACTGCATTTGGACAGGCGCAGCAATAGAGCCGCTGAGGCTGCTTTAGCGCGATGGAGGTTAATCCGTAGAATTATTACCATCATTGGTAATCGACAGATTGACATCCACCCCGACAAGGGTGTTATCGAACTCTTCGTCCGTATCATCGGGGAGCATGTCCCCGCCAGATGCGTCAAAGAGTCCGGAGACTTCCCTCAGCCCCTCAGTATCCGAAGTAGTGTTTTCGTCCTCAGAGAATGACATTACAGATCTTCTGTTAGATTTAGAGTCACCAGAAATGGTCGTGTGTATCTCCGCACTTCCAGAAAGCCTTGTATCAACCATGGTCGACGACTCGCCGTCTGCAGTGGGAGCTATATCCTGGTTGTATACCTTCAAGACTATAGTCTCGAAACCATATTGCAGGGTTGCACTTGCACTTTGTATATGGGAGGTGGATTCAGCGTTAAGGATCAAATTGACCTGTCGCTTTTTACCATCCGCCTCACCCACCTTGCTACTTCTCCAATTATGGGTCGGCAGACCATGATTGGAATCTTTTATTATCTCTATCATGTCATCCGAGCTGGAGGGCTCTTCTGTAACCCAGGTGATGGCTCTAGGGTGACTAGGGATGTTGTTTTTTTCCACAACATCAAACAGACCACACCTCACCCGCTCGACTCAGAACAGATCTAGTGATCTGGCAGGTCTGTGCTTTTGTTATTCAGTCAGAATTTATTTTTGGTTTGAGACCATATGTTCCATCTACTTTCTGTCTATTCCGAAAAAGTAATAGAAACAAATACAAAAATTGGTAGAGAGTTTTAATTGCTTGGTAGAATTGACTGCAGTTTCGATAGACACCACTCTATCATCTTCAGAATTAAGTAGCAATAGTGTATGTCTTTAACTTAAATCAGCTGAGATACTTATGGAAGCAGTAATTGAATTTAACAAGAACTGCTAACCAAACCCGTATTTTGACGAACTAAGTCAACATACTAAAACTCTCATATCAATACATTTTTGTTTTTTGCTTGGGTTCGCATCGCGAACCACGGAAACAAATATAGTTTTGTCAACGGCTAATGCCGACGTCATCGTACCTCATGTGTTTGTATGTGTTGTTGTTATTTATTGTTGGTCTGTGCTTTTGTTATTCAGTCAGAATTTATTTTTGGTTTGAGAGATATGTTCCATTTACTTTCTGTCTATTCCAAAAAAGTAATAGAAACAAATACAAAAATTGGTAGAGAGTTTTAATTGCTTGGTAGAATTGACTGCAGTTTCGATAGACACCACTCTATCATCTTCAGAATTCAGTAGCAATAGTGTATGTCTTTAACTTAAATCAGCTGAAATACTTATGGAAGCAGTAAATTGAATTTAACAAGAACTGCTAACCAAACCCGTATTTTGACGAACTAAGTCAACATACTAAAACTCACATACCTCTCATACCAATTATTAAGTAAAAGCAATATTGTTTAACTTAAATTGTTTTTAAGAATGTTGAGTTCGAACCGAAACAAACAACTTTTCCCAGCTGCCTTTATATCAAAAACACTTAGAATTTATTTTCATTTATTTCAGTATTTATTTAATATTTCGCTAGTTCGATGGCGTTTCGCTTAAAAACAATTTGTTCACTCCGTATTAACATTCGAACTGACTTAGCTTTTGCCTTCGTTGACCTTTACAACTTATTTTCCAAAAGAAGACACTGCAGTTATTAAACCACATACAATGTATATCAAAGGGCTATACATATACATACCGAAGGAATAGAAAATAAATAGATTTGCAAAATGAGAGTAATGACTACATAAATAAAGGCATTGCAATGAAGAGAATTTGAATGTTGTAAATAAGAAAGTAATTAAAAGTAATAAATAAGACAGTGGCGGCGGTAACATTCCTCCCCTCGTAAGCGAATGAGATCTTCATGAGCGTGCTTTCATCCTTCTTTATACCGACGTCTAACACTGCAACTTTAGCTACGGGCCTCTCGGAATTCGAGAGGCTTTCGTTCTGACTTTGACACTGCGGACTTGACCATCTTTAGCGGGGAACACGTCGGTGACAATACCTTTGTGCCAACTATTGCGGGGAAGTGTGTCGTCAACTATGACGACTATATCGCCAACTGATGGTGGTTGTACCTTATCGAACCACTTCGCCGAACCACAGTTGGACCATATTCACGCACCCATCTTCGCCAGAAATTATTTGGAAATTTCTGCGTTTGATGCCTCCGTTGTCGCAAATCGTAGTCGAACTCAACTTGAGGTTTTTGCCCGGCTGAAGAACCAAGTAATAAATGGTTTGGTTTAGGGCTTCTTCTTCACTTGAGTCTGGGACCACACATGTCAATTGACGAGAGTTCATCATGAATTCATACAGGGCACTTCTTAAGTTCTCGTAGTTGAATTTGAAGGCTGGACACATGACTGACGAAATTAAATGCTCCCATGCAAAGCCCATATGCGGGTCTGCCGGAGGTTCAAATCGCAACATAATTTCATCATAATTGGAGAAAACATTGTTGAGGTTAAGATTTTGTTCCTATTCGCGTAGAATTTTTTCGAGTTTTGACAACCATGAGGACCACATCAGAAGTATTTCCTCGTCATCCCACTTTATGCCTGAGCGTCGTACGTCTTGATGTAAAATCTTCAGGCCAATTGTGTAGTGGGAGACGAACCCAAGTGGATTAATGGTGGTTTGTGACATCGTTGTTGTAATCGGCGAAATGGTGCTGGTGCCATGACTGCTAAAAATCGGGTTACGTGCTTTTTTTCTATGCACCGTTGTCATGTCCCGCATCCATTTGTCTTTGTAGTGGTAAATTTCCCGAAAACGAAGGACCGAGCATTCTCATCACACCTCCTGCTGGAACCATGTTTGCTGGTGATGAGGAAGCCTGCTTACCGGCGGAGAAATCAGCGGTGTTATTAACGGGGGGTATCTGCTGTGCTGCATTCAACTCGTCACATTGGGCCACGGGTTGTTCACCACAGCACGAGCAACTCCAGCTGACGTTGGCTACGTTAATGTCCACCTAAACACACTCGAAATGGAACCACTTGTCACAGGAATCAGATTGCACCATACGTTAGGTGTCTTTTAAGTCGCACTTGTAGCAATTAAAATCTGTTTCCGACATTATTTTGCCTCTTAATGAAACACGATTTTGAAAACCACTCGTACCGCTTTAAATTTATTGTTCACGGCTATTTGGTTTGATTTCCACAGCTTTTTTTATTTTTATTTTCTTTGAACCACTTTATGTTATCTTAAAGCACCGCTTTTGAGGTTATTTTGTTTAACACAAAGAAAAACAAGTAAAAGCGTTAAGTTCGGCCATGCCGAATCTTATAAGTTCTCATCTACTCTATAAAAATATAGAGTAGATGAGAACAGTAGGAATCACAATAAGTAAGATGCTATATATGGGGGCTATATCTAAATATGGACCGATATTGCCCATTTTCAATCCCAAGTTACTGCAGCTATAAGTATTATAGAATGTAGCGTGATTACAAAAGACCGACGGACAAACGGCCATGGCTAAATCGTCTTAGAATTTTAAGACGATTAAAAATATATATGTACTTTATTGGGTCTCAGATAAATATTTACAGGTGTTACAAACGGAGTGACAGTATGAATATACCCCCCATTCTATGGGGGTGGGTATAAAAATAAAGTAAATGTAGAGCAGATGAGAACAGTAGTAAGATGCTACATACGGGGGCTATATCGAAATATGGACCGATATTGCCCGTTTTCAATCCCAAGTTACCTGCAGCTATAAGAAGTATCTATACCAAATTTCAGCAACCTAGCTCAAGTATTATAGATTGTAGCGTGATTACAACAGACGGACGGACAGACGGACGTGGCTAAATCGTCTTAGAATTTTAAGACGATTAAGAATATATATACTTTATGGGGTCTAAGATCAATATTTAGAGGAGTTACAAACGGAGTGACAAAATGAATATACCCCCCATCCTATGGTGGAGGGTATAAAAAATGAATAACCCGCCATCCTATGGGGGAGGTATAACAAAAATTTATTGGTATGATAGTTTTGGTATGTTGACTAACGGTTTGGTTAGTAGTTCTTGTAAAATGCAATTTACTGCTTCCATAAGTATTTTAGCTGATTTATGTTAAAGACATACATTATTGCTTTTGAAGATGATAGAGTGGTGTCTATCGAAACTGCAGTCATTCTACCATGGAGGGTATAACAAGTAAAGGCGTTAAGTTCGGCCATGCCGCATCTTATATACGCTCCACCATGGATAGCATGTGACCTCACAAAAGAACTCAAACCTAAAGAAAATAACACCGAAAAACACAAAAAAATATAGTAGGAACCTCAACAAGTTAGATGCTATATATGGGAGCTATATCTAAATATGGACCGATATCGGCCAATTTCAATCCCAAGTTACCTGCAGCCATAAGAAGTATCTATACCAAATTTCAGCCACCTAGCTCCAGTATTATAGATTGTAGCGTGATTACAACAGACGGATGGACGGACGGGCATGGCTAAATCGTCTTAGAATTTTAAGACGATTAAGAATATATATACTTTATGGGGTCTCAGATCAATATTTAGAGGTGTTACAGACGGAGTGTGCGGTATCAAGACACCAAACTTTAAACTGCTTGTGGCCAACTGTGAAGGCACTCCAAGAACCTGCATTTTGACAAAGTGGCACCTGTATGAGAAGAATTTTAAAAAGGTCCTCAACTCTAAACTTCTTTATGAACCGAATGACAAAGCCGGTCTGGATAATCTCGTCGAGCATATCACCACATCATTCAATAGTTCCCTTGAAGAAGCCTGTCCAAAAACATGGTACAAGGATAAAACTAAACCCCAATGGTGGACTTCTGAGCTAACGGCAAGGAAAAAGACCTGCAACGAGCTATTCAACAAGGCGAAATCTACAGGAGCCTTTAATGATTGGGATGCATATAAAGGGCAACTCAAGATCTATAAGAAGGAGCTTAGGAAGGCGCAAAGACGCTCTTGGTATTCCTTCTGTGGCGAAGTGGAAAAGGTCTCCGACGCCGCAAGGCTGAGGAAGGTACTATCCGCGTCTTCTTGTACAGTGGGGTATTTGCAGGACGAGGCAAACAACTGGATAAAAACAGCGAGCAATCGCTAAGTGTACTGCTCGACACACATTTCCCGGGGAACTCATCAACAGAGCCCGAGGATCAACAGGACCAACAAGAGTGCGAGTGGACTGCGAGCATCGCTAGCTTGTTGAGTGAGAGATCTAGAATAAGCTGGGCTATAAACAGCTTTGAGCCCTTCAAGTCACCTGGACCAGACGGCATCACCCCAGCAGAAATGCAGAAAATGTTAAAGTACATTATCCCCTGGCGGCAGACAATTTATGTAGGCTGTATTAGGATTTTATACATCCCGAATCGATGGAGGGATACCAAAGTGGTATTCATACCCAAAGCGGGGAAGATATCGCACACTAGGCCAAAAGACTTCAGACCAATTAGCCTATCCTGTTTCCTATTGAAAAGTCTGGAAAGACTTTTAGATTATTTCATTAGGCAAAACCTGGATACAAAACTCCTGTCGGGGAACCAACATGCTTACAATAAGGGAAAGTCTACAGAATCAGCCCTGCACGAACTTGTGAGCACTATCGAATCGTCCCTACATTTCAAAGAATTCACCATGGTGGCATTTCTTGACATAGAAGGGGCTTTTAACAACATACACCCAGATGCAGTAATCGCGGCATTGTCACATCTAAAGGTGAACTCTAGCTTGATTAGACTAGTTCAAAGACTACTCAACAGAATTCGTATAACAGCTTGTCTAGGGTCCACAACGCTAACAAGGGTTGTAAACAGAGGGACCCCACAAGGAGGAGTACTGTCTCCACTAATTTGGAACCTAGCGGTGAATGAAATCCTGCTAGATCTAGAACGTTGTGGCTGCAAGGTCGTGGCATATGCGGACGACCTGGCAATCGCAGTGAGTGGCAAATTCGAAAACATCCTCCGAGATATTCTTCAGGTGTCTCTGAACAAGTTGGCTAGATGGGCCAGAAGCAGCGGTTTGGGTGTTAACCCAAACAAGACAGAATTGGTTCTCTTTACTAGGATGAATAATGTCCCTCATATGGACCCTCCTCCTCGTATAAATGGAACAGATCTAGTCTTTTCTGAAAGTGCAAAATTTTTAGGAATAATTTTGGATAGGAAACTGTCATTCAGACTAAACGTACTGGAACGTGTAAAGAAGGCCAACATCGCCCTATATTCCTGCAGGAAGGCTGTAGGGTCGCGGTGGGGCTTCTCTCCTAAAATTGTCCATTGGATATATATAGCAGTGGATCGTCCAATACTGTTATACGGCATTGTTGTAAGGTGGACGGCAACTGACAAACTAACCATCACAAACCTGCTATCACGGGTTCAGAGAACTGCCTGCCTGTGCATAAGCGGAGCGTTAAGGACTACAGCAACTGAGTCTCTACAATCCCTTCTCCATATACTGCCGATTAATGTTGTGGCGAGAGAAGTTGCAACCAAAGCGGCACTAAGATTAAACTGCTTATCAATGTGGAGGTACAAGAACTACGGTCATATGAGGATATCAAAGTGTAGTGCTATGGTAACCGACCGAGTGGACTATATATCAACGGTGCGCACCTTTAAGAAGAACTACATCACTATGATACCAGCCAGGGATGAATGGGATGGCAGAGTACCCGGAAATAAAAACCATCTCCACTTCTATACGGAAGGTTCGAAGCTTGATGAAAAGGTTGGCTTCGGAGTACACTGTGAAGAACTTAACTTCGATATAGCTCACAGACTACCAGATACCTGCAGTGTCTATCAAGCCGAAATAATGGCAAAATGGGAAGTCGCCAAGTGGCTGAGTCGAACATAGTAACCAACACTGGCGTTGTCATTTACTCGGACAGCCAGGCCAGACAGCCTCAATTCTCTGGAGGCCACATCCCTAAATTCACAAATAGCCCTCGACTGCCGCAGATCTCTTAACGAGATGGCTGAGCAGTTTAATATACACCGCATATGGGTGCCTGGGCATAGGGATATCCCGGGGAACTGCAAAGCCGATGAACTTGCTAGGAAAGGGTCGACTTTACAAATTCTCGAAGAATTTGCATATATTGGTGCGCCACTATCCACGTGCAAGCTTTGGATAAGGCAAGAGGCAATCAGGCAGTCCAACGACAGATGCACACAAATCGGCACCTGTAGGGTAGCTAGACAAATCTGACCAAGGTATGACCTGAGAAGGTCAAAATATCTCCTCGCACTGGAAAGGAAAAGATTATCTACGTTAGTATCAGTTCTGACGGGACACTGCCTGATCGGCGAACACGCCAGAAGATTGGGTATTAACTCCAATGACTTCTGCAGCAGCTGTGGAGATGAGGAAGAAGTGGAGAGCATTTGAGTACTTGCTATGAGACTGTCCCGCTTTGAGTAAACGCTGACTGGACCTACTGGGGTCGGCCTTTCTAGGCAGCCTAACAGATCTTTTCAGTACCAATATTCGTGTTATCGATACATTTGTATATCAAACAGGTTGGTTTCGATGAAGGGCCCGTGGTACCACTAGGGACCTAAACTGCTGTATGTGAGCTTAAGAAATAAAAAAGAAAACGGCTGCCACCCTAACCTAAACCTAAAAACAAACGGAGTGACAAAATGAATATACCCCTCATCCTATGGTGGAGGGTATAAAAATAAGCTAAATGTAGAGTAGATGAGAACAGTAGGAATCACAATAAGTAAGATCCTATATGTGGGGGCTATATCGATGTATGGACCGATATTGCCCATTTTCAACCCCAAGTTACCTGCAGCTATAAGAAGTATCTGTACCAAATGTCAGCAACCTAGCTCAAGTTTTATATATTGCAGCGTGATTACAGCAGACGGACGGAAATGGCTAAATCGTCTTAGAATTGTAAGACGAGAATTTTAAGACGATTAAGAATATATATACTTTATGGGGTCTCAGATCAATATTTAGAGGTGTTACAAACGGAGTGACAACCCCTCATCCTATGGTGGAGGGTATAAAAATAAGCTAAATGTAGAGTAGATGAGAACAGTAGGAATCACAATAAGTAAGATCCTATATATGGGGGCTATATCGAAGTATGGACCGATATTGCCCGTTTTCAACCCCAAGTTACCTGCAGCTATAAGAAGTATACATACCAAATTTCAGCAACCTAGCTCAAGTATTATAGATTGTAGCGTGATTACAACAGACGGACAGACGGACATGGCTAAATCGTCTTAGAATTGTAAGACGATTAAGAATATATATACTTTATGGGGTCTCAGATCAATATTTAGAGGTGTTACAAACCGAGTGACAAAATGAATATACCCCCATCCTATGGTGGATGGTATAACAAAAATGCATTGGTATGAGAGTTTTAGTATGTTGACTTCGTTCGGCAAAATACGGGTTTGGTTAGTAGTTCTTGTAAAATTCAATTTACTGCTTTCATAAGTATTTCAGCTGATTTAAGTTAAAGACCTACATTATTGCTATTGAATTCTGAAGATGATAGAGTGATGTCTATCGAAACTGCAGTCAATTCTACCAAGCAATTAAAAATCTCTACCAATTTTTGTATTTGTTTCTATTACTTTTTTGCAATAGACAGAAAGTAACTGAAACATATGGTCTCCAACCGAATAAATTGTGTTTGAATAACAAAAGCACAGACCAACAATAAATAACAACAACACAAATTTTTTGAATTTTAGTTAGTGGGAGCGCGAATATTTTTTTTAATTTTCAAATGTAATGTGTTTTTTGTATTTTTGCTGTTTCAGGTCACTGTTTTTCGTTTTGTCAGTTAGCAAATTGACTTAAGTCACAAAACTCAATGTTTTTTAATATAGTTTTAAAAATTTTGAAACTGAACTTATTGTTGCATCCTAATCGTTGCAAAATTTTATATTGGTCCACAATTTTTAACAGTTTATTTTTATTTATAATCTTTTTATAATTTATAATTTTTACTACTTAGGTCACATTTTCACTGTATGTTGCGTAGTGGTTTTGTTGTATTTTTTTGTTAGAATTTAATGTCACTTTAACTTTATTAATTAATTAATTTAATTTATTAACTTTTTATTTAATTTATTAACACATCCGCGGTTCGTAGGTTCTAATGTTTATGAGAGGGTGGGAGTATTGTCCCTTTTTTGTTTATTTGAGTTTCGTTTTTTTGTAGTTCTTTAGTTCACGTTAGTTTTATTTTTATTTTTTAATCATAAACTTTAATAATTACTTCACGTTACCGTCTGTTTATTTGCCTTTTATTTAATAAGAATATGTTGCGATTTTCGAGTTTGATTTCATTTCATTTGCAAAAAGGGCATCCTTCAGTTTAACGGTTTAGTCACAGTTAGATAATAGCCGAATATTACATAGTTCCTCAGAGAATTTTATTTTTTTTTTATTTATTTATATGAATTACAATACAAAGTAAATTTATATTCTAGTTTTAAGGTCCAGGGAGAAGCAGGGTGACAAAGACCATGTTGCTTGTTAATTTTTGTTGCGACAGACCAGACCCTCTAGTTCCTCAGAGAAAATATTGTATCTTTCAGCTAATTCAATGCGTTCTTTGTGTTCACGGAATTTTGCCATATTCTCACAGCTACACACACATGTGGCATGTTGCACGACTATAAAACACACACGTGTTTTGCGATAAAACTTGAGACTTTACGCCACGCAACATAGCGTTTGATTCAGACTTTTTTGCCAGCATTCACGTGCGGTATGTCCGCACTCCGAATCGAGATTCCAATATTAGAGGATTTGGGACAAAGAAGCAAAACGTTTTCTCTACTAAAACGTGCTGTCCAACAATCAGCAGTAACATTCAGATTAGAAGATGCAGAGCTTCTCTAAGCATGGTACGTCCTTTAAACACTTCCTGGGAATTCAAAAATTTCTCAGTTGACCAAAGACTAGAATTAGTAAGAACCAACAAATGCTGTTATTGATTCATCAAGCCTGATCATTTTACTAAAGACTTCTACACCGTGAAGATAATGATGCTGATATAGCAACCACGCCACCACTAGAAAATATAAATGCTTCGTGTAGCAGCACTCTGCCAAGGATATCGCTAGCATCTACTCCCCATCCTAACCATGGCTACGTTTTTCTGAATTCTACAATAGTCATACTTATATCTGAAAGCAAAAAGGAAGTGGAGTGCAGAGCTCTTTTAGACTCCAAATCTCAAGTCAACCTAATAACAGAAACAAATTCGAAACAACAGCGATTACCATTGGAAACTGAGGATATTAGGCACGGCATAGAGAATGGTTGACATGGAATCTCACAGTGGATCATATCCTACATTAGCAGTCGTCTCTCATCAGCCAACTCAGACATTGGAAATATCGAAACATAGTAACTCGACACTCGCTGATCCACACTTCTACTCTCCAGGCAAAATTGACGTTTTGCTTGGCGTCGTGTAATATTACGACCTGTTATCAACGCAAAGTGAGAGGAATACAAAAATGGAAAATAATTCGGCCGATTGCGACAAAACTGGGTATGCTTGTGGAAGAGGCCTTCGGTTGCTCAGTGGATAGTGCATTAGACTTGGATCCCGAAGGTGCTGGGTTCAATTCCCAGCCAGGGCACTGCAAAAATGTAACATGAACATTTCATGTTTTCATCATAATTGGAGCTTCTGCACCACTACAACAACATCTGATTACCCAAGTCAACAGGGAAGCTAAAAATAGAGAACACCATGACGACTATTAACAGAAATGCAGTTAGGGTTGTCAGGTGGTGATTGCGAAATTACTGGACACTCACCAACAATATCCTGAATTTACAAAAAAATCCTGAACAAATAAAATAAAATTACAAAAATTAATAACATAACAAAATAATTATTAAAGTATCTAAATTTCAATTTAGATGATCGAACGGAAAATAAAGGTTCCATAGCTCTTTGATACCAAATCGGAAGAAACTTATGTATATACGGTGGATATATCTAAATCTGAACCTATTTTCTTCAAACTTGGCAGTGTCTATTTCTATACCAGGTACTTCTCTGCACCAGATGCGTTTGTGACCAAATCGGAGGGCCATATGTAAATCCCCGATTTTCTTAAATTTGGCAGAGATTAGAGATTACATACATATATCTGTGGATTGGACATACATATATCTGTGGTTTTTACCTGTAAGCACTTAAGTAGAGTTTTGTCTTTTTCGAGTTGTTTAGAAAGTAGCCCCAAAAATAAGAACTTCTGCATCATTCGTTTAGTCAAGTTGGCTCAATTAATAATTTACTGGCCATACGATTTGTATGCCCTCCACCATTGGATGGGGGTTATATTCATTTGGTCACTCCGTTCGTAACACCTCTAAATATTGATCTGAGACCCCATAAAGTATATTTATTCTCAATCGTCTTAAAATTCTAAGACGATTTAGCCATATCCGTCCGTCCGTCCGTCTGTGTAATCACGCTGCAATCAATAATACATACTTGAACTAGGTGGCTGAAATTTGGTATACATTTATTCTTATAGCTGCAGGTAACTTGGGATTGAAAATGGGCGATATCGGTCCATATTTAGATATAGCTCCCATATGTGGTCACATGCTATCCATGGTGGAGGGTATATAAGATTCGGCATGGCCGAACTTAACGCTTTTACTTGTTATACCCTCCACCATAGGATGGGGGGGGGGGTATATTTATTTTGTCCTTCCGTTTTTAACACCTCTATATATTGATCTGAGGCCCCATAAACTATATATATTCTTAATCGTCGTAAAATTCTAAGACGATTTAGCCACGTCTGTCTGTCCGTCCGTCTGTTGTAATCACGCTACAGTCCGTAATAATAGAGCTAGGTTTATCAAATTTGGTATAAATATATCGGTACTGGAAATATCTGTTAGGCTGCCTAGAAAAGCCGACCCCAGTATGTCCAGTCGTCGTTTACTCAGAGCGGGGAAGTCGCATAGCAAGTGCTCAATGCTCTCCACTTCTTCCTCATCTCCACAGCTTCTGCAGAAGTCATTAGAGTCTATACCCAATCTTTTGGCGTGTTCGCCGATCAAGCAGTGTTCCGTCAGAACTGATACTAACGTAGACAATCTTTGCCTCTCTAGTGCGAGGAGATATTTTGATCTTCTCAGGTCATACCTTGGCCACATTTGTCTAGCTACTCTGCAGGTGCCGATTTCTGTCCATATTTCGTTGGACTGCCTGATTGCCTAAGCCAAAGCTTGCACGTGGATAGTGGCGCACCAACATATGCAAATTCTTCGAGAATTTGTAATGTCGTCCCTTTCCTAGCCTTCCAAGCCATTCATCTCTGGCGGGAATCATAGTGATGTAATTTCTCTCGAAGGTGTACACCGTTGGTATATAGTCCACTCGGTCGGTTACCATAGCACTACACTTTGATATCCTCATGTGACCGTAGTGTTTGTACCTCCACATTGATAGGCAGTTTAATCTTATTGCCGCTTTGGATGCAACTTCTCTCGCCACAATATTAATCGGCAGTATATGGAGTAGGACTTGTAGATACTCGGTCGCTGTAGTCCTTAAGGCTTCGCTTATGCTCAGGCAGGCTGTTCTCTGAACCTTTGTTAGTAGGTTGGGATGGTTAGTTTGTCAGTTGCCGTCCACCATACCACAATGCCGCATAGCAGTATAGGACGAACTACTGCTATATATATCCAGTGGACGATTTTAGGAAAGAGGCCCCACCGCGACCCTACAGCCTTTTTGCAGGAATATAAGGCGACGTTGGCCTTCCTTACACGTTCCAATACGTTAAGTCTAAATAACAGTTTTCTATCTAGAATTATTCCTAAAAATTTTGCACTTTCAGAAAAGACTAGATCTGTTCCATTTATCCGAGGTAGAGGGTCCACATGTGGGACTTTATTCATCCTAGTAAAGAGAACCAATTCTGTCTTGTTTGGGTTTACGCCCAAACCGCTGCTTCTGGCCCCTCTAGCCAATTTGTTCAGAGCCACCTGTAGAATGTCTCGGAGGACGTTTTCAAATTTGCCACTCACTGCGATTTCAACGTCGTCCGCATATGCCACGACCTTGCAGCCACAACGTTCTAGATCTAACAGGATTTCATTCACCGCTAGGTTCCAAATTAGTGGAGACAGTACTCCTCCTTGTGGGGTCCCTCTGTTTACAAACCTTGTTAGAGTTGTTGACCCCAAGACATGCTGTTACGCGTCCTTGTGGGGTCCCTCTGTTTACAAACCTTGTTAGAGTTGTTGACCCCAAGACATGCTGTTATGCGTCTTCTGTTGAGCAGACTTTGAATTAGTCTAATCAAACTAGAGTTAACTTTTACATGTGACAGTGCCGCAATTACTGCATCTGAGTGAATGTTGTTAAAAGCCCCTTCTATGTCAAGAAATGCCACCATGGTGAATTCCTTGAAATGCAGGGACGATTCGATAGTGCTCACAAGTTCGTACAGGGCTGATCCTGTCGACTTCCCCTTATTGTAAGCATGTTGGCTCACCGACAGGAGTTTTGTATCCAGGTTTTCCCTAATGAAATAATCTAAAAGTCTTTCCAGACCTTTCAATAGGAAGGAGGATAGGCTAATTGGTCTGAAGTCCTTTGGCCTAGTATGTGATATCTTTCCCGCTTTAGGTATGAATACCACTTTGGTATCCCTCCATCGATTCGGGATGTATGAAAGCCTGATACAGCCTACATAAATTTTCTCCAGCCAGGGGTAATGTACTTCAACATTTTCTGCATTTCTGCTGGAGTGATGCCGTCTGGTCCAGGTGACTTGCAGGGCTCAAAGCTATTAATAGCTCAGCTTATTCTGGATCTCTCAGTCAACAAGCTAGCGACGGTCGCAGTCCACTCGCTTTCTAGTTGGTCCTGCTGATTCTCTGGTTCTGTTAGAGAGTTCCCCGGGAAATGTGTGTCGAGCAGCACATTGAACGACTGCTCGCTGTTTTTGGTCCAATTATTTGCCTTGCAAGTAACCCACTATACAGGGTGAAGCTGATAGTATTTTCCTCAGCCTTGCGGCGTCGGAGACCTTTTCCACTTCGCCACAGAAGGTATGCCAATAGCGTCTTTGCGCCTTTCTAAGCTCCTTCTTATAGATCTTGAGTTGTTCTTTGTAGGCATCCCAAACATTAGCGACCCCAGTAGATTTAGCCTTGTTGAATAGCTTGTTGTAGGTCTTTTTCATAGCCGTTAGGTCAGAAGTCCACCATTGGGGTTTAGTTTTACTCTTGTACCTTGTTTTTGGACAGGCTTCTTCAAGGGATCTATTGAATGATCTGGTAATATGCTCGACCAGATTATCCAGACCGGCTTTGTCATTTGGTTCGTACAGAAGTTTGGAGTTGAGGACTTTCTTGAAATTCTTTTCATACAGGTGCCACTTTGTCTTTCTCACATTTCTGTGGAAGGCAGGTTCAGGCGCTTTTTCATCGAGTTTGAACTCAATATAATGGTGATCTGAGAATGAGTGGTCGTCCAGTACATTCCACCCAATTATTTTGTCTGACAGCCGGTCAGTAGCAAACGTTACGTCTAGTACTTCTTGTCTGTCTTTAATTGTAAAGGTCGGTTTATTACCTATGTTACAAATACTAAGGTTGGTATTTAGAATAAAGTCAAGAAGCGAATCACCCCTATTGTTTATATCCGTACTACCCCAGATAGTATGATGAGCGTTCGTGTCTGCGCCAATAATCAGCTCGAGCTCGTCAGACGTTGCTTCTTCTACTACTTCCCTGAGTAGAGCAGTCGGTACTACAGCGTCATAAGGCAAGTAACTGGAAACCACCCAATATATGTATGCGATTACCGATCTTCAGACTAGCAGATGTTTGGCCTTTACCACTTAAATTAGCCAGGAGAAAGATACTTATATCTTTCCTGGCCAAAATGCAGGTTCTTGGAGTGCCTTCCCAGTTGGCCACCAGCAGTTTAAAGTTGGGTGTCCTGATACCACACACCCTTCCTCCCACTGCGTAGGGCTCCTGTATCAGGACGATGTCTACTGCACCTGTGGCGCAGCAATAAAGCCGCTGAGGCTGCTTTAGCGTGATGGAGGTTAATCTGTAAAATTCTTACCATCATTGGTAATTGACAGATTAACGTCCACCCCGACAAGGGTGTTATCGAACTCTTTGTCCGTATCATCTAGAAGCGTGTCCCCGGCAGATGCGTCAAAGAGTCCGGAGACTACCCTCAGCCCCTCTGTGTCAGAAGTTGAGCTTTCGTCCTCAGAGTAGGACGTTACAGATCTTCTGTTAGAGTTGGAGTCACCAGAAATAATGGGCGTGGATACCTCCGCACTTCCAGAAAGCTGTGTATTAACCACGGTGGACGACTCACCTTCCGCAGTGGGAACTATATCCTGCTTGTATACCTTCACGACTATAGTCTCGAAGCCATACTGTAGGGTTGCACTTGCACGTTGTATATGGGAGGTGGATTCAGCGTTCAAATTGACCTGCCGCTTTTTACCATCCGCCTCACCCACCTTGCTGATTCTCCAATTATGGGCGGGCAGACCAGGATTGGAATCTTTTATTATTTATAATATGTCAGCCGGGTTGGAGGGCTCTTCTATAACCCAGGTGATGGCTCTAGGGTGTTGTTTTTTTCGACAACATCCAACTGGGCACCCGGCCACACCTCACCCGCTCGACTCAGAGCAGCCTTATACAGGTCTACTGATCTGGCATCACCGAAATATAAGAGCTTTACTCTCCCCTGATGCCATCCTGCATCGTTATATAGCATCTTACTTATTGTGATTCCTACTATTAGAATAAAGCTAGGGTGATCAAATTTGGTAGAAATATTTGTTATAGTTTCAGGTTGTTTGGGATTCCAAATGGGCCATATCGGTCAATGTTTTGATATAGCCCCCATATACACGTATAGCATCTTACTTTTTGTGATTCCTACTGTTCTCATCTACTCTACATCTTTATATATAAAATCCTTTGTACGTTTGTTAGTAACGCATGATCTCCGAAACCATAAGAGCGAATGGGCTGAAAATTGCACATTAGGTTCAGTTCGGGGTCACCTGTGTTTTAGAATTATTGGCGGAGTGGTCAAGTTATTTGCAAAATCCGCATTTCCAGACCGATTTAACTGAAATTGAAAATATATGTATGGTTTGCCTTGACAATAGTTTGTATGTATGATTGTAACCGGTAGATGGCGCTGTAGTGGACTTATGTTCAATATACATTTTTATGGTGATTTTTTCCTAAAACTCGGAATGTCTGCATTTTTAAAGAAAAAGCAATGAATAACAAAACCAATTCATCCCAAGCAGAACGGGCAGGACAACGTCTGTTGGGGTCAGCTAGTATACTATATTTTTATACCCTCCACCATAGGATGGGGCGTATATTAATTTTGTCACTCCGTTTGTAACACCTCTAAATATTGATCTGAAACCCCATAAAGTATATATATTTTTAATCGTCGTAAAATTCTAAGACGATTTACCCATGTCCGTCCGTCTGGGGTAATCACGCTACAGTCCGCAATAATAGAGCTAGGTTGATCAAATTTGGTACAAATACTTCTTATAGTTGCAGGTTGTTTGGGATGGATGCAAATGGGCCAAATCGGTCCATATTAAGATATAACTCCCATAAATAGCATCTAACTTGTATTTTTTTGTGTTTATCGGTGTTATTTTCTTTAGGTCTGAGTTATTTTGTGAGGTCACATGCTATCCATGGTGGAGGGTATATAAGATTCGGCATGGCCGAACTTAACGCTGTTACTTGTTTTGATTCCGTCCGTCTGTTGTAATCACGTTACACTCCATTATAATAGAGCTATCAAAATTGGTAGAAATATTTGTTATAGTTTCAGGTTGTTTGGGAATGAAAATGGGCAATATCTGAACATATTTCGATATAGCCCCATATATAGCATCTTACTTATTGTGATTCCTAGTTGTTTGGGATTGCAAATGGGCCAAATCGGTCCATATTAAGATATAGCTCCCATAAATAGCATCTAACTTGTATTTTTTAGTGTTTATCGGTGTTATTTTCTTTAGGTCTGAGTTATTTTGTGAGGTCACATGCTATCCATGGTGGAGGGTATGTAAGATTCGGCATGGCCGAACTTAACGCTTTTACTTGTTTTGATTCCGTCCGTCTGTTGTAATCACGTTACACTCCGTTATAATAGAGCTATCAAAAGCTAGGGTGATCAAATTTGGTAGAAATATTTGTTATAGTTTCAGGTTGTTTGGGATTGAAAATGGGCAATATCTGTCCATATTTCGATATAGCCCCATATATAGCATCTTACTTATTGTGATTCCTAGTGTTCTCATCTTCTACACATTCACGATATTTGTATAGCCTCCACCATATGGCGGGGGTATAACACTTCTAAATATTGATCTGAGACCACATAAAATATATATATATTGGAAACTTCCTAAAGAATATTTCCCCAGAAATAACGGGTCCAAAATATTCATTGGTATTGTGCCAAGCTTCCCCAATTTACACCATTTTTTACACAAATTTCGCTAAACTAGAATATTGAAACCTTTACTATTTGTATATGTTGGTTAAGGTATTGCACGTTGAGCTGCCAGGGGAATATGGAGCCCGGCATTTAGTATAGTACACGGGGGGAAATCGTCTTTTTTAATAAGTTTGAATTCAAAGAAAATATATTGGAACAGAAAATTTTAATTATGTGTTTATGAACAAATACATTTTATTCGAAAATCAAGAAACTTTATTTGGAGCGCATATTTTAATATATTACAACAAAATATTTTTGAGAACTTATAATAAAAAAATTGTTTTTCTTCTTGTTTTTTTAAAAAATCAAGCTCGAGGTCTTTGTTGTTTTGCTTATTTATTTATTATTTTATTCGATATTTCGATCTTCTTTGAAGATCATCTTCAGGAATTCTAGAATTTTATTGAAAAACAAGAAAATTTTTATATAAATAAAAGTTATTGCAACCATATAAATACGACACTTCACAACTTACAAATAAATGAAATAAATAACTCATAAACTATCCCTATTGTCTGTTAACGTCGTCATCTGTAATTGCATTGCCCATCATCTGTTTGTTATTGCACGTCATATGTTCCCAATAAGAATGCGGTGGCTCTGCGCGCAGTTCTCAGTGTCGCTCTTGTAGTTCATCCTGTGTTTTGTTTTTGTGTTGAGAATGTGAAGCATCTCTAACGTTAGTCTTTTGTTGTAGTTATTTTCGCATTGCAATACACTTACTGGAAAAATCGAATGTAACATATAAGATTCAATGTAACGGTAACAACACTACAGACTTCAACATGGTATATATCGGAACCACCAAGAACAAATTAAAAACGCGACTGGCTGGATACAGGTCAGATATAAAATTAAGACACCAAAAAACAAACAAAACAGCACTTACGAAAAAACTGCGCAGCAGTAAACCACCACCCTGAGCTCGACAAACTGAGTGTATTGCAATGCGAAAATAACTACAACAAAAGACTAACGTTAGAGATGATTCACATTCTCAACACAAAAGAACTACAAGAACAAAACACAGGATGAACTACAAGAGCGACACTGAGAACTGCGCGCAGAGCTACCGCTTTCTTATTGGGAACATATGACGCGCAATAACAAACAGATGATGGGCAGTGCAATTACAGATTACGACGTTAACAGACAATAGTGATAGTTTATGAGTTATTTATTTTATTTATTTGTAAGTAGTGAAGGGTCGTATTTATATGTTTACAATAACTTTTATTTATATAAAAATGTTCTTGTTTTTCAATAAAATTGTTGAATTCCTGAAGATGATCTTCAAAGAAGATCGAAATATCGAATAAAATAGTAAATAAATAAACACAACAACAAAGACCTCGAGCTTGATTTTTTAAAAAACAAGAACAACCAGTAACGAAAGGCAGAAAGTCGGGCGGGGCCGACTATATAATACCCTACACCTCCCTAACAATGCGATAAAGGTCATTGCGATAATAATTTGGAATAATTCGTTCCTAAATTGAGAAACAGCTTTCCGGAAAATATTAATGATCGGAAGTAAAGTACAACTTCTATAGCGCTTTGATACCAAATCAGGAGGAACATATATATGAAGGTTATATATAAATCTGAACGGATTTTTCTTGAATACTCATTCATGTAAAAAGAAACTTCTTTCTGTCAAATTGCGTACTGACCGGATATAAACTACAGTCTCTACAGCACTTACATGTCAAATCGGGGGTAACATATATATGGGGGCTATATCTAAATCTGAACCGATTTCCCTCAAATTTGGCATTAATAATTCATGTAATAAGAAACCTCTTTCTGCCGAATTTCGTACTGATCGGATTAAAAATACACTTTTTACAGCGCTTACATGCAAAATCAATAACCTTCATATAATAAGAAACCTCTTTGTGTAGATTTGTTTACAGATCTGATATAAAATACAGATTGTACAGCGCTTACATGTTAAATCGGGGGTAACATATATATGGGGGCTATATCTAAATTTGAACCAACTTCCCTCAAATTTGGAAGTATAAATTCATGTAACAAGAAACCTCTTTCTGCCGAATTTCGTACTGATCGGATTAAAAATACACTTTTTACAGCGCTTACATGTAAAATCGGGGGTAACATATATATGGGGGCTATATCTAAATCTGAACCGATTTTCTCCGAATTTGGCAGTATTCCTTCATGTAATAAGAAACCTCTTTCTGCCGAATTTCACACTGATCGGTTATAAAATAAATTTTTTACGGCGCTTACATGTGAAATCGGGGGTAACGTATATATGGGGGCTATATCTAAATCTGAACCGATTTCTTCCAAATTTAACAGTGTTCATTCATATAATAAGAGACCTCTTTCTGCTGAATTTCATACTGATCGGATATAAAATAAAGTTTTTACAGCGCTTACATGTCAAATCGGGGCTAACATATATATGGGGGCTATATCCAAATCTGAACCGATTTTAACCAAATTAAATAGGGATCGACCTTGGGCCAAAAAAAAAAATATGTGTAAAGTTTCAAGATCGGACCATAATTGCGACCTGTACTTTGATTACAAGAATACATCTACAAACAAACGGACAGACAGACGGACATAGCTAAATCGACTCAAAAAGTGATTACAAGTCCATCGGTATAATAAACAATGGATCTATCGCTTCTCCTTTTGGGTGTTACAAACAAATGCACAAAGTCATAATACCCTGTACCACAGTGTGGTGTAGGGTATAAAAACACGTAAGAAAAAGGTCGAATACCAAAAACAAACATCAAGAATAATAAAAAAAATTGTGTTTAAATACAAATAAGATTATTAATTCGGAATTTCGCCAAAAATATTTTATTTGAGAAAGATTTTCAAAACTTTGTTGACTTTTTAGATATTCAGTTTTAATTTTTCCTGGATTTCGAGTTATATCATACAGTTAAAAATGGCACATGTCGCATTAACTTTCATTAAAAGATCCAATTTTTAATTATAAATATTTTAAACTATCAATTGTTGTCAATTTGTCATTATTCATTTCATTTAAATTATAAAGGAATTTTGAGGACATTAACAATTTCTTAACAGCGGACTTTGAATTACTGAAAAACTTAAAACAACCAAAGAAGATTTACTAACATGTAAAATTTCTAATTAAATTACTGAAAAACTTAAAACTTGGCATACAATCGATATACGAATATTTTCTGAATTTTTAAATGCAATAAATCTTTGTTACGGAAATAATAATCCCAAATAAAAAAATATTAGGACGGAAACAAGGATTTGCTTAGAACATCAACTTCCCAAATATATAATATTTATGTGTTCCAAATATTCATTGGCGCACAGTGGTTCAGAATCGTTTTTTACTCGCCAAAACTCCGTAACTTTGGTACCGATAGAGATATTTTAGTAATTTTTTTTTTAACGACAGGAAACTCCTTAAGCTTTTCGCCAGTTTTTATGTCAATAAAATCGGGTCAGCAGTTATTGAGGAATTCAAGGTCAATGTTGAACTTTTGAATTTTTTTAATATTTAGCATGGAAATGTGGGGTTTGTTTTGTTTTCATCTTCGTTATTTATTAAAGGAATGTCAATGTTATCAACCATTTTAATAATAAATTTGGTAAAACTAAAAAAAAAAATTTTCGACAGCAAAATTTCCACGGTTTTTAAAAAAACACTTTTTTTTGTATTTGAACAACATTAAGGAAAAGCATTTATTTTTTACTTATATATGTAACAAAAACAGTAAATTACATTTTTTATTCGTTCCGTTGAAAAATTGCCTGCAAATATTCCATATTTTGTTCCGTATTATTTCTGTCCTATAGCAGCCCTCGTGCATCTTCATCTAAGTCCCGATGTTCTACTTTCCATTGATTTCGAATGCTGGAGATGAGGGGATCTGACATTGCCAACAAAATATTAAATAGATCTTCGTTTGTACAATTTCGGGATATTTTTCTGGTATTGTGCTCTCTATAAAACCTATAATCCTTATTTCTTTTTTCCTGGGCTTCCTCTGATATTACATTGGTATCAAATTATGCTTAATGACTCTCCTCCATGATAAAGAATTTTGTGAACTGTTTAGACATATTTCTCCATGAATATTTGGTGTTATATATTCGTGCAGATTCCTTGGTATATTCTTTAAATTTTTTAGCATCAATTTGTTTATGGCACGCAAGTACATCGATAATTGTTTTAAATCTTGAAATGATATTTATATCATCACCAGTTATTTCAGACGCTTTTTCGGGATCAGAAAATAAACTTCTTGCTGTATTCCCATCATTGGTATTGCCTGGTCCTTGTTTTGGTTGGTCTATAATCAACCCACATTTGAGAAATTCATCCTGAACATGTTTCTTTTTTAATTTCTTAAATCCTTGTTGGTGTCATTGTTTCTTATTGATATTGTAGGTCCAAAATCCAAGTGATAACTGATTTTAAGTATGTGTGGCGATAATCCAACTTCATATGCATCAGTATTATCTACTGACTTTTCCGGGACTTGGTTTAATTTGCTTGATGTAGATTGACATATAATGCAGCTGGATGAAGCCTTTGTGTCAGTCAAAGCCTGGCCAACTTTTCCATCTATCTTCGTTAGCACTAATTGGTAGTTAACTTCAATTTTCTGGCCTTCAATTTCTACTTCTAATGGCTGCAGTCTTGTAATTTGGGTTCTTATATCACTGACTTCTTTTTTAATGGTATCATGAGTTTCTTTTTTACATTCAAATTTCATTGGTCTGCAGTATTTCGTAGAAGATGGTGTTTGATTTTTCCAAATATGCTTTGCCTGCATCGTACTGGTCGAAGGTTCCGAGACTTTCAAATTCTTTATCAATCGCAATGGCACAAATGACACCATGAACATGTTTGCGTCTGAAGTATTTTCACATACAGATTGCTTGTATTGTTTTTGTCCAGAAGAACCATCACATCCCCATTTGCAAAAGAGAGTTAACTTGCAGTTCCCATATTTCTTCAAATCATGTCCTTTAAATGATTGTAGCAAGCGTTGAGCTGTATGATTAAGTAGGTCTTGAAGTTTTACCTCTGCCGAACTCGATGTTATTTTAATAGTGTCCGTTGGTGGCAAACAGTCCTTATTAGCAGCAAGTATGTGATGATATGATGGATACAGATTTGAGCCTTTTTTAATCGCACGCAACCTGAGCTGTGTATATTGGTGTTTTGTTAACTTCAAATCCAAAAGTAATGCTAATGCCTCTTCATTTGAGAACTGTTTATCATCGCTTGGAGTTGGAATACTCGTAATAATTGGTTTGGTCTCAGAGGATTAGCGTTTGATGTAACAAGCTTTCTGCAACAGTTTTACATCCGATTTCTGCATTGATATTCTTAAGTTTCCGAGTGATTTTGGTGGACTCCCACAATTGTTTTGATTTTTACTTTTTATAGAATCTTGGACACTAAGTTCGCCCTCTAACCATATTGCAATGGCCTTATAAAATGTATGTTTATTCCATCCAACTTGTTTGTAGCACTTAGTTAAGTTGTTGATCAAAATATTTACTTTATTTTGCAGATCCAATTGCATTTCGATGCTTGAGGAATTTACTTTGCTTAGAACGTAATATAAACACCTTCCTCTTTTTTGTTTTTAAAATACTCTTAGGATAATTCTTTATATCTGAAGTTCTCCATTTTTTAATATTCTAAAATTTGATTGTTTCTGCTTGGATATAATTGTGCAACTGAGTTTGTATTCGAATTTTATCCTTTTCTTACATGTATAGTGTATACTGTAGCATAAACATAGGTAAAATAAAAAACGACCAAAAAAGGGTTAAGATGTCATAAATATGGTAAATATGTCACAAAAACACACAACTTGGCTGGGTGTACCTACAACATAGTTATATGAGCAGGTAAAATAAAAGAACAATACATTTTTTCCCGAGTAATTTCATTAAAATTAAAAAGTGTTCTACAGGCTGGTCGGGGCAGGTACAAAAGTATATAAAGCCTTATAAAGGACACTTTCACCTTTCTTCTGGTACCAAAAATCTTCTTGAAGTCTCTTGGTGCTAAAAAGTTTCATTCCACTAAAATTCCAATATGACAAAAATATAGTACCTGTGGAAATATGTTATAACAAACCAAGTGTAAACAGTATAGTAATACTTTTGGCAATTTCTCAAAGAGTACTTTACTACCTACATAAAACAGATTAACCCTCTATAGTTTGCGAGAAATGACAATTTCCTTCTACAAAAATATAAAAAAATTACGTTTTTTGAAAATTACATAAAATATTTGTTTCCAGCAGCACACCACGCCCACAAAAATAGATAAATTGATCTAATTTTTTGGCTACACTAGTCTCTATATGTTTGCTATTTAATGGCATTAAAATTTTAGAAATCGGCGATAACAAAAAATTTGACATTTTTTTCAGTAATATTCAATTCTGAACCACAGTGTGGCGTAGCAATGGATTTCTGCTGGGGAGGGCTATAGGCCCAAGAAGAAAAGATTGTTTTTATGCTTTAAAATTATTCACGGATGAAATTGTCAACGAAAAGTAAGAAATTAATTCATATTGAAATAAGATTTATTACAACCTTTCTATGACAAATTAATATATTACATAAACAAGAGTTCGGTATTTTAAAGCAACAAATGTAAAATGAAAAAAAATAATTAATACAGTTTTATTATTTAATTAAAGAGGAATTAAATATTTTATAATGAACATAAAAAAATAGCAGAATGGAATAAAATTTAATAAGAATAAAAAATTAATTATTATACTCTTTAAAAAATAAGAATATCACTTACAACTTTACTACTTCGCTTTCGACATTTAAAATGGTCAAATTTTAAAAGGGATCATGGTTCATTGTAGATCTTAGTCATGTTTTAATTCGACGCATCGCAACAATGTCCTTCACAGCCAGAAAAGTGTGGAAGCCTTATTGCAACTTACAAATCATTAAAAGTATTTGGATAAATATTTAAAAAGACTTTGTTTTTATTCGATATTTTTTTTGAATACATATTTTATGTATTTCTATCAACCTTTTCATTCTTTTATTGGCTTATTGTCATATAGAGCCTCGAAGATATTTGTAGCACAATAGTTTCTACAATTAAACCGTTTAGTATGCCGAGCCTTGCATTGTCGTTTGAAAATATTTTCTTAATTATGTTTTGTAGAGCAGTGTTAAATACGTGAAGATTCTACGGATTATGGTTTAGTGATTATGTGTATTAATCCCAAAGCCTCCACTGCATTTTTGTGTCGTGATGTACTTGATTCCTGCTCAACTTAGAGATGATTCCAACGCTGCAGTAAATTCTGATATCATTGTTGTTATTTGTGTCGATGTGTACACATGGCATGAAACAGTAGCAAAAAGAGGCGCTGCGGAAATCGCATCGTGTATTTTAAAACACTTTTCATGCAACTATATTATGCTTAAAAAAGGGAAACTAGGAAGCTAATAATATGGTCCGATATATGCGTTGGACAGAATAACAACAGAACAATAATTTCATTGTGCCACATATACATTTTTCCACTGTGATAAGAAATAATTTGTAATTTATTAAATATATAAATGATATTAAACATTTTTTTTATAAAATATATTTTTAATGCAATATGGAGACATAATGAACAAAAAAAAATAATTTAGAAAGTGCCTGCTAACTCTTAAAATGGTTTTTACATATTCTGAACAATTTGAATTTTGTCGTCTACAACGTTATTCGCGATTATACTTCAAATGTATTTGCCTCACCATTTTTAAAAATACTTTGCATTCTATAATACACAATAGAGGCAATGATGGTCTAGAGCCAGGAGAATATCCTGAATAACAAAATAAGTTTAAGTAAATAATTGACATATCTACTTACAGCACAATCTACGAAACCTAAGAATCGTTCTTATAAATACTTTCAAATTGATTTTAAACCTTTGAGTTTTCAGATTCATTACGGCATTTGCAAAAATTTATATTATTTCTGACATTAATAACTGGGTCAGAATATTTAATATTGAACTATGTAGTTAATTTTTGGCTAAATTGTTTATAAACAGTTATAAATAGGTAAAATAAGATCTCGCTATTAATTTTTTTTGCATTTTTTTTTTTAAATTTTATAGGTATTTTAATTTTAGAAAAAATGAAAAAATTAGTGTTTGGGTTTCACGAAATGTGTAAATGCTCTCGAACTGCTAAACCGATTTTTGCAAAGTTAACGTTGTTTTAAAGAGGAGACAATCATTCGTTAAGAAAAATAATTTGTAATTTATTAAGTTGCTTGCTTGCTTTTATTCGGTCTGCAAATCTTTGTGATTCTAACTAGGATACTCTCCCGACTTCAGGACCATTGTTTCTATATTATTATAGAAACAAGTATTTTATACATGGCGGTGTATAAATATGTATTAAAAATTGGCAGCGCACATACTGGATCATGTTTTCTGAGCCGTGACACTCGTTATCAACAGTTCTGCTGCAGTTGTATGGGAGATGCGGAGCTCTATATGGTTGATTTCTACACACAAGCGAATGAGAAATCTATATGAAGCCACACTTCTCCAAAATCTTCCAAAAACAACTGTTAACAAAAGTTAATACAAAACACCAGCCATGTCCAATGAGAAGCTAATTTTGCTCCATCACATGGAAAATTACCACACTATGCAGAAAAGCTTTTATGGTTTTTGACTGCACTAAGTGTAGTTATGGTGAGTCAGAAGACTCACCACGTTTTGCAGAGCCATGCATTTGTTATGTTGCTGGCTTGCTTTTATTCGGTCTACAAATCTTTGTGATTCTAGAGGTAGAGGCGGCCTTGTATAATAATAGTAAGCCTGGATGCTCAGCTAGCAGCACTAGCGTCAGGATCGGATGCGGCAGACCAATCATCTGCTCACCCTAAATCGAAAATGATTATCGAAACCACAACAGAAAATGAACGATTGGATCAAAAGTTGACGACCTTTAGTATGAAACATGGATCACGAATTGGAACATAGAATGTCCTGAAACTCCTAGAACCATCCGAACTGGCACAACTATGTAGGGAGTTTAATAGATACAACCTAATAGTTCTTGGAATTAGCGAATGCAGATGGCCCAACTCTGGAGAAATCGCTACCTCAGATGGTTGCAAATTTATTTTCTCTGGTAAGTCCACAGGTGGCAGACTGGAAAGTGGGGTGGGCTTTCTACTGTCAAAATCCGCATATGCTGCACTATTAGATTAGAAGTGCCACTCAGACAGAATTATATCTGTAAGACTTCAAACAAAAGCTCGAAATGTAACCATCCTGCAATGCTATGCACCCACAGAAGTGTCAGAAACCACTGTGAAGGAAGAATTTTATAGCAGTCTATCCCGAGCCATTGATAACATCAACAGAGGAGACATTCTGATAGTAATGGGCGACTTTAGCGCACAATTAAGCTCGAACAACAAAGGCATGGAAAACGTCATGGGCCGTCATGGATTGGGTTCAACAATTACCGAAAACGGAGAACTATTTACTGAGATGTGTACTAACAATACCCTATGTATATGTATATCTTCCCTCACAAACGTGTGCACAAGGTCAAGTGGACTGCCCCGGATCACCGCACTGAGAATCAAATTGACCACATTGCCATCAGTCGCTAATGGCGAGGATCCCTATTACATAGATGTGCGGAACAAAAGGGGTGCAGACATTGCAAGTGACCACTATTTGGTAATAGCAACGATCCGTCTAAAAATCGCATCTATTACGTATACAAATCCAAAAAGTAGAAGTAGACGTATCTATGTGAATAAGCTCCAATAACCCCACTATTAAACCCAGATATACGGAAACGCTGCAGAACGCATTCAGAAGCAGAGCACCTGGCAATAACGCGGACTTTATAAAGATAAGCAAAATATACATCGAAGTAGCAGAACAAAGTATAGGCTATATAGAACGCACTAGTAAAAAGTGGATTTCAGACGCCACATGGAATGAAATAAGTGTAAGAAAGGATCTTAAAAATAAGCTCAACAATGCAAAACCCAGAGCTGTCAAACAGGAATGGCAAACAAAGTACAATGCCGTAAACCGTGCTGTCAAAAGCGCAAGAAAGGAGAAGCGTTCGTGGATAAACAACCTAGCAACAAAAGCACAAACAGACGCAGTAATGAATCGCAATAGAGACCTATATAAATATGCCAGAGAACTATCAGGCAAACAAATGGTGACATCCCGACCACTGTTAGATGAGAACGGCGTGCCTACAACATCGAAACAGCAGGAACTTCAACTTTGGACCAAGTACTACTCTTAAATGCTCTCAGTTACAACGCCTGCTTCTCAACAACTATGGACGCCACTTTATCTAGGATATATTGATTTCGAACGAGCATTCGATACCATACGTCATGACGCAATCTGGTGTGCAATGGAGTGCAAAGGCGTTCCGAGAAAGCTGATTAACCTTGTTAAGGCCCTGTATGATAATGCTTCGTGCAGAATCCTACACGAAGCTCAACTTGGCGACAAAATCAGCATACTTGCAGGAGTAAAGCAAGGCTGTGTGCTCTCTCCTCTGCTTTTCAACATCGTACTCGACATGATAATGAATAACGCAATGAGAAATTCGCGAGGAATACAGTGGGGGCTGCAAGGAAGCCTGCTTGACCTTGATTATGCAGATGACATTTGCCTGCTTACTAACAACCATGCACATATGTCAGAAAACCTACATAATATCCACGCTTATGCAGCTAGAGCAGGATTTAAGATAAATGTTGGTAAAACAAAGCTGATGTCTATCAACACTACCCCTTCCCCAAACATCACTATCGATGGAAAAGTAATTGAGACCGTTAGCTCGTTCATGTATCTTGGGAGCATAATAAATGACAACGGTGGAACCAAAGAAGACATTCTACACCGAATCAAAAAAGGACGTGGTGCTTTTGGAGCACTAGACTATGTGTGGCGCTCTCAGATCATCTCAAGGCAGACGAAACTGCGGATATTTAACTCGAACGTTAAGTCTGTCATTATTTATGGATGTGAGACATGGAACTTAACATTTGCTGAGATAAAGGCACTGCAGGTCTTCATAAACAGATGTCTGCGAAGAAGCATGAGGATATTCTGGCCTAATGTAATATCAAATGCAACGTTATGGAGTGTAACCAAACAAAAACCAGTAAGCCAAGAAATAAGAGAACGTAAATGGAAATGGATAGGTCATACCTTAGGAAAGGCGAGAGGCGATATTGCAGGCGCTGGAATGGAATCCGCAAGGTAGTCGCAGAAGAGGTAGGCCTGCAAACACCTGGAGAAGATCCGTGGAGGCTACAAGTCTGGGTCGAAGCTGGAGTGAAAAAAAGTATGTAGCATTAAACAGATCTGAATGGAATAACATTGTTGTGGCCCTATGCTCCTCAATGGATTGAAAAGGAATAAATTATAATAACAATATGCAGAAAATCTTTTATGGTTTTTGACTGCACTAAGTGTAGTTGTGGTGAGTCAGAAGACTCACCACGTTTTGCCGAGCCATGCATTTGTTATGTTGCTTGCTTGCTTTTATTCTGTCTGCAAATCTTTGTGATTCTAACTAGGATACTCTCCCGGCTTCAAGACCATTTTGTTTCAATATTATTACAGAAACAAGTATTTTATACATGGCGGTGTATAAATATGTATTAAAAATTGGCAGCACACATACTGGATCATGATTTCTGAGCCGTGACACTCGTTATCAACAGTTCTGCTGCAGTTGTATGGCAGATGCGGAGCTCTATATGGTTGATTTCTACACACAAGCGGATGAGAAATCTTTGTGAAACCACACTTCTCCAAAAACAACTGTTAACCAAAGTTAATACAAAACACCAGCCATGTCCAATGAGAAGCAAATTTTGCTCCATCAAATGGAAAATTACCACACTATGCAGAAAAGCTTTTATCGTTTTTGACTATATACTTATATATACTTATACTTACATATACTTCTTATAACTGGAGGTAACTTGGGATAGAAAATAGCAATATCGGTTCATATTTCGATATAGCCCCCATATATAGCATCTTACTTATTGTGATTCCTACTGTTCTCATCTACTCTGTATTTACCATATTTTTATACTCTCCACCATAGGATGGGGGTATATTCATTTTGTCACTCCGTTTGTAACACCTCTAAATATTGATCTGAGACCCAATAAAGTATATATATTCTTAATCGTCTTAAAATTCTAAGACGATTTAGCCATGACCGTCTGTCCGTCCGTCTGTTGTAATCATGCTAGAATCTATAATACTTGAGCTAGGTTGCTGAAATTTGGTACAGATACTTCTTATAGCTGTAGGTAACTTGGGATTGAAAATGGGAAATATCGGTCCATATTTCGATATAGCCCCCATATATAGCATCTTACTTATTGTGATTCCTACTGTTCCCATCTACTCTACATTTACCTTATCTTTATACCCTCCCCCGTAGGATGGGGGTATATTCATTTTTTTGTCACTCCGTTTGTAACACCTCTAAATATTGATCTGAGACCCCATAAAGTATATATATTCTTAATCGCCTTAAAATTCTAAGTTCTGTCCGTCCGTCCGCTACAATCTATGATATTTCAGCTAGGTGGCTGAAATTTGGTATAGATACTTCTTATACGTGCAGGTAACTTGGGATTGAGAATGGACTATTTCGGTCCACATTTTAATATAGCCCTCATGTATAGCATCTGTCCGATTTGACTTCTTAACGCCATAGAGACCACAAATGTCAACTGATCGGTCTGAAAATTGGCAACTTGGGTTCATTTATACCCGCAACCTCACACGAACAATGGTAGCCGTGGGTCCATGTTTTGATATATCCCCCATACAAAGGTCCCTCTAGATTTTACTTCTTAACGCAACATAAACCACAAATTTCAACGAATCGGGATGAAACCATCCACATGCTATCCATGGTGGAGGGTATATAAGATTCGGCCAGGCCGAACTTAACGCTTTACTTGTTGTATTTGTTTCTATTACTTTTTTGCAATAGGCAGAAAGTAACTGAAACACGTGGTCTCGAACCATATAAATTCGTACTGAATAACAAAAGCACAGACCAACAATAAATAACAACAATACATTAATATATTTTGTAATTTGTGCGTCTTGACACCAGAAATCGAGACTAATTCTAACATTATTATATTTGTAAAGGAAAATCCCACAATTCCCAAATTGAATTCGAAAATCTCCAAAAACTGATTTTTTAGTTTTTCTCCCAAAATCTATTATACTAAAAGCCGGGCTCGAAATTCCTTTTCCAGTTTACAGTGTTACACATTACTTAATATATAAATGGTAAAGGTTTTCATACTCTAGCTTTGCGATTGTCGAAAATGTGGCCAAGTTTTGAAATTTTTGTAAAAAATGGTATAATTAGGAGAAGCGTGGCAACCCTTGAAGTTATATATTGCAGTTGTACTTAACGTTATACTTGAGTAGGGGGTCGTTGCTGATCAGTCGTAGTTAACGGACGAGTTTATCACAGAGCGGATAGTTAAAA
This sequence comes from Eudasyphora cyanicolor, assembly GCA_963930755.1. NCBI lineage: Eukaryota > Metazoa > Arthropoda > Insecta > Diptera > Muscidae > Eudasyphora > Eudasyphora cyanicolor. The sequence goes on from OZ005734.1 coordinate 158,488,903, forward strand.
CCTATGACGCAGTACCTATTACATATTAAATATGTATGATGTATGATTGTGGAACAGTCAGTGAGTCAGAAGACTCACCACGTTTTGCCGAGCCATGCATTTGTTATGTTGCTTGCTTGCTTTTATTCGGTCTGCAAATCTTCGTGATTCTAACTAGGATACTCTCCCGGCTTCAAGACCATTTGTTTCTATATTATTATAGAAACAAGTATTTTATACATGGCGGTTAGGGCGGGTCGATTTAAAAATCGCCCATTGCTCAGTGAAAATCGTATTCTAGGGATCAAAATAAGAAACTTTGCCGAAGGAACCATACCTCTAAAACGAATTCTGATGTCCCGGAAAAAATCCCACTTTGACCCATTTAGAGTGCTCCAATCGAGTCCAAATGTATGACCGACCCCCACTCAGTGAAGTTCTCAGTGAAAATCGTACTCTAGGGATCAAATAAGAAACTTTGCCGAAGGAACCATACCTCTAACACGAATTCTGATGTCCCGGAAAAAATCCTACTTTGACCCACTTAGAGTGCTCCAATCGAGTCCAAATGTATGGAACCCCCAGGGGCTTCCAGGGGGTGTGACACTGGCATGGGTGGGTCGGGCCTCCAAAGTTAGTGGGGGTCGGTCATACATTTGGACTCGATTGGAGCACTCTAAATGGGTCAAAGTGGGATTTATAAAAATTTGCCCCTACCCAAAAGTTCGACCCAAATTCCGGGACATCAGAATTCGTTTTAGAGGTATGGTTCCTTCGGCAAAGTTTCTTATTTTGATCCCTAGAATACGATTTTCACTGAGCAATGGCGACTTTTTTTGCCTCCCCACAAATCGACCCGGCCTAATGGCGGTGTATAAATATGTATTAAAAATTGGCAGCACACATACTGGATCATGATTTCTGAGCCGTGACACTCGTTATCAACAGTTCTGCTGCAGTTGTATGGCAGATGCGGAGCTCTATATGGTTGATTTCTACACACAAGCGAATGAGAAAGGTTCGTGAAACCACACTTCTCAAAATCTACCAAAAACAACTTTTAACCAAAGTTAATACAAAACACCAGACATGTCCAATGAGAAGCAAATTTTGCTCCATCAAACGGAAAATTACCACACTATGCAGAAAAGCTTTTATGGTTTTTGACTATATACTTATTAGGCCGGGTCGATTTGTGGGGAGGCCAAAAAAGTCGCCATTGCTCAGTGAAAATCGTATTCTAGGGATCAAAATAAGAAACTTTGCCGAAGGAACCATACCTCTAAAACGAATTCTGATGTCCCAGAATTTGGGTCGAACTTTTGGGTAGGGGCAAATTTTGAAAAATCCCACTTTGACCCATGTAGAGTGCTCCAATCGAGTCCAAATGTATGACCGACCCCCACTAACTTTGGAGGCCCGACCCACCCATGCGAGTGGCACACCCCCTGGAACCCCCTGGGGGTTTCATACATTTGGACTCGATTGGAGCACTCTAAATGGGTCAAAGTGGGATATTTTTCGGGACAACAGAATTCGTTTTAGAGGTATGGTTCCTTCGGGAAAGTTTCTTATTTTGATCCCTAGAATACGATTTTCACTGAGCACTTCACTGAGTGGGGGTCGGTCATACATTTGGACTCGATTGGAGCACTCTAAATGGGTCAAAGTGGGATTTTTTCCGGGACATCAGAATTCGTTTTAAAGGTATGGTTCCTTCGACAAAGTTTCTTATTGTGATCCCTAGAATACGATTTTCACTGCGCAATGGGCGTTTTTTAAATCGACCCGCCCTAATACTTATACTTATTTATACTTCTTATAACTGGAGGTAACTTGGGATTGCAAATGGGAAATATCGGTCCATATTTCGATATAGCCCCCATGATTCCTACTGTTCCCATCTACTCTACATTTACCTTATTTTTATACCCTCCCCCGTAGGATGGGGTATATTCATTTTTTTGTCACTCCGTTTGTAACACCTCTAAATATTGATCTGAGACCCCATAAAGTATATATATTCTTAATCGTCTTAAAATTCTAAGACGATTTAGCCATGTCCGTCTGTCCATCCATCCGTCTGTTGTAATCACGCTACAATCTATAATACTTGAGCTTGGTTGCTGAAATTTGGAGCAAATACTTCTTATAGCTGCAGGTAACTTGGGATTGAAAATGGGCAATATCGGTCCATATTTCGATATAGCCCCCATATATATCATCTTACTTATTGTGATTCCTACGGTTCTCATCTACTCTACATCTAACATTTTTATACCCTCCACCATAAGATGGGGGTATATTCATTGTAATTCCTACTGTTCTCATATACAATACATTTACCATATTTTTATACCCTCCACCATAGGATGGGGGTATATTCATTTTGTCACTCCGTTTGTAACGCCTATAAATATTGATCTAAGACCCCATAAAGTATATATATTCTTAATCGTCTTAAAATTCTAAAGCGATTTAGCCATGTCCGTCTGTCCGTCCGTCCGCTACAATCTATGATATTTGAGCTAGGTGGCTGAAATTTGGTATAGATACTTCTTATACCTGCAGGTAACTTGGAATTGAGAATGGGCTATTTCGGTCCACATTTTAATATAGTCCCCATGTATAGCATCTGTCCGATTTGACTTCTTAACACCATAGAGACAACAAATGTCGGTCTCAAAATTGGTAACTGGGGTTAATTTATACCCGCACCCTCACACGAACAATGGTAGCCGTAGGTCCATGTTTTGATATAGCCCCCATACAAAGGTCCCTCTAGATTTTACTTCTTAACGCAACAAAAACCACAAATTTCAACGAATCGTTCTGAAATTTGGTAATATGACTTTATTTGTGGCCGAAATCATTCCATGGTGGAGGGTATATAAGATTCGGCCAGGCCGAACTTAACGCTTTTACTTGTTGTATTTGTTTATATTACTTTTTTGCAAAATTCAGAAAGTAACTGAAACATATGGTCTCTAACCAAATAAATTCTGACTGAATAACAAAAGATCAGACCAACAAGAAATAACAACAACACATACAAACACATGAGTTACGATGACGTCGGCATTAGCCGTTGACAAAACTACATTTGTTTTCGTGGTTGGCGATGCGAACCCAAGCAAAAAACTAAAATGTATTGGTATGAGAGTTTTAGTATGTTTGCATAGTTCGGCAAAATACGCGTTTGTTTAGTAAGTCTTGAAAATTCAATTTACTGTTTCCATAAGTATTTCAGCTGATTTAAGTTAAAAACATACATCATTGCTATTGAATTCTGAAGATGATAGAGTGGTGTATGTCGAAACTGCAGTCAATTCTACCAAGCAATTAATACTCTCTACCAAATTTTTGTATTTGTTTCTATTACTTTTTTGCAATAGACAGAAAATAACTGAAACATATGGTCTCGAAGCATATAAATTCTGACTGAATAACAAAAGCACAGACCAACAATAAATAACCACAAAACATTAATATATTTTGTAATTTGTAAGTCTTGACACCAGAAATCGAGACTAATTCTAACATTATTATATTTGTAAGGGAAAATCCTACAATTTCCAAATTGAATTCGAAATCTCCAAAAACTGAATTTTTAGTTTTTCTCCCAAAATCTATTATACTAAAAGCCGGGCTCAAAATTCCTTTTCCAGTTTTTCATACTCTAGCTTTGCGATTGTCGAAAATGTGGCCAAGTTTTTAAATTTTCGTAATAAAATGGTATAATTAGGAGAAGCGTGGCAACGCTTGAAGTTTTAATTGCAGTTGTACTTAAAGGTATACTTTGTGTAGTGGGGTCTTTGCTGATCAGTCGTAGTTAAAGGACGAGTTTATCACAGAGCGGATAGTTAAAACCTATTACGCAGTACCTATTACATATTAAATACTAAATAATAATTAAATACTAAAACAAACGCCGAGCTTGGCTTTTTACCCTACCGGTTGACGGGGATGACTTCATGTTCCGATGGAGCGGCGTTCCCCAATCGTCCGACTGTCCGTCCTTTGGTCTTGGTAAAAGCCGACCACACTAAAATGGTGAAAATTTCCCACCCAGTACTCACAACAAATGATACTGTGAGGGGAAAACGTCATGTACGACCGTCAAAACGAAAGCACAATAAGTGCCGGATAGCGCTCAGAGTTGGGGGCTCTTGAGGTTTCAGCTCTTAACGAAAAATAAAATGAGTAACTTACCTGGGATAAGGTCTACATAGATGCTTCTATGTAGACCTTACCATTCTTTCTGGTGGCTCAAACTCTAACAGAAGATTGGTAACGGCCTTCTCGGAGGACGAAAGTAATACTTCGGACACTGAGGGGGTATCCGACTACCAATGACGGTAAGAATTCTACAGATTATCCTACATCACGCTAAAGCAGCCTCATCAGATCTATTGCTGCGCCTGTCCACAGGTTCAATAGATATCATCGGAGCCCTAAGTAGGAGGAGGAAGGGTGTGCGGTATCAGGTCACCCAACTGCGAAGGCACTCCAAGAACCTACATTTTGGCCAGGTAAGATCTAAGTATCTATCTCCAGAGTAATTTAATTGGTAAACACCAAACAGCTGCTAGTCTGAAGATCGGTAACCGCATATATTGGGTGGTCTCTAGTTACTTGCCTTTTGAAGCTGTAGTACCGACAGCTCTCTACAGGGAAGTAGTATAAGAAGCAATGTCCGACGAACGCGAGCTGATTATGGCGCAGACACGAACGAGCATCACATTATCTGGGGTACTACGGACATAAACAATAGGGGTGATTCACTCCTTGACTTTATTCTAACTATCAACCTAACTATTTGTAACATAGGCAATAAACCGACCTTTACAATTAAAGACAGAAAAGAAGTACCTGACGTAACGTTTGCTACTGACCGGCTGTCAGACAAAATTATAAATATAGTATACTGGACGAACACAAATTTTCAGATCACCATTATATAGAGTTCAAACTCGCTGAAAAGGCACCTAAACCTGCCATCCACAGAAATGTGATGAAGGCAAAGTTGCACCTGTATGAGAAGTATTTCATAAATTTACTAAGCTGGTCTGGATAATCTATCATCCCTTGTAGAAGCCTGTTCAAAACCAAGGTACGGTGGTACAACTAAACCACAATGGTGGACTTATGAGCTATTGGCTAGGAATAAGACATGAAACAAACTATTCAAGAGGGCGAAATCTACTGGAGTCGATGATGATTGGGTTGCCTATAAAGAGAAACTCAAAATCTATAAGAAGGAGCTTAGAAAAGCTCAAACCGTTATTGGCACACCTTCTGTATAGAAGTGGAACAGGTCTTGGATTCCGCAGGCTGCGTAAGATATTGTCCACTGCTCACCGTATAGTGGGTTATTTGCAGGATGAGGCAAATAACTGGACAAAAAATAGCGACCAGTCATTGAATGTACCGGTCGACACAAATTTCCCGGGGAACTGAACCTGAGGATCAGCAGGGCCAACAAGAGTGCGAGTGGACTGCGAGCGTCCCTAACTTGTGGACTGAGAGATCCAGAATAAGGTGGTCTATTAACAACTTTGAGGTCTTTAAATCACCTGGACTAGACGGCATCACTCCAGCAGAAATGCAGAAAATGTCAAAGAACATTATCCCCTGGCTGGAGAAAATGTATGTAGGCTGTATCAGGCTTTCATACATCCCGAATCGATGGAGGGATACCAAAGTGATATTCATACCCAAAGCGAGAAAGATATCGCACACTAGGCCAAAAGTCTTCTGACCAACTAGCCTATTCTTCTTCCAATTAAAAGGTCTGGAAAGACTTTTAAATTATTTCACTAGGGAAAACATGGATACAAACCTCCTTTCGGGGAACCAACATGCTTACAATAAGGGAATGCCTACAGAATCAGCCCTGCACGAACTTGTGAGCACCAGGGCCTGATCTAGGGGGTGTGGCGACCCGGGGCTAATATTTATTTTGCGCCCCCATATAATGAATCGCTTAAACATTTTATAATAACAAATCCAAAACGAAGGAAAAATAAAATTTGGTTTAAACAGTTACACATTTTGGGGGATATAATTCCTTTACCAAATGATACCCTTCGATGAGTACATCGTAGACAAATGTCCACAATGACAATATACGTTTTTTATTTTTCCTCGACACTTTTTTTAGAAAATGTCAAAAATACCACATATATGTCTTTTATTGGAGAAAAATTTGTCCGTAGTTGTCTGGAATTAAATTGTATGACGAATAGTTTTGTAGAACAGATCGATACCTGTATTTCCTATTCTATTCCTATTCTTTTTCTAACGGAATCACAAAAAGAACCATTTTGGCGAAAAAGAATCATGTACAAAAAAAAGAATCCAACTTTTTACAATGCATTTTATTAAAAAGAACAAACACTGAAATAAGGAACAACGTAAAACAAATTTTCAATGTAAACAAAAACAAAAGATATTCATGAAAATTTATAGAAGATATGTATATAAAAATCGCACAAGCGCTTTTTTTAGATAGTTTTTCGAATAGTTCTGGACGCGGAGTCCAATTAGGTTTAGGTTTAGGTTTAGGTTAGGGTGGCAGCCGTATTTTTTTACAAGCTCACATAGACCAGTTTAGGTCCCTAGTGTTACCACGGGCTGAAATGCCCCTCATCGAAACCAACCTGTTTGATATATAAATTTATCGATAGTACGAATATCAGTACTGGAAAGATCTGTTAGGCTGCCTAAAAAGGCCGACCCCAGTATATCCAGTCGTCGTTTACTCAAAGCGGGACAGTCGCAAAGCAAGTGCTCAATGCTCTCCACTTCTTCCTCATCTCCACAGCTTCGGCAGAAGTCATTGGAGTCAATACCCAATCTTTTGGCGTGTTCGCCGATCAAGCAGTGTCCCGTCAGAACCTGTACTAACGTAGACAATCGTTTCCTCTCTAGTGCGAGGAGATATTTTGACCTTCTCAGGTCATACCTTGGCCAGATTTGTCTAGCTACCCTGCAGGTGCCGATTTCTGTCCATCTATCGTTGGACTGCCTGATTGCCTCTTGCCTAAGCCAAAGCTTGCACGTGGATAGTGGCGCACCAATATATGCAAATTCTTCGAGAATTTGTAATGTCGTCCCTTTCCTAGCAAGTTCATCGGCTTTGCAGTTCCCCGGGATATCCCTATGCCCAGGCACCCATATGAGGTGTATATTAAACTGCTCAGCCATCTCGTTAAGAGATCTGCGGCAGTCGAGGGCTGTTTGTGAATTTAGGGATGTTGCCTCCAGAGAATTGATGGCAGCCTGGCTGTCCGAGTAAATGACAACGCCATTGTTGGTTACTATGTTGAGACTCAGCCACTTGGCGACTTCCCATATTGCCATTATTTCGGCTTGATAGACACTGCAGGTATCTGGTAGTCTGTGAGCTATATCCAGACTAAGTTCTTCACAGTGTACTCCGAAGCCAACCTTTTCATCAAGCTTCGAACCATCCGTGTAAAAGTGGAGATGGTTTATATTACCTGGTATTCTGCCGACCCATTCATCTCTGGCGGGAATCATAGTGATGTAATTTCTCTCGAAGGTGTACACTGTTGGTATATAGTCCACTCGGTCGGTTACCATAGCACTACACTTTGATATCCTCATGTGACCATAGTTCTTGTACCTCCACATTGATAGGCAGTTTAATCTTATTGCCGCTTTGGTTGCAACTTCTCTCGCCACAATATTAATCGGCAGTATATGGAGTAGGGCTTGTAGAGACTCGGTCGCTGTAGTCCTTAAGGCTCCGCTTATGCTCAGGCAGGCAGTCCTCTGAACCTTTGTTAGTAGGTTGGTAATGGTTAGTTTGTCAGTTGCCGTCCACCATACCACAATACCGTATAACCGTATTGGACGAACTACTGCTATATATATCCAGTGGACGATTTTAGGAGAGAGTCCCCACCGCGACCCTACAGCCTTTTTGCAGGAATATAAGGCGACGTTGGCCTTCCTTACACGTTCCAATACGTTAAGTCTAAATAACATTTTCCTATCTAGAATTATTCCTAAAAATTTTGCACTTTCAGAAAAGACTAGATCTGTTCCATTTATCCGAGGTGGAGGGTCCACATGTGGGACATTATTCATCCTAGTAAAGAGAACCAATTCTGTCTTGTTGGGGTTAACGCCCAAACCGCTGCTTCTGGCCCATCTAGCCAACTTGTTCAGAGCCACCTGTAGGATGTCTCTGAGGACGTTTACGAATTTGCCACTCACTGCGATTGCCACGTCGTCCGCATATGCCACGACCTTGCAGCCACAACGTTCTAGATCTAGCAGGATTTCATTCACCGCTAGGTTCCAAATTAGTGGAGACAATACTCCTCCTTGCGGGGTCCCTCTGTTTACATACCTTGTTAGAGTTGTGGACCCTAGACATGCTGTTATGCGTCTTCTGGTGAGCAGACTTTGAATTAGTCTAATCAAACTAGTGTTAACTTTTAGATGTGAGAGTGCCGCAATTACCGCATCGGAATGAATGTTGTTAAAAGCCCCTTCTATGTCAAGAAATGCCACCATGGTGAATTCCTTGAAATGCAGGGACGATTCGATAGTGCTCACAAGTTCGTGCAGGGCTGATTCAGTAGACTTGCCCTTGTTGTAAGCATGTTGGTTCCCCGACAGGAGTTTTGTATCCAGGTTTTCCCTAATGAAATGATCTAAAAGTCTTTCCAGACCTTTCAATAAGAACGAGGATAGGCTAATTGGTCTGAAGTCTTTTGGCCTAGTGTGTGATATCTTTCCCGCTTTAGGTATGAATACCACTTTGGTATCCCTCCATCGATTCGGGACGTATGAAAGCCTGATACAGCCTACATAAATTTTCTCCAGCCAGGGGATAATGTACTTTAACATTTTCTGCATTTCTGCTGGAGTGATGCCATCTGGTCCAGGTGACTTGAAGGGCTCAAAGCTGTTAATAGCCCAGCTTATTCTGGATCTCTCAGTCAAGAAGCTAGCGACGCTCGCAGTCCACTCGCACTCTTGTTGGTCCTGCTGATCCTCGGGTTCTGTTATAGAGTTCCCCGGGAAATGTGTGTCGAGCAGTACATTGAGCGACTGCTCGCTGTTTTTGGTCCAGTTATTTGCCTCATCCTGTAAATATCCCACTGTACAGGGTGAAGCAGATAATAACTTCCTCAGCCTAGCGGCGTCGGAGTCCAATTAACTAACATCGATCATGGTAGGAGCCAATAGAATTTCATCACAAGTTTCTTTGTACTTTCAGTCTAGTTGTTAATTAATTTTTCATTAAAATAACTTTGAAACAGTTCTTTTAGTGCTGAACCCTGCTTATAAATTTGGAGAACATTTTTCATATTCCCTATTATACATCAGAATGGCTCATCGTCCATAACTTCAAACATTTTTTATGAAATTTTATGAAATAAGTAAATTATTCGTAAGGTCTCGCTTTGAATTTCTATTGGTATTGATTGACCTCCAACAAATTCTTTGTACTATTTTTATACCCTCTACCATAGGATGGTGGAGGGTGTTATTCGGTGTTATTTTCTTAAGGTTTGAGTTATTTTGTGAGGTCACATGCTATCCATAGTGGAGGCTATATAAGATTCGGCATGGCCGAACTTAACGAACCTTATCAAATATTGAAAAACCATTACAGATATTCTTAAGATGTAAGAAAAATTTGTCCTGGCCAGCACCTCATTTGTTGATATGTATATATTTTTATAACATAACATACCTTTGAAGTATCAGATGAAAATATATACGTCAATTATACACACAATTGGTCAAATTACGTGAATCTGAGTAGCAAGCCACGCCCTTCGCAATATATGAGCAAACATTCTGCTTAATATCTGGCGGAGAATCAAATGCGCTATTGAACGTTTCTAAAAATATGTCATCTATGTTCCACGTTGTAATGCAATCAATTTAGTCGTTTAGTAGTGATAGTAGAAATTTGTAGGTTCATAGCTCTTTTAAAAGTACTGAAAGAATGGAAATTGTTTTGGTCACTGCAATACCGACCACAGCCAAAGAATTTAAAACTATTTTTTGTGTGTATATTCCAGGATTTTAGCACGTATGTATTCAGCCAATCATTATCTATCTATCGATATTTCACACTCATAGGTATGTACATTTTTTTACCTATACCTCTTACTTTGTTGTGACGAGGGTATATATCATTTGCTACGGACCAAAAGAGTAACACATCGAAGGAGTGACCGAAGATTCAAGTATGTTCGGCGGAAATCTGTTTTAGGACATTTTAAGTCATTTGAGCAATGTCCGTCCGTCTGTCTGTCTGGCAGGAGCGCACGATAACTCTCGAAAGGAGTAACGGATTGACTTCAAATTTGGCATGTGATAATATTTTTTTCTATCTCAGGCTAAGTTCGAAGTTGGGCCATAATGGTCCACTCCTTCTAGTCCATCCCTCAAAATTTTGAGAAATATTTATTATCTAATAACTTCTATGCTACTTATCCGAATATTCTGTAATAGCAAACATAGTAATATATATTCGAAATAGGCAAATTTGGTGGAAAAAATTATATTTTTGAAAATAGTAAATCACTGTTTTTACTCCAAGTAATTTACGTAAAATTATAATTTCACTTAAAGTTTTTTCACGGAAAACGCTTTAAAATGGATGTAAATATAAATTTTACACAGAGCATAGCGAACAGCGATTTAATTCTTAACTTCGAAGATATAATGCACCTACACTATATAACATAGAACGTTTATTTTTTCGGTTAACGGCGCAGAATTTTATCTGCTTTTAATCTGTACCAAAGTCTCGTATCTTACTTGCAAAAAAATTAATTAATCCACAGTTTTGGTACCAAATACCCCACCAGGCGTCGACTCGAGGTATTCTAGGTGTGTGCGTGTTGTATTTGATTGCATGTGGTTGCAATACAAGTTTGGGCACACTTTTGTACATTAATATGTTTGATCAAACCGCACAGTGGGCCAGAAGTGAGAAAAAAGTGAATGCACTTTTATTTCAAGAATAGTTTTGAAAATTAAAAATAATAAAATTGTGGTTAGGTTAGGTTGAATAGAGGAGGCGTTTAAACGTCTCATGTCCATGGTCATACACTTAAGGCAGTGGTTCGGCCTGTTGTGCGCTCCTTATTTATGATTTTTATACCCCACGGGTTACAGAAAATCGGTACTAGACACGAATTTTCTCAGTATCTTCCAGTCATATCCTCTGAGATGAGTCACGTCTGGTAATACGTCGGACCCGAAATGTTAGGATCTTGCATGTATGAAAGCTGGGCAGTGACACAGAAAATGTTCCATCGTTTCGATGTTTTCCCTGCATGCCCTGCAAGCTTGCGTGTACCGTTAGAACACTCATCATCTTACTAATCTCGATCTTGTTTAGTTTCAGAAAACTACTTGTATTTTTCTAATTTGGGTCACCCCACAGTATCTTTGCAGTTGCTCCTACAGTTGCTCTATTCCACACAGTTTTGTGAGCCATCATGCCCAGTGCTTCAACTCATCCTTCGTGGCTTCGAAAGGTTTCCAATTTTCCAAGTTTATTACTCGAAGTTCTCTGCCCTTCGAAGCCAAGCTTTTTGCTCGTTCATTTCCAATCATTCCGTTGTGTCCTGGTACCCAGAAAATACGCAGTTGACCATGGACTGAGTAATTATTTATCGTTCTTTTACAGTCTAACACTGTTCTGGATTTGACCTTTTCCGATGTTATTGCTTTGATCGCCATTTGGATATCTGTGAAGATGTTGGCATATTTAGGCTTTGTGGTATTACTGAGCCAGTTAATACACTCCGTGATTGCTCGAACTTCTACTTGAAGTACTGTGTTATGGTCTGGAAGGCGGAAGTAAAGTTCGACTTCTGGATCATCAAAAAAAGTCCCACACCCGTCCTTCCTCCTAACCTGGACCCATCAGTGTAGCAGCTGGTTCCCACTGGCACATGAGCTAGTGTTAAGTTTTCCCAGGAACGTCTGTCTGGCACGAACGAATCACAGGTAGCTGTAAGCCGCACTTCAGGAATGCGGTCGGAGATTTTCGTTGTTTGAATATGACCGACCAGTGATGGTGAATGGTATTACGTTGGTCTAATTACGCCCATGTAAAGCCAGTGTGGCTCATTTGGACGTAGTCCCCATTTTGAACCTATAGCTCTTCTGCACAACGACCAACATCTGTGGGCCTTTGTAATTCTTTCTTCAATATGATCTTTCCAAATCAGTTTCTGATCCAAGATTACTCCCAAGTATTTTACCTTTTTAGATATGGTTATATTCTTATCCAAGAATTGAGGCACGGTAAAAGGATGAATCTTTCTTTTCCTTGTAAATAGACATATTTTTGTTTTGTCTGGATTGACATTTAATCCCTTTGGTTGTGCCCAGTTATATGCTATGTTTGGATGTGTGCCCCTTAGAAGTATTATAACCGTGTATCGTCGTAACCCATAGGAGAGGCGATAAAATGCCTCCCTGAGGTATACCACGATTTACCTTGTCTCTAATTTTTACGTCATATGACCCACAAATAATCCACCTATTCCTTTGCATATTGGTGATCCAGTTTTTCAGCGCCCAGTCAACCTGAAACTCGTCTAAGGACTGGATACGTGTATCGGGCTGAGCGTTCTTAAAAGCGCCTTCAATGCCTATACAAACGGCAAGTGTGTACATTTCTTCACTGAAGGACTGTTCAATGTGGTGTACTACCTCTTATAGAGCTGTTTCCACTGATCTTCCTTTAACATATGCCTGTTGTTTGAGGTTTATCTTGTTATCTGCTATCTTACTTTTGCCCATGTCGTCAATTATTCGCTCCATTGTTTTTAACAACAAAGAAGTAAAGCTAACAGGTCGATACGCTTTTGGGATCGTATAACTCGCCTTGCCAGGCTTAGGTATGAAGACCACCCTTGATTACTGCCAATTTTTTGGGTATATGCATGAGTTGGCATCCAGTGAAAACTCCAGCCAGATGAGTTGATACCAGATCCAGCTCATTCTGAAGAAGCGCTGGAAATATACCGTCCGGTCCCGCAGCCTTGAAAGGAGAGAAGCTTTTTATTGGTTTATCTGGATGACCCCAGTCATTGTCTTTCCAGTAAAAGTTTCCTTTGGGAGTCGTCTATCCTATCTGGTTGCACTCCCTCATTATTTGGTGGTGGGTCTTTCTCCTCCTTTCGTTTACTACCTATTACACACTCTTCAGGTAAACCTCTTTGGGAGGTGGTGTTACTTTGTGTCGCTCCTTCTTTGTTGTGAACATTCTGCAAAATTGGTGATATTATCGGCAATTTGGCAATGTTATCGACCACTTCTTGGAAGGCGTTTTTGTTTTTTGTCGCCCCCTCTTTGTTTTATGTTTTTGTGTCCCTCTTCATATCATTATCACCACCTTTGCTGGGAACTTTCTGCAAATTTGATGATGTTATCAGCAATTTGGACATGTTATCGACCACTTCCACCTCACTTTTTGGTAGCGTCTAACTCGCTTCTTTCTGTTCACTACTTTCGTTTGCCACTGCAGGCGGTACGTCCGTGTTTCGGCTCGATTTAACTGCCCTGCCAATGGTGTTTTCCAATCTTCGAAGATACTCGTTTGCTCTTCGGGAATTCTGCCAGACGCACTACTGCTATCAATTATGGCATAGTGTAGTTCGTCCTAGATATGTTTTTTGAATATTTGGGAATAAGATGGTGCTTCCTTAACCTTTTTTATAGCCATCTTGCTTTTTCCTTTAGGGTGGGTCTTTTTGTTTGAGGCCCCCTTTTTTATGGATGGTTTGGTGGACTTGCTCACATTCTCCACTACAGTATCAACTTCACCTCCCACCATTAACGGATTCTGACTAGATACTCCTTTTTTGGTAGATTGAATAGGTTTCTCCGAAGTGCTGGGTGTCGGTGAGCTTTTTTCTTCTTAATTGATTTCGCATCGCTATGCTCTTCGGGAGATCTGACTCTTTTAGTAGATGTAGATTCATCCTGTAATATCTTCTGCTGGTTCATCTTATTCAGTTTCCTTCTTTGTGCCCCTGACAGTCTTTTCCGATTTTTAACAATAGTAATATTGTTATCACTTGATGACTCAGAATCTGAGTTCCCACTAGCTTTTAAAAGCTGGGGTTGCTTAAAGGCCCCCCTTGGGATTTCTTTATCTTCCTCATCGTTTCGCTTGCCAAAGGCTAGATGTGCTCTTGTATCTGTTTCGACTGCGGGATCCGAGGCACCCAACCCCGTAGAAGTTATTTGCTCAATATTGTTTGATAACGACGACACGTGACTCGCGAGTAAATCAACGCTTTCCGCCGGTACTGGGTTTATTTTTCCCTGCACCGTAATATCATTTACTTCATCTGGGTTAATCATAAATATTTGGGAGAGACCCCCATATTATTTGCCCGTAATAGGTACGTCGATGTTGGCCTTCCAGAATACAAAATGTCTGTTCCTGGGAGCGATGCAAAAAATTCAACCCCCAATTTGGACCAACACACCTTGTGGTTGCGTAGTAGGTAGGTGAATAGGTACTGCGTAATTGATTGAAAAAACTATCCGCTCTGCAATAACACGACTGGCGGAGGTATTATTATTCTTGTGGTAACAAGCAACAATAATTAGTTAATTTTTATTGTTATATTTACAGTTATTCAAACTAATTTGTAGTTTCGCCCTAGAAATAAATACAGCCTGTTACACATTGGTTATTATACTTGTGTGTAGCCGAGCTTACAGAAATAAAAATGATTCGAGTCGTTTGAGTTCTAGATAGGAACTAATTTCATTTACAATATATTTACTTAGCCTAAAACTAACCAAATAATTCTTAACTGTATCTGATAAGTAAGAAGAAAAGAGAAGACATAAGGTCACAACCAGGGCCGTGGAATCGGAGTCGACGTTGTTTTTGCAAATTTCATGAAATATACTTCCAAATGCATACATTTTATATTTGGTTTACATATTTTGTATAAATATATTTATGTGCATATATATCAATGGCAATTTTTGATAGTTGAATTAGATAATTTTGCAAAATTCATCTCGGAGTCGACACCGACTGCGACAATTTTGTAAAAGGTACTAAATCAATTATATTCCGAACCAAATTCATATGTATGTCCATTCATATTTTTATAAAAAATATAATTTCATGAATGCAGTAAAAACAACGACGACTGCGACTCCACAGCCCTGGTCATACTTCCCTTATCTTCCCTACAGTCTATAAATAGACTATATATGTAAATATAACAACGACCAATTCACTGCGCTTATCTAGTGTGCATGGCTGGGTCGATGTTAGGATAACTAAAAAATGAGAATTTCTTGGAATTCCCTCACAATTTATACACACACATTTTGTGAATGCATAATTGAATCTAGCCGACTTCATACAATTCAGTTCAGATAACTGAACAATATTATAACGTAGTTTGCGTTGATGTTGGTTAGACAAAAAGTGGTGCATTTTTTGTCAAAATAAATAAATATATAAAACAAATATTTATCTTCGCCTTGGTCACACAATCCAACAGTTAAATTTGATTAGGTGAGCCCGTTTATTAAAGTTTTAATAGGAAATAAGTCATTTTAGACCACTATTTTTGAAAAATATTTAATTTTTATGATTTCCTTGTTTTTAACCCAATTTATTAAATAAATATGAATAAACTCACCAATCTTATTAGAAGCGGTGATCGCGTGACTGATTTGGAGTTCTTCGTAACCTCTACATATAGGTTCTGAAGAATACTTAATGCACAGCCTCAATGTACATAAACAAGAAATAATTTGGGAAGCTTTCCTTGCATATTATGAGGAATTGTGTATATAAAAGAAGTTAAGATAATATATATATCGCGGTATATAAGACATATGTTCGAGGACAATCATTTATTGAGGCCTTAATAGAAAAACTTCTGGTGAAGAAGAAGTCCACTAGTTCCTCTCTCCCAATTCACGTTTCCGCTTGTGATACTGAGATTTTTTCTGGTGATTATAAATCTTGGCCCAGGTTCAGAGATATGTTCTCTGCCTTTTATAAAGATAATGAACACATCAGCAATATCCCAAAAATTTATTATCAGATGCAAATGACGGAAGGTGAAGCATGCGATATAATAAAGACTTGTTCCATAACTAATGAGGGTATTAGTCAGGCTTGACAAAATTTAGTCGATCGTTACTAGAACAAGAGGGTTCTCGTCGCCCAACTTAAAATATTATTCAATCTTGCCCCCGTAAGTAAAGAATCTGGACCCTCAATTAAACATTTACAGCGTACAATGAGCGACTGCATTACTAATTTATCACTATTGGGTAGTGATACAAAGAATTGGGACGTTAGATTTGACTTTATATGTTGCACCCGTCTTCCAGAAGTTAGCCTAGGACCTAGGAGCAATCCCATGCATTTTGTGATGCTTCTGAGAAAGCATATGCGGCTTCACTATACATTCGAATTTGTATCGCGCCAGGTGAATATGTCACTAACTTGCTCACAGCGAGAACTAAAGTAGCGCCACTCAAGATTGAATCCTTGCCCCGTTTAGAGCTTTGCGGTGCAACTCTATTGGGAGAAATGGTTGAATTGAGACTCCATACAATTGAGACATTCCATTGGACTGATGCCACAATAGTTTTGTCGTGCCACTGGCCTACGTTCGTCGCTAATAGAGTCTCGAAAATATCTAATAAAGTTGGTACTGAAAATTGGCACCATGTTGTATCGTATGACAACTCTGCCGATGTAGCTTCTCGTGGTATTCTAGCCCGTGATCTTATATCACATGACCTTTAGTGGAAAGGTCCAGCTTGGTTATGTCGCTCCCGTTCAGAGTGGCTGAAATCCACATTTAAAATTATGACAAATCTCGAAACTCGGCCAGTTCGAGTAAATTTGATTCAAGTATCTGTATCCGAGCATATTTTGGCCCGTTTTTCAGACTTGTCTAGAGCTATGAGAGTATTAGCATATGTATTTCCATTTTATAATCGTATACACCCGAAACGAAACAAGGGGGAATCAACTTTGTGAAATGTCGTCTGGTGATTCTTTGTCTACGTACGCATTTCTCTGAATAAATATGAGGATGAATAGTGGATTTATGAGGATGCATGGTCGACTTGCGCGTTCTCCCACTTATAATGAGAGATTCCCCAAAATGCTACCTTATAATGGTCCTTTCACCAAGTTGTACTTATAATATACTCACAAGTATTCGGTACACGGTGAGAACTTGTTAATGCTTAGATTGGTGAGATTAGAATTTTGGGTTACTAAATTAAAGAGTTTGTAAAAGGCGATAATTGCCGTGCATGCGTATTGTTTCGGAAGAAAAATTTGCACTTCCCCCAGAAAAAACTACACTTTCACGTCCGTTTACATGCACAGAAGTCTATAAGGGCCCCGACGAGAGGGTACGAGTGGTCGATGTCCGAACGGCTAGTGGCGTTCTTACTGGACCTGTTGCTCGTGCTCCTACAAATATTGAACAGAAGTAATTCGTTTGTTTTTCTGCGTGTGTGTGTTGTCAAAGTTTTTCTCTTCAGAAAGATGTCTGACCCCATACTCAACGACATGCACCCCAAAATCCCAACAACAAAGTACCCCCGAGCTGTCGCCCTAACACCAATGGTCGTGTGGATGCCGAAACACATATCACCCGTGGACAGAATCCTTGTGGTACTGTGGATAACTCGAGCCCTGATAGCAAACCCACCACCGTCATTATAATATAATCTTTATGTGACTTTTGTAATTTTTGCATGTCCATTTCTTTTGAATTGTTATGAATGAATTATCGTCTTCTTGGTGTCCAGTCTAGCTCCTGCTTGCCTCTATATTGCACTCCTGCAAGGGGCGGGATGTCTAGCTGAGCACATTGATAGTTTTAAGTATTATGAATTGTAAACTACAACCCTACGATTTAAAATGAAGAATAGAAAAAACGAAGTATAGAATAACTTGACATTTGACGGGAGCGAAGTATTCGCTCCCCTCTTTTTAGTTTACGATTGAACTCCCAAATAAACAAAGTAACCGGAAGGTTCGATACCCACGTGTTTCGATTTTATATAGAAAACCCATAACATATTTGTGTTTTTATTTCCCCTCATCACCCGGATAAAATTATTTTAAATAGTACGTACAATCCGGTAAAAATTTTTGCGACACCCATTTTGCTACCTCCCACACAAAATCGCAGAATCATACCAAAATTGAATGGCTCATAACGTTAATACCAGTATACATAAACGCTTAGAATTCCAACCATTCCTGGTACCCCCACACAAATTGATAGATTCATTCAAACGCAACATGCTCATAACTTATGCAGCAATCTTCTAAATTTTTTCATAGAGTAACAAAGAATGAACAATATTTTGTCAACGTTCTGACTCTCCCAGCCTGTGCACCATATTACATTACCCACAAATTGATGTTCTCTGTAATGCGTGACCGATTTTGTTTCTGTCAATTTTCCATGAAAGGTTACATCAATGGCAAGTTTTTTATATATGTATGGTCTTTGTATGTTTATTGGTGATTTTCGACCACTTGACCGCTGAGGCTCCTATAAGAGCTAGGAAGGTGCAATTTTGCATATTTATAGACTCGAGTGTTGTGAAGGGTTTCCCAACAAGAGGTGTTATTTTGGTATTCAAAGAAAAATTCAATTTTTTGAGATAAATGATCGGATGTTTATTTCATAATAAAGAGGAAGGCATGCCGTTAATAATGAAAAACAACATCAGCCAAATGGCCACCATGACCACGCTTACAGGACCATATCCTTTCATGAAATTTTCCATAACCAAATCGCAATGTGGCTGCCCTATGTCTTGCCCTAAATCACAATCACGGTTGTGATCACCTCTTCGAGAGATAACACGGTCCGGAAACTTTTCCCGTAACAGAGCAATGGTTTCGTTGCTTGTGTGGCACGTAGCCCCGTCTTGTTGAAAGTAAACGTTGTCCAGATCAATACCATCCAACACCGACCATAAAAAATCATTAATCATCTATCTATAGCGCAATCCATTCACCGTAACTGTTGATCCAACCTCATTTACGAAAAAGTAAGGTCCAATGAACCCGCCGGACCATAAACCGCGCCAAACAGTCACACGTTGAGGATGGAGAGGCTTCACAACAATAACTCTTGGGTTTTCCGAGCCCCAGATGCGACAATTTTGCTTCTTGACGTAGCCACCGAGGTGGAAATGGGCCTCATCAGCCAAAATGATTTTTCGATGATTTTCGATTTTTCGAATTTTAATACTTTCAGTGCGTTGTTGAATCGTGTATCGTTCCATTTTTAGTAATGGCGTAGTTTCTACTTGTCAAATGTCAAAGAATAAAAGCTTCAAAAGTGGCAGCTACGGAAATACCGGGTGATTCAAAATAACACCTCTTGTTGGAGAACCCTGTATAACCCACGGACTATTCACAAAGTCGTTTTTGGCCAGTGGTCAGTTCTCGCGCTATCAAAATCTTTAAATTTATTTTTGTATTTCAGAAGCATCTTAAATGATACAAAGGTAAAATAATATGCACAATTATACACGGAAAACCCTTTTTTTATTACTTAGATTGTGCCCAGTTTAGCTGTGACCAAAGCAATTTTCATTCTTTTATTTAAAAATTCTGTAAGAAATAAAATCTACAAATTGATATGTATATACTAGGGATGTAACGAAAGTAACTTTAGCGAAAGCGAATGCGAATATTGAAATATATTTCTTGCGAATGCGAAAGCGAATAGTAAAATATGCATTTTTGCGAAAGCGAATAATATGTTGACCCTTTAGTAACTACAAATTTATGGAACCGAATTGATACTTTTCCAGGATATTCAAGTTTTAAGAATGTTTTCAATATTTTTACCTCCTGTTAATACAAGGACAAACATATTTTTTCAACTGTTTTGAAGAGAAGTGGCCGAGGTTTTCATTGGTATTATTATCTTCAAATTGTGTAATAGGAATAAGGAGTTTTAACTTTTTTAACAAATGGACGCGAATACGGAAATATATTTTTGTGAAAGCGAATGTTAAAATGATGCATATGCGAATGCGAATATTCGTTACATCCCTAGTATATACTGATCTCAAAGAAGATTCTAAAATAACTATCCTTTGCCCAGCCCAGTGAATAACTATTTTCGAATACACAGGTGTATATGGTAACGACATATACACCTGTGTATTTATTATGTTAACAAAGTGAGTTCCCCCGTCAAATAATGGGTAAGATCTGACTGGTGAATATGTATACATATTTCTACGGTATATTTTGTAGGTGATATCTAGAACAATAGATCAAAGAGTGTGAGTGACATTACTAAATCGGAGTTTTTGAAAGAAACTATGTATTACGATGTCGAGTGCCTTTAAAAAATGACAGAACTGTTAGCTAAATTTTGGCTGGATAACAGCAAGTTTTCTGAAATTTCTTTAGACGTACTGCAATAGTAAAATATCACAGTAAGTGTCAACAAGACTACATATCTGAATTAAAATGATTTTATCGAATTTAGATGATTTTATGCGGAAATTTTTAATTATATTATAAATGTTAGCATCAGGGCCGTCCGCAGGATTTTGTTTTGGGGGATTTTCACATATGGTACCCAAATTTTTTGTTTATTAAAAATCAATGGTTGGCATTTTTAATGCATATAAATATATTTATAGTGATTAACATTAAAAAATACTTAGGTAATATTTTCATTAAGAATTGTATTAATTTAAATCATATATTAATTGTATTAATGTTTTAATAAATTGACACGACGAGGCCAAATAAAAAATTCGTCTAATACTGCCTTAAATTCGTCTACTGGACTAGTGAGATTCGTTGCTGATCATTCGCAGTAAACGGACGAGTTTATCACATAGCGGATAGTTACCAGTACCTATTACGCAATAGCAAAAATCTGTACAAAGTCTGTAAGGCCTACATCGTAGTACCTATTACGGTCTAATATAGACAAAATAAAAATAAATTCTCTTGACGGGGATGCCTTCGTGTTCCGATGGAGCGCGGTTCCCCAATCGTCCGACTGTCCGTCCGTTGGTCTTGGCCAAAGCCGACCACACCAAAAATGGTGAAAATCTCCCCCAAGTACTCACAACAGGTGGTGCGGTGAGGGGGAAACGTCATGTCCGATCGTCAAAACGGAAGCACAATGAGCATCGTGTAGCGCTCAGAGTTCTGACGAAGTTGGAGGCTGTTGAGGTTTCGGCTCTTACCGAAAAACAAAAAAGAGTCACTTACCTGGGCTAAAGGCGTCATAGATGCTTCTAAGGCTAATGAGTCGGCTGAAAGAGCTACAAATTCAGCTGTGTTAACGGCTAATAAAGTAAAACGAATCAGATCACCTGATGAACCCCTGCCTTCGAAAAAGGCAAGAGGCCCTAATGTCACCATCAACAGGACACTCACCAAGCCATTCAATGAAGTGGCGAAGGAGAGTCTAGTGATGGCTGTTATAGACAGAAGTAGTGAGGATGGATCCATCCTCAAGGACAAATGGAGTCATGTACAATCAGCCATTATGGCTCATTACCTCGATGTCCGTAGAGAAATGCCGGGCAAACCACCAATCTGCAACGATGCAGGATGGCATCAGGGGAGAGTAAAGCTCTTATATTTCGGTGATGCCAGATCAGTAGACCTGTATAAGGCTGCTCTGAGTCGAGCGGGTGAGGTGTGGCCGGGTGCCCAGTTGGATGTTGTCGAAAAAAACAACATCCCTAGTCACCCTAGAGCCATCACCTGGGTTACAGAAGAGCCCTCCAACCCGGCTGACATCTTAGAAATAATAAAAGATTCCAATCCTGGTCTGCCGGCCCATAATTGGAGAATCAGCAAGGTGGGTGAGGCGGATGGTAAAAAGCGGCAGGTCAATCTTATCCTAAACGCTGAATCCACCTCCCATATACAAAGTGCGGGTGCAACCCTACAATATGGCTTCGAGACTATAGTCTTGAAGATATACAAGCAGGATATAGCTCCCACTGCAGAAGGTGAGTCGTCCACCGTGGCACTTTCTGGAAGTGCGGAGGTACCCACGCCTATTATTTCTGGTGACTCCAACTCTAACAGAAGATCTGTAACGTCCTTCTCTGAGGGCAAAAGCTCTACTTCGGACACAGAGAGGCTGAGGGGAGTCTCCGGACTCTTTGACGCATCTGGCGGGGACATGCTTCTCGACGATACGGACGAAGAGTTCGATAACACTCTTGTCGGAGTGGATGTTAATCTGTCAATTACCAATGATGGTAAGAATTTTACAGATTAACCTCCATCACGCTAAAGCAGCCTCAGCGGCTCTATTGCTGCGCCTGTCCACAGGCGCAGTAGACATCGTCCTGATACAGGAGCCCTACGTAGTGGGAGGAAGGGTGTGCGGTATTAGGACACCCAACTTTAAACTGCTTGTGGCCAACTGTGAAGGCACTCCAAGAACCTGCATTTTGGCCAGGAAAGATCTAAGTATCTTTCTCCTGACTAATTTAAGTGGTAAAGACCAAACAGCTGCTAGCCTGGAGATCGGTAATCGCATATATTGGGTGATCTCCAGCTACTTGCCTTATGAATCTGTAGTACCGACTGCTCTATTCAGGGAAGTAGTAGAAGAAGCAACGTCTGACGAGCTCGAGCTGATTATTGGCGCAGACACGAACGCTCATCATACTATCTGGGGTAGTACGGATATAAACAATAGGGGTGATTCGCTTCTTGACTTTATTCTAACTACCAACCTTAGTATTTGTAACATAGGTAATAAACCGACCTTCACAATTAAAGACAGACAAGAAGTACTCGACGTAACGTTTGCTACTGACCGGCTGTCAGACAAAATTATCGGGTGGAATGTACTGGACGACCACTCATTCTCAGATCACCATTATATTGAGTTCAAACTCGCGGAAAAAGCGCCTAAACCCGCCGTCCACAGAAATGTAAGAAAGACAAAGTGGCATCTGTATGAGAAGAATTTCAAGAAAGTCCTCAACTCTAAACTTCTGTACGAACCGAATGACAAAGCCGGTCGGGATAATCTGGTCGATCATATCACCATATCATTCAATAGATCCCTTGAAGAAGCCTGTCCAAAAACAAGGTACAAGGGTAAAACTAAACCCCAATGGTGGACTTCTGAGCTAACGGCTATGAAAAAGACCTGCAACAAGCTATTCAATAAGGCTAAATCTACTGGGGTCGCTAATGATTGGGATGCCTATAAAGAGCAACTCAAGATCTATAAGAAGGAGCTTAGAAAGGCGCAAAGGCGCTCTTGGTATACCTTCTGTGGTGAAGTGGAAAAGGTCTCCGACGCCGCTAGGCTGAGGAAGATATTATCTGCTTCACCCTGTACAGTGGGATATTTACAGGATGAGGCAAATAACTGGACCAAAAACAGTGAGCAGTCGCTCAATGTACTGCTCGACACACATTTCCCGGTGAACTCTGTAACAGAACCCGAGGATCAGTAGGACCAACAAGAGTGCGAGTGGACTGCGAGCGTCGCTAGCTTCTTGACTGAGAGATCCAGAATAAGCTGGGCTATTAACAGCTTTGAGCCCTTCAAGTCACCTGGACCAGATGGCATCACTCCAGCAGAAATGCAGAAAATGTTAAAGTACATTTTCCCCTGGCTGGAGAAAATTTATGTAGGCTGTATCAGGCTTTCATACGTCCCGAATCGATGGATGGATACCAAAGTGGTATTCATACCTAAAGCGGGAAAGATATCACACACTAGGCCAAAAGACTTCAGACCAATTAGCCTATCCTCCTTCCTATTGAAAGGTCTGGAAAGACTTTTAGATCATTTCATTAGGGAAAACCTGGATACAAAACTCCTGTCGGGGAACCAACATGCTTACAATAAGGGCAAGTCTACAGAATCAGCCCTGCACGAACTTGTGAGCACTATCGAATCGTCCCTGCATTTCAAGGAATTCACCATGGTGGCATTTCTTGACATAGAAGGGGCTTTTAACAACATTCACTCAGATGCGGTAATTGCGGCACTCTCACATCTAAAAATTAACACTAGTTTGATTAGACTAATTCAAAGTCTGCTCACCAGAAGACGCATAACAGCATGTCTAGGGTCCACAACTCTAACAAGGTATGTAAACAGAGGGACCCCGCAAGGAGGAGTATTGTCTCCACTAATTTGGAACCTAGCGGTGAATGAAATCCTGCTAGATCTAGAACGTTGTGGCTGCAAGGTCGTGGCATATGCGGACGACGTGGCAATCGCAGTGAGTGGCAAATTCGTAAACGTCCTCAGAGACATCCTACAGAAGCAGCGGTTTGTGCGTTAACCCCAACAAGACAGAATTGGATCTCTTTACTAGGATGAATAATGTCCCACATGTGGACCCTCCACCTCGGATAAATGGAACAGATCTAGTCTTTTCTGAAAGTGCAAAATTTTTAGGAATAATTCTAGATAGGAAAATGTTATTTAGACTTAACGTATTGGAACGTGGAAGGAAGGCCAACGTCGCCTTATATTCCTGCAAAAAGGCTGTAGGGTCGCGGTGGGGACTCTCTCCTAAAATCGTCCACTGGATATATATAGCAGTAGTTCGTCCAATACTGTTATACGGTATTGTGGTATGGTGGACGGCAACTGACAAACTAACCATTACCAACCTACTAACAAAGGTTCAGAGAACTGCCTGCCTGAGCATAAGCGGAGCCTTAAGGACTACAGCGACCGAGTCTCTACAAGCCCTACTCCATATACTGCCGATTAATATTGTGGCGAGAGAAGTTGCAACCAAAGCGGCAATAAGATTAAACTGCCTATCAATGTGGAGCTACAAAAACTATGGTCACATGAGGATATCAAAGTGTAGTGCTATGGTAACCGACCGAGTGGACTATATACCAACTGTGTACACCTTCGAGAGAAATTACATCACTATGATTCCCGCCAGAGATGAATGGTCGGCAGAATACCAGGTAATAGAAACCATCTCCACTTTTACACGGATGGTTCGAAGCTTGATGAAAAGGTTGGCTTCGGAGTACACTGTGAAGAACTTAGTCTGGATATAGCTCACAGACTACCAGATACCTGCAGTGTCTATCAAGCCGAAATAATGGCGATATGGGAAGTCGCCAAGTGGCTGAGTCGCAACATAGTAACCAACACTGGCGTTGTAATTTACTCGGACAGCCAGGCTGCCATCAATTCTCTGGAGGCAACATCCCTAAATTCACAAACAGCCCTCGACTGCCGCAGATCTCTTAACGAGATGGCTGAGCAGTTTAATATACACCTCATATGGGTGCCTGGGCATAGGGATATCCCGGGGAACTGCAAAGCCGATGAACTTGCTAGGAAAGGGACGACATTACAAATTCTCGAAGAATTTGCATATATTGGTGCGCCACTATCTACGTGCAAGCTTTGGCTTGGGCAAGAGGCAATCAGGCAGTCCAACGAAAGATGGACAGAAATCGGCACCTGCAGGGTAGCTAGACAAATCTGGCCAAGGTATGACCTGAGAAGGTCAAAATAGCTCCTCGCACTAGAGAGGAAACGATTGTCTACGTTAGTACAGGTTCTGACGGGACACTGCTTGATCGGCGAACACGCCAAAAGATTGGGTATTGACTCCAATGACTTCTGCCGAAGCTGTGGAGATGAGGAAGAAGTGGAGAGCATTGAGCACTTGCTTTGCGACTGTCCCGCTTTGAGTAAACGACGACTGAACATACTGGGGTCGGCCTTTTTAGGCAGCCTAACAGATCTTTCCAGTACTGATATTCGTACTATCGATAAATTTATATATCAAACAGGTTGGTTTCGATGAGGGGCATTTCAGCCCGTGGTAACACGTGGTAATTGCGGCACTCTCACATCTAAAAATTAACACTAGTTTGATTAGACTAATTCAAAGTCTGCTCACCAGAAGACGCATAACAGCATGTCTAGGGTCCACAACTCTAACAAGGTATGTAAACAGAGGGACCCCGCAAGGAGGAGTATTGTCTCCACTAATTTGGAACCTATCGGTGAATGAAATCCTGCTAGATCTAGAACGTTGTGGCTGCAAGGTCGTGGCATATGCGGACGACGTGGCAATCGCAGTGAGTGGCAAATTCGTAAACGTCCTCAGAGACATCCTACAGAAGCAGCGGTTTGTGCGTTAACCCCAACAAGACAGAATTGGATCTCTTTACTAGGATGAATAATGTCCCACATGTGGACCCTCCACCTCGGATAAATGGAACAGATCTAGTCTTTTCTGAAAGTGCAAAATTTTTAGGAATAATTCTAGATAGGAAAATGTTATTTAGACTTAACGTATTGGAACGTGTAAGGAAGGCCAACGTCGCCTTATATTCCTGCAAAAAGGCTGTAGGGTCGCGGTGGGGACTCTCTCCTAAAATCGTCCACTGGATATATATAGCAGTAGTTCGTCCAATACTGTTATACGGTATTGTGGTATGGTGGACGGCAACTGACAAACTAACCATTACCAACCTACTAACAAAGGTTCAGAGAACTGCCTGCCTGAGCATAAGCGGAGCCTTAAGGACTACAGCGACCGAGTCTCTACAAGCCCTACTCCATATACTGCCGATTAATATTGTGGCGAGAGAAGTTGCAACCAAAGCGGCAATAAGATTAAACTGCCTATCAATGTGGAGCTACAAAAACTATGCTCACATGAGGATATCAAAGTGTAGTGCTATGGTAACCGACCGAGTGGACTATATACCAACTGTGTACACCTTCGAGAGAAATTACATCACTATGATTCCCGCCAGAGATGAATGGGTCGGCAGAATACCAGGTAATAGAAACCATCTCCACTTTTACACGGATGGTTCGAAGCTTGATGAAAAGGTTGGCTTCGGAGTACACTGTGAAGAACTTAGTCTGGATATAGCTCACAGACTACCAGATACCTGCAGTGTCTATCAAGCCGAAATAATGGCGATATGGGAAGTCGCCAAGTGGCTGAGTCGCAACATAGTAACCAACACTGGCGTTGTAATTTACTCGGACAGCCAGGCTGCCATCAATTCTCTGGAGGCAACATCCCTAAATTCACAAACAGCCCTCGACTGCCGCAGATCTCTTAACGAGATGGCTGAGCAGTTTAATATACACCTCATATGGGTGCCTGGGCATAGGGATATCCCGGGGAACTGCAAAGCCGATGAACTTGCTAGGAAAGGGACGACATTACAAATTCTCGAAGAATTTGCATATATTGGTGCGCCACTATCCACGTGCAAGCTTTGGCTTGGGCAAGAGGCAATCAGGCAGTCCAACGAAAGATGGACAGAAATCGGCACCTGCAGGGTAGCTAGACAAATCTGGCCAAGGTATGACCTGAGAAGGTCAAAATAGCTCCTCGCACTAGAGAGGAAACGATTGTCTACGTTAGTACAGGTTCTGACGGGACACTGCTTGATCGGCGAACACGCCAAAAGATTGGGTATTGACTCCAATGACTTCTGCCGAAGCTGTGGAGATGAGGAAGAAGTGGAGAGCATTGAGCACTTGCTTTGCGACTGTCCCGCTTTGAGTAAACGACGACTGGACATACTGGGGTCGGCCTTTTTAGGCAGCCTAACAGATCTTTCCAGTACTGATATTCGTACTATCGATAAATTTATATATCAAACAGGTTGGTTTCGATGAGGGGCATTTCAGCCCGTGTTAACACTAGGGACCTAAACTGGTCTATGTGAGCTTGTAAAAAAATACGGCTGCCACCCTAACCTAAACCTAAACCTAAACCTTGATATACTAGTGGTGTACTATCATGTCCAATTGGTTTCGTTTGGGAAAGGTTTTCTTGTTGCACAGTGTTATATTTCAAAATAACGTTTTTAGACATAAAAAATATAAAATGTTTTTAAGCTTTTGCGCTTTTATTGTAATTTTTTATATTAACATTACATATTTTGTTCACTTTAACAAAAAACCAAAGCAATTTTGAATACTACAAATGCAATTTTCTGCCGACTTGGCATTTTTGTATTATTAGGAATTCGATTAACTATCATACGTATACAAAAAGTTTGGTTTAATTTCCCTAATAAACGAATTTTATACAGCTATTTTACAACGTTCATTTAAGGTACTTTATTTTTTTGGTCGATTTGCGTATACAATAATTGACTTTGGCGCCCTCTCGCGGTATCAAAAAAGCTAAATTAGAATATATTGTTATTATTTATTTTAATTGGTTTGTTAAGATATGATGAGTACCAATTTTATCATTATTTGAGCCAGTACATTATTATCGATTTCTGTGGGACAATGGGCACTGTGAGCCGGGTATTAAAATGCTAGTAATAATATAATAGGATTGTTTTATCCATTTCTTATTTCTCTAAACAGCAATACAGTAGTATAAACCAGAATTATTTTGTTTTGCAAAATATTTATTTAAATTATATTAAAGGTATTCCCAGAAAACTTGCGCCCTTATTATGCCTTGCGCCCCGGGGCTTCAGCCCAGTTAGCCCATATGGTAGTTCAGACCTGGTGAGCACGGAATTCACCATGGTCGTATTTCTTGACATAGAAGGGGCTATTAACAACATTCACTCAGATGCGGTAATTGCGGCGCTGTCACATCTAAAGGTGAACTCTACCTTGATTAGACTAATTCAAAGCCTGCTCAATAGAAGACGCATAACAGCAAGTCTTGGGTCCACAATTCTTACAAGGTTTGGAAACAGGGGGACTCCACAAGGAGGAGTACATCCTACAGGTGGTTAGATGGGCTCAAAACAGTGGTTTTATCGTAAACACAAACAGGACGGAATTTGTTATCTTTATTAGGATGAATAAGGTGAGAGAGTAGTCGCGGAAGAGTGCTGACGTGTTTTTAAAAGCTCTCATAGTTTTCACTATTTCTAAAGAATAATCACAAATATATATATATATATATATTTTTAACAAAGAGTTTGAATAAAAGTGATATAAGGCATATTGCCAGAACAAATTAACAATCCAACGATAGCCATCACAAAAAAACATTTAAATAAACGAATGTGCAAAAAGTCTGCTATACCAAAAACACCATCAGTGCACCCGTCACAAAAGTTCAAAGTCCAACAAAAGATATTGAAAACAAAAATGCACTATGTGCATGTTAACAATTAGAACTACTATAGCAACAACAACAAAAAAGAGCAATAGAGAACAAAAACAAACAATTCTTGAAACAACGACTTAAATACATAACAAAACAATGCAGAAAACACTGTCAAATAATCGCATTCTCGCCCTCTCTCAAGCTCCTAAACTCTCTCAAACTCCTAAACTCTCCCAAATTATTGCAAATAATGGAGCCAAAATTAATGAAACAATTTGAGAATTTATCCCTTATGATCAAAGAGAGTGAGAAGAAAATTTTGCAACACTTTGGGAGCAAAGTATCTGAATTAAATAAACAACGTGAGTGTAATATTAAATTAAGTTGAAACCGTGGTCAGTGAAGTAAGAGTATTAAAAGACCATGTTTCGCCGACACAAACTTCTTCAACAAGAAAATTCTTTAGTCTCATACGATTTGCGTATTAATGACGTTCAAAATGCTCATCGGCTTATTAGAGGAACTTTATATTAGAAACATAGCTATTCATCGTCTTAAAAATAAAGACATTTTACGGTTAAACATATTAGAGTGTAATTCTAATGAACCCTTTTAAATCTATGAGAAAATTTCAATTCGTTCCACGAAGCTCACAAATATTAGAAGAATAAACGCTTACATTCAGTATTTACTATGCGGGGAATTGTATATGTGAAGTGTGATGATTAACATTAACAAGCATTTTCGCAACGATGCTGCTCAACACACAACGTAATGATGAATATCTTAAAATATCAAAGCCCAATAACAATACAATATGTATATGTTGTAATTTTTTGATTTATTTAGTAATTAATTACTGCTATTAAATTATATACAATAATCTGAACATTTTTTATTCAAGCGTTCGTTGCTGATAGGTTTTTAAATCAATTAATTAAAGAGTATGTTAGATTGCTCGTTAAATAACATCAACATTTTCAGAGGTTCACCAATTAACTTGGTAACAGTTCTAGCCAAACAACGAAATGGATTGCAAGTGTGTTGCATTAACGCACAGAGTTTAAAAAAAATAAAATGGATGAGCTCAGGTGCATATTTGAGAATTTTGGGGTCGATATTATATGTGTTTGCGAAACATGGTTCACCGCGATATTAACCGATAATCTTGTGCCACTAAATCAGAAGTATTTTGTCTCACTAAATGGATATAAGTTACTTAGAGCTGACCGAAAAGCTCATAAAGGTGGAGTGGCTGTTTATGTCAAGCAAGGATTAAATACCAAATTCTTATCAAGAAATGGCCAAAAATACCAAAATTTTATCAAGAAATTAAGAAGGGGACAAAATCGATTATTTATTTTTGAAATTAGTAAGAACGAAAATATGCTATTTCTGGGAATAGACCAAAATCTAAAACTTCAATATATTTTAAGGGAAAATGCACTAACGTATGATATGTTCGCTCCAGGTCTTACTCCAACAAATAACGAAATACCAACCCACTTTACCTCGACAACTAATACATTACTGGATGTAATATTTGAAAGTAATTCCTCAAAACTAATGAAATCAAATCATGATCTAATATATGTCACTTATATCAAGTGAATATTGAAAATTATGCATACAAATACCGAGATTTCAAAAATTTGGATTACAGAGTTTTAGAGGACGAATATTATAAAATAAACTGTGATCAGATTTCCACTATGTCATCTACTGATACGACCAGACGGCATTTCTTGATCACAATGTACAACAACTTTATGATCATGCAGTGCCAATAAAAAGCCTGATTTAGCTTATAACCGTTGGAAACGTTTTAAATTGGAGGAGTTCAAATCAGATTTCAAGCTGCACGTAAAGAAGTAAATGCTCAAATTAAAAAGGCTAAAACTGAATATTATTATAATCGTTTTAATTGCATCCTCAAAAAAACATGGTCAACAATAAGAGAACTTGGAGTTGGAAAAACAATAAATGCCGGAGATACTGACATAAACGTTGAAGAAGTTAAGTTAAAAGATATTATAGATTTCAACGAACTCAAACGTTTACTATGTTTGGATTTTCATATGTAACTAAATCAGAAGTATTCCTAACCTGCGTGAATGCTCAATCTAATGCCACAGGCTACGACCACATTCACCCACATTTTTTTAAAATTTTGTTATCTCAACTGGTACCATATAAAACACATCTCTATAACTCAATCATTTTGCGGAGCTTTTTCCCAGAAAACTGGAAACACGCGAAAATCATACCCCTACCCACAACAAATACGGAATATCGACCAATAGATATATTGGCCTCTTTATCCATAATTTTTGAGAATTAAATTCATAATCAAATATGATGTTTTATAAATAACCAAAATCTTTAAACAACAAAGCGGTCTGGATTTAGGCCTAAACACAGCTGTATTACAGCTTTATTGGATGTGTTTACGCCGGCGGGGGCGTAGGGGAGCAAAAAAGAGTTTTTGCAACGAAAGAGGAGAGAGGATAAATAAAATACGATTAGTTTCAATATATTAATAGGCAAGGTGCCTGATGTTTATTGTTGTTTTTGCTGCTAAGTGTGGTAAGGAAGTTTATCTTAAATATATTTGTACAGCAAGATGTACTTATTCGAGCGGCGGTCCAAAATGGAGAGAGGTGGCGGAGCAAGTGTCAAGAACAAGAAAACGAATCGTTACTCGTTAAAATCTGCAAAGCTGATACTACAAGGATGTAGTAATGAGGAGTAGGCAGATTTTAACGAGTATATATGCCCGATAAATTGGCCAATATATGCACAGAAAGAAATCAATGACATAAACGAAATTCAAAGGAACATTCTAACTTAAACATTCCGGCCACCTTGCAACATCGGATGGGCCAACAAATATATATACCACGCGAAATTAATGGTCATGAGGGACCTCAAACGAACAGGCCGTTGTGGACGCCGCGAAATTAATGGTCATTAGGGACCGCAAACGAATGGGCCATTACGGACCCCGCGATAGGAAAGTGCCATTATGAACCCTGTGACGGAGCCATTAGAGACTCCGAGTGAGGGCCACAA
The DNA here is from genome assembly GCA_963930755.1 of Eudasyphora cyanicolor. Classification (NCBI taxonomy): domain Eukaryota; kingdom Metazoa; phylum Arthropoda; class Insecta; order Diptera; family Muscidae; genus Eudasyphora; species Eudasyphora cyanicolor. The sequence goes on from OZ005734.1 coordinate 158,521,078, forward strand.
AAACTCCCACAAAAGGACAAGACCATTGATGAGCCTGTGACGAGCCATTAGAATCCACGAGTGAGGGCCACAAGGACTCCCACAAGAGGACAGGACCATTAAGGAGCCTGTGACGGGTCGTAAGAGACCACGAGTGAGGGCTACAAGGACTCCCACAAAGGACAGGACCATTGAGGAGCCTGTGACGAGCCATTAGAAACCACGAGTGAGGGCCACAAGGACTCCCACAAGAGGACAGGACCATTAAGGAGCCTGTGACGGGTCGTAAGAGATCACGAGTGAGGGCTACAAGGACTCCCACAAAGGACAGGACCGTTAAGGAGCCTGTGACGGGTCATTAGAGACCACGAGTGAGTTCCATTAGGTACTCCCACGCACGAACAAATCTACAACTAGAACTAGCAATTGAATTAAAGATATAATATGTATATAAGTAAATTAGTAAGAAACGTAAACTCAGTTTCCTAGTGAGCGTTTAATGATATGTGAGGTAAGATTTAGATTTAAAAAACAAAACGATGCGAATTTCAAAGAGGTGCGAAGAAAAATACGAAAGAAATGCATAAGCTATGTTAATTTTTTATGAAAACGTGCTTGTTGAGTAGGAAGAGCACCAGTAATTACCCAACCAAATACTGTATTTTGAGCGAGCAACGATCCCGACGAATTTCGAAGAAAACCTTCTAGAAGAAATTTAGGATATATATCAAAATATCTACCGTACGAGAATCAAACAAATTCGAATCAGCCAAACGAATATTGGGTAACTGAGCTTTGAGGTCAAAAGTGACCGTACACGAAGGCAGGTTTCCCGAAATGGAAGGAATGACTATGGCAGTGGTCTCTAGTCGAATAGAGGAATCAAAAGAACTGCCGATGTTCAAGGTACAAGTTTTACTTGATGAGGCCGAAACTGCACCATTTACTCCTGAAATAGAATTCTCTATTGTAGAAAATCAAAGTTTCAATCGAGTTTGAACCCTCTCTGAAATAAAGGATTCCTCAGAAGCCGGGTCAATTAACGCCCTAGCAGAATAGAAACACCTTGATGAACAATATTCACCTTGGCCATTCCCAATACAACAGCTTTATTCTGCGAGGCATGAAAAACTTGACGAGATACACATCCAGCCGATTTGGATGGTGCATGATTTTCTATAATAGGAGGACTGGTAGGGTTATGCCTAGGAGCGGACGAAACATTCGTGTTTTCTGTGCTTGTCACTCGAGCCGAATTACTCGGAGTGGGCTCGTCGCGATGCAACAAAGTATGATGATTTCGATGACATCTGAAACAACGACGTTTGCTATTACAATTTTTGACTTTGTGGCCTTGACGCAGGCAATTTACACATAAACGTTGTCGTTTGACTGTGGCGAATCGATCCGAAGGCTTTGAACTTGTAAAAAGGGCAAAGAATACAACCCGATGGAGAAGAACGACAAGTTTCCGAAGATGGCACATTAGTATAAGCATAGACTTTCTTCCCATTCGACCGTTTTGGAGATTCATCTCCCCTCATATCATGAAGGCACATAAGCGTGCGAATTCTCTCAGTCAAGAAGGCATCCAACTCTTTGCACGATGAAAGAGACGATTTATCCTTCACACTTTGTTGCCACAACTTTTGTGTAAGTTCAGGAAGCCGCTGGAGGCAAATAAATACTAAAATCGGATCCCAATTATCAGTAAAAATCTCGTAAATGGACATCGCCAACAGACATCCATTTATACCGCGCTGGATTGATTTCAATCCTGAACTTGTTTCGATTTCGAGGACAGGAAGCGAAAGCAAAATTTTTAATTGATTGTGGACGAGAAGCCGAGTGTTGTCGTACTTATCTCTTAAAGCTTTCCACGCGAGAACGAAACTGAATGCAGTCGGAGAATCGACTTGAGTACCAATTTCACGAGAAGTGTGTGTCGACGTACTCATATTATTCAACAAGTCTGTATTATGTGAGTCCCGAAAGTTTGTTGTACTAATGAATCAACCGAGCTACGATCAGTCAAATTGAGGGACAATCTACGAGAGATATTTTTAAACTGTGCAAATTTTCTATTGATAGCGGACAGACATGAGATGGGACACATCATATTTACTATTCACCGAGTAAATGTCCGCTTTGACGGCGTCTTTAGAAGAGGACAAGTAATCAATACATTTATCGAACATTTCCTGGGTGCCAGTCCACAATTTGTTCAACTCGGAACTGCAAACCGCAAGACCATATACATCTATATCCTCATCTTTCAGAAGACGGAAATATGTATCAAACTTGACTGGAGCATCCGAAGCTCCTTCAAATAAGTCAAGTGGAGTTGGAGAATTTTTTATAGGTATATTTAGAAAATTTAATTAAAAAACACAGCAAAGACCTTGCGATAAACTGCAAATGAGATCCCAAATTATAAATAAACGACCAAAAAACGAATAAATTTTCAAACAAAGACAATTTCAAAAATTACGAAAATCAACAAAGATGTTGCAAAAAATCTAAAAATATTCTATAAATTTCTCGCTGTGTACCGAAATATCAATAATTTAAATGCCGATTATAGGTTGAGTTTACCGACTGTAGGGTGCACGTTGATCATGTGCCGAAAACCCACCAAAAAGACAATATACCGAATCAAAAACGAAAAAGTTCAAAAATCACACTTTTAACACAATAATCTATCACTATTCTAAAAAAAATTTCGCGACAAAAATATTTAATTTATTTTTCATAAGAAGCATGTTTTCCTGGAACCCACTGAAGGTATGAGATCGAAATAAGCTCGATGCAACCTCATATGGAGTGGCTATGTTCGCTGAGGTTCAAAGCGCCACAATCGAGCAATGTTGATTGAATGTATGTACGATTATGTTGGTTAAAGCGAGCCAAGCAAAAGCGACATTAACAATGTACGAATATATGACCAAACAACGAGTGAAGGGAGTAGCAAGAGGAGAGTTGCAGTTGAAATGCAATGCAGTTGAAAACCAAAACAAACAATCAAATGTATAAACGAATGACACTGAGCACTACACTCTGCCCGACCGAAATGATTTTCAATTATTTAAACAACTGAAGGCGAACAAGTCAAACCGAAAAGAAATGTTGATGTTTTGTTTATGGAATAGAATTATTCCCGATTGATTTTTAACGCGATTTAGCAACGAAATAGCGACGGTGTGGACTGTATATTTTATCGAAAAATCGCGATAGGATTATCGAAAAAGACCAAAATCTTTTGTTTATCTATATATATAAAAATGAAACGGTCCATCTGTGTAATGGCATCACGTCAGAACGGCTGGAGCGATTTGGATGATTTTTTTCTTCAGTTCTTCGTATTTGCCTGGAGAAGGTTTGTACGAAAGAAAATTTTGGGAAAACCCTCCGGAAAAGTCGGAAAATTAGGAAAATCGAAAATTGCTATTTCTTGCGAGATTCCTACTGTTCCTATCTACTGCGAGATTCCTACTGTTCCTATCTACTGCTCTCTTTTTGAATCCAATTTTTTTTATTAATTTTATATTAAACAAAAAAGTTTTCTATTAAACATATCTATACGATACGAGTATGTGCTATTTTTCTTGCTGCAATTCATTCGAGTTTTGCGTATTGTTACACTGATTTCGCGTATCACATCGACAAACGGTACAAGCATTACGATCAATTAAAATTCAACGCGATATTTATCAGTTCGAAAATTTTTTCAGATAATAAGTTTGAGTATAAGAGGTAAGGTTATCTTATTGGATTGCGGGCACTGCAAAATCATAATTTCGGATGAATGCACGATGGCGCATAAACGAGCTCTGGAGGCAATTGACCGAACGATGAAGGATTTACGACGTGATTTGAGACAATTTGGTGAGTCTGATATTGCTCTCCGGAGATTTTCGTCAAACGCTTCCCGTCATCCCGAAATCTACTGCCGATGAAATTAATGCATGCCTGAAATAGTGGTCTTTGTGGCTGCATGTCAAGAAGTTATGTCGAGAAGTTGAAATTGACCACGAACATGAGAGTCGCGTTGCAGAACGACTCATCGGCTCTTGAATTCTCGAAACAACTGTTGGCGCTTGGCAATGGCCAAATTATTATTGATGTTTCCACTGCATTGATATTGTTCCCGGCAAATTTTTGAAGAAGTTGAAATTGACCACGAACATGAGAGTCGCGTTGCAGAACGACTCATCGGCTCTTGAATTCTCGAAACAACTGTTGGCGCTTGGCAATGGCCAAATTACTATTGATGTTTCCACTGCATTGATATTGTTCCCGGCAAATTTTTGCGAGTTCACATCGTCGAACGAGGAACTCATCACCAAAGTGTTTCCAAATCTCGATTAGATTAGTGAATGGGCAATATTAGCAGCGAAGAATAAGGACGTCGATAGCATGAATTTTATTATTCAAAGTAAAATCGAACTCGCTTGATGTGCCAGGAGCTCCGCCGCATAATTTACAGCTGAAGGTGGAATCGATCATAATCATGTTGCGGAATCTGAAACATCCGAAATTGTGCATAGTTCGCGGTTGTCCATTATGAAACTGATGGACAATGTGATTCAGGCGACGATCATCAAGGGAAAATTCAAAGGAGAGGAAGTCCTTATCCCACGAATTCCGATTATTCCAACTGATCTTTCATTCCAATTCAAGCGGATTCAGTTCCCTGTACGATTGGCTTTTGCGATGACAATCAATAAATCTCAAAACCAATCGTAGGAAGTCTGTGGAATTAATCTCGAATTTCCCTGTTTTTCGCACGGTCATCTGTACGTTGCCTGTCTTCGTTGTTTGTTGTTTATCATCTGATTCGATTTATCTCTACTGATTTCGATTCCTTTTAAACAAACCGCATTAAAATTTTAACTATCTGTGTTTTATTATCACTCTGGAGTTTATCTGAAGGCGTTAAATTGGGGCGAGGCGAAGTTCGCCGGGTCCGCTAGTTTTACATAAATAAAAATACTCGTGACACTCACTAGTTTACTGAATGTACGTACCAATGTTTTTGTTGTAAAATGATGGTTTGTTGTTGACTGAGGGATGTTTTCCTTGACAAAAAGCAGCAAAAACCAATTCCACGACGATGTGGGGCACCTCAAATCCAGTTCGATTGGATCAATGTTTACGCCGTCGGGGGCGTAGGGGAGCAAAAGAGGAGTTTTTGTTTACGCCGCGAGTGCAAATAAAAAGAGAGCTAGAGAAATAGAAATAAACACGATTAGTTTCAATATATTAATAGGCAGGGTGCCTGAGGTTTATTGTTGTTTTTGCTGCTAAGTGTGGTAACGAAGATTTACCTTAATTTATTATGTACAGCAAGATGTACTTAAACGAGCGACAGTCCAAGATGGAGAGAGGTGGCGGAGCAAGTGTCAAGAACAAGAAAACGAATCGTTACTCGTTAAAATCTGCAAAGCTGATACTACAAGGATGGAGGAGTAGGCAGATTTTAACGAGGAGGAGTAGGCAGATTTTAACGAGTATTCATGCCCGATAAATTGGCCAATATATGCACCGAAAGAAATCCATGACATAAACGAAATTCAAAGGAACATTCTAATTTAAACAGGACGTAACTGAAGACATTTGTAATGATATCGGCAATGGCGAAATCAATATTCTGGTCCTCTTTGACCATTCAAAGGCTTTTGACACCGTTGATAACATTATGTTATGTATGAAACTAGAATATATGTTCCACTTTTCTGCTACAGCGGTAACATTAACAAGATCATATCTATCAAATAGAAACCAATCTTTATTCACAGCAAACAAAAAGTCTTCTTACTGCTGATAACTAGAGGTGTTCCTCAAGGATCTACGTTAGGACCTCTATTGTTTTCTATATATGCAAATGGCTTACCCCACCACCTACATTTTTTTAAGATACACGTATAGGCTGATGACGTGTAATTCTACTTAGGCGGGAGCATCAACTTTATCTCTAAGACTGTGGACAGGATCGAAATGGATTTGGAAAATGTATACCGGTGGGCATCAGCTAATGGGCTATGCTTAAACCCATTAAAGTCGAAATGTATAATTATACCAAGAGAGTATCTAGATTACAACACTGACGTCGAAATAGAACAGACAAAAATTGATATTGTGCCCACTGCAAAAACCTGGGAGTACATTTTAATTCTACATTATCCTGGTCAAACCATGTAAATAACATTGTTGGAACAACTTATAATAAATTACGCATCTTATGGAGTTCTCTATCATGCACACCACAACGAATAAGACTAATGCTTACTTAATTGTACATGATGCCTTCAGTGCTCTATCGTTGTGAATTTTTTTCAAATTCAACAACATTGTGAGTTATGTTTACAATATACGTAAATATGATCATACCTCGCCGTCCAGAGATAAAATCTATGTTATTTCTTTAGACCATCTTCTTCAGTTAACAGTACTTTCATATTTACAGGGTCGGACTATCTATACTAGCGGCTAAGAGGCAATCAGGCAGTCTAACGAAAGATGGCCAGAAATCGGCACCTGTAGGGTAGCTAGACAAATCTGGTCAAGGTATGGCCTGAGAAGGTCAAAATATCTCCTCGCTCTAGAGAGGAAAATGTTGTCTACATTAGTATCAGTTCTGACGGCACACTGCCTGATCGGCGAACTCGCCAGAAGATTGGGTATTGACTCCAATGACTTCTGCAGAAGCTTTGGAGGAAGAAGTGGAGAGCAATGAGCACTTGCTATGCGATTGTCCCGCTTTGTGTAAACGACGACTGGACATACTGGGGTCGGCCTTTCTAGGCAGTCTAACAGATCTTTCCGGTACCGATATTCGTACTATCTATAAATTTGTATAACAACTGGTTGGTTTCGATGAGGGTCATTTCGGCCCGTGGTAACACTAAGGCCCTAAGCTGTTCTATGTGAGCTAGCGAAAAACACGGCTGCCACCCTGACCTAAACCATTGCAACAGAGCTAGATGTTGCACGGTGGCCGGCAATGTTTATGTTCGCAAACTAGTCGCGCAACTGCCCCAATCTGTACATTTCCTTTGTTGATTTGCAACTCTGGCGCACACTGCTCCGTTTCATGAACAAAAATCAGAAAACTGACTTGCTTCGAATTAAATTTTTTTTGGTATCATTTTAAATGTAGTAGTCCAACTAAAAAAATTCGCAACAATTTTTCATAGAAATAGTTTCTGAGCTACAGTGGAGTTCAAAGTGTTGGTAAAATAAATGTATTTCTTGATTTCGTTCGTGAGTAGTTGAAGGAAAATATTGTTGAAAAATACATTTCCATACCTTCATTCTAAAACATGCTAAGTCGACTTAGCATAGTTTTAGGGAGATTGCATTTTTAATATCTTAAATTTTTAAATTATATTCAGTCAAAATTTGGTGTTTATCCGTTAACCCAATCAAAAGTTATTCACAAAACAGTACAGGCCATTCGATTTGCATTATAAAGATATTCCACACAAAATTAAAAAAATCATCAAACTTTGATCGCCTCTCCTGAAAAACTACCTTCTTCACTTAGCATAGTTTAGAATGGAGGTATCGATTTGTATTATATTTTTGAAATAGCTGCGGAGTGGTACGAATTTTGATTTTTTTATAAATCTTAAAAAAAATTTTTTTAATTACTTTTATACATTTTATGTTTAAAGATAAATAAAATAAAAACATCATAAAATTCGGTGAAATTAGTTTTGATAATAATTTAGTTTGAACATTAATCTATCAGAAAAAACTAAAATTTTTTTTATTTTAATGTTTCAAAAATTGCCTAAAATTTCAGTTTTTACTTCGTTTAAAAAATTTGTCCCTAGAACGCCAAGAAATATAATCGGAAGGGACCCTTATATATTCACTATTGACATTTAAGTGCAATAAAAAGTATAAGTTTAGAAGTTTAATCACTTCTTGACATCTGTGGCGACCTTTATATGGGGGCTATGTCAAAATATGAACCGATGTACCCCACTTTAACTAGGGACGAATTAGCTCAGATATATAAATATAAATTTAAAAATGTGTTCTCTAAAGGGTCAAGAAGTGGCATCTGTGGGGATCTTTATATGGGGGCTATATCAAAACATCAACCGATATGTCCCATTTTCTAAGAAATGCCTCTGTACCTATTGTCGTAAAGATTGCTTTATATTTACGTCCTGCACTTTGATAACAAGAATACATGGTAAGACGGGCATGGCTTAATCGACTCAGAAAGTGAATGTAGTGCATTTTTTGGTCGAAATGATATAATTGCAAAAATTTGGTAATTCTTCTCAATTATATAAAATTTTTTGTTGTTGTTATTGTAAAAGTTTGAAATTCATGGTAAACTTTTCCGAGAATTATTCAAAAGACGATATTCGCACGGAACGGATTGTACGGAGAGACTTCCAGCGCTGTATCTCTCTCCGACTCTCCCAAGACGATATTCGCATAGTACACTAAAAAAAAGCGTACTGAAAATCAAAGAATTTGTCGTAAAGTTTAAGATTTTGGCAATGATTTCGAGCCAAAGACAATCGCTATAAAAATAAGAATGTTTTATAGTAACTTCAAAGGCATGAATAGTACTTGTTTTGATGATGCATTTCATAGAATCAAGAACATTTGGTAATAAAACTAATTAAGTTTGGTCTTAAAATAAGCACGTTTTGGCGTAAATTGAAGTATGCATCGTGGTTATGTTTAGTAAAATATCATAAAATTTAAAACATTATCGTATTAAATTTTAAAATGTATATCCTTGATATAAGCATATACTGGTAATTAATTTAAAACATAAATAAAGTTTTTTAAAATATGTAGGGAAAATTCCTTACATTGTTTTTATTCGAATGCCACTCATACTAAAGAGCCACAGCTATTTCAATATTCATTGAAAATATGATTCTTGTATACAAGTTTCCACGATAAAATCAAAACACAACACTTCCTTTTTCTAAAAATTGGTTTTATTATTTTAATATTAGAAAATACAATAAATGTGTAATACATATTACGGATAACTTTCAACATTTTATAATCTTAAACCGTATTTTAGTTGTATGTATAAAGATAAACCGGCCAACACACCATCGACATATTTGAAGTTTCGTATATTTGTTATCGATTTGTAAACTTATAGTGGATTCACCTTTCTATTTTTCGTTGGAACCTTTAATGATTTTGAACATTGAATTTGGCTGAAATTAAAATAAAAATATTATAAAATTGTATACACGCTGAAAAATTGCTTCTGTAGTATATTGCCCCAAACTTATTCAGCTTGAAACGTACATATGTTTAGGGTACACTCCAAATACCTATATAGTATTTGAAACACACAAATATTTTACTTTTGGGAGGATATTGTTCCAAACTGTGATTCCATCTTACTATTTTTTATTTGGAAGTAATATTTCCGAAACAATGATTTAATTGCATTTAAGTTTTTTTGGTAATATATCAGTACCTTAATTTAGATGCAAGTTTTCTGTTTTTCAGATGTTCAATGTGCAAACAAATTTAATATGTTTGTAAAATTCGATTCAAATATAAATCGTATAATTTTTCGTAGCTATAAATTGCTTTGATGGATTGTTAAAAAGAGATGAATAGAAATATTTATTAAATAATAATTAGTTAATGCAGCTTATGACATTCTTAATCCTGCTGTTAGACTGGAAAATATGTACAAATCCTAGATTAAGAGACCATTTGGTCCATATTAAATTTCATACAAAACGAATATTTAACCCAATATTTTATATTTATTTTTATTCAATACTTCGTGAAAGGAAAGAAGCTTATTTACATATTATTTTTGAACAATAAAGGCTTATTTTGATTTCAAAAAAACAAAAATATCCCTTGGACCAAATTATAAGGCAATATACATATTACCGTTTACAAAGGAGACGATGCAAAAATTGGACCAAATGGGCCTAATCTAACAGCAGGTTTAACTATAAAGTATAACACGAAATCTAGGAAAAATTTAAACTAAAATTCGAAAAAGTCAAAAAGTTTAATATAAAATATATTTGGAAAACTCCTTTAACAATAACTTTGTTTGTGTGAAAATACATATATTATTTGTGAAAGTCAGTTCGCAAATATATTTTGTTCTAATATATCAATATATACAGGGTCTCCCATATTCGACGGACCCATCTGGCAACGCCATAACTTTTGACAGAGATGTCAGATCGCTTAATGACATACCGCGTTTGAAGCGTCAGTCCAAGCAGATTTTTACCATGGAACAATACACGCCACGCGAGCGCTCTGAAATAGTTGAAATTTACATTCAACAGAAGAAGTCAAGTCAACGTGCTTTTAAAATATTAAAAAATGTGAGAAGTGCGCCTTCTAAGAACACCATTAAGCGTTTATACGAAAAATTTTCGACTGGTGCGGCTCTTTCTAATCCGAAGAGGCCAAATAAAAGTCGACCAAGGCGATCGGCCGAGAATATCGCTGCCATACGAGCCAGTGTTGAGAGGTCCCCAAGAACATCCCAAAAACGCCGTTCTCAGCAGTTGGGTATGGCTCGGTCCACTTTACAACGCATTATTCGCGTTGATTTGCATTTGTTCCCGTACAAAATTCAATTGACGCAAAGATTGTTGCCTGCGGACAAGCCTCGTCGATTGGAATGGGCCCAACGAGTCCGTGGGTCCGTCGAATATGGGCAACCCTGTACGTTCCAAATTTGTTCACAAATCCAAAATACTTACACATTTTGTTTCCAAATATATTTTCTTCCAATTCAAACATTCCCGTGTAGGTGTATGTAACTTATTTGTTGTAATTTATAAATGGCATTCAGTACAGCATTTTTCATATATCCATAACATTTATCTTCAAATATTGTGCGATCTTAAATTAAAATAATTAAATTTTTTCTGAAAAGAAATCAAATATAAAAAATACACATAAATTTTATCGTACCGCAATTGGTAAACACTGAAAACTAAGAGAAATATATCAACCGTTCATATATAATACTTACGTTGAAATATTTGGTAGAATTTGTCACTCTTTTCCCAAAAGATCCATTCTAAAATTGTTTTACTAAAAAAATCAAAAAAGATAGTTTTATGTATAACATGTTAATAACACACAAATTTTAAATGTCTGCATTATGCGCTGTTAGAAGTTATTTTTAATAAATATATACTTTTCAATTCAAATGTGTTTTGTTGTGTTAATTTTGTAATTGCCAATAAGTTGTTTATTTAAGGGTTATAATATTATATTTCACGTATCTAAACATTTTCCTATTGTCTCTTTCAGTATTACAAAACCTATTTCTCACATTTTTATCGTCCATTTTTTAGTGTTCGCACAGGACTTACTAAAAAGATCTCCTATAAAAACGTATGTACATCACCATAATTAACAATGACGCACGCACTCTCTTATCACCAAGATCGATGGTGACGCCGACGACATAACCACATACATGTACCCGACGGTTGCATTTGTTGTTGTTACTATGCTTTAGCAAAAATAACTGTTAACAGCCCATAATAAAATAATTTTCGGTGCAATATGCACGTATGTATACACGTATACTTACATATTCGCCGCAATCTCATTTTTTCACAATCCGCGTTCACAGACAACCGTCTCCCTCTATCGCTTGTAAATAACTGACGATTTAAAAGAAAGCGAACAAAATAATTATTTTCTATTTTCAGAGAGTAGAAGAGTAGAAGAGTTCTCGCATAACCATGACAATTATTGATTTACACATTAACAATCAAAACTGATTCTCCGAGCGAGAGAGGGAGAGAGATTGTATAATTCTCTCGTTTGTATTCTTAAAAATAATGGCAATTGTCATAAAATTTATTACCAAGACATTCTTTCCTTTAAGGGGGCATAGCCTTAAATTTATTACTCAAATATCTCATACTGTCAATTAAGTCCGATTCGGCATTAAAACTATGACATGTCTACATCATAGTTTTATTGCAGAAAATCCTTAAAAGTATTGAAATAGTACTTAAAATAAGCGGATTGTCACAAAAATTATGATTAGTTTCTTCAATTTAAAGACGTACAGAAGTGGGTACACAAAACTAATGATTAGATAGTCATTAATTCAAATTGAAAAAATTTAAAATTAAGTAAAATTTCGTAAAAAACATGTAAATTTTCATTTTTTTTATGAAAATTGGGATTGAATTGATGCCGAGGTCGCATACTTAATTTAAGAATGTGTCGTCATTAATTTTATTACTATTTTTTTTCAGTGTACGCATTTAGAGGGAGACTTCCCGCAAGAATAGGTTGTTGTGGACGACAACTTGTTTCATGTCGGCTCTCGTATTAACACTTCCTTGTAGTTTTTATCTCTTGCTATCGTGAACTAACTCTCCCACATGCACTAAAAAAAGGCGTACTGAAAATCAATGAATTTTTCGTAAAGTTTAAGATTACGGCAATGATTTCGAGCCAAAGACAATCGCTATAAAAATAAGAAGGTTTTATAGTTAATTTAAAGACGTGAATAGTACTTGTTTTGAGGATGCATTTCATAGAATTAAGAATTTTGGGCAATAAAACTAATTAAGTTTGGTCTTAAAATAAGCACATTTTTACGTAAATTTAAGTATGGAGCGTGCTTATTTTTAGTAAAATATCATATAATTTAAAACATTATCGTAATAAAATTTAATATGTTTGTCCTTGATATAAGAACATACTGGTAATTAATTTAAGGCATACATGAATTTAAATACAGTTTTTTTTAAATATGTATGGAAAATTCGTTACATTATATTGATTATAATGTTAATCTTTTAAATGAATCAGTTTCTTTGAAATCATTTACTATTCATAGAAAATTCAATAACACAACACTTTATCTTTCTAAATAAATAGTTTATTTGTTATATTTTATATTGGAAAATACAAAAATAATATAATACGTATTACGGATAACCTTGAACATTTTATAATTTAAAACAATATGTAATTGTATAAAGACAAATCGGCCAACACACTATGAAGTTTGACTTTTATTCGAATATTGTATTGTTATGTATCGATTCTATAGCGGGATTCGTTTCTCTATGTGTTTTCCATGAACAATTTTTATCGGAACCGACCTTAATGATTTTTAACCTAGAATTTGGCTGGAATTTAAATAGAAATTATATAAAACAAATATTATATTATTATATCATATAGTTTGGATGCTCACTCATTTTCTGTAATTTGTAAATTTTTAATTCCCCACTGCATTTTTCATATATCCAAATAAAGTTCAATTGCGCGAACTAAAATAAAAATAATTTGAATAGAAATCGAACAGAATGATTTATATACGATAAAGTATTAAAATAAATTTTATCATATAACTGTCACAAAATGTTGAAAGATAAGAGATATATTAAAATCTTTGGAATATACTTACTAACACTGAAATATTTAGTCACTTTTCTACGACACAAATTCTCATAATAGATCCATACAAAATTTGCTGTACTAAAAGTTAAAAAAATATTTATGTAAGATATTATTAATAATAGAAACTGATTGTTTTGAAAGTGGCGAAAGTGAAATTTTTCATATAAATTGAGTTATCAAAAATAATTTTCTCAAAAAAAGCAATCGTGACTTAGATTTTAAAATCTTAAGTTTTGTTAGCAAACAAAACTACAAAAACTTATTAAAAATTACTTCTGTAAAACAAAAGCTAATGCTGCTTATGACATTCTTAACCCTGGTGTTAGATTAGCAAATCTGTACGAATCCTAGATTAAGAGTCCATTTGGTTAACATTACATTTTTCATATAAAATGAATATGGAAGACAATATTTTATATTTATTTTTATTCAATACTTCGTGAAAAGAAAGCAGCTTATTTACAATTATTTTTGAGCAAAAACGCTTATTATTTTGATTTTAGTAAAACAAAAATATCCCTTGGACCAAATTATAAGGCAATATATACTTGTATTTATTACCGTTTATAAAGGAAACGAAACAAAAATTGGACCAAATGGGCCTAATCTAACAGCAGGTTTAATTATGAAGTACTTATGAATCAATTATGAACACGAAACCAAGGAAAAATTTTAACTAAAATTAAAAAAGGAAAAATCTTTTTAAATAAATTATATTTTTGGAAAACTTTTTAACAATAACTTTGTTTGTGTGAAAACACGTATTTTATATGTGAACGTCAGTTCGCAAATATATTTTGTTGTAATACATTAATATATGCGTTCCAAATTAAATTTCTTGATTTTCAAATAAAATATATTTGTTCAGAAATACATAATACTTACAAATATTGTTTCCAAATCTATTTCCTTTCAATTCAAACATTCCCATGTAGGTGTATGCTCACTTATTTTTTGCAAGTTATAAATGGCATTCAGCACTGCATTTTTCTCACATTTATCTTCAAATATTGCGTGATCTAAAATTAAAATAATTAATTTTTTTCTGAAAATAAATCAAAAAAAAGTATCTATAAACAAAAAAATGCAAATAAATTTTATCATATCACAATTGGAAAACGCTGAAAACTACTTACGTTGAAATATTTTGTAAAATTTGCCACTCTTCTCACAAAAGACCCATTCTAAAATTGTTTTACTAAAAAGATTAAAAAAGATAGTTATATGTATAACATATTATTAATAATAAATTTCTATATTGCCACAAATAATTTTACATTTCTGCATTATGCGCTGGTATGTTTAATAAAAAAATACTTTCAATTAAAATGTGTTTTGTTAATTTTGTAATTGCCAATAAGATGTTTATTTCAGGATAATAATATTATTCTTCACGTAGCTAAACATTTTCCCATTGTCTCTTTCAGTATTACAAAATCTATTACTCACATTTTTGTCATCCATTTGGCACAAATCTCTTCACAGGACTTACAAACAAGATCTCCTTCAAAAACGCATGCACATCGCCATAAATAACATACAGCAAAAATAACTATGACACACGCACTCCCTTATCACAGAGATCGATGGTGACGCCGACGGCATAACCACATGCATACACACATGTACACGACGGTTTTATTTGTTGTTGTTGCTATGCTTTAGCAAAAATAACTGTTAACAGCCCATATTAAAATTATTTTCGGTGCAATATGCACGTATGTATGCACGTATACTTACATATTCACAGCAATCAAATTTTTTCACAATCCGCGTCCCGAAAACAGACAACCGTTTCCTTCCATCGCTTGTAAATAACTGACGATTTAAAAGAAAACGAACATCAGAACTGTTCTCTATTTTCTCTTCTAGCATTCCTTAGCAATTATTGATTCACACATTACCAAACAAAACTGATTCTCCGAGCGAGAGATGGAGGGAGAGATTGTATAATTCTCTCGTATGTATTCTTAAAAATAATGACAATAGTCATAAAATTTATTACCAAGACAGCCTTTCCTTTAAGAGGAGCATAGCCTTAAACTTATTACTCAAATATCTCATACTGTTTATTAAGTCCGATTCGGCATTAAAACTATGACATGTCTACGTCGTAGTGTTAATGTAGAAAATCCTTAAAAGTATTGAAATATTACTTAAAGTAATGCGGATTGTCACAAAAATAATGATTTTTTTTCTTTAATTTAAATGCGTACATTTAGTGAAGCACGTACACAAAACTAATGATTAGATAGACATTAATTCAAATTCAAAAAACTTTATATTAAGGAAAATTTCGTAAAAAACGTGTAAATTTTCATTATTTTAATGAAAATTGTCATTGAATTGATGCCGAGGTAGCATACTTAATATAAGAATGTGTCATCATTAGTTTTATTACTATCTTTTTCAGTGTGGTTATACTCACCCGCCAATTTTGTTGTTTAAAAAGAATAAAGATCCACCATTTTTAATTTACAATATTCTGATAGTCGTCAGTCGCCGCCAGTGGTAGCGAACCGACGTGTTATTGCAGAGCGGATAGTTTTTTTCAAGCACTATCTAAGCAAGCTTTTAAAAGCTAGTGGGAACTCGGACTCTGAGTCATCAAGTGATAACAATATTACTATTGTTGAAAATCGGAAAAGACTGTCAGGGGCACAAAGAAGGAAACTGAATAAGATGAACCGGCAGAAGATACTACAGGACGAATCTGACTTTTCTACATCTACTAGAAGAGTCAGATCTCCCGAAGAGCATAGCGATGCGAAATCAATTAAGAAGGAAAAAAGTTCACCGACACCCAGCACTTCGGAGAAACCTATTCAATCTACTAAAAAAGGAGTTTCTAGTCAGAATCCGTTAATTGTGGGAGGTGAAGTTGATCCTATTGTTGAGAAGGTGAGTAAGTCCACCAAACCATCCATAAAAGAGGGGGCCTTAAACAAAAAGACCCATTCTAAAGGAAAAAGCAAGGTGGCTATAAGAAAGGGTAAGGAAGCACCATCTTATTCCCAAATAGCCAAAAAAGATATTCAGGACGAACTACACTATGCCATAATTGATAGCAGTAGTGCGTCTGGCAGAATTCCCGAAGAGCAAAAGAGCATCTTCGAAGATTTGTTCTACACAAAGGTATTGGACCACATTCTCGAATCTAATGATGGACCAACAATCCAAGTAATGAGTTACACGTTTGAGAGGGGCGTTTTTATGCTGAAACTGGCATCACAATGCTGTGTCGATGTCCTCGGAAAACTAGTGGAGAGCATCCCCTCACCTTGGGACGGTAAGGAAAAGCGACATCCCTGTACTCATAAAAACATTTTTCTATGTCAGAGGATGGGCAAGTAAGGTACCGTCAGCGCGCATAATCAGCGTCAATGGCAAACAAGATTCGAACCTTAAAGTGGGGAAGTGGGAAGTCTTCCACAGGAAAAATGATCCCGATGGTTCTCTCCTGGTGGTAGGCATAGACCCGTATTCCAGGGATAGCCTTGTCAAGACAAAAGGCATGGCATTTTTTGGGATTTGGAAAATCTTCTTTAAGATTGGAAAAACCCCCATTGGCAGGACAGTTAAGTCGAGCCCAAACACGAACGTACCGCCTGCAGTGGCAAACGAAAATAGTGAACAGAAAGAAGCGAGTGAGACAATTCCAAAAAGTGAGGTGGAAGTGGTCGATAACATCGCCAATTTGCCGATAACATCATCAATTTTGCAGAAAGTTCCCAGCAAAGGTGGTGATAAGGATATGAAGAGGGGCACAAGAACTCAAAACAAAGAGGAAGCGACAAAAAACAACACTGCCTTCCAAAAAGTGGTCGATAACATTACCAAATTGCCGATAATATCACCAATTTTGCAGAATGTTCCCAGCAATAGCGGTGATAGGAATAGGTACATAAAGAAACAAAGAGGGAACGACAAAAAGTAACACCGCCTCCCAAAGAGGTCTACTTGAAGTGTGTGTAATAGGTAGTAAAAGAAAGGAGGAGAAAGACTCACTACCAAATAAGGAGGGAGTGCAACCAGATAGGATTGACGACTCCCAAAGGAAACTTTTACTGGAAAGACAATGATTGAGGTCATCCAGATAAACCTCCACCGGAGCGAAACGGCATCCATTGCTCTGATGGACATAATAAATAAAGGCAGGGTTCATGTTGCGTTGGTTCAGGAACCGTGGACTACTAGCAACAAAGTTACTGGATTAAACAATATGAACTACAATCTTTTCTACGCTAACACAGGTACTCGTCCAAGGACTTGTATTCTGTGCCATAAAAACTTATGCTATCTTTTTCTCCAGAGTTGTCAACATCGGACGCAACTGTGCTGATGCAAGGTAATGGAAGTATGTACCTCGCGTCAGTATACCTGCCATTCGATGCGCCGACATTGCCACCTACGTCGGAATTACAACGTCTGGTAAGGGAATCCAAAAATAGAAGTAATGTGTTACTAGCTGGTTGTGATGCCAACTCACACCATATTGGGGTAGTACTGACACCAATAAAAGGGGGCAAGCCCTTATAGAATTTTTGAATACTAACGATCTCCTAACTCTCAACATAGGGAACAAGGCGACCTTTGTTAACAAAATTAGGGAAGAAGTATTAGATATAACGATATGCTCGGAAAACATCATTGATGAGATCCATGAGTGGATGGTTTCGGATGAACACTCCTATTCGGACCACCGTTATATAAGGTTTAAAATTGCACAGCCACCGCCTAACCGAATAAGTTTCCGTAATAAGGCTAAAACCGACTGGACCAAATTCGGCAATCTACTTAGAACTCGATTGGGCCAGCCTAAACACGATTATCCAAGTACAGAAGACATTGATATCAATGTGAGGAGGATTACGGAGGCTCTTGTAAAATCATTCGAAGATAGTTGCCCGCTTCGAGAAAGGAAATCTGCCTATGACAAACCCTGGATGACAGGGCAAATTCGCTCGATTGGCGAGGATGTCCGCAGACTTTACAACAGAGCTCGACGTAAAAAGCTATCAGTATATTGGGACGACTACCACAGGGGGCTCAAAGAATACAATAAAATCATTAGACTGGCGTAACGTAACTCCTGGAGGCTTTTCTGTGAGCAGGTAGACAGCGTTAACAGCATGTCCAAAATAAAAAGGTTCCTCTCAAAAGCTCATATCCAAACCGAAACACTGGTGGATGAAACGGGTAAAAGGATAGAAACTATAGATGATACCGTAAGGCTTCTGATGAAAACTCATTTTCCGAGTGGTAATGCTGGGCCAACAGAGGAACAGTTACAGACCGAAAATGCAATGCACCAAGTACCTATTACGGATGTTATGTTTAAAGAAGCAATAAAAAGCTTCTCTCCTTTTATGGCTGCGGGAGCGGACGGAATATTTCCAGCGCTTCTTCAGAATGAGGTGGATCTGGTATCAACTCATCTGGTTGGAGTTTTCACTGCATGCCTAACTCATGCATATACCCCAAAAAATTGGCAGGAATCAAGGGTGGTCTTCATACCTAAGCCTGGCAAGGCGAGTTATACGATCCCTGTTAAAAACAATGGAGCGAATAATTGACGACATGATCAAAAGTAAGATAGCCGATGACAAGCTAAAATTCAAGCAACACGCATATGTTAAAGGAAGATCAGTTGAAACAGCTCTACATGAGGTAGTACACCACATAGAACAGTCCTTCAGTGAAAAATTGTACACACTTGCCGTTTGTATAGACATTGAGACGAGTTTCAGGTTGACCGGGCGTTGAGAAACTGGATCAACAATATGCTAAGGAATAGGTGGATTATTTGTGGGTCATATGACGTAAAAATCAGAGACAAGTTAAATCGTGGTATACCTCATGGGGGCATTTTATCGCCTCTCCTATGGGTTACGACGATACACAGTCTCCTTAAAGCCCTCACCAATGAAGGACTTAAACCAGTCTGTTATGCATAAGCGGAGCAATTAGAACCGCACCAACAAGAGCGTTGGGGACTATACTGCACATCCAACCAACAGATATCCGTATAAAGTATGAGGCAGCCCTCACAGCAAGACATCTACAAGTGATGGGTGAATGGATAAATCGAGACCACAAGTCGTACCATCAGAAGATATTACAATCACTGGTCGGTCATATTCAAACAACGGAAATCTCCGACCGCATTCCTGAAGTGCTGCTTACAGCTACCTGTGATTCGTTCGTGCCAGACAGACGCTCCTGGGAAAACGGAACACCAGCTCATGCGCCAGTGGAAACCAGCTGCTACACTGATGGGTCCAGGCTAGGAGGAAGGACGGGTCTGGGACTTTTTATTGATGAACCAGAAGTCGAACTTTACTTCCGCCTCCCAGACCATAACACAGTATTTCAAGCAGAAGTCTGAGCAATCACGGAGTGTGTTAACTGGCTCAGTAATACCACAAAGCCTAAATATGCCAACATATTCACAGATAGCCAAATGGCGATCAAAGCAATAACATCGGAAAAGGTCAAATCCAGAACAGTGTTAGACTGTAAAAGATCGATAAATAATTACTCAGTCCATGGTCAACTACGTATTTTCTGGGTACCGGAACACTGCGGAGTGATTGGAAATGAACGAGCAAACAGCTTGGCTTCAAAGGGCAGAGAACTTCGAGTAATAAACTTGGAAAATTGGAAACCTTTCGAAGCCACGAAGGATGAGTTGAAGCACTGGGCAGAGATGGCTCACAAAACTGTGTGCAATAGAGCAACTGTAGGAGCAACTTCAAAGATACTGTGGGGTGACCCAAATGAGAAGAAAGCCAGTAGTTTTCTGAAACTAAACAAGATCGAGATTAGTAAGATGATAAGTGTTCTAACGGGACACTCAAGCTTACAGGCACATCTTCATCGCATAGGACTAGCAGAAAACGACGAGTGCAGGGGATGCAGGGAAAACATCGAAACGATGGAGCATTTTCTGTGTCACTGCCCAGCTTTCACACATGCAAGATCCCGATATTTCGGTTCCGACATATTGCCAGACTTGACTCATCTCAGAGGATATGACTGGAAGATACTGAGAAAATACGTGTCTAGTACCCATTTTCTGTAATCCGTGGGGTATGAAAATCATAAATAAGGAGCGCACAACAGGCCGAACCACTGGCATAAGTGTATGTCCATGGACATGAGACGTTTTAAACGTCTCCTCTATTCAACCTAACCTAAACTACTGATAGTCGATTGTTTTTTTTTATTTCTTGCACCCACTTTTTTGTGCCTTACGCTAACATCAGCAATTGCCAGAATTAATTTGTAATAAAAATTCCATAGAGTATCTCATTTACTACGATAACATGAGGGGGTTTATGAATAAAACACAACCTTTACAGAGCGAGTAATATTGTCATACTTCTACTCGTTTGAATATTTGTATTATACTAATTTTCTTAGATATAATTTTTACTTATAACGTAACCTAATAAATATTAACCTATCTTATCACTATGCTGGAGCTAGAAGGGAACTATCACTCTGAAACATATGCCGATAACATGTAGTATCTTTATTTGTATTTTCCCTATCGCCCCTAATATGTTGTGATTTTTCTTATCTACACACACACTGCGCTGTCCATGTGTCAGTTCTACGCTGCGCTGTTTATGAGGCTCTTTGACATTTCTTAAATACAAAATAGGCTATGTATTACATTTGTGCCACTTAAAATGCCGACACAGAGCATGTTCATTGAACAAAAGGGATAACCGTTTGAAAAATATTCAGCAGCGGGAAATGAGAGCAAAGATCGAAGAACTGTTACCTAAAATTCTTTTATGAGTAATAGACTGCATACTCTAAATTACCATACTAATGATCTCGCGTTTATTTTATCGTTACAGGTGTCATGTTCCAGTACATAACAGGACGTTTGCCTCAGATCCTTCGGTACAGTCTTGTAATATTCTTATTATCAGTGTTGTTATACAGCTTTAAATTATTTTCGCCCCTTGCATATGGAATGGAAGGTCCTTTATCAAGAAGTGTAAATTCAACCATGTATGGTCTAAAATGGTTGTCAACATGGGAGTTCTAATTGTCCCTTCGCGCGGATTTGAAATAAATTAAACAATTTTTTATTATAAATTTTTTCTCTTCGTTCTTATTTTGTAAACTGTAGTAAATTAGCAATGTTTTGATGCAAATTCTATTTTAATATTCTTTTACATAACAACGTTTAGCCAATTCCGTCTTCAGAAAATAATATTTTGTCATTCTGTAGCACAGATACTTGTTGTCGATATTTGTGCGCGTCTTAAACACTTTTTTATTCACACAGAAAAAATAAAAAATGGATTAAAACTTGTGTGGTCAATTAAAAATTTGTTAGATTGTAAACCTGTAAACAAAATTGTCTTATTTAGCAATTGAGTTGTTCAACAGATTCATTATTTCTAATTAAATCAGTTATTGAGTAAATAAAATTGATCTGTATTGATAAACATATTATTAAAAAGATCCTTGTATTATTTTAGGTTCTTTTTGGCCGGATTCAATAATATCACAATGTCTTAAACAAAAATATAGAAAAGAACAGAGTATATTAAAATAATTTTAATTTTAGAGTTTAATATACATACATATATACACAGTATGTCAAGAAAGTGTTTTGACATACGATTTTTTCAGGTTAAAAAACTACCATTTATTTTTATTTTATTCCAAGTTTTTAAATTGCATTATGTCGTCAACAAGTTAGACAACATAATAGTATCAACATTTATTCACAAATGTATTCCAGATCGGAGTATGGGTCTGACAAAAAATGTAAAAATACTTTCATGTCACCAAGCTTTGTGAGGAAATTAATTGTTATTGTCTTTGTCTAACTTCTTCTTCTTTTCTTCTTTATTGGCAATTTACAACCTTCCATGAAGGTTAGATGCTGTGTATAATATGTTTTTGCATGTGCTCCGGCCTTTTGCGCAGTCTCTCCAATTTGACACACCAAGTAATCATCCGTACTTGATCCTTCCATCGGAGCTTTGGTTGCCCTTTTGTTCACTGTCCGCCGGGTATCTCATTGTCGAAGATTTTAAGAGCCGGAGAAGTGATATGCATTCTCACAACATGACCTAACCAACGTAAACGTTGTACTTTAAAGGTAGTACAGCTCATGATTCATTCTCATTTAATGGCTATTTACAACCTTCCATTAAGGTTGAACAGTCTCTTCAATTTGACACACCAAACAATCGTACGGATTGAAGTACTTGATCCTACAGAGTTTTGGTTGCCCTTTTATCCGCTGTCTCCCAGGTATCTCATTGTCGAAGATTTTAAGAGCTGGAGAAGTGATATTCACAGCCTGTTTCTGTAACTTAAAAATTTGCTTTCGTTCGCCTGCCAGACGACAAACAGCTGATTTGGGTTTCACTAACCACAATCACAACGACAAGTCGCACGAAAATTAACTCGTGCGAAAACGTAATCATTTCAGTGTAAATTTTGGTTTCTCTATCTCTCTTTGCTGTCATCTGGGCGAACACAAATGTCAGATCGAGTCACTTTATTTTATTTGTCGACTGATAGGAACTGTTTAAGTTAGAATGTTCCTTTGAATTTCGTTTATGTCATTGATTTGTTTCGGTGCATATATTGGCCAATTTATCGGGCATAAATACTCGTTAAAATCTGCCTACTCCTCATTACTACATCCTTGTAGTATTAGCTTTGCAGATTTTAACGAGTAACGATTCGTTTTCTTGTTCTTGACACTTGCTCCGCCACCTCTCTCCATCTTGGACCGTCGCTCGAATAAGTACATCTTGCTGTACAATTGTTATATTCAAGGTAAATCTTCGTTACCACAAACTTAGCAGCAAAAACAACAATAAACCTCAGGCACCTAGCCTATTAATATTACATGAAACTAATCGTGTTTTATTTATATTCTTATTCTCTTTCGTTGCAAATACTCTTTTGCTCCCCTACGCCCCCGCCGGCGTAAACATTGGTCGTATCGAGCCGGATTTGAGCTACCGCTGCCCTACATCGTCGTGGAATTGGTTTTTGCTGTCTTTTCGTCAAGGAAAACATCCCTCAGTCATCAACAAAACATTATTCTACAACAAAAACATTGGTACGTACATTCAGTAACCTAATGAGTGTCGCGAGTGTTTTTGTTTATTTAAAATAAAAGATTTTGGTCGGCTTTCGAAAACCCTATCGCGTTTTTCGTTAAAATATACAGTCCACATCATTGTCATTTCGTTGCTCAATAGCTCTAAAATTCAATCGGGAATAATTCTATTCCATATACAAAGAATTAATATTTTTAATATTTCGTTTCGGTTTGATTTGTTCGGTTTAAATTGTTAAAATAATTCCAAATCATTTCGGTCGTGCAGAGTGTAGTGCTTAGTGTCGCTCGTTTATACATTCGATTGTTTGTTTTGGTTTTCTACTGTCGATGCCTTCGGCTGCAAGATCGCCCATTTAGTGTAACAATAACAAAATATTCGAACGAGAACCTCTCCTCTTGCTACTCCCTTCACTCGTAGTTTGGGTCATTGTACATTGTTAATGTCGCCTTTGCTTGGCTCCGTTTAACCAACATACTCGTACATACATTCACTCAACATTGCTCGAATGTGGTGCTTCGAACCTTATCGAACATAACTACTACATACGAAGTTGCATCGAACTTATTTCGATCTCATACCTACAGTGGGTTCTAGGAAAACGTGCTTCTTATGAAAAATAAATTAAATATTTTTATCGTGATATTTTTTGAAATAGTGATAGAGGTACACTACACATAAATAATTTTCGGTATTATACCACACCGTGCACCCTACACTCGGTCAATTCGACTTTTTTGAAATAAAAGTGTGATTTGTGATATTTTTGGTTTTCGATTCGGTTGATTGTCTTTTTCGCTGGGTTTTCGGCACATCAACGTGCACCCTACATTCGGTCAACTCGACATATAATCGATTTTTGGAATAATTTGTTAATTATTGAAATTTTCGTTTTTGGTCATTTCATTTGTGTATATTTGGATAGAAACGTGCTATATTCGGTAGTTTTTGGAATACATTTGACCGACAAATTTCGTTATTGTCGCAAGAAAGTATTTTATCAAAAATATTGAAATTTCGGTACACTGTGAGAAATTTATTATATATTTTGGACTTTATCACAACAATCTTGATCAATTTTCGTAATCTTTTGGAATTACCTTTGCATTTGTTTTAAGAACTTATTCGTTTTTGGTCATTTATTTACAATTTGGGAAATAAGTTTCTTTCTTTGATCTCATTTTTAGTTTCTTTCTTTGAGTTTTTATCGATAAGCCATTGCTGTTTTTCGAATTTAATTTCTTGGAATTTTCCCACTTAGCGATTGTTTTTTGTCCCTTTTTCGAAATTTGTTTAGCCTTTATCATTGGAAGAACACTTAAAATGTCTCTTACTCCCCTTGACTTTTTCGTAAGAGCTTCGGATGCTCTAGTCTAGTTTGACACATATTTTCGTCTTCTAAAAGATGAGGATATAGATGTATATGGTCTTGAGGTTCGCAGTTCCGAGTTAAACAAACTTTGGTCTGGCACCCAGGAAATGTTCGAAAAGTGTATTGATTACTTGTCCTCTTCCAAAGACGCGGGGAAAGCGGACATCGACTCGGTGGACAGTAAATATGATGTGTCCCATCAAACATATATGCATTGTCTGTCCGCTATCAATAGAAAATTGGCACAGTTTAAAACTAGCTCTCGTAGATTGTCCCTCAATTCGACTAATCGTAGCTCCGTTGATTCATTGGTACAACAAACTCTCAGGGACGCACAGGATACACACTTATGTAACAATATGAGTACATCGACAAACACTTTGCGCGAAATCGGTACGCAAGTGGATTATTCGTCTACATCAAATTTAGGTCAGCCTCTTAGCGACAGCGTACACAATCTTTCGTTACCGCCATGTGACATAGACGATTTTGAGGGCGATATCTTATCGTGGCCCACATTTCGAGACTTGTTTACCGCAGTCTATATTAACAACACTCGTTTAAGTGACATCGAGCGCTTGTGTCATTTGGTTGGTAAGAATAGTGGAGAAGCTCGCGAGATTGTCTCGAAATTTCCACTAGTAAATCGTAGTTTTGTTCTCGCGTGGAAAGCATTAAGTGATTCGTACGACAATCCTCGGCTTCTCGCCCACAATCAATTGAAAATTCTGTTTTCGCTTCCGGTCCTCGAAATCGAAACAAGTTCAGGATTGAAGTCAATCCAGCGCGGCATAAATGGATGTCTATCGGCGATGTCCATTTACGAGATTTTGACTGATAATTGGGATCCGATTTTAGTATTCATTTGCCTCCAACGGCTACCTAAACTTACGCAAACGTTATGGGAGCAAAGTGTGAAGGATAAATCGTCTCTTTCATCGTGGAAAGAGTTGGATGCCTTCTTGACTGAGAGAATTCGCACACTTATGTGCCTTCATGGTATGAGGGGAGATGAATCTCCAAAGCACTCAAATTCGAAGAAGATCCATGCTCGTACTAATGCAGCGTCTTCGGGATCTTGTCGTTCTTCTCCATCGGGTTGTATTCTTTGCCCTGATCAAAATCATAAAATTTACTCGTGCCCACGTTTTTTAAGATCTACGCCTTCGGATCGATTCGCTATAGCCAAACGCCACCGTTTATGTGTAAATTGCCTGCGTAAAGGCCACGAAGTTAAAAATTGCGATAGCAGACGTCGTTGTCTGAAATGTAATCGGAATCATCATTCTTTGTTGCACCGTGACGAGCCCACTCCGAGTAATTCGACTCGAGTGGCAAGCACAGCAAACGCGAATGTGCCTTCTGCTCCTCCACTTGAGCATTTTGAACCATCCACATCGGCTGGATGTGCCTCTCGTCAATCTCTTCATGTCGCGCAGAATAAATCTGTCATATTGGGAACAGCCATGGTGAATATCGTTCATCACGGTGTTTCGTATTCTGCTAGGGCGTTGATTGACCCAGCTTCAGAGGGCTCTTTTATATCGGACAGTCTTCAAAATCGATTGAATCTTCCGATACGCTCTACCAGCGCTAATACCATTTCTGGAATAAATGGTGTAGTTTCGGCCACTTCTGGAAAAAGTTGTCAATTGAATATAAGCTCTTGCGTCGATTCCAAAATTGTATTGAAGACAAACCTACCTTCATTTGCGGTCACTTCGGACCTCAAAGCTCAGTTACCCAATATTCGTTTGGCTGACTCGAATTTGTTTGATTCCCGCCCAGTAGATATTTTGATAGGAGCTGACATATATCCTAAAATTCTTCTAGAAGGTTTTCTTCGAAATTCGTCAGGATCGTTGCTCGCTCAAAATACTGTATTTGGCTGGGTAATTACTGGTGGTCTTCCTACCTAACGAGCACGTACACTTTCATAAAAAATTAGCATAGCTTATGCCTTTCGTTCGTATTTAGCGTCGCACCTCCTTTAAATTTACATCGTATATTTATAACTTATTTGAATTCGAAATATTACTAGAACTTGTCGTGATCTAAATCTTTTGAAAAACGTTAATTTCATATCTCGATGTTTCGCGGAGTCTATATAAAAAGCAACTAACTAGATTAACACCATCTCGCCTACATTTGAATACTCACTAGGAAACTGAATTTGCGTTCCTTACTAATTTACTTATAAACATATTATATCTTTAATTTAATTGCTAGTTCTAGTTGTAGATTTGTTCGTGCGTGGGAGTCCGTAATGGCCCTCACTCGTGGTCTCTAATGACCCGTCACAGGCTCCTTAATAGTCCTGTCCTTTGTGGGAGTCCTTGTGGCCCTCAATCGTGGTCTTTAATGACCCGTCACAGGCTCCCTAATGGTCCTGTCCTTTTGTGGGAGTCCTTGTGGCCCTCGCTCGTGGTCTCTAATGACCCGTCACAGGCTCCCTAAGGGTCCTGTCCTTTTGTGGGAGTTCTTGTGGCTCTCGCTCGGAGTCTCTAATGGCTCCGTCACAGGGTCCCTAATGGCCCTGTCCTATCGCGGGGTCCATAATGGCCCATTCGTTTGCGGTCCCTAATGACCATTAATTTCGCGGCGTCCACAATAGCCTGTTCGTTTGAGGTCCCTCATGACCATTAATTACGCGTGGTATATATATTTGTTGGTCCATCCGCTTGCGGTCCCTAATGACCTTTCCTTTTCGCGGGGTCCCTAATGACCCATCCGGTTGCGGTCCCTAATGACCATTCCATTCGCGGGGCCCATATATATATACTATATATACATACACACACATATATGTATACATATCGAAAAAATTATGTAAACAAAAAAAATATATTAATTATACTTAGTTGCAGCATCCCCTCGATGTTGCAAGGTGGCCGGAATGTTTAAGTTAGAATGTTCCTTTGAATTTCGTTTATGTCATTGATTTGTTTCGGTGCATATATTGGACAATTTATCGGGCATAAATACTCGTTAAAATCTGCCTACTCCTCATTACTACATCCTTGTAGTATTAGCTTTGCAGATTTTAACGAGTAACGATTCGTTTTCTTGTTCTTGACACTTGCTCCGCCACCTCTCTCCATCTTGGACCGTCGCTCGAATAAGTACATCTTGCTGTACAATTGTTATATTCAAGGTAAATCTTCGTTACCACAAACTTAGCAGCAAAAACAACAATAAACCTCAGGCACCTAGCCTATTAATATTACATGAAACTAATCGTGTTTTATTTATATTCTTATTCTCTTTCGTTGCAAATACTCTTTTGCTCCCCTACGCCCCCGCCGGCGTAAACAGGAACAATGACAAAAAATCGGTATTAAAAGCAACAAATGAGTAGATATCAATATAATTATGGTAATAAAATTAAATAGTAATAAAATTGTATACATGTGTATACATATTTAAGCATAAAGAAGTCAACATTGGTAGCTCGCTGAGATGGAAAAAATTCATCAGTGCACAATGAGAGAGACGGGAGAGAGAGAGAGAGAAAGAAATGAGAGTGTTGCATCAGCTCAACTGACCCACCCAGGGTTGATTTTTGGCCACCGCTAGTGTAATGGATACAGGGGTGTATTTTCTAAGGTCGACCATACAAAAAAGTGTGCTTTTTTAGACCGGAAGTTGTGAAATTATCGATCTGGCAATAACATTTTTATCCAATTGGTAAATTGCTAACGTCATTGGCGTAAGGCCAGGCGAACGAACCTTAGCGAAAACAAATTCATGACGAAAATGAGTGACTGGTTTTCGTTCGCACAGACTTTCGTTAGAAATACAGAAACAGGCCGTCATTCTCACAACATGACCTAACCAACGCAAACGTTGTATTTAAACGCGTTTTATTATGTCGATTAGTATGTCGGAGTAAAGCTTGTACAGCTCATGATTCATCCTGACTCGTTACTCGCCGTTGATGTTTATCAGTCCATAGATTTTCCGCAGAATTTGTTTTTCGAAGAATAGCTGCGGCATCTGCCCGCATAATGGTCCAGGTTTCAGCACCATATAGAAGTACAGGTAATATGAGTGTCTGGTATAGTTAGATTTTTGTTCTTCGAGTGATGGTTTTATCTCTAAAGTGCATGCTGATTCCAAAATAGCACCTATTTGCATGTAGTATTACACGTTTTATTTCTTGGCTTTTAATTATCTAAATACTCATTAAGTAGTCACGTAAGTTTCTAAGCTAAGCATTCGTGTTAGCACTGAGAAATAGGTACATTTCTTCTATTTGTTACCTACTTAAATTTCCGATTTGTACATTTTCGGGAAACCAAGTTCGATAAAATACCTAAAATCGTTTCGTTTACTTCTGCTTATTTCGTTATATATTCCAATAACTGTGTGATTAAAATCTTCCAAATCACATCATCGAAAGATAAACTCTTTTTCGGAAAACAAAATCAAAAACTATTCGATCCTTGCACTCCTGTACATGGTCCTTGCGAACCAAATTTAGAAAACCAAAAAGGAGCAATCCGTACATTCATCCAGTTAAATTCCTAGAAAAAAGAAATTATCCTAAAGGTATGTTTCGTTTCACAAAAAATACGTGATCTGTGAGTAAAAATTTCCTAACCTATTTAAAAATTACCTAATATCCGTGAACAATTTCGTTGGAGACAACAATCAATCATCTAAAATTTCACCAAAATCAATTAACTTAAATTTTATTTACAATTATTGAAAATAAAATTAGTTTTCACTGAATAAAAATTCAATGCAAAAAATTGCGTTTTTATTGGTGCTAAGTCATCACCACTTACATTCAACATTTATTCTCTGTACAGAGTGGCTGATATGTAATGCTTGTTGCTTAAAGCGCTATATTTTTTTAATTTGTTTTTAAATTTTATTGTTTAAAAGCAAAAAATTTCGGAAAAAACATAAAATTTTAGAAACAGTTTAGATTTGTTCGAATTTGCCACCTTTGGCACGAATTATGACCTTCAAACGGCCGACAAAGCCATCACACGCTGCACGAAAGTGGCTCTGCGGTATTTTGGCCCATTCTCGGCGAAGCGCCGTCTTGAGATCATCGATACTTTGGTATTTTTTAGTATGAACCTTACTCTCTAAAATGCCCCAGGCGCAAAAGTCCAACGGATTGAGATCCGGAGATCTTGGTGGCCATTGTGCGGTAGAAATGAAGCGAGGAACCTCCTTTTTAAGCCATTCTTGGTTGACGCGTGCTGACTGCAATGGTGCTGAGTCCTGTTGGAATGTCCATGGTCTGCGGCCGAAATGTTTGTCTGCCCAGGGCTTCAATACTGTCTTTAGGAAATTTTCCCGATAATATTCGGCATTTATTTTGACCCCATGGTCGATGAATACGAGTGGGGAGCGACCATCGGACCATTACCATCGGCGGCGCTTGAGTTCTGGTGGCCAATCGAAGGTGTAAATTTTCAGTTGACCTCTTTGGCAAGTAAACCCGATCATTTTGTTTGTTCACAAACTGCTCAATTTGGAATGGCTTCTCACCGGAGAAAACCAAATTCGGTAACGAGCAATGGTACGAGAAATAAAAGATTTATTCACATTTAAATGCTGGAGGGCTCTAACGATATCCACTTGTGTTTTTCCACCCAAATATAAAGCAATCACACTATAACGCTTGAATTCCATCACGAATAACTTTTTTTCTGAATGCAATAGATCAAAATGCTTTTGTAAGCTTGTAAACAATCAAATGAACTGTCAGTGAAAAGCCATCACACGCTGCACGAAAGTGGCTCTGCGGTATTTTGGCCCATTCTCGGCGAAGCGCCGTCTTGAGATCATCGATACTTTGGTATTTTTTAGTATGAACCTTACTCTCTAAAATGCCCCAGGCGCAAAAGTCCAACGGATTGAGATCCGGAGATCTTGGTGGCCATTGTGCGGTAGAAATGAAGCGAGGAACCTCCTTTTTAAGCCATTCTTGGTTGACGCGTGCTGACTGCAATGGTGCTGAGTCCTGTTGGAATGTCCATGGTCTGCGGCCGAAATGTTTGTCTGCCCAGGGCTTCAATACTGTCTTTAGGAAATTTTCCCGATAATATTCGGCATTTATTTTGACCCCATGGTCGATGAATACGAGTGGGGAGCGACCATCGGACCATTACCATCGGCGGCGCTTGAGTTCTGGTGGCCAATCGAAGGTGTAAATTTTCAGCTGACCTCTTTGGCAAGTAAACCCGATCATTTTGTTTGTTCACAAACTGCTCAATTTGGAATGGCTTCTCACCGGAGAAAACCAAATTCGGTAACGAGCAATGGTACGAGAAATAAAAGATTTATTCACATTTAAATGCTGGAGGGCTCTAACGATATCCACTTGTGTTGTTCCACCCAAATATAAAGCAATCACACTATAACGCTTGAATTCCATCACGAATAACTTTTTTTCTGAATGCAATAGATCAAAATGCTTTTGTAAGCTTGTAAACAATCAAATGAACTGTCAGTGAAATAAATCTGTCAGCTATCAGACTAGCGGTTTAGAAATGATAGCAACCCGAAGTTGGTTGCAATACATATCAGCCACCCTGTATATATTCCACCTTTTTCTCTTATTACAAAATTCCATATCAAAGAGTTAATTTCGTTCAACTTTGCAACCTTATTATATTTTTAAAATACAATTATACCACTGGAACACAGTATTATCTACCTATATGTACACGCAGTACATATTTACAGATTTTAACATTTCCCTTGTTGTAAAATTCATACGATACCCATTACGTTTGCTCGATAAACGTGGAGAATTACAAAAAAGACACAACCTCCATCAAGTCATATAAGCGAGAGTAGAGCGTTATAAGTATAACGCTTCCGGCTTAAAAACCACAATCGCGAGAGTGTGATACCCAAAACATAAACTCTCCGCTTAATGAACGAGAATAACACTTACCCTTAAAAACGCACGTAATGCGTTAATTCAAATCCACCACGCATGGACAAACTGTGAGTTCTTCACAATGCTTCAGTTCTCCTCTCTCTCTCTCTCAAACCATTCTCCTATGGTGAAAATAAATGATCCCCTCATAGAAATCATCACTAAGAGAAAAGCCACAAAAATCTCTTGTGCGATTCGTACATCAATTTTCTTACTACACTTACGACAAACCGAATAGCAACGTGTTTTTATTTTTTGACATTCACAACAGGTCATCAATTAATTTTTGTATTCTGAAGAAATAAATTAAATTATTAAATGTTCACTCCTGTTCTGCATTCCGAGAGCAGATTGAATCCGAATTTCTAATTCATAAATGTGTCCATAATTTCTGTTTAAGGACTTTTGAAGATTTTTCGTAAACGCAGATTACCTTTATTTTCCCTTTCGAACATATTTGATACATTGGAAATTTATTTCGGTCCGAAGTAAAAAATTTAGAAACTCGATTCCGAGTGCAAAATTCCGATTCAAGCCACATTCGGAATATAGAACAAGGGCGAATAATTGTAATAATTACAAAAAACCCAACAGAAAAGAACTAGTAAATACCACACATCTACTGTGGATTGACGAATGCTCCCCTAGAACGCCAAGAAGTATAATCGGAAGGGAGTAAAGTTCTTAAATTTCAGGCGGATAAATTTAAAAACGTGTTCTCTATAGGATCAAGAAGTGGCATAGGTAGCGACCTTTATATGATTATGTCAAAATATGAACCGATGTACCCCATTTTTACTAGGGACGATTAGCTCAGTACAAAGTATAAATTCTTAAATTACACCCATTTTAATTGAAAAATGTGTTCTCTAAAGCGTCAAGAAGTGACATCTGTGGGTATCTTTATATGGGGGCTATATCACAACATGGAACGATAAGTCCCATTTTCTAAGAAATGTCTCTGTACCTAATGCCGTAAAGATTGCTTTATATTTACGACCTGCAATTTGATAACAAGATTACACGTTCAGACGGACATGGCTTACTCAACTCAGAAAGAGAATGTACTGCATGTTTTGGTCGAAATGATTTAAATAGCAATTATATTCAATTTTTTTGTTGTTTTGGAAAAATTTGAAATTCATGGTAAACTTTTCCGAGAATTATTCTCTAAGCAGCCCTAGATGATAAATTCACTAATTTGGTAGAAACACAACCAAAATGATTGAGTTTACAAGAAAGCCGTAAATGTTATGTAATAACCGATAACATTTTTAAATTCAGCGCAATTGATTTAGAAATAAAGTTTCATTGTATTCCGACAACTCTTTCTAATTTTGTCCAATTCTAGTGTGGGGACGGAGCAGTGTGTGGCGGGTTGAAGGAGAAGAGGTTTCTGCTACAACTCTCCATGGATATTACCTTTGTATGGATTGTGAGACGGCTTTTCAACGTCTGGTGCTCTCCTTGGACTCTGTGGGACGATATTCGCACAGCACGGCCATAGAGATATTTATAGTGGAAATCTCTGCAACTCTCCCAAGGCGACATTGGCACGGGACGGATTGTAAGGAGAGACTTCCAGCGCTGTATCTCTCTCCGACTCTCCCAAGACGATATCCGCATGGTACGGATTGTAAGGAGAAACTTCCAGCACTGTATCTCTCCGACTCTCCCGGTACGATATTCGCATAATACGCATTTGGAGGGAGACTTTCCGCAAGAATTGGTTGTTGTGGACGAATACTTTTTTCATTTCGGATCTCGTATTAACACTTCCTTATCGTTTTTATCTCTTGCTATCGTGAACTAACTCTCGCACATTGTAATACTCACCCGCCAATTTTGTTGTTTGAAAAGAATAAATATCCCCATTTTTATACCCTCACTTTAGTGTGACGAGGGTATATATCATGTGCTACGGAAAAAAGTGTAACACGTCGAAGGAGTGACCTAAGACCCCAAGTATGTTCGGAGGAAATCCGTTTTGGGTCATTTTAAGTCGAATGAGCAATGTCCGTCCGTCTCGAAAGGAGTAACCGATTGACCTCAAATTTGGTATGTGGTAATATTTTTTTCTATCTCCGGCTAAGTTCGAAGATGGGCCATATTGGTCCACTCCTTCTAGTACCTCCCCCACAAAGGGTTAAAATGTTGTGAAATATTGATTCTTTAATAACTGCTATACTACTTATTCGAATCTTTTGAAATTCCACACATAGTATTAGCTTATTAGTCGTCATCAACTCGAGAAAAATGGGCGGAGTCGCCACATCCCTTTTGGTACCTCCCACACAAATGCACCATTTTGCACCAAAAGTTAACAGCTTATAACATTAATAACAGTGTATAAAAATACTTGAAATTTTGTACAGTATTATGCTTTTATATTGCCTACAGTCCAGGGAAAAATGGGTGTTGTTCTCACGCCCCTTTTGGTACCTCCCACACAAAGGTACCTTTTTGCACCAAAAGTTAACAGCTTATAACATTAAAACCAGTGTTTAAAAATACTTGAAATTCTGTACAGTGTAATGTTTTTATAGTGTCTATAGCCCTGTGAAAAATGGGCGTTATTGCCACGCCCCTCTTTGTACCTCCCACACAAAATGTCCAAATCATACCACAATTTAATGTCTCATAACGTTTATACCAGTGCACATAAATGCTTATAAGTCGGCACAGTGCAATGAATTTAAAGTATCTAATGTTCAGCAAAAAAAAATTGTATTTGATAAACCCCTTCTGGTACCTTCCACACAAATTGACAGAATAATTCGAGTAATATTCATTACATTACTCACAAAGTGAGGGTATACCTTAGTCGGTTTACCCGACTGAAACTTTCTTACTTGTTAATTTACAATATACTGATAGTCGATTGTGTTTTGATTTCTTATTATACCCTCACTTTAGTGTGACGAGGGTATATATCATTTGCTACGAAAAAAGTGTAACACATCGAAGGAGTGATCTAAGACCCTAAGTATGTTCGGCGGATATTCGTTTTGGGTAATTTTAAGACGAATGAGCAATGTCCGTCCGTCTGTCTGTCTGTCTATCTGTCTGTCTGTGTGTCTGTCTGTGTGTCTGTCTGTCTGCTGGCTGGTGCGCACGATAACTCTCGAAAGGAGTAACCGATTGACTTCAAATTTGGTACGTGGTAATATTTTTTTCTATCTCCGGCTAAGTTCGAAGATGGGCCATATTGGTCCACTCCTTCTAGTACCTCCCCCACAAAGTGTTAAAATGTTGTGAAATATTGAATCTTTAATAACTGCTATACTACTTATTCGAATCTTCTGAAATTCCACACATAGCATTAGTTTATTAGTCGCTATCAACTCGAGCAGTGTAATGTATTTAAAGAATCTACTATTCTGGTACCTCCCATACAAATTGACAGAATAATTCGTTAAATATTCCATATTACATTACTCACAAAGTGAGGGTATACCTTAGTCGGTTTACCCGACTGAAACTTTCTTACTTGTTTTTTTATTTCTTCCTCCCACTTTTTTGTGCCTTACGCTAACATCAGCAATTGCCAGAATAAATTTGCAATAGAAATTCCCATAGAGTTTCTCATTTATTACGATAAAGGGTTTAAGGGGGTTTATGAATAAAACACGAACCTTACAGAGTGAGCAATATTGTCATAGTTCTCCTCGTTTGAGTATTTGTATTATAATAACTTTCTTAGATATAATTTTCACTTAAAACATAACCTAATAAATCTTAACCTATCTTATCACTATGCGGGCGCGAAAAGGGAACTATCACCCTGAAACATATGGTGACAACATGTAGCATCTTTATTTTTATTTTCCCTACCGCCCATAATATGTTGTGATTATTCTTATCCACAATAATGCATCTCATTGTCGCAAAAGCGCCCGTGGTTTTCCTTATCTACACACACACCACATGCGCTGTCCATGTGTCAGTCCTACGCTGCGCGGTTTATGAGGATTTTTAGTACTTTAAATTCTTTTATGAGTAATAGACTGCATAATCTAATTTATTTATCATTTTTTTCTTTTCTTCTTCTTTCTTTTGATACAAATTATATTTTAATATTCTTTTTCATAACAACGTTTAGTCAATTCTTCTTTCAGAAAATAATATTTTGTCATTCTGTAGCTGTTGAACTCCGTTTCAACCATTATTTTTATTTTTGTTGAATTACTAATTTTAAGTTATACATGAATTACTGAATTTAAACTGAACTTCTGTTACCTCAAATGCATTTGACTGTACAATCCCTACTAGCTTCGTTCTTTTTCGACAAATGTGGCAACCCTTTATCCAATCCCTGCCATGAAGGCAAAAGCTTTTACTCCACTGGATAAAGGGCTGCCATCTTTGCTCTTTGTAGTGTATGTAGTTTTGCTGAATACTTAGATCCTAAGTCTCTTTACCTTTTGTTCTGCTCCACTAGTTCACTTTTGCAACGCCACTACAAGCGGTAAGAAGCACCAACGCATACCAATAAACCTGTTCACTTACTGATACAAATCTTTGTCTTTTTACTCTGTTTTTCTATATACCTTACAATCTTGGGAGTTCTTGATTAATCAAACGTTTACAGTCCACTACTCGCAGACTATTCCCAAATTGTACAGTAGCATAGATACTTGTTGTCGATATTTGTGCGCTTCTTAAACGCATTTTTATTCACACAGAAAAAATAAAAAACTGAATTAATATATCTGTGGTCAATTAAAACTTTGTTAGATTTTGAACCTGTAAACAAAATTGTATTATTTTGTGATTGACTTGTTCAACAGATTCATTGTTTCTAATTAAATAAGTTTGTAACGACGAGTTTCCTCCGGTTGCTGGGATATGCTCACGGGGATGGGTTCGTCACAGAAATTTATATTTACAGCGACAGAGAGTAATAAGGCGGTAGATTTTCTTTACAAATAATTCCTGATCCGGTATATTTATTGAAATTTTTATCTTAAAGATTATGTTACTTATTTTACTGCTTATGCTATTCCTGGTTCTTCAGTTCAAATGGGGATCTTACTCGGGGTCCGCTGGGTCTCCGTGGTAACTGCTGGTTCTCGGTTGATGGTTAAGCTGGCGTATCGGGTATCCGCTCTCGTGGTACGGTTATGATATGGGGTGACTGGATGTCCACCGACGCTCCAAGTCTCGCGACTACAAAATATCTTTCTACATAGGAAAATATCTTTACTACAAAATATTATTCTCCGGTTTCACTCGCGTCTGATTTACTCTCTCTCTATTGGGGATCACGACGACTTCCCAATTTTGACTCGCACGTAGTTTATTCTAAATACTGGTGATCACGACGACCTTCCAATTATATTCATATACACAGATTGTTCTGAATATTGGTGATCACGGCGACCTTCCAATTGTACTCACACACGGTTTGTCTTGTGTATTGGTGGTCACGACTGCCTTCCAAAATTTATTTACACACGATTCGGTTCGGAGTATTGGTGATAACGACGACCTTCCAATTTTCTACCCACACGGTTCGTTCTGAATATTGGTGATCACGACGACCTTCCAATTGTACTCACACACGGTTTGTCCTGTGTATTGGTGGTCACGACGACCGTCCAAAACTTATTCACTCACGATTTGGGTCTGAATATTGGTGAACAACGCCGACCATCCAATATTACGCACACACGGTTTGCTCTGGATATGGGTGATCATGCCGACCATCCAATATTACTCACTCACGGTTGACTCTAGATATGGGTGATCAAGTCGACCTCCCAAGTTTATACACACACGGTTTTCTCTGGATATTGGTGATCACGCCGACCATCCAATAGTACTCACTCACGGTTGGCTCTGGATATGGGTGATCACGTCGACCTCCCAAGTTTATACACACACGGTTTGCTCTGGATATGGATGATCACGTTGACCATCCAATAATACTTACTCACGGTTTGCTCTGGATATGGGTGATCACGTCGACCTCCCAAGTTTATACACACACGGCTTGCTCTGGAAATTGGTGATCACGCCGACCATCCTATATTACTCACTCACGGTTGGGTCTATATATGGGTGATCACGTCGACCTCCCAAGTTTATTCGCGCACGTATTGTTGTTCACTGTTGTTGATCACGCCGACCTGTAGATTTTGTTTGCGACACATTAATTCCGAAGAAATATTATTTTTTTGATTAATAATGATCACGATGATCCACTCGCGCACGTTTGGTTATCCACTTTGTCCGTTCTAGTTTTCGCAATACTGGGGCCAGATACTTACTTGTTGCCTGCTACTAACAAACTGCCCGAGTTTCTGCCTGTGCTCCCTTTTATATCCTCTGCCGCGTCGCCGCGGTCTACACGTATGTTGGGGTGACGCCGCATCCTAACGGTACCTTGTTTACTACTCATGGTGTCCATGTTGTGTAATGTTTTGTATAGACTATACTTGTTTCCTACGGTACTTTGTTTACCACTTAGAGCGTCTACGTGGTTCGGTGTTTTGGCGAGACTGTACTTATATACTAAGGTAGTTTATACAAGCTGTACTTATTTCATATGTTCTTAACTCAGAATAATAATTATTTTGTACTTAAAATTACCAAAATTAAAACAATATAAAACTAATGGTAAATTAACAAAGAAAATATTGAAAAATAACAAAATACACTTTATATATAAACATTAGTGTGGACGAAAACGCCGTGAGAACTTTCGTCATCACAAGTTATTGAGTAAATAAAATGATGTATTGATCTGTATTGATAAACAATTTATTAAAATGATCCTGGTATTATTTTTAGGTTCCTTCTATATTTTACACAAAAATATAGAAAAGAGGAATATAACAAAAACATTTATGTAAGGATAACAAGAACAGAGTATATTAAAATAATTTTAATTTTAAAGTTTAATATACATACATATATACACAGTATGTCAAGATAGTGTTCTGACTTACGATTTTTTCAGGTTAAAAAACTACCATTTTTTTATTTAAAGTTTTTAAATAACATTATATCGTCAACAAGTTAGACAACAGAATAGTATCAACATTTTTTCATAAATGTATTCCAGATCGGAGTGTGGGTCTGACAAAAAAACTTAAAAATACTTTCTTAACACCAAGTTTTGTGAGGAAATGTATTGTTGTTGTTTTTGTCTAACTTCTTCTTCTTATCTTCTTTATTGGCTATTTACAACCTTACATGTAGGTTAGAGGCCGTGTATAATATGTTTTTCCATGCGCTTCGGCCTTTTGCGCAGTAGTAATCATCCGTACTTGATCCTTCCATCGGAGTATTGGTTGCCCTTTTGTTCACTGTCCGCCGGGTATCTCATTGTCGACGATTTTAAGAGCCGGAGAAGTGATATTCATTCTCACAACATGACTTAACCAACGTAAACATTGTACTTTAAAGGTCGTGTAGCTCACGATTCATCCTCTTTAATGGCTATTTACAACCTTCCATGAAGGTTAGAGGCCGTGTATAATATATTTTTACATGCGCTTCTGTCTTATGAACAGTCTCTCCAATTTGACACACCAAGTAATCGTACGAATTCAAGTACTGGATCCTTCCATCAGAGTTTTGGTCGCCCTTTTGCCCGCTGTCCCCCGGGTATCTCATTGTCGAAGATTTTAAGAGCCGGAGAAGTGATATTCATTCTCACAACATGACCTAACCAACGCAAACGTTGTATTTAAACGTGTTTTAGTATGTCGATTTCCGAGTAAAGCTTGTACAGCTCATGATCCATAGATTTTCCGTAGAATTTTTTTTTCGAAGAATAGCTGCGGCATCTGCCTGCATAATTTTCCAGGTTTCAGCACCATATATAAGTACAGGTAATATAATTGTCTGGTATTGTTGGATTTTTGTTCTTCGCGTGATGGTTTTATCTCTAAAGTGCTTACTGATTCCAAAATAACAGCTATTTGCATGTAGTATTATACGTTTTATTTCTTGGCTTTTGTCTAACTTATTGATAGAAAATAATTATTTTTTTTATAAATATTGAAATTATCTCTGTTTATGCCAAATTCTTTTCCGATCCCTGCAAAATGTCCTTAAGCTTCACAAGCAGAGGACACCTTATTTATGTGAATACTCATTAAGTAGTTACGTAAGTTTCTAAGCAAAGCATTCGTGTTAGCACTGAGAAATAAGTGAAATTCTTCTATTTGTTACCTATTTACATTTCCGATTTGTATATTTTTGGGAAACATTACAAATGTTGTGCTTTTGTTAAGTAAGACTACATCTACATCAAACCAAGTTCGATAAAATACCTAAAATCGTTTCGTTTACCTTTGCTTATTTCGTTACATATTCCAATAACTATGTGATTAAAATCTTCCTAGTCACATCATCCAAAGATATACTCTTTTTAGGAAGCCAAATGAAAAACCATTCGATCCTTACACTCCTGTACATGGTCCTTGCGAACCA
Organism: Eudasyphora cyanicolor; assembly: GCA_963930755.1. Taxonomy (NCBI): domain Eukaryota; kingdom Metazoa; phylum Arthropoda; class Insecta; order Diptera; family Muscidae; genus Eudasyphora; species Eudasyphora cyanicolor. The sequence continues at coordinate 158,561,318 of OZ005734.1, forward strand.
AATTTGGAAAACCTAAAAGGAGCATTCCGTACATTCATCCAGTTAAATTCCTAGAAAACAGAAATTTTCCTAAAGGTATGTTTCGTTTCACAAAGAATACGTGATCTGTGAGTAAAAATATCCTAACCAATTCAAAATTGCCTAATATTCGCAACAAATTTCGTTGGAGACAACAATCAATCATCTAAAATTTCACCAAAATCAATTAACTTAAATTTTGTTTACTATTATTGAAAAAAAAAAAATATTTTCATTAAAAAAAAATTAAACGCAAAATGTTGCGTTTTTATTGGTGGTAAGTAATCACCACTTGGTGGTAAGTAATCACCACTTACTTTATTCTGGCGTCGTGGTTTGTTGGGTCAATTTTGCCTTTCAGAAAAAGAAGACTTAATTTTTCACTCTTTCAATTCTTTTGTAAATTTCTTAGATTTTTTTTATAAGGAAAATGGGGGAAGTATTTACATTGGTATTGATGTTAGAATGTAAATGGAGCCTTTGTTTAATTTTTCGGATTTTATATAATTTAATGTGGTTTAAGTTATGGCGTTAAGAGTATGTGAAAGTGAACAGTGTGAGTTTTAATTTCAATGTTTTGTAGCTTAAACGTAGTAATTTCAAATTAGTTTTTTTTGTAATAATTCAATGTTTTTTTTTGTCTTTTTAAGAATTCACATGTGTTTGAACACTTCTGTGGTGGGTCTCGTGTTGTCACTTTTGTTCAATGTTCAGTGTGGGGTCCGTCAATTGGATCTCTGTTAAGAGAAAATCACTTTACAATTATTGTTCACTTAAAAAAAAAACACTTGTAAACTTTCGATTTTACGGGGAAGAAGCGCACGACCTTATGTAGGCGTCATTGGAATGTACGTACATGAGTGGAGTGAAATTGCACTTGCATTTACATACACTCACACACATGTAAGTACATCGTTGCCCAAAATTATAGCAACGTTTTGTTTCAAGTTTGAAGCGAACTTTAAACAGTAAATATTCCACTTTTTTCTCTTTTAAACAAAATTCCATATCAAAGAGTTAATTTCAGTATTATCTACTTATATGTACTAGCAGTATATATTTACAGATTTTCACATTTCCCATTTCCCCTTGCTGTACGAATTACAGTCATACGATACTCATTACCTTTTCTCGATAAACTAGGAGAATTACAAATTACAAAAAAGACATAACCTCCATCAAGTCATAAAAGCGAGAGTAGAACGTTATAAGCATAACGCTTCCGCTTTAAAAACCGAGAGTGTGATACTCAAAAATAAACTCCCCGCTTAATGAACGATTATAACACTTACCCTTAAAAACCCACATAATAATCAAATTAGTTCAAATCCACCACGCATGGACGAATTATGAGTACTATACAATGCTTCACTTCTCCTCTCTCTCTCTCTCAAATCATTCTCTTATCGTGAAAATCATAGAAATTATCACTAAGAGAAAAGGCACGAAAATCACTTGTGCGATTCGTATATCAATTTTCTTACTACACTTACGTCAAATCGAATAGCAATGTGTTTTTATTTTTCGACATTCACAACAGGTCATCAAGAACAGTGCTACTTAATTTTTGTATTCTGAAGAAATAAATTCAAATATTAAATAATCACCCCTGTTCTGCATTCCGAGAGCAGATTGAATCCGAATTTCTAAATCATAAATGAATCCATAATTTCTGTTTGAGGACTTTTGAAAATTTTCCGTAAACGCAGATTACCTTTATTTTCCCTTTCGAACATATTTGATACATTGGAGATATATTTGGGTCTGAAGTAACAAATTTAGAAACTCGATTCCGAGTGCCAAATTCCGATTCAAGCCATATTCTGAATATAGAACAGGGGCGAATAATTGAAATAATTACAAAAAACCCAACAGAAAAGAACAAGAAAATACCACACATCTACTGTGGATTGACGAATGCTCCGATATTGATGAAATCTTATTGAAGATACTAAATAGGAGGCTATTCCCAATGATAGTGCATATTATCTACTACATTTTATAAAGTTTGATAAACTAAATACAATTTTTAAATCAAATATTAATAAAATTAAACAAAATATAAACACAATTATAATAAAAACATAAATATGAATAAAATTTAATTAAATGAAATTACAGTTCAATCGAACTAATTTATATATATTATAAACTATAATTTAATGTCTCAAAATCAAATCCAATTTCATAAAACTTAAGAAGTCAAAGGAAATTATTAAAATAAATATTAATTATTTAATAAATATTTTTTATTTAATAAAATCTATGCAAATTTTATAAAATAAAAGTATTAAAATATAGGAATAAAATTTAGTAGTAAAACTTAAATAAATATTAATGATTTACATAACATATAAAAAAATAAATTTAATTAAATGAAAATGGCAATTTAATGAAACTCTTGTAAATCCAACAACATTTAATGTTTTAAATTTAAACCAAATTTATTAAAGCGAAAAAATAAAATAAATAAATAATTAAAGTTGAATAACCTTTAGCATATTAAACCAACAGATTTAAATTACAATCATATTTAATAAACTGAATAGTATTATTAAAATAAATAACTAATTCAAAATTGTACGAATAAGAAACCAAATGAACACAAATTTAGGTTGAATGAAATGCTGATACATTTCAACTAAAATTTATTTTATTAAAATTAAATCCAATTTAATTACAAAATAAAAAAAATAAAAATATAATAAATAAATAATTAAAATTGGATAACTGTTTAATGAACAACATTAAACCATTATAGTAATTTTTATTAATAACCTAGTTCTTAAGACGTGTAAAACTAATATATAGAACGGACACACTGTTTCATCTCAACTAGGGATGCCTCAGGGAGGATGGATTTTCTATCCTGGGGGGGATGGAACAGTGTGTCCACCACCTTAGGGAATATTGCATTCCCCGCGGACCAAAACTGACTATGGGGGTGTTTCCCCTAAAACAAAAAAACATTATGGAAAGCAGGAAAAGAGAAAATAAAGTTATGGTGCAGGGAGTAATAACCCCAGTACCGGCGGCAATTGTTGATGTGCTCCCTAGTCACGTGTCGTCGTTATCCAAAAATAGCGAGCCTAAAATATTTTCAATGTCTCCTACAGGTGTGGCTGCCTTGGCACCTGTAGTCGTAGTAACTGAAACAAGCGCAACCAATCCTCCTACATGTGTGGGGGCCTTGGCGCCTGTAGTCGCAGACAATGCAACAAGCGCGCATCTAGCCATTGGCAAAAATACGGAGAAGGAAAAGGAGGAACCAGCCTTCAATTACAGGTAGGGAATCCGATTCCGACTCAAGCGAACACGTTAACATTACTGTCTTAGCTAACTCCAAAGACGTCGAGGTCAGCAAGATGGTAGAAGAAGTCAACGCGTGCATGGCACAGCTCACGACAAAAAAGAAAAAGCTATCAGGGGCACAAAGACGAAAGTTGAAGAAGATGAACCGAAACAGCAAACAGGCCAAAGTGCAGTATGCTCCAAAGGAGCTATCTGAGACTCCATCCACCTCCGCGGAAGCAGGAAAGAGGATCAGATCTCCAGAAGAGCAGAACACTGCGAAACCGCCGAAGAAGAAAAAGAGCTCCCCGCATTCAAGTAAATTGGAGAGAACAAATCAAGCCCCTCACGAAGGAGACTCTAGTCTGTATCCTGGTGGAGAGGGCGGCGACAAAGTCGATCCAACTACAAAGGAATCGAGCGCAACCACGGAATCCTCCGGAAAGATTAGTACATCTAAAAAGATGTCACGATCTATACGGAAGAGGAAGTTGGTTGATGAAAAAGGTAAGAAGCCACCATCTTATGCCAAAGTAGCGAGAAAGCAATATAGAGACGAGCTCTGCTACGCAGTGATCGATATCAACTGAGCATCTGGCAAAATCCCCACTGACTAACACAACAACGTTGAAGACTTGGTGAATAACAAAATTGTGGAGCACGCCCTCAACTCCGACGACGGGCCCCCAATTCCGATAATGAGCAGCGAGTTCAAAGGGGACACACTGAGGATTAATTTCGCGTCACCAGAATGTATAGAGACCCTCAAAGAGCTTGTGGATAGCATCCCCTCTCCCTGGGAAGGCGCTAAGCTGAAACTGGTGAGGATGAGGGACATCCCTCAGCTCATAAAAACGACAGTACACGTCAAAGGATGGGGTAGAAATTTCACATCAGAACGCATGCTCAAACTCTTTGGTGGGTTTGGGACGAAGGGAACAAAGCAGTCTTCTTCAAAATTGGTAAGGCTTTGGTTGGCGCTGAAAACCGGCAAAATGAGCCAATTAATAATAAAGGCAGCGATGAAGATAAGCGCCCACTGCAGCCAAAAATGATGAGGGAGCCGAATCTACCATCTCTGACTCCCAAGAAGACCGGTTACTGGAGGATCAATGATTGAAGTCATCCAGATAAACCTCCATCGGAGCGAGACGGCAACCAACGCTTTGATGGAAATAATAATTAAATGTAAGACTCATATTGCTTTAATCCAAGAACCATGGACGATTCGAAACAAGGTTACTGGATTAAACCACGTTATTTACCAACTGTTTTATGCAAATACAGGAACTAGACTTGTATTATATGTCACAAAAATTTATGTTATCTTTTTTCTCCAGAGTTGTCAACATCGGATGCTACAGTACTGAAACAAGGGAATGGAAGTGTATACCTAGCATCAGTATATCTGCCTTTCGATTCACCGACATTACCACCTACGTCGGAACTACAACGCTTGGTGAGGAAAGTCAAACAAACAGGTAACAAAGTACTAGTAGGTTGCGATGCTAACTCTCACCACGTCGCGTGGGGCAGTACTAACATTAATAAACGGGGCCAAGCCCTAGTAGAATTCTTGAGTACTAAGGACGTAATAACACTTAACATAGGTAACACGGCTACCTTCGTTAATGGAATAAGTATTAGATATAACAATATGTTCAGAAAATCTAATAGACGAGATACAGGAATGGAGGGTCTCTAAAGAACATTCTTTTTCTGATCATCGTTACATAAGGTTTAAGATAGCACGGCCATCGCCGAACCCAATAAGTTTCAGAAATAAGGTCTAAACTAAATGGACAAAATTCGGGAAGCTAATTAGAGAAAGACTGGGGCATGGACATTTTGAGTGCCTAAGTGTTGAAGATATTGACACTAATGTTGATTACATTACGGATATATTAGTAAGGTCTTTCGAAGACAGCTGTCCGCTTCGAGAAAGGAAATCAGCCCAAGAGAAGCCTTGGATGACCGGGGAGATTCGCATCATTGGGAAAGAGGTCCGTAGACTTTACAATAGGGCACGACGTAAAAAATCTCCAGTATACTGGGACGACTACCATAGAAGACTCAGAGAATACAACAAAATCACAAGAACAGCAAAACGAAACTCCTGGAAGCTATTCTGCGAACAGGTCGATAGCGTTAAAATTAAAAAGTTCCTCTCAAAAACCCATACCCAAACCGAAACAATGGTAGACGATATGGGCAGAAGAGTAGACTCAACTAAAGAGATGGTAAGGCTTTCGATGAACACCCATTTTCCGCAAGGTACGACGGGCCAGACTGAGATACCGAACTGCAGAGAAAATGAAGAACAACTAAGTTATATCATTACAGACCATATGGTCAAAGAAGCCTTTCACCATTTAAGGCTCCAGGACCTGATGGAATATTTCCGGCACTACTACAGATGGAGGTGGATTACATATCAACTCATCTAGCCGCTATTTTCACAGCATGTCTAAAATTCGCATACACACCGAAAGCCTGGCAGGAGGCAAGAGTAGTTTTCATACCTAAACCCGGCAAGGCAAGTTATGCAACACCTAAGGCTTATAGACCAATAAGCCTAACATCTTTCTTACTCAAAACCATGGAACGTATAGTGGATACCACGATTAAAAGTAAGATACCAGGCGAAATGCTAAAATTTAGACAACATGCCTATGTGAAAGGGCGATCAGTGGACACCGCCCTACACAAGGTAGTACACAATATAGAAGAATCCTTCAATGGAAAGATGTATACACTTGCGCTATGTATTGACATTGAAGGGGCGTTCAATAATGTACGGACCGACACACTCATCTAATCCTTATACCAGTTTCAGGTGGACCGGGCTCACCGAGACTGGATAAGCCACATGCTAAGGAATAGATGGATAAATTGCGGGTCCCACGACATAAAAATAAGAGACAGAGTAGCACAGGGAAAACCACAGGGCGGTATATTATCACCACTCCTGTGGGTCACTACTATAAATAGTCTCCTAAGGATACTAACGGATGAAGGACTTAAACCAGTCTGTTACGCAGACGACGTTATAATACTTCTGAGGGGGAAGAATCCTAATCAACTTTGTAGAAGGGCCGAAACGGCTCTAAAAATTGCATATGACTGGGCTCGACCGAGAGGTCTAAATATAAACCCAGAAAAAACAGAGATATGTCTGTTCACAAGGAAAACGAAGATTGGTCAATATGATGACCCACATTTCCTAAACAAAACAATTCCAGTATCCAACAGTGTTAAATACTTAGGTGTAATCCTGGACAGGAAACTAAATTGGAAGTGCCACATAGAAGAGCGAGCGAACAAAGCTCACATATGCTGGGCACTATGTAGAAGAGCCATTAGCTCAAAATGGGGCCTTAATCCAAGTATGACACACTGGCTCTACAAGAGCGTAATCAGACCTATTTTGACTTACGAATAAGTAGTGTGGTGGACATCAATGAAGAATAAGTGCAACAAAATGATATTACAAAAGGTCCAACGAATGTGTTGTCTCGGCGTAGGCGGGACAATGAGGACCACATCCAGTAGGGCATTGGAGACAATCTTGAATATCCAACCAATAGAAATACAGATTAGATATGAAGCTGCCCTCACGGCGACGAGGCTCAAAGTGATGGGCGAATGGATCGAAAGCGATCACAAGTCATATCATCAAAAGATAGCTGAGGTAGTGACGGTGGATTTAACTGACATATCATCAGTATCCGAATACCTGAAAAATCAATGGTTGCTGAGTGTGAGAACGGGAACCGGAAACCGAATACTTATTCCGTCTGCCAGACCATAACACAGTCCTGCAGGCGGAAGTCCGAGCAATTACAGAATGTGTGAGCTGGCTTGGGGCTAACACAAGACCAACAAATGTGAATATTTTCACAGATAGCCAAATTGCTATCGCGGCAATAACGTCTAGAACGGTGAAGTCGAGGACAGTTTTAGATTGTAAAATGGTGATTAACGCCTACTCCGAACACGGCACTATATGCATCATATGGGTGCCTGGTCATTGCGGAGTAAGGGGTATCGAGAAAGCAAACGCCTTGGCATCTAGAGCCAGAGACTTGCAAACAACAACACTAGAGAACGCAAAACCCTTCGGAGTTACGCGTTCTGAAGTAAAAATATGGGCGAAGAACGCCCATATCACGCTATGGAATAGTGAAAACGTTGGGAAGACAACGAAGGTATTGTGGGGTGACCCAAACGAGGACAAGACCAAGACCTTACTGAGATTGAGCAAGGTAGAAACTAGTAAGATCATGGGTGTCCTTACAAGACACACATGCTTACAAGCACACCTACATAGGATAGGATTTGTAGATGACAGCGTATGTAGGGCATGCGGGGAGGATGACGAAACGTTGTAGCATTTCCTCTGCCAGTGGCAAGCGTTCGCGAACAATAGATCCCGTTTCTTAGGAAATGATACTACACCAGACTTGATCCAACTTAGGGGCGTAGACTGGAAGAAGATTAAGGACTATGTCGACAGTACAGAGTTCCTAAAATAACTTTCCTTTTTAATAATAACAATTAGAGCGCACAACAGGCCGAATACTGGCTTATGTGTATGTCCAAGGACATGAGGCGGAATTTCACCGCCTCCTCTTCTCATCCTAACCTAACCTAATATATAGAACGACCCTGTCTAATGTACATTTATACAATCCTTCATGTACCTTCTTTGTTTATATACTCGTACATAATGCATAAGTAACATTTGATTGCATACTTCTTTGCTTTATTCAAAGCAAAGAAGCATGCATCGATGAGAGAGCAGGGCTGCAACAACAACCCGGGTCTGTCTATGATTGTCGCATAGGCAACGGAGTTTGTGTTGTTGTTGTTCCCAATTCGATTCTGTTTGCTAAATCTGGGTTTCTGCTTCACTTGTGCCAATCGGAGCCTGACTTTGGCATTCTATTTCTAACACTTGCATTGATCGCCACGAAGAGAAAAAACCTAACATTGTTTAAATCAAACTGTGAAACAAAAAAAACAACCAAAAGTGAATTTAAAGATAAAAGCATATGTTCAAACCAAACACGTAATTAAACAATAATTAAATTAAAATAAAACCAGATTTTGAATTCTAAAACATTAAAAGAAAGTTTTTTATTAAATAAAAGGAAACAAAGACGAACGGTAAATAAAAGCATAAATAAAAGTGAAATTAAAAATACAAGAACAAATATACAAACCCCCACCCCAACCTAAACATGTTTGGACCTTCGAACCGTGGATGTGATTTAATAAAAATAATAAAGTGTTTGAGCAAATTTTAAACGCAGTGACATAACCCCAATGTAAAAAGAACCAAGTGACCCATCTCCGATTTGTGATGTAATCCAGTGCTAAAACGCAAAGTGACCTAAAAAACTAATAAAGTAAAAACTTATTTACTAATTTAAAAACATTTCGAAAACAGAATTGCCGTGAAAACAACAACAACAAAATTTTCAAAACACAAAATTTCGCTAACTACAATTGAACTAAATTTACCTACATCAATTAACTATTTCGTGGCAATTATACAACAACAAACATCTACAAATTTTTAAATTTAACAAAAACAATTTTGTCTGAAAAACATTTACCATGAACCGTGTAAAAATTTGCAAATGAAATACCGTTCTAACGGTATCTTCAAATATTGACCTTCAACAACATTCAATTTTACAATCCTTCGTTTTTCTTCACTGGGAAGAAGAATACCGAACCTAACGGCAGCTTAGACATCTACCAAACCGACATCAGCAGCAGAACAGAGAACAAGAGCAGGCTAGAAGGCGTCAAGTTCAACGACTCCACACAACAACAAGTAAGTATAGAGACTTGACCTAAGTAAGTACACACACATACACACAAAAAGCAAGCTAAATAGAAGCGGGTGCCGAAACTTTGGCTGCACACAGTGTACATAGTGATTTTAAAAAATATCTTGGACCCTATCTACTTATTGTACTTGTTGTTACGGGCGTTTTGAAGTAGAGTTGCCAGATCAATCCATAAAATTTTTCGCCGGAGAAGTTTTGACATTTTACTTTCGTTCGCCGTGACCTTTCTTCGCCGCTTTCGACATTTAAACAGAATAGCAGACAATAGATTTTTTCTTTTCGACTTTCCGTGACTTTTAGACCTCTAAACAAAAATGGATCTCCTTAACAAATTGACCAATTCATATGACTACCTCTGTTTAAGCGACTTTTGCTTAAATCGAAAAAAGCGTTTTTATCCGCTACATGGGGCACACTGTGCAGTTCAGATGAGCAACTCTGGCTTAAACCCTATTGTGAATGAGAGTTTTTAGATGTCGTCGATGTTTTTGTTTTTGAGTTCATTGGTTAAGTTCTCAACTCACGCGCTTATGGCACACTGCCAAACCGCCGGGCTCACGGCCTAATAAATAAAATAATTAAAATAAAAAATATATAATTTTGTGTTTTTTCTTTTTTAACTCCCGCCACTTTGGCGTGCAGTTAGACATGATCTTTCGAAGCCAAACCTGACCCGCGCCTTATTATTTATTGGATCGATAGAAGTGAAATTTATCACAGAAAAAACATGTAATATTTTTACATAATCATGGACACCAAGTAGCCTTAACTGACTCCGACCCACGTAATCCCTGCTGCCATCAACACACGAACATATGTGCCATCACGTGGCCAACGCTTTATGAGTTGTTCGTGTTTGGAGACGCTGGACATTCGTCGGCACTTAGGTCGTAAAGGCTGTGGAAGCTTTATGAGCTATCATATCTACGCTATACCTACATATTAAGGCTACACACAAAACATACACTGTCACTTAGTAATACTCGGTTCTACGAGCCAATATTTTGTGAAGAAAAAAAAAGAGCAAAAACATCTTAAAATTTAATATTTTCAACAAAAATGCCGGAGGAAAGTAGTGGATGTATTGCATAAAAAACAACTCCCATAAAAACAAATCATAGCACTAGTGCAAGGCCGGGAGAATGTTTAAGCGACTTTTGCTTAAATTGAAAAAAGCGTTTTTATCCGCTACATGTGGCACACTGTGCAACTGAGTTGAGCAACTCTGGCTTAAACCCTATTGTGAATGAGAGTTTTTAGCTGTCATCGATGTTATTGTTTTTTAGTTCATTGGTTTAGTTCTCAACTCACCCGCTTATGGCACACTGCAAACCGCCAGGCTCACGGCCTAATAAATAAAATAAAAAAAATATATAATTTTGTGTTTTTGCTTTTTTTTAACTCCCGCCACTTTGACGAGGAGTTAGTTAGACAACCTCATTGACTTTGAAGAAGTTCAAACCAACAGCAAATCCGAAAATAATATATACGTATTACAAATCCTGCGAGAACACTTTAACTATTTGTGGTCTCAACTTAAACGATCTTATGAAGCATGTAGGGATCACAAGCAGTAGAAGGAGAAAAACCCATTGACCTAAAAAAGTTGCGAGAATCATTTAAAACAGCTCTAACTAACTATAAAAATTCTATCAGCGCAATAAGTCGAGGTGATAACGCCCACTCCACAGACCCCAGTTGAAAACATTGATCTATGTAGAACAACATTTAACGACACAGTAGTTGAACAACCATATTCTATAAAATATCCGCCTCATGATACGGACTTTTTTACGGATGTTATACACTGGCCAACATTTTGAGACCTCTTCTCTGGCATTTATATACACAATCCCCAACCTAGTGACGTCGAAAAACTGTATTACCTCAATAAAAAACTGGAGGCGAGGCTAGAGACATTATTTCACTTGTCCCCTTGACCAATAAGAGATTTGACTTCGCGTGGAAGATATTGTTAGACCAATACGAAACAAACATTGCTCTGAAATGCCCTCATTGAGTGACTTTGACAATTGCTTAGCACAACAGTGTAAAAGACTAGAATCAGTTAGCATTCATCAACCATCGACTTCCTGCCCAAGTCAATCTAAGCAATACTTGAAAAAAAACACAATCCAAAGGACAAACGAATAAATTCTTGCCAAACAACCCTACGGCAGAATACCAAACCTAGATCGAAATCCAGACCCAGATCAACCGATAAACCACAGAATATTGTTGAAACATCATGCCAAATTTGTAAAGACAGACATTTTATGAGGAATTGTCCAAAATGTTTGGAAAAAGGCATTATTGACCGACTTAATGTGGTCAAAACAACATACATATACTTGTTATAATTGCCTCATAAACGACCGTAGCGCCAAGGAGTGCAAAAGTAAATTCAGCTGCCGAATTTGCAACCTCAGACATCATACTCTTTTACATAAGAGCAGTGGGACACAAACCGTAAAATGACGCCAACGTACGACCTAGCACAAGTACACAGGCTCTTACCACAACCATACAGTCCACATCGAACCTTGCTTCATCAAACATCAACCCTTAGACTCTACGCAATAACATTAGACCTACAATCGAAAGTCAGACGCGATAGACCTTGCCTTCCACAGCCAGTGTGAAAATAGAATCAGGCAGTCAGAGACAGGAAACCAGAGCGATCATAAACTCAAGATCCCAAGCGATTTTCATCTCTGACATACTTGAGAATACACATAGACTTCCGACCAAGCGAAGTTTTGTACACGTCTTATTTTTGAGTCCACAGTCACTGAAACATCAACACAAGCTTGTATTTTCAAACTGTCCTCTCAAGTCCTAGCTTCAAAGAGACGTTCTAGCACCAGTTTTGAAGACTTCGCCATTCAACTTGCCATCACAGAACCTAGACGTCGACTTCTTCCGTAAGTTCAACAAACCTATAGCAGATCAACATTCTTACATAAGTCAACCAATCTACCTGCTCATTGGACTTGACATTGGCCCTTTTATCTGTGACCTCGCAGTTCCGATGCGCTCAATTAGGACCCTTTTGACACAGAAAACAATATGTGGCTTGACTGTGGGGGACCAGTTGATCGATCGACTCAATCATGGATGGAAGTATCGCTTCATAATGCAGTGGCCCTAGACAAAATCCTCACACCGTTTTGGGAGGTGGAGGAGACCCCAAAAACAATTTTGAGGTCAGAGGAAATTCAAATCTGCAACCTCTTAAGAAATTGCATATTGTCGAAACATTGTCAAAGCGGATTACCTCCGTTTTGAAAAGATGTTCAGTTTGCTACGATATCAAAAATTCATTTTGGAATACGTAGACCTCGGATATAGGAAAAATTTCCACAAGCGGACATTAACCGAGCTCCTAACTACTACTTACTTAATCACACTGTTATAGAACCTAACCGTGTAAGATCTAAACTTTTGGTTTTTAATGCGCCATCGCCGACCTCAAATAAGAAAAGCCAGCAATTACAATCGTTGCAAAACTTGCTCCTTTGACATGGTTAACTTGGGAAAATTTCATACAGAGCTGTCTGGACATCCAACATACAAAAATACCTCGATGGATAGATTATACCCCAGAATATCCGGCGGAAATACATGACCTTTGCGACGCACCTGAAAATACATATGCTGCGACATTATTCATCCGACTCCAAGCCACTCCGGAATTTCGAATCACCTTTTGTCACAAAGGACAAATATTCCAGCAAGCAGTTCACATCTAACCTTGACAGGAAATGTGTAACTTACAGACTCTAACGTACACCGAGAGACATGCAATTTTGTTAACCCACAATTCAAGACGTTCCATTAATCAACTTAGAAACAATTACTCATCCTTCTTTCTGTCTACAGGTATGGCCTCAAGCAACAATGGCATCTGTTCTAGACATTGGACCTACTCATCAGGGATGGAAAAGTCAGTACCTTAGTAAATTTTTCAGTACTTTTCTACTTCCAAATGTACCGAAGTACCCCCACGGCCATTTCAGTACCATTTTACTCCATCTATTTGTTCTTCAGATGTAAATCCAATATATGTCCTTATAGAAACAACTATTTTGAATTCAATAAGAATCAAACGAAATTTAATTTCCTGAAGCGCAAACAACGCGTACGTTTTCTATCGTTTTCAATTTTTAAAGCAAAAATTTATGCACCAAAATTCTATATTTTTTGGCGGAATAAAGGTGGACCCAATAAAAATGTAACCAAATATTTTTATGAAAATGGGACCAAAATAATCTCATGTCAAACAACATTATTTTCCGAGATTCATTTGTATATGTATTTCAAGCACAAAAATACATATACATATTTATGTATATGTATTTTGAAAATAATAAATAATGAAAAAAATAAATAAAGAATACAACTGAAGATAAAAAATTAATTGAGAAATACGGAACACAATTGGTTTTCTCACTTTCATGCTTCTAACATAATTTAACTTAAATCGAGTTTTTATAAACTTGCCAATTGGAATCCATTCGTCCGTTTGTATTGAGGCCAAAGTGATAAAGCTTCCTTAATATTTTGGCTTTCGTTCATAATTTGTTGAAGCCGAAATTTGGAGCAGGCAGTCCAGGCCGACCTAAAATCCTCTGCTGACAGATTGTCATATTTAATGCATATGTAATATACATTTCCGCATTCTCTTCAGTCTCTAAACAAATAATAAAATTATAAATAGGTATTAATGAAAATATATTACAAAATAAAATGATTGAAAGTACGTACCAAGTATTTTTGTTGATTTTTGAGTATCGCTTTGTATTCCTTCGCTGACTGTCGATATTGTCTTTGAAAATTGATTTTTGTTGTGGTATTTAGCATATATTTTTCCACGCCTTTCCGTTCGGTAATAATCTAGTTATTCTGTGGGAAAAAGTTGAATAATCTCTTTTTCCAATTGATGGCTTACTTGCAGCGTCATGTCAAGGTTTTTAGCATGAAAGTAGTGAACTACTGGCTCTTCCCGAAAGTAAAATTGCTGTTGATTAAAGTTTTCTGGAATTTATTGTGTGACACCAAAGAAAAAGATGTTAAATCAAACACAGTGCTAAATTAAAGTAATGCTTACAAACTAAATTAAACTAAAGCTTACAAACTAAATTAAACTAAAGCTTACAAACTAAATTAAACTAAAGCTTACAAACTAAATTGAACTAAAGCTTACAAACTAAATAGATAAATTAAACTGAAATAAAGTGAAATCTACAAAATCATTTAAGACACCACATCAACAGCCACAGCATCAACAGCCACAACATCAGCGTCCGGTGCAACGAGGGAGACGCAGGAACGCATGGCCCAGCTTGGCATGCGCGGGTAACCCCAAAGTAGACTTCCTCGGACATCCACACATTCAACTCCGGACCAACAGACGGACAGGCATATATTTATATTTGGTATAATTTGAAAATAGAAAGAAAGAAATATTCATTAAACACAGGAACAAACAATTAGTTTTATTTACTTACCCCTTTTGGTAGAATCTAGTTCCCCAGTACAGGTTTGAGCTCGGGTCTTGATTAGGGAACTTGTTGTTTTCTCAGGGCTCAGAGTTAGCCTAAAGCGTAGTTGTTCGTTCCACCTGAAAAAAAAGGAAACCAAAATATTAGAAGTTTCAAACCTTGAATACAATAGCAACACAATTTACAAACAAATATACATATAGACAATCTGATAATCACCTAAATACAAGACAGACAGATATTGACAGACGTACTTTTGGGCCCACGTTGTCATCCGTTAGCCACGAACAAAGCGACCCCAGATTCTGACTTTTGCTGCGTTGAAGTTAACCTTTGAACCTGAAAGGAAGAAGAGAAGTTATACTTACCATTACATAACCAATACCGTGAAATTAACCTGGAAGATAAAGCAGAGAGTCACCCCAATATATGACCGAAGATTTCGGTAGGCGTACCTGAATTGAAAATAAAGAAAATAAATGAAATGAAAATTGAATGAAATAGTAGAAATAAAATGAATTAAGTAAAATATAAGGATTTAATGAATCTGAAGATAACAGAAAATTAGAGTTAACAAACCGAATTAGAATTTAGAGAAACTAATGAATTATTGTAATCGCTCTGAATAGATTTTTTTCTTTTGAAACATAATTTGAATTGTAATTGCATCAGATATAGTTAGCATGAAATTTTTGTGAACTATTGTATGGATAATTATACCGAAATGAACCCTAACAAATACATAAGTTGAATGAGTAAATTGAAAGCTCTAAGGATGTTTTCGGCCTAAGGCCTTTTCTAAGGTGGTAGGGGTATAGGGTAGAAACAGGGTAAGTATAGGGCGAATATGGGATACCCAACCCGGCGGTGGGGTATCATGGAGGGATCCTAGGACGATCCCAGAGGGTGGGAAAACTCCATAGTTCCGTTGAGTGTCCGTCTGTCAGGGTTTTGTGTGTGTCTTCGTCCTTTACCTTCCTCTTCGTTACCCTTTCCTCATGTTTCCTTTCGCGACTTATCTTCGGTTCCCTTTCTTTCTACGTTCCCTTGTTCCAATTCGTTTCAGTCCGGTATGAATGTAGTTTTTGTCCCTGTATCGCTGTCCACATCGCCGGCAAGAATACCACCCTAAGCCGACGAGCCATAGCCGCGCGAAAAGCCAGCATACCGGCACCGCTGGCGATGTGGCACAACAAGCAAAACCCCCCTAATTAAACCGAGTACAGGATACAAAATGGCGCCCAACGTGGGGCCCGAAATAAGTCGTTTGTAGGGTAAATAGCCCATCTTTATTACGTGTAGGAGCTAAGTAAGGTTAGGTAGTCTTGGGTGAGTCCCGGATTAGGTTAAGTTAAGAGTCCCGTCCGTGTTTTGCTCTATCTCAGCCCCTAGTCTTACTAATGTCCGTCCACATAGAAAGCCAATAATTCTATCCAACAATAGCACACTAAATTTTGCAGATCGTCCGCCCCATAGTATTAGTTTCCATAGCCATCGAGGTGAAGTTGTTTTTTTCATGATTGTCCCGCCTATTCGGGTAATTTTCACCCGGAGACGTGTTGCTATGAGAGCGAGAACGACCGATTTCTCTTTGGCTTAAGGAAAAAGGAAGTCCTCCTCTTGTGGCAAACCAAGTCCTGGAAGATCAGGTGTAAAACCAGTGTTCCAGAGGTCTATGGCTAACCAAAAGAGGGACCGCCAAATATAATGTCCGTCCGTCTAATTCACAAACATTACAATAAGTTAGATTTATAGTATAGAGGTAGGGAAAACAATCACTTACGTGAAGCAAATCCTTGTTGCCGGCACGATGAAACTCGCTCTTCCCGCGGCGTTCGTGGCTTCAGACCAGGTGTCGTGGAGTTAGTGTGTTTTGTTCTTGTCTGGTTAACGTGTTCTTCGCAGATCTCCTATTCTTTCTTAACCTTTTTGTTTTCCTTTTGCCTGGATGAAGTTATCACGTAACCTGAATGACAGAGATTTAGGTTAAAATACTCCGGAACTATGTTGTCGTTTAGATTTCACCTATACTTACTTTTGTTTTTGCCCACACCCTACCACCGAATTTAGACTTGATCAGCTCAGATACCCTCGCTCTTATATAGGTAGGAGATTTCCTGTGTTTGTTAGGCATAATTTTGAAGCTATAGGAATTTTCGGATAATTTTGTTTGTAGAATTGTTGTTTCACCTTTCTAAATTATTTGCAAAATGGTACTTACCAGGTCCAGCGACAAGGCAGCCACCAGCGGGTCGGGTGATCCGCCAGGTGAGACGCAGAATCCACCTGCAACCACATCACAACCAGCTGTGACCATGCCACCACCATCATTTACTACGATAACGACCGCAACCACTACGACAACGACCACTGCTACAACCACCACATCCACAACTACCGCGACAGCCCCAGTTTCGTCACTAGCTCCATCTAACGTCATGGGCTTGGGAGACCTTTCCCGTTTGTTAAACAGCTCTTTCCAGTCCGAATCCGTTTCGCCGCCGAATTTTAGCCCGCTGACAGGCCTAAATGCCCCGCAAATGCCCAGCGATGTGGCCATAAGCGCTGCGATGCGGGAGATTATGACCTCATCCGTGGGAGTTTCGAGGCTGGAATTCGAGCGAGAGCATGACTACCGAATCCGACGTCTTCTGCCAGCGATTGTGGAGATTGCTCGCCGCCTGACAGGAGTGGCAGAGGCGTTGGAGAATCTTCTGGCCTCAGATCTTCCACCAGCATCGGTACCACAGCCACAAATACCACCAGCTCCAGCCGTTCGTGCCTCAGCAAGGCAGTATGAAGAACCACCAAATCGCCTTTCGGTGATAGCCCCAGCATCATTGGCTCAACCGGCATTATATCCTCCGGCCCCGCACTATCCAGTGCCACCGCCAATCATACCTCCGCCGAGGACAAACAGTTGGGTGCCCCCGTCGGCACACGTATCTGCCCAAAACACGCATCAGGGTCCCCCACCACAGGTTCACAGACAATCCGGTTCGGGGTTACCACCAGTTGCTCCTGACAGCGCGAGGCCGTCCATGCCCAACAACAGGATGCCGTGTGTTCCACCGCCACAAGCCCAATATAGGTCGTCGCAAGCCCCATATAGGCCACCACCAGATCATTACATGCCGCCACCAGATCATCACATGCCACCACCAGATCCATATATACCGCCACTAGACCCATATGGACCACCACCGCCGCATTTTGGTCATCCGACCAACACTTACCCCCAGCTTGGCAGTTATGGCAGACCAATGCCCAGCCATCAGAGCGAGGCCACCAGTAAACACAACCTGGCCAAGTGGGGGCTGAAATTCGATGGTACCAGTAAAACGATGGCCGTGCAGGATTTTATTTTCCGAGTCGGAGAGCTCAGGCGCGATTACGAATGCCCCGAAGAAGAGTTCCTGACTAAGTTCCATCAGCTGTTGGAAAAACCTGCACTGGATTGGTATTGGAACCATCGAAAGTTCGTGCATTTTCGGACTTGGGTCGATTTGGAGAGGGCCCTTCTAGCCCAATACCAGAGGTATGAGAATGAGTTCCAGATCCAAATGGAAATACTGAACCGCCGCCAGCTTCCGCAAGAGAGTTTTGAGGACTTCTACACCTCGGTGATCCAATTAAGGAATCAGCAAAGAATGCCATACAGAGAACACGAAATGGTAGAAATAATGCGAGGAAACCTGAAACCATCTCTGGTGCAGATGATTTTCTCGGCAAGATTCCAGACCTTGGGAGACTTCTGGCGTGAGGTGAAACGAGCGGAGAGCCTCCTGATGTCACACCGCCAGCAGTATCATCGATCCAGTGGCCAGCAACGGGTGAACGAGTTGGCGTTAGAGGAGGAGTATGCCCAGAAGGAGCTGGAAATCGACGCGATCAGTGGTCAAGCGAAGTTCCAGTGCTGGAATTGTGGAAGCGTCGGTCATAGCTGGATGGATTGTGGCGCACCCAGGAAGTTTTTCTGCTATAGGTGTGGCCATGATGGCGTAACCGTCACCAACTGCCCTAAATGTCAGGGAAACAGATCGCGGAACCCACCTCAGAACGGGGAGGTGAGGTCCACGCAGGTTTAGACCCCGTTGCAGATTTAACCGGAAAGACAACCATTTTGACCAACCCAGATAGGACAACAAGATTAGAAGAGAAGAAGCTTAGGGAACTAAAACCCCTACATGTTAGGATAAAAGAGTACAAAGAAGCTAGGTCGAGAATTTTTGATGGTGTTTCCAGCAGGATTAGAAGCGAGGGAACGGCACAAGCGTCGGAAACGCTTGAGGCAAGAAATCGCCGCCGCTAGCTAATACGAAGGCGACGACAACAGATTCTACACCCGAATTTCCATAGGCGGACAAAACATCGAGGGCTTGCTCGATAGCGGAGCCACCGTGTCCTGCCTTGGAATGGGGTGTATGGACTTCGTGCAGTTGGCAGGTTTAGAAGTCCTACCGTTCCACTCCTTTATTAAGACTGCTGATGGCAGTCCTCACAGGATTTTAGGCCGAGTGAAGGCGCCCATCGCCTTCAATAAGCGCTCTCATGAAATCGTGTTCTACCTTGTTCCTTCTTTGAGTAGGGAATTATTCCTAGGGGTAGATTTCATGAGAACTTTCAATCTTTTCGGTAATGTCGATAGCTTGACTACCAACAATGTCAGTCTCTGTGCCGAAGCTGAGAAGACTGATGATGAAGTCAAACTGCACTCCTTAACAGACCAGCAGCTGCAACGCTTGCATGTGGTGAAGGAGAAGTTTCCGTGTTTTACCAAGCTTGGCCTTGGTAAAACGGGAATTGAGGTCCATACAATTGACACTCGCAACGCCGCTCCGGTGAAAGATAGGCACTACCCAGTATCCCCAGCGGTCCAGAAACTCATGTATGCGGAGCTTGATAGGATGCTTGCCTTAGGGGTCATTGAGGAAAGCGAGAGTCCGTGGAGTCATCCGGTGACACTAGTCCGGAAGGGCGAGAAGAATCGGCTGTGCCTGGACGCTCGCAAGCTCAATGCCCTGACAGTCAAGGACGCCTATCCGCTTCCACATATTGAGGGCCTTCTTAGCCGCTTGGGAGATACTCATTATATTTCCAGTGTCGACCTGAAGGATGCCTTCTGGCAAATACCCCTGGATCAATCGAGTAGAGAAAAGACTGCTTTCACGGTGCCTGGGAGACCCCTTTACCATTTTACGGTCATGCCTTTTGGGCTGTGCAACGCAGCCCAGAGGTTATGCCGTTTAATGGATAAGGTTATCCCAGCCGCACTTCGTGAAAGAGTTTTTGTCTACTTGTATGATCTATTGGTGGTATCGCCAGATTTCGACACCCACCTGGAGTTGCTGAATCGAGTTGCCAATTGTCTGGCTGAGGCAGGGTTAACCATTAACGTGGCGAAATCGAAGTTTTGCTTCAAAGAGCTACGTTATTTGGGCTACATTGTTGGTGGAGGAAAGTTAAAGACAGACCCGGCGAAGATTGAAACAATCGTGAAATTCTCCTACCCGAAAACCCAGAAACAGGTGAGAAGCTTTATGGGGACGACTGGCTGGTATAGGCGATTTATCGCTGATTACGCCACCATCGCCGCCCCCATCTTCGAGACCCTCAAAAAAGGGAAGACATTCCACTTCTCAGAGGAGGCCAAGGAAGCATTCGATAGATTGAAAGAAGCGTTAGTTACTAGCTCGGTTTTAGTTCACCCGGACTTTACCAAACACTTCTTTGTACAGTGTGATGCTTCGGACGTGGGTATAGCTGCCGTTCTCTTTCAAAGGGATGATTCAGATGGAGAGCATCCCATAGCCTACTTTTCCCAGAAACTGACATCCGCTCAACGGAATTATTCTGTCACGGAACGGGAATGTTTGGCTGTGGTGATGGCCATAAAGAAATTCCGCCCCTACATTGAGCTCCTGCCTTTTTCGGTCATTACGGACCATAGCAGTCTCAAATGGCTTATGTCACAGCGTGACTTAAGCGGTAGGTTGGCGAGGCGGAGCCTCCATCTGCGATCTTTCTCTTTTGAAATTGAACATAGAAAAGGCACACAGAATGTCGTACCTGACACCCTTTCCCGATATGACTTAGAAGAGGTTTCGGCAGAGTTAGGTGTTCTAATAGATTTTGACTCCCCAGCTTTTAAATCAGACGAGTACCAATATCTCATCAAAAAGGCCCACTAAAATGCGTCCCAATTACCGGATATCCGAGTAGTCGACGGCTTGGTCTACAAGCGAACTCGACCTTATGACGGTATCCCGGTAAATGAGGACTTTGCCTGGAAACTCTGGGTTCCTATTGAACTCACGGATGAGCTAATTCAGAAGGCACACTGTCCACCCCATGTTTCGCATGGAGGTTTCCATAAAACATTGAAAAGAATTCGGGAATATTTTTATTGGCCGAACCAAAGCACGCAAGTGCGAAAATTTGTGGAAGCCTGTACTACTTGCAAAGAAGCAAAACCTGCAAATACGATCCTCCGGCCTCCGATGGGAAACGAGTGTGTGACTGTGAGACCTTTCCAAAGGATTTTTATAGACTTTCTAGGACCATATCCCAGGTCGAAGTTAGGGAACACTTTTATATTTATCGTCTTGGACCATCTTTCTAAATATGTACTGTTGAAAGCAATGCCAAAGGCAAGTTCCAAAAATGTGGTGAGATTTCTGATCTCAGAAGTCTTCCATAAATTCGGTACCCCTGAGACAATCGTATCCGACAATGGCAAACAATTTATCAGCCAGGAATTCGTGGATATGGTGAAAAACTTTGGTATCAACCACATGAGGACGGCTACCCATTCACCCCAAGCTAACGCATCAGAGAGAGTGAACCAGTCTATATTAGCAGCTATTCGATCCTATTTGCAGGAGGACCACCGCGATTGGGACAAATATTTGTCCGAAGTGGAATGTTCGCTGCGATCCTCCGTACACAGCTCTACTGGTGTCACTCCCTACTATGCCTTGTTTGGGGTTAATATGATTAGCCATGGTAGCGTCTATAAAATAGCACGAAAACTACAACAACTTGAAGATTCAGAATCTGAAGTACTTCCCCATCCTGTAAAAATGGACCTAGTTAGGGAAAAGATTAGGGAATGTTTACACAAAGCCCATATAAGACATGAAAAATCATATAACCTCCGTTGTAGGAAGGTAAAATTTATCCCAGGACAGGAAGTCTTTAGAAGAAGCTTCCGGCAAAGCTCCTTTAAAGATAACTACAACTCGAAGCTGGACAAGAAGTTTTTCAAGTGTCGCATTACTCGCCCTATAGGGAAAAACTTGTATGAAATAGAAGACCCTCAGGGGAAACCCTTGGGAATCTTCCACGGGAAAGATTTAAAACAATAGGAAAACAGTAAAACTTCCCGGAATATCGTAAATACCTGAATCACAATAGCCAAGTCTCAAGCGTATTTATTTATATTCCTTCCCATCAATTAGGTAGTTCGAGGGGCAGAAGCAATTGACGACCTGAGTACACACCGGAGTTTCCAAAGTCCGAGTACCACTGGAAGTTTTTGTTTACTAACTTGCTCTTAAAACTGCAAATAATGAGAGGACAATTAATGTCCATCATGAACCCTTGCCGATGTACCACCTTGCACCAATGGACGCTATGTCACTAGGCCGCGCCGGTGTTGACATCAGAGCCATGAACTAATCAGATATCCTTATAGCGAGAGCAGTTAGGAGAGTAAAAACACATAACGAAACCCTGAAGTAGATTCTCGTTTAAATATGGTATCAGGCATTGTGGACTCTAGTGTGGGCTGGGGACTCAAATGTCTGCCGGCCTCTTTCCTAACTAAGATGAGGGAAGGTGGAACATAGTTTTGAATTGTAATTTTTTGTGTAGACTTGAAGACTTGGTTCACATAGAACCAACACCGAAGTAAACCCTCTAAAATTTTACCAATTTCTGGATTTTGAAATCTTTGAAACTCGATAGGAATTAAGGAAACCTAGTTTTAGCTATCTTCCGAACTTTGCCTAATTCAAGATCTATTTCTAAGCGCATTTATTTATTTTTTTATTATTTTGAGTTAAAAAATTGGTTTGGTTAGTTCTAATTTATAGTCTTTAGGTTTATGTTAGTTAGGCTAAGAATATGAAATTTTTCTTGAATTTAAATTTTATTGTTCTAGGTTAGTACTCACCTGAATTCCTTTGGAGTCATCTAGTTGGTGAGGGGTTCAAACTCCTTTCCATCAGTTTCCTAGAGAACAATTAGTTTAAGATTAGTCATAAGTATATAATGGATTAGATACAAAATGAATTACTACGTTTCAGCTGGATTAGCACTTTAGGTTAGTCTCAAGTATTTGATGTCGGTGTGGGGATTTATCCTCCTGCCACAGCGAATGGCCCAACTGTTCATACATCTGAAAAGAAAAAAAAGAGAATTCACTTTAGTAATTGGGTTAAAATCAAGAAAAAAATTATGGAAATCAGAATATATAGTTTCACAAAAACTTAAAATTTTGTATATTATAATTTTTTTGTTTATTTTTTCTTTTATCGCGCGCAATTTATCGAAATCTTTTAATTTTTTTGTTTCTGTCCGTCCGCGGTAGCGTATTATTAATTCACATTATTCGTATTTTTTTTGCACAATCAATTTCTAGTGTCTATTTCACTTCTTATTAAATTTTGGAAAAATTCAGTCAGAATTTATTTGGTTTGAGACCATATGTTCCATTTACTTTCTGTCTATTCCAAGAAAGTAATAGAAACAAATACAAAAATTGGTAGAGAGTTTTAATTGCTTGGTAGAATTGACTGCAGTTTCGATAGACACCACTCTATCATCTTCAGAATTCAGTAGCAATAGTGTATGTCTTTAACTTAAATCAGCTGAAATACTTGAGGAAGCAGTAAATTGAATTTAACAAGAACTGCTAACCAAACCCGTATTTTGCCGAACTAAGTCAACATACTAAAACTCTCATACCAATACATTTTTGTTTTTTGCTTGGGTTCGCATCGCGAACCACGAAAACAAATGTAGTTTTGTCAACGGCTAATGCCGACGTCATCGTACCTCATGTGTTTGTATGTGTTGTTGTTATTTATTGTTGGTCTGTGCTTTTGTTATTCAGTCAGAATTTATTTGGTTTGAGACCATATGTTCCATTTACTTTCTGTCTATTCCAAGAAAGTAATAGAAACAAATACAAAAATTGGTAGAGAGTTTTAATTGCTTGGTAGAATTGACTGCAGTTTCGATAGACACCACTCTATCATCTTCAGAATTCAGTAGCAATAGTGTATGTCTTTAACTTAAATCAGCTGAAATACTTGAGGAAGCAGTAAATTGAATTTAACAAGAACTGCTAACCAAACCCGTATTTTGCCGAACCAAGTCAACATACTAAAACTCTCATACCAATACATTTTTGTTTTTTGCTTGAGTTCTGACTGAATAACAAAAGCACAGACCAACAATAAATAACAACAACACATACAAACACATGAGGTACGATGACGTCGGCATTAGCCATTGACAAAACTACATTTGTTTTCGTGGTTCGGGATGCGAACCCAAACAAAAAAAAAATGTATTGGTATGAGAGTTTTAGTATGTTGACTTAGTTCGGCAAAATACGGGTTTGGTTAGCAGTTCTTGTTAAATTCAAGTTACTGCTTCCTCAAGTATTTCAGCTGATTTAAATTAAAGACATACACTATTGCTACTGAATTCTGAAGATGATAGAGTGGTGTCTATCGAAACTGCAGTCAATTCTACCAAGCAATTAAAACTCTCTACCAATTTTTTATTTGTTTCTATTACTTTCTTGGAATAGACAGAAAGTAAATGGAACATATGGTCTCACACCAAATAAATTCTGACTGAATAACAAAAGCACAGACCAACAATAAATAACAACAACACATACAAACACGTGAGGTACGATGACGTCGGCATTAGCCGTTGACAAAACTACATTTGTTTTCGTGGTTCGCGATGCGAACCCAAGCAAAAAACAAAAATGTATTGGTATGAGAGTTTTAGTATGTTGACTTAGTTCGGCAAAATATGGGTTTGGTTAGCAGTTCTTGTTAAATTCAATTTACTGCTTCCTCAAGTATTTCAGCTGATTTAAGTTAAAGACATACACTATTGCTACTGAATTCTGAAGATGATAGAGTGGTGTCTATCGAAACTGCAGTCAATTCTACCAAGCAATTAAAACTCTCTACCAATTTTTGTATTTGTTTCTATTACTTTCTTGGAATAGACAGAAAGTAAATGGAACATATGGTCTCAAACCAAATAAATTCTGACTGAATAACAAAAGCACAGACCAACAATAAATAACAACAACACATACAAACACATGAGGTACGATGACGTCGGCATTAGCCGTTGACAAAACTACATTTGTTTTCGTGGTTCGCGATGCGAACCCAAGCAAAAAACAAAAATGTATTGGTATGAGAGTTTTAGTATGTTGACTTAGTTCGGCAAAATACGGGTTTGGTTAGCAGTTCTTGTTAAATTCAATTTACTGCTTCCTCAAGTATTTCAGCTGATTTAAGTTAAAGACATACACTATTGCTACTGAATTCTGAAGATGATAGAGTGGTGTCTATCGAAACTGCAGTCAATTCTACCAAGCAATTAAAACTCTCTACCAATTTTTGTATTTGTTTCTATTACTTTCTTGGAATAGATAGAAAGTAAATGGAACATATGGTCTCAAACCAAATAAATTCTGACTGAATAACAAAAGCACAAACCAACAATAAATAACAACAACACATTTTGGAAAAATATCGACGATTTTATTGGACCCGACAATAATCGAAAAACAATATGCATTTAATTCACGAAAATTTCAAAAAAAAAAACGAAAATTTCAAAAAAAAAATACTTTTAATTTCACTGCCACTCTTATTGTCATTATTTTAATTTGTTTTTTTTTTGCACACATCTATATTTTATTCACAATTCATTTTCCTTTCCATTCACTTGATTATTCATAACACACTTGATTACTTTCACAAATAACTTCATTTTTTTCACCACATTCACAATTTGATTTATTCATGTTCTTGTGTGTAACACTGATTTTCACTAGAATCGCCGATAGTTTTCCAAAAATCTCATTAAATTATTTCATCATTCGTTTAGTTTCCGAAAATGTATTCACTTCAAAAAAATTTCCGAAAATGTATTCACTTTTTTCACTTTCACTGATTTAATTTTTTTTCATGATTCACTAAAACCGCCAATAATTCCAAAAAAAAAGGAAGGAAAAAAAACTATTTATTTTCATTTCACCATTTCATTTGCTTGAGTTTACGTTAATTCCCGAATATTTAGTCACTTTACTTTAATTACATGCATTCACTTTTGAATTATTTGTTTTGGTTATAATTTGCTTCACACATTCCTTTTTTCATTGCATTTTCGGTTTTGTTTTCTTTACTCACTTTCTATCACATTCGATTTCATTTATTTTCACTTCGCATCTCCGTTCTTTTATTCTGCATCGCCATTGACTTTTTCAACCTTTATTTACTTCTCATCTTAAATTTCGAAGTTATCCCTTTCCGTTTAGGCACGAGGTTTTTAGTTCAGAATGAGTGTATTTTTTTTGGCCACATGTGTGCGTTTTGCAACCATTCAGCAATAGCATGAACGTAAACGCACTCACACACACTCACACACATAATAAATTCCACAATCATTTCCTTTATTAATCTTAGGTTCACTCACTTTTATCAAATTTAATTGATTGTTTTAATTTTATTGGCACTTTTGTTTAATTTTCCTTTTATACACACAATCTCAATCTATTTATTTTCATTCCGTTTATAATTTCCTTGCATGTGCAAATCCTTGCATTTGGCTTCCATTCATTCTTTTTATTCCGTTCACAATTCACTTTTATGTACACGCCCATACTTTTGGCTTTCATTCACTATGCACATTAAATTAACCCGGCGTCATTCATTTAAATAGTTACACACACACATATCCATCCGTATACTTGCTTTTTTTCACGCGCACGCACTTCACTTTAATCTTTAGTTACCTATTTTTATATTATTTTATTTTTATTTGCACCATACTTACCATTTTCCTTAATTCCATTATTTTCTGCTCCGTAGTCCGTCCGCTTGTTGAGTCCGCCTTTTTAATCATTTAATTTAATTCACGCTCCCGCGCCGGTTGTGAATATCGCCGCCGTTCAATTTTGATGACAGCTGTTGAGAGTATGCTTACCTAAACAAAAGCGTTCACAACTACCCGACCAGGTTCCTCTAAAAACAAGGTAGCACTATGAGGGATTCACACTAGGCAATCCGCTTGGCAATTTTTAAAGCGGGAAAATCACCTTACGAGTTGTACCGAAATGCTTGTATGCACATTGGTCTAGCAAGGAGATTTTTCGTTGTAAAAACGCATTAAGCAAATTGTGATTGGTTGGACGTTTTCTTTGGTAATCGTCCAATAAATTTGCTTCCGTTAGGAAATTTTGAATAATTTCAAATAAAGTCAGACTTAATTTAAATCGTCCAACAATTGAAAAGACCGTTGGGTACACAGGACGAAATTTTTGGGTGAAATTTATAAAATTGATGTAAAAACGCTCATTTTCCCTCCCATCCTTTGGCTTGATGCCTACAGGATAGTTGGGTTTGTCGTGTGCGTTCTAGTTTTTAAATTGTATGGCAATTTAACGACCATTTGATAAAAAAAAGTAGGGAAATTACAAACAGCTGTTTGGCCAAAAATCTCTATTGTCAGCTGACATCTGGCGGTTTATAAAAAAGTGACAGCTGACAGATTAGGAGGAGAAGGTAGGAAATAAAGGAAGAAGAGGGGCTTTCATGGCCAAAAGAGAAGATATCTTCTTTCCTTTTTGATTTGAACTTTTCACCGGCCGGACGCAGTGGCTCTTCCCGAAAGTAAAATTGCTGTTGATTAAAGTTTTCTGGAATTTATTGTGTGACACCAAAGAAAAAGATGTTAAATCAAACACAGTGCTAAATGAAAGTAATGCTTACAAACTAAATTAAACTAAAGCTTACAAACTAAATTAAACTAAAGCTTACAAACTAAATTAAACTAAAGCTTACAAACTAAATTGAACTAAAGCTTACAAACTAAATAGATAAATTAAACTGAAATAAAGTGAAATCTACAAAATCATTTAAGACACCACATCAACAGCCACACCTGAAAAAAAAGGAAACCAAAATATTAGAAGTTTCAAACCTTGAATACAATAGCAACACAATTTACAAACAAATATACATATAGACAATCTGATAATCACCTGAATACAAGACAGACAGATATTGACAGACGTACTTTTGGGCCCACGTTGTCATCCGTTAGCCACGAACAAAGCGACCCCAGATTCTGACTTTTGCTGCGTTGAAGTTAACCTTTGAACCTGAAAGGAAGAAGAGAAGTTATACTTACCATTACATAACCAATACCGTGAAATTAACCTGGAAGATAAAGCAGAGAGTCACCCCAATATATGACCGAAGATTTCGGTAGGCGTACCTGAATTGAAAATAAATGAAATGAAAATTGAATGAAATAGTATAAATAAAATGAATTAAGTAAAATATAAGGATTTAATGAATCTGAAGATAACAGAAAATTAGAATTAACAAACCGAATTAGAATTTAGAGAAACTAATGAATTATTGTAATCGCTCTGAATAGATTTTTTTCTTTTGAAACATAATTTGAATTGTAATTGCATCAGATATAGTTAGCATGAAATTTTTGTGAACTATTGTATGGATAATTATACCGAAATGAACCCTAACAAATACATAAGTTGAATGAGTAAATTGAAAGCTCTAAGGATGTTTTCGGCCTAAGGCCTTTTCTAAGGTGGTAGGGGTATAGGGTAGAAACAGGGTAAGTATAGGGCGAATATGGGATACCCAACCCGGCGGTGGGGTATCATGGAGGGATCCTAGGACGATCCCAGAGGGTGGGAAAACTCCATAGTTCCGTTGAGTGTCCGTCTGTCAGGGTTTTGTGTGTGTCTTCGTCCTTTACCTTCCTCTTCGTTACCCTTTCCTCATGTTTCCTTTCGCGACTTATCTTCGGTTCCCTTTCTTTCTACGTTCCCTTGTTCCAATTCGTTTCAGTCCGGTATGAATGTAGATTTTGTCCACATCGCCGGCAAGAATACGAGCCATAGCCGCGCGAAAAGCCAGCATACCGGCACCGCTGGCGATGTGGCACAACAAGCAAAACCCCGAGTACAGGATAATTTTTGTTATATTGTGCATCCGATGCATTCTGCTGCAACGAAAGTGTGGATGTGGAGGCGGATTGTGAAATTGTTGTGTTTGGAAAAATTGATAATGCAAATTATTTTCAGCTCTCCAATTTTCAAAACAATGTCTAAAAATTATTTTATCTCCAAATTTAATTTTTGCGGTTAGCTCATATAGATCATTTTCTGTCATCAGTTTAAAAACAATAATATTAATATTTCCAGCTGCAAGAAAATAAAAATTAGGACATATTTTGTCAAAATTAGGACATATTTGAAAACAAACTGGGTTCCGACAATGGATTCTGGTAGAGGAGACGAATATATTGTTGGAGACCAAAAAGAGGGGTTTGAGTGGATCTTTTTTTGCGTTAAGTTTTGGGCTTTGGAGTACACTATACTACTGTATAGTACAATTTACATTTTTTGTCTTCTCTACCATAATCAATTGTCCCCTTATTTTTTCTTCGTGTTGTACAGTGTTATTTATTCTTACCATTGAAAAGTTCTGATAGATGGGCCAAATTCCACAATTGTAAAAGTTGTTGCATTGTACAATCATTTTGATCTTGAGCTTAAAAATTAAATTAAATGAAAGAAGAGAAAAATGAAAGACATAAAAATTACACATTATATAGTTTCTTTGAGCCTCAACATAAATTTCCCTCTTGATGTTGTAATAAGTGTGATTGGGGATCCCACTAATACTTCCAAACTTAATACTTCGAATTCTCCTAAGCAAGTAGGGTCAATTTCGAAAGCAGCATAATGATTTAAGTATTTTATAGCATTTACTGTTTGAACATGTAAATGTACAGAATGTTGAACTACGACAATATATAATATTTTAAAGAATTCATAATCAACATTCTTCCTCGCTACAGAAAAGCCTTTTTTGTACATCATATTATTGTACTCTAGTTTGTCATACATGGCTAAGTGAACTTTAGATTTATTCAGTTTAAGTGCCACAAAATCTGCTAAAATGCTATTACACAAATTCTTTTTCGAACAATTAATAGTGGGTTTTATTTTATTTTCTGAAAGCAAATAGTTCGAGAAATATAGTTGATATTTTTTTTGCTACTGAAACACTAATATTTCTTCTAAATGTTATCGCATGTGTATAAAGCTTAACAATTCGGTGTCTCGCTTCAAAGTGGAAACTCCAGAATTTTCGTACCGGACCTATGGTTGCCAGACGCCGTATTCGAAAAGTCGGGATAACCGAGACTTAAAAGCGGGATTTGTCGGGACAAATAAAAAGATAATATTTTATTGCTTTTGGCATTTTAAAAAAAACTCATTACAGTTGCAATAAAAGTCTAACATAAGAATATTCAAAATAACTTATATAAACTATAGGTCAATATTATGTTTGCCACAAATACTTTCTTTGTGTTATTCTTCACGAAATTCGCTTTTACTTTAAAACAGTTGGATGTAAACTATACACGCTGAAAAAAATCACTTCTGTAGTATATTGTCCCAAACATATTCGGCTTGAAACATATATATGTTTATGGTACACTCTAAACATATAATATTTGGTACACACAAAACTTGTGTATTTAGGAAGATGTTATTCTAAACAAACATTTGTTTGCATCCCAACGTGACTGTTATTTCCGAAACAAATATTTATTTGCATTAAGTATTCATAAAATAAATAAATTGTCTTAAATTTTTAAGTAATTCAAAGTTAAATTTTTAGAAATGTTTAATATTCGTAAAAATAATAATTGAAATCGTTAAATCTTAGATCAATATAAAGTACTTAGAGGATTGACAACTTATGATGGCTTGGAATACTCAGAAATTCGAAATGATTGATTTAAAAAGGAGTTATTGCTGCATATGGTATCAGAACTGGGAGGTACAATTCGAAACCAAGAAAAAATTAAAACTGAAATTCGAAAAAGGCAGCAAAAGTATTGGAAATATTTTTTAAATAAAATATATTTGGAAAAATTCCTAAATAATAATATTATTTGTACTTAAACACATATTTTATTTGAGAAATTTAGTTTGCAAATATTATTTGTTGAAAAATAGTAATATATGCGTTCCAAACATATTATATTGATTTTCAAATAATATTTCTTTGCAAAGAAATATAAAATATTTAAAAATTGGTGTTCCAAATATATTTTGTTTCGATTGAAACATATCAATAAAGGCGATTTTGCCCCGTGTAGCTTCTATAGGGCTAAAGGGCCAATTACGACGAAACATATATATGGAATCTAACTCTGAACCGATTTTCGTCAAATTGAGCAAAGTTGTTCTCTGGAGAAACAACTCTACCATGCTAAATTTCAAAACAATTGCATGTAAAATACAGCTTTTATAACTAATGAGCTATGTATAACTATATCTGATTCTTAGTCGATCGGTATACTTTAAGGTGGGTCTAGCTGTAGCATTTCTATGTCTGACAAACATCTGCCATGAAACAAAGGTATACATATCCGTGGCAATTCTTTACAAATAGCTCGAAGATTGCAGTAGTCGATGTACAACATTTCATAGGACACTGCATGTAAAATTTGTATAACTTTTGAAATTTCTACCAAATTCGCCCACGTTAATAGCTATTCTTTTAAAGAGTTTCTCAACAGGGACGCTAAAAAAGTACACCGACAGGGACAGCAAACGACGCCATATTTTTTGCCGCTCTTTTGACATTTCTCTTCAGTAAGGTTTGCCATTTCACGATGGAAAGATATACGAGCCAACAACGAGTGGAAATTATTAAAATTTACTACCGAAATTCGGAGTCAGTGGCCTCAACGTTAAGAGCGCGAAAAATCATCTTCAGCGATGTGGCTCATTTCTGGCTGAATAT
The DNA here is from genome assembly GCA_963930755.1 of Eudasyphora cyanicolor. Taxonomy (NCBI): domain Eukaryota; kingdom Metazoa; phylum Arthropoda; class Insecta; order Diptera; family Muscidae; genus Eudasyphora; species Eudasyphora cyanicolor. Next base: position 158,593,118 of record OZ005734.1, read on the forward strand.
ATGCGTTATTGGTCAGACAGCAATCCACACGTACTCCATGAGTCATCATTGCATCCCAAAAAAATTACGGTTTGGTGCGGTTTATGGGCCGGCGGCGTCATTGGGCCGTACTTCTTCCGTGATGATCAAGACCGGCACGTTACTGTGAATGGGAATCGCTACCGTTCAATGATAACCGAAACCCGTGTTTGTTTTATTTAAAAAAAACTTTTGTAGCGCTCTTATTGACGGACCCGATAGATAAGTTGCTTAATTCGTTCAAAATTTACATTTCTTGAAAAATGAAAGATTAGTGACGGAAAAATTACAAAAGTACATAACAAGTACATATGATAATAGCATTTTCATTATTATTTTTTTTACTGCGCTTTTATTTTCCATAGTGTAGAGAGTAAATGGAAAAAGTCGGGATTTCCCCCTAAATTACTTCAATAATCGGGACTCTGTAAATACGCGAAAAGTCGGGAAAATCCCGACGAATCCCGACCGTCTGGCAACCCTAACAGGACCACATGCAGCTATTACTTCAGCATAATGGGTGAGAATATGAAATTTTGGTTTAAGTGTATCCTTAAAAAGTTCAATACACATTCTGTTATGTTTTTCAACATTGACTTTGAACGAATTTATTGTAAAATTAGAAATTTCAAATAGTAGCACCGCATCTAATATATCTATCAAAAGTAGTAAAAATATCCATACTTCGTCATCATCTGGAACGAGGTCTCCCACCATAATAGGAAAATACATCATGAAAGTCATCATCTCCCGTGCAGAAATTCTTAAATGATTTTTTTAAGGTGTGCTATAGATATATCTTGGAATATGTTGCCAATCTCAAACTCGCCGTACTCGAAGTACTTCTTCCTTTTATTCAATGTTTCCACTGTAAAATATTGTCTATCTTCAATAAAATATAAAATTGCTTTGCACATGTCATAATGGCATATTCCTTCAAGAACGTCGTGCATCGCATCGACGCTTAAATTGTCAACGACATGAAATGATTGTATTCTATTAAATTTGCATCTTTGTACGATACCTGTCTCTTTAGGATTTTTTTCTTGCAGATGTAATTCATAGTTTTCATGTGTTCTACGCAATGCTGGTATATTTGATGGTGATGTTTTGCTCAGCGTTTTGTCGATAGTACAAAAACGACAAAATGGACTATTAAAAGATTTATTATACCCCATTAAGCTATTTAATCCTAGATTATCGCCTAAAATTAGTGCGGGAATAAAGTGAGGGTGGTAATTCTTACCATTAGATACAGTAAACCCCGCTTAATTACCTCCACGTTTAATTGCCTTTCACCCTTAAATACCTCAATTTCTGAATCCCCATTTATTTCGATCAATTTTCAATACAAAATTCCACGGTTAATTACGTTTCGTTAATTACCCATTTCGTTTAACTAACCAAGGAATTTTGTCCCAAAATGAAATTGTCTTTAAATATTCCCCGCATAATTACCCAAAATAGCATTTCACTAAAAATCTGGCAACTTCAATCACTTGAAAATTTACACCACCTGTCAAACACACAATTCATAGAAATCGAAAATTTACATTTCATAGTTTATTATTATTTCCATATAAAAAACATATTTACTACAATAAATATTTTGGCGTAATGACACCAAGGAACACAGCTTTATCAATTAAACAAAAAATACAGCTTATTTCCCTAGATAGAAAAAAGGAAAAATCAAGGCAACAATTGGCCAAGGAATTCAAATGCGACGTTTCAACTGTTAATCGAATTATTAGGAATGAAAACAAAATATGTGCCATCGCCGAGTCGAACAAGAACGTGGAAATAAAACGTTGTCGAAAATCCAATCATGCCGATGTTGAAAAGGCCCTGGCGATATGGTTTGACCAAATGCGTCTACAAAATGCTGTTATTTCTAGTCAGATGGTACTTAATAAAGCAAAGGAGTTTGCAATAAAGATGAACTCAGATTTTGAGCCAAACAAAGGTTGGTTGTGGAGGTGGCAAAAAAGAGAAAATATAAAGTTCACAAAGATACATGGTGAAAGCAATGAAAATGATAAAGACGGTGCTCAGAATTATTTGGAGAGCAGTCTTTTTTCTCAAATTCTGCAAAAGTACACACCAGAAAACATATTCAATGCTGATGAGAGTGGCCTTTTTTATAAAGTTTTGCCAAATGGAACTTTAACGCGTGCAGGACATGAAGTAAAAGGCAGTAAATCCCAAAAGCAACGTCTTACTTTGTTATTTCTGTGCAATTCTCTGGGAACGTACAAAAAAGTTTATACAATCGGGAAATTTCGGAATCCTCGTTGCTTTAAGGGTATTAAAGACCCTCCTGTTCCATACTTCTCGAACAAAAATGCATGGATGACTAATTCTTTATGGATTCACATCTTACAACAAATTGATGCCGAAATGTGTAAACAGAACAGAAAGATTAGATTAGATTAGATAAGAAAAGATTTTATTTATAATTCAATTACAACGTTACAGCTTTACATAATTTGTATGAAAAATCTTAATAGACATAACATTTTTGTTGTGTGTCAGATTGGCATAATAATAATAAAAAAATATATAGAATAAGAACAGAAAGTTTGTGTTATTCATAGACAATGCATCATGCCATAAAATTACAGTCGATTTGCAGAATATAAATGTACAATTCCTTCCACCGAATACAACGGCCCTGATCCAGCCTCTTGATCAGGGCATTATACATTCATTCAAGTCATATTATCGCCAGATTATCGTAAGAAAGCAATTGGTCGCTTTAGAAAAGGGTCTGCATTTGCACGAATTTATCAAATCGATTACAATTTTGGATGCGCTGTACTTTATCAAAAGAGCTTGGTGGCTTGTGAAAGAAGAAACTATTGTAAATTGCTTTCATAAGGTTTGTATATTTACCAGTGTTTTTCTTATGTATCAATATTTTATCTGAACAATGCATATGTATCTATTCAGGGTGGTTTTTCAGTGATCAGAGAATTGGAGGAAAGCACTGACGTTGATGAACATTTGGTAGAAAGTGTCAACGTACCTTACAATTTTGATGAATACGTCAACTGCGACCAAAACCTCCAGTGTTATGGTATGTTAACAGATGATGAAATTATAGAAGATATAGAAAGCGGTGACAATATTATTGAAGACGAGCCTGATGACGAGACAAATGCTGAAATTCCAAGTTTCAAAGAAGCTTTGCTAGCAGTTGATGTTCTTCGTCGGTATGTCAGGAAAAAAAATGTTGAATGCGAAGAAATTGAAAATTTGGAGTCAAAAATTTTGAAAAATGAAGTTTCAAATATGTGTCAAACTAAAATTAATGACTACTTCAAATAAGACTTGATTATTTTTTGCAGATCAAATGACCATTAATTTTTTTAATTGAATTCTCTTTTTTTTCTTTATTCTGTGATGTGAATTGTTCTTTAATAAAAAATTTTGTTTTATAAATGTGTTTAGTAAACGACTTTGCATTTAATCTTAATTCGTATAATTACCCACTTGAGGTAATTATGCGTGCTCGTTTAAATACCTCACCCGGATAATTACCCAGAAATATTAAGATTTTCAATGAGGTAATTAAGCGGGGTTTACTGTATGAAGTATGGAATAAGTAATTTGTTTGGGTACATTTCACACTTTTTTCCATAATTCCCCCTGAATAATATTTTTAAAATGTTGCACTGTGACACATCGTTCGAAAAATTAATCATTTTTATTAAATTGTTATCTTTTTCTAAAAGAAAAAGCCATGGCATATACGCAATTTTTTTTATTTACCTGAATTATTTCCAACTTACCTTTTTTGTGAACCATTTGTTCACTTGTCTCCACAACCTCCTCAGTACAAAATTCCAATAAATCGCCTTCCATTAGTTTCTTTTTCAGCAAATGTTCCGTCTTAGTGGAATTTAAACTGGATCGGCACTCTTCTGAAATCTAGACCCAGAATTCATATAAAATTCTGGGTCAAAATTTTTCCCATAGGAACAAAACATATTTAGCAGGGGTTCGACTATTAGCTTAATGAGATTTGTATTTATATTTTCCACATCTTTTCTCGTTAAATTAAATTTAGAGTGCATTGCTGTTTGAAATTTCAAAAAATTTTGCAAAATAATGTTTACATTAACATTTCTTTCAAAAGCTGTACTCGTTGTTGCATTTTCGACGTTATTTTGAGAAGTAATATTAACAGAATCACTCTCAGAATTGTTCGGAAAAGAACTTGCCACTGATGGTTCACTATGCTCAAATGTATTTGGCACTGATGGTTCACTATACACAAATGTATTTGCACCACCGTCTGCGTGCTTTTTTCGAACATGTCTCTTGAAGGTTGATGTGTCTTTATAAGTACTACCACAACATTTATAGTTGTCATTTGTTTTCAGAAAATGATATTCTTTTAAGTGTTTAAATAAATTATCATTTCTTTCAAATGATGTGTTACACAAAAAACACTTCATACTTGACTCCAGTTGATATTGATATTTTGTTTCACTTTTCACTTCAATTTTTTTCACTTTTGATTTTATTACCGCGCACAACCTCTCCGTTTAACGACTGCTGAATCAAAGGGCTGCTGCCACCACTCATGCAACAATTGATTCGTTGACGACTGATTTGTTTCGGCACTCTTCTCGCCAAACACACAAGAAAAGTAACGGGATTAGTTTTTGGAGATTACAAACTCATTTCTGCAAGAGAAGAGAGTTTGCATAACGTATGGGAGGGTTGCTGCAGTGAGTGTGTTTTACGTTTTACTTTAGTGTCGCATGATCATGCATAAAGCATTTGATATTCCTTTATGAATTAACTAGCTGGACCCGGTCCACTTCGTTGCCCCAGACTTCAGATTTCCGATTCCGTCAATTTTTTAACCAATTACGTAGACTGCCATCAAATGCATATTTACAAAATTACAACACTCTCGCTAACAAATTGTTCAATGTATTTCAATTTCAGAAATTTGCTTATAAGGGTGGGGCCACGCCCATTGGTCCGATCCCAACCCTTTTGGACCATTCACGTAGACTATCACCAGATCGATATGCAAAAAATTACAGCACTCTCGATAAAAAATTGTGCAAGATATGACTCTCAATTTCAAAATTTGGCTTATACTCGCATAGGCGGGGCAACGTCCATTGGTCTGATCCCGCCTATTTTTGGTCGAATCACGTAGACTGTCATCAGATACATATACCCAAAACTGCAGCGCTCACTTAAACAAATTGTGCAAGATATCTCAATTTAAAAATTAGGCTCCTATGGGCGGTGCCGCCCTTTTTTGTGTAATCACGTAGACTGCGTGAGATGCACAAAATCACAGCACTCTCGCTAACAAATTGTGTATGATATCTCAATTTCAAAAGTTGGTTTATATGGGCGGGGCCAGGCCCATTGATCCGAACTTTTAGAACATTCACGTAGGCTATCATCAGATACATATGCACAAAATTACAGAACTATCGCTAAACAATTGTGTAAGCCATCTAAATTTCAAAATTTAGTTTATATGGGCAGGGCCACGGCCATTGATCCGATCCCGACCCTTTTTGGACCAATAACGAAGACTACCACCAAACATCACTCTCGCTAAAAATTGTGCAAGATATGTGTCTCAATTTCAAAATTTGGCTTGTATAGGCGGGGCCACGTCCATTGGTCTGATCCCGCCAATTTTTGGGCGAATCTTGTAGACTGTCATCAGAAACATATGTCAAAAACTGCAGCACTCTCGATAATAAATTGTGCAAGATATTTCAATTTCAAAATTTGGCTTATATGGACGTGGCCACGCCCATTGGTTCGATGCCGCTCATTTTTGGACCAATCACGTAGACTACCACCATATATATATACACGAAATTACAGCACTCTCGGTAAAAAATTGTGCAATATATCTCAATTTCAAAATTTGGCTTATATGGGGCACGCCGATTGTTCTGATCCCGAACATTTTTGGACCAATCACGTAGACTGCCACCATATACATATACACAAAATTCCAGCACTCTCGCTATCAAATTGTGCAAGATATCTCAATTTAAAAATTTGGCTTATATGGGCGGGGCCACGCCCATTGGTCCGATTCCGCCAATTTTTGGACCAATTACGAAGACTACCACCATATACACAAAATTCCAGCACTCTCGCTATCAAATTGTGCAAAATATCTAAATTTCAAAATTTGGCTTATATGGGCGGGGCCACGCCCATTGGTCCGAACCCGTCCATTTTTGGACCAATCATGTAGGTCGCTAACGGATATATATATACAAAATTCCAGGTCTCTCGGTAACAAATTGTGCAAGATATCACATTTTTAAAATTTGGCTTATATGGGCGGTGCCACGCTCATTGGTCCGATCCCGCCCATTTTTGGAAAAATCACGTGGACTACAACCAGATACATATACACAACATTTCAGCACTCTCGCTAGCAAATTGTGCAAGATATCGAAATTTCAAAATTTGGTCTATGTGGGCGGGGCCACGCCCATTGAGCCGATCCCGCCCATTTTTGGACCAATAACGTATACTGTCACCAGATACATATACACAGATACAGATACACAAACTTGCAGAACTCACGCTAATGAATTGTGGAAATTATTTCAATTTCAAAATTTGGCTTATATGGGCGGGCCCACGCCCATTGGTTCGATTCCGCCCATTTTTTGAAAATTCACATAATCTGACACTAAATGCATACACACAAAATTTCAGCACTCTACTTAAAAATTGTTCTCAATACCTAAATTTGACCCATATGGGCGGGTCCACGCCCACTTGATACATCGAAAATTCAAGTACCCTATTTTCACCACGCCCCACACATGTACATTCTGTGAAAATTTCAAGAAGATCGGTCCAGCCGTTAGACGGAACAAACAAACCCACAAACATCCACTCTATTTTATATATATAGATAACCGTTGTGTAACAGTGGTGCAGAATTCACATACTAGATGTATAATTGAACTTTAAGTGGTATTTACAATTTTTTGAATGTAATATAGAAGGATCATGATTTAATAAAATGTTATCAAAATAGCAACATTCATCTACTTTTTATATTTTTACCATATTTCACAGATAAAATATTCCTGAAGTTGCAAATTACTTAACGTTACCCGAAGATGAAAATATTTTTGTATAAAGGGTGGTCCAAAAAAAAAAAAAACAGATGATGTTAATTGTAAATAAAACAAAAAGTTTTCAGAGAATTATCCTAATATTTTTCATTATGATAGAAGGATCTATGAAAATTATGTGTGGAACAAAATATTGGCCAATGGCATTTCATTAAACTTAAAAATAATTAAATACGAATGTTGTTCCCATAATAAAACACCTTCATTAACAATTAATGAGAATAATTGAGAAACAGTGTTATCAAATCGAGAGAAGTAAAATGAGCTAGACGCTCTAAATTATAAAAATTGTGTTTTTTCATAAAAAAATCTGAAAAAGGAAGTTAGGTTTTGTTTTATTTATTAATTTTATTGTTTTATTTATTATGTTTTATTTGTTAAATTTAGTTCATTTATTTGCTTTAAATCTTATTTATAAAGATTTTGCTGTGTCATTCATTTTCATTTCATGTCATTGTTTTTCGTATAATTTATTTATATTTAATTTTGCGATTCATTTTTTTTGTTTACCATGTACCACTGTGCGTGTCCGTCCTTTGTTGTCGCTGCTCTAACGATATTTTCTCTGCTTGCATCGATTGGAAGCAAAGCAGTCGATGGGGAAGACGTTTCTATACTCCGCTTCGTTTTCTAACGAGAGTTAGAAAACAGAGTATAGTCATCTATGTATGTATGTATTTGCATGTATGCATATGTACGTACGTAGACGAGTTGAGAGAAGACACTCAACTAGAGCCCTCTACAAGTACATATATATGTATGTTAACATTTTTTTGTTTTTCGGTTTATGCCACATAAATCTAGCCCGAAAAGGGCATCACTGTCGAGAAAGCCAGTTTGCACGATTCTGTTTCAAATATTAACACATATTGTATATTAGACCGTGTCATTGCAGAAATGTATGGAGATTAATTTTCATTTTGGCTCAATTTTTATTTGACAAATATTATTAATTAATATTTGACAAAAACTTCGTTATTTTATACAGATATTCTATTTTACTGCGTCACCCATATTTGATGAATTAAGTTAAATTGTACTTGCAAATATTGCGACCCAAGCTAATTTACATAGTCATGGTGACCGAAACCCTAAATATTATCTTTAATTCTGGTAGACACATATTTGCATATACTTACCCAAGTGTATGTATGCACTTATGTAAGTACATATATTCAGTATGTTTGTGTATATAATGAGCTTGTCGCAAATTTTTAGTGGGGCAGTTAATACCTATGTGTAAATCATATTGTAACGACTTACATACCTCTCTATCGTGGATTTTAATGTAAATGGAAGATATCAATACTTAATTACTAATATGGTTAATTGAAAAAATTCGGCTGTACAGAAAATACATATGTGTGTACATACACTTTTTTTTAGTAAAAGGTACCAAGATGTGCTAAACCCGAGGATGTCCAATTTTTTTTTGTGCGGGTTTTTTTAATCACTTTGATCATTGGAAATTGTGTAATAGCGCAAGCAATGGATTTGTATTTAAACAAATACGTATGTATATACATACATACATACATGTCTATTTTTAAAAGATTTTAGGAGTTGCATTTAATATTTTTTTTTTCAGTTCTTTACATTTTTTAGTGAATCTTTCATTATTATACAATGAAAATAACAATAAGTGGACAAATCTTAACCTAAAATACTATTCTCTGGGTTATTGCCATTGCGAATAAACCATTGAGACTTTACACGATTTTTTTACTTTAACAAAAAGGTTAACATTTCAAATTTAGGAATTCATAATTTCATTTCATTTTTTTGTTTTAGATTTTGATTAGGATTTGTTTTAATTTATATCATGTCCAGCGTATCTCTCCTTCTAAGGCGGTCATGACCTTCAAAATTTAGTAGTTCTCGAGCCAGGATGTTTGGATGATTGAATAGTTTACCCACGTAACACCGGCAATATTTTTCAATTTCCTCTTTTGTGGCCTTCGGTAGCTTAGTGGTTAGTGCGTTAGACTTGGATCCCGAAGGTGCTGGGTTCAACTCCCAGCCATGGCACCGGAAAAATTTAACGTCAACATTTCATGTTTTCATCATAATTCGAGTTTCTGCAGCTAAAAATAACTCACCGGGCGCACTACCACTACAACAACATCTGATCACACAAGTCAACAGGGAAGCTAAAAATAGACATAACACCATGACGAATATTAACAGAAATGCAGCGCTTCTAGTGGAGAATAGAAACGGCAACACTCAAATAACATCCATTCCCTGATATTAACAGACGAATGTTAATTTACAACCGGACAACATTGAGTGGATGAAAACAACATAAGGTTCCCGCGATAATCGGATATATGCCGGAACGAAGTCTGTAATAGAAATAGACATAAGGATTATCAACTCAGCGTCTCCAAGCTGCTACAACAACAACAACAATTTCCTCTTTTACTGTTGGCATGTTGAGATCCTTATGGATGTTAGCGTTTCTTATATACCATGGTGCACCTGTAATTAAACGAAGAATATTCGATTGTCTTCTTTGTAATTTGCATACATTTGAAGCGCACGCTGTACCCCAGAGCTGGATACCATATGTACAAATTGGCTTCAATACCGTTTTGTATAAAAGAACTTTATACTCTGGATCTAGGGCAGATCTTTGGCTGATAAGCCACTGAAGTTGATTAGTTTAGAGTTTTATTTGAGTTACTTTAGAGTCTATGTGGCGCGACCACGTCAAACGCCGATCTAAGTGGATTCCAAGGTATTTTACATGATCCTTTTGGGGAATCTGTGAGTTGAAAATAGAAATTGGAGGACTTGCATCCTTTCGCAGGGTAAAAGTAACATGAGTACACTTTGAGGCATTCACCATTATTCTCCATTTTTTTAACCATTCTTCTAGGATTCGGACATGCGACTGCAGTTGATCGGACGCAACTGAAGGGTTTTTGTGAGTACTGACGAAAGCAGTATCGTCCGCAAAAGTAGACGTGAGCGTAAAGTTGGTTATGGGCATATCTGCCGTAAAAATAACGTACAGTATAGGGCCAAGAATGCTCCCCTGTGGGACACCGGCATTTATTTTCTTAGGGCTAGAAAAAATGCCATTTGATTTAACTTGAAAAGACCGGTTAGTCAAATAGCTCCTGAACAGTTTATGCGTGTTGATTGGCAGAAGGTCGCATATTTTGTACAAAAGTCCTTCGTGCCAGACTTTGTCAAATGCTTTGGAAATATCTATGAATAACGCCGAACAGTATTCTTTATTCTCAAAAGCTCTTCTGATGCAGGTTACGATACGGTGTACCCGTTCTATAGTATTGTGACTTTTTCTAAAACCAAATTGATGGTCAGGTATAATATTGTGAGAAATTATGTGAGGTGTGATTTTCTTCATGAGAATGGACTCAAACATTTTTGAAAGTATCGATAGTAAGCTTATAGGGCGATAGGATTTGACTTCAGTTGGATCTTTGCCTGGTTTCGGTATCATCACGATTTCAGACCTCTTCCAAGATAGGGGGAAGTAACATACACGGAGAATTGCATTGAATAAAAATAACACAATTTTCAAGGCTGAAAAGGGAACTTCTTTAATCATTTTCGCTGTTATACCATCTCCTCCGGGCGATTTCTTTAATTTTAGTTCTTTGACAGATTTTTCAACATCCTTTATTCTAAGCTTGATTGGGCCAGGAATTGTATCATCTATCACGGGTTGATAGATTGGGCGACGAATTAAATCATCTATCACGGGCGGATAGATTGGGCGTGGAGTTATATCGTCTATCACGGGCGGATAGATTGGGCGAGAAGTTATGTCATCTATCACGGGCTGATAGATTGGGAGAGGAATTGAGTCATTTATCCCGGGCGGATATATTGTGTGAGAAATTGTATCATCTATCACGGGCGGATAGATTGGGCGAGGAATTGTGTCGTTTATCACGGGCGGATAGTGTGGGCGAGGAATTATATATATTACGGGCGGATAGATTTCAGATGTATCACTGTTGGGTGTAAAACCGGACTCGAGGTAGTTTGCGAATGCATTTACTTTCTCTTCTGTGCTTTTTGTCCAGTTCCCATTTTCCAGGCGAATTGGCGATTCATGCGCAACAGGACCTCGCATATTCATATAAGGTCAGGCGTTTTGTTCAGATCAGAGGGCCAATATGTTGGGTGACCGCTCGAAGCTACATCTAGTTTAGCAGATGTTATGGCTTTAAGTAGTTGTCTACCTTTTGGAGTAGCGAGGCGAGAGCCCCAAAATGTGTGCTTGGCATTGTAGTCACCTGCTACCAAAAACTTTGTGCCAAGAGTGGAGAAGAACTCCATGAATTGATCTTTGTTAATATTGTGCCTAGGGGGACAATATATCGACGATATCACCAGATTTGTGCCTGTGATAGCGATAGAAGTTGCTTGTATATGCTCAGTCCTATATTCGGGCATAGGATAATGTTTGATTTTATTTTGGACAATAAGAGCTGTACCACCACAGGCTCTCCCGCTAGGATGTTTAGTATCGTATGTGGAATAACCACGTATCCTAAAACAATTTCTGGTTGAAAAATGTGTCTCAGAGACTAATAAAATATCTATACAGTGGTTTAGGAGAAAATTTTCTACCTCATTTCTGTGTTGGCTCAGGCCGTTTGCGTTCCAATAACAAATTCTCATTGGATTTATTTTTGATTTAACACGAGTTGCATAAGCATACTTTGATTTCTCATTATTTCTTGCATCATGCTTTGCATATTCAACATGAATGAATTCATAGTTTCTATTAATTTTTCTATTGAGTTTTCGAGGGGAAATTGAGGGGGTAACGAATTACCATTTCTTGTCATACGGGCGTGATATATTTGGATGAATTGTATTCTTTGGGATTCGGTTTACGTTTGGATCGCTAGAACTAGCATTTTCTGTAGGAGATACAGTTCTTAAGCCTGGGAAAGGCGATGGAATATAGCTTGCATATGTTGGAGTTTTATTAATATTGTTTGATTTTTTCATGTGCTTATAGACAGGGCAACCCCTGTAGTTTGCTGTATGAATCTTACCGCAATTACTACATTTTTTACGCCGGTATCTGTTCTAGGATGGGGACAGTCAACGGACTTGTGCACATCGCCACATCTGACACAAATGGCCGGTAATTTACAGTATGCCTTGGTGTGTCCAAATTCTTGACAATTTGTACATTGGGGAGGATCGGCTCGTTTTAAAGGTTCCTCGACTCGAATTCTACGGTTGCACAAATATCTTAGGTCGTAAATAGGATGAGGTGCGCCTTTTTTCTTTATTCTTGAAGAATCAAATGTTAGTTCAACCTTAAACATGGGCTGAGGAATTTTCTTTTTATTTATAATGTTTATTATGGATTTAACTTCATAACCCTCTTTAGCAAGTTCATCGATTATTTCAGCTGTTGAAACTGTACTATCAATACCCTTAATTACTACCACAAGACCTTTTGTACTCTTAAGCTGGTAAGTGTAGTAATTCTTTTTCTCGAAATCGAGCAACCCAACCACCTTTCTATAAGACACTTCGGTATGTGTCTGAATTTTTGTTTCAACATAGAAGTTTTCTTTGCCTAGTAGCTGGGACAGCTTATTTACCAACGCGTTAGTTGTTTGTTCCCGCAAGAAAAGCGGAGGTGGTTTGGGTTCTCTTATAGTTTCATTTGTTTCTTCATTACTATCCTCAGAGCTGAGGAGGTCAAATCGGTTCGAACTTACCGCATTCATTCCTTTGGAAACTTTGGGATCTGGTTCCTTATGAGGAGACCTTGCACTTGCCTTTCGTTTTGTCACTAAAATATATCTATCTATACCAGTTTGTATTTTCTCATCTTTGCCCGTTGTACTGTTTGGATTTGTACCTTTGGGTATTGTTCCTGTTGCTGTGGCAACACTATTTCCATTCGGATTAGCTACTGAACTTGAAAGCATACTTTTAGGCACTACGTTATTTTGTATGGTATTTGTTAGCATTTCTATTTGATTTGTTTCACTACTTGACAACTGCGGTGAGAAAGAGCGCGCATTGTTTGGGGTTTTGGCGGTCAAAAAGAGGCTGTCATCTCTTCTAGGCGTTGTTGTTGCGTTACTTTCTGTATTTGTCACAGAAATGTACGCATTTCTGCCATTAAGACTTAACCGCCTCTCAACGGAGGGAGTGAGAGACATGCACGAATATTTGTTTTTGTAAATTTCCTTTGTTTATTTATGAACAACCAACACAGCAAGCACTATGATTTTTAACTTGATTATTTTTCTTGCAAAAAGTTACACTTTAGCAATAAACTTTAACACAGAATTATAACCAAATCACTTGTTAATAGCGTCCAACTCGCTTTATATGCTTTAGCAGGGTTAATCCCAAAGAAAATAATTTTTTAATAGAATTTTTGTGAGAGCCACTATAAACACGTCTGTACGCAACTATGTTGCCAGATGTTCATCCATTTAATATAAAAATATTTTCATACATATTTATGGCGACACAGATATATACGTTGGTATATATGTTCTTGCACATTTTTCCTTTGTCAAAGGTAACTTTTTTCGTATATCTTCACATCATCACTTCGTTGCAGTAATGAAACTTTAACAGTTCTATAATTTTTTACATTAATATAAAGAATCAGTCATATACGTTTTTTGATAACAAAAACAACATAAAGAATAGTTAATTTGTTTGTAAGGTGTTATTTTGTTTTTTTTATTGTTAAAAACTTCATAGCCCTAAACACATTTTTGTGATTTTTTTCTTTACTTTCCTTTTTTATAAAATACTAGCTGACTCCAGCAGACGTTGTCCTGCCCGTCCTGTATGAGATGTATTGGTTTGTTAACCATTGATATTTCATTCAAAAATGCATACATACCGAGTCTCAGGAAAAAAAAAACATAAAAAAATTTATATTGACCATATAAATTTCAGTCAAATCGCTCCGGAAATGCAAATTTTGCAAATAACTTGACCACTACGTAATTCATCGCGGTGAAAATAATTCTAAAACACAAATGAACCCAAACTGAATATATTGTTCAATTTGCGGCCCATTCGCTTTTATGGTTTCGGAGATCATGCGTTACTAACAAACGTACAAAGGATTTTATATATAAAGATAGACTTCATACCATCAATGTAAACCGTTTCATTCCATCAATGACACGTCATAAATTAGAAAAATGCTTTAATGAAGCATTTCATTCCCGTAATGGCATTTTTATTGCATCAATGAACATTTTAATTGCATCAATATAAAATAATTAATGAAACGCGTTCATTGATGCTATGAAGCATTTTTATTCAGTGTATAGACGCAATTATGCGTGTCCTCCCAAAAAATAGGAGATATTGGATAATTGATGGTCACCCCACTCCATTATGTACAACGAAATATACGGAGAGCTTTGTACAAGGTGGCGCAAAAGTAACCTTTCGATGTTTTGTGCCAAAGTCACCGACCGATTATTGGTCAAATAAATAGTCAGCAATATTCCGCGTTCTGGAGCAGGGTAGCGTAACATTGTTTATTAACGTGTATTTCGCATGTGTTTACTATACAAATGTCAAAACAGAACTGACATTAGGGGCCAATCGCAAAATTTATAGCATTTTCGGATAGGAGGATTACTTTTGCGCCACCTGTTACTAATTGTCTTGAAATTTGCTGGGACGCATTCGACAGCACTATTCGTTATAATGGGGTGATACAGATCAGTGCAGTTGTTCTTTCCACATGAGAATCGGGTACAGCTAATACAAAAACGTTTAAAAATAAACAAAAATAACCCGTGAAGTATATGTAAAGGTTATCAGTGTAAACCAGTTACTTATTTATTACTGGATTTGAATCACGAACCAATTTTAGGCAAATTGTATAAATACGAATTATAGAAATTGTGCATTGTTAAACAAGAGTCAGCGAACGGACCTGTTATTGCATTGCGGATAGTTTTTCAATCTATTACGCAATACCTATTCACCTACCTATTATGCAACCACAATGTGTGTTGTTTTTAAAGTGGGGGTTGAATTGGTTGCATCGGTCTCAAGACAGAAATGTTTGAATAAGTGTGAAAGGCCAACATCGACGTACCTATTACGGGCAAATACTGGCTATGGGGGTCTCCCCCAAAAATTTATGATTAACCGAGATGAAATAAATGATATAACATTGCAATGAAAAATAAACCCAGTGCCGGCGGAAAGCGTTGATGTACTCGCGAGTCACGTGTCGTCGTTATCAAACAATCGTGAGTAACTTCTACGGGGTTGGGTGCCTCGGATCCCGTCGTCGATACAGGTACAAGATCACATCTAGCCTTTTGCAACCCCGGCTTTTAAAAGCTAGTTGGAACTCAGATTCTGAATCATGAAGTGATAACAATATTACTATTGTTGAAAATCGAAAAAGACTGTCAGAGCCTCAAAGAAGGAAACGGAATAAGATGAACGGGCAGAAGATATTACAGGATGAATCTGACTCATCTACAGCTACCAAAAGAGTCAGATCTCCAGGAGAGCATAGCGATGCGAAATCAATGAAGAAGAAAAAAGCTCACCGACACCCAGCACTTCGGAGAAACCTATTCAATATACCAAAAACCGAGTCTCTAGTCGGAATCCGTCAATGGAGGTGAAGTTGATCCTGTTGTGGAGAAGGCGAGCATGTCCACCAAACCATCCATAAAGGAGGGGCCTCAAACGAGAAAAAGGTTAAGTGTTACATATTGTTAAATTACGTTATACTCCAAAGCTTTACTTAACATTATACTAATAACATTCTTACAGTAAGATAACTTTACAGTGTATGAAAGCTTTATTTACTTGAAGTATATTCCTACTTTAGAATAAATAAATAAACCAGCTGTTAGTCATACATAACACTAGCTGACGCCAGCAGACGTTGTCCTGCCCGTTCTGTTTGGGATGTATTGGTTTGTTATTCATTGATATTTCAATAACAATTGCATACATTCTGAGTTTCAGGAAAAAAATCATCAACAAAATGTTGATTGACCATAATTCCATTACAGCGCCATCAACCGGTTAGAATCATACATACAAACTATTATCAAGGCAAACCACACATATATTTTAAATTTCAGTCAAATCGCTCTGGAAATGCGAATTTTGCAAATATCTTGACCACTCCACCATTTATCACGGTGTAAATAATTCTAAAACACAGATGATCCCAAACTGAACCTACTGGTCAATTTTTAGTCCATTTGCTCTTATGGTCTGGGAGATCATGCGTTACTAACAAACGTACAAAGGATTTTATATATAAAGATTGAAAATAACTTCAACGTAAAAAACATAAACACAATTATTGATCGCGTGTAAAATTAAAATATGTAATTACAAAGTAAATAGACGGTGTTTGTTCCGTGGCAATATTTTATGGTGTATTATACCACAAATTACACGGAAGCAAGAACTAAAATTGAAGATATACACAGACTAAACACACTTGGTCCAGCGTCAATCTAGATCAGCTATGCCCACCACTTGAGCACGCGAGCGAAAACAGCTTTTTGTGCTTTTACATGTACACATAAAGAGCTTTGTGCTTTCACACATACGCGAACGATCGTAAGCAATCGGGTCAGCTAGAAAACATTCGTGCAATTCTTGCGCTTTAATTTGTTTAAAGATTGTTGATCAGTCGTCACGCAGACTTCATGCGAGAAGGTAGTACACGCAAATCAAAAATCGAATTACAGTATTGCTAAAAATGTTCAATGCTGTTTGGAAAAATGATTGTTTGTTTACGCAAAACAGCGTTGGTGAGCCAGTATGTTTGGAATGCCAACGCAATGCGTAACCACAAATTTAATGTCGAACAATTGATATCAACAAATTAAGTTCAATATGTACAGATGGTACAAAGTTTATGTTTGGAACTAATAAAGGGCTTGTAGGTTGTTTATCAAACAAAAACATAAATGTGCCGACATTCCATTGCATAATTCACCAACTAGCTCTTTTTGCAAAAAATTGTGCTTAAATAATGCCATGTACATCGCAGTAAAAATTATTAATAAAATAAAGGGTAGTCGCAATCCCTTCTTGATGAACTGGACTCTGACTACGGGGATTTACTTTAATATACTGAGGTACGGTGGCTGAGCAAAGGCAAATGCCTGGAAAGATTATTTAATTTAAGAAAAGAAGTAATATTTTTTTTAAGAGAATATGAGTTCAGATGCAGAAAAATTTATTTCAGCTTTTAAAGACAAAGATTTTTGGTTTGGCTTTCTTGTGCGATATCACTAAATTAATTAATGAATTAAACTTACTGCTTCAGGGTAAAAATAAAAAAATGTTGATTTAGTACGAATCAAAAACCATTTTGAAAAATAATAATAATATATATAAATATATATTATTTATATATATATATATATATATATATATATATATATATATGCACAGCCTGTATTATGAGGACAGTTTTTCAATACACCGTTTATTATGAGGACATTTGTTGTCTTTGGGGACTGTACCCAAACTTTTCGTAGGTCTTGCGTTTACTTTGAGGACATGTGAGTTTGGGGACATTTTTTCCACTTTTCTAATACTTGGTTCCTTCTAACACTCCTTCATTCTTTTGCATCCTTACGTGGTTATTTTGTATATATATACACGTTTAATGTACTTTTTCCGCGTTTAAAAAAATATAACCCTCGTCATTACATTGCCACCTTTTCTCAAAACCAGCATTTTTGGACGGAGTCAAAATAAAAAAACATTGTTCGACTTAGAGTTGGCGTTGTTATAAAGCAGCGGCGGTTGGTACACACATACTGCCGTTTGTGTGAGCCTTTATAGGTATATCTATATATAGATTGAAGTAAGTACGTTTGTGATTGGCTGACGTGGATGCATACCGACATGTGCACTAATATTTTGTATTGCCTCTATGCATTGTGTGCAAATAGCCATCACAGTTTATTGCCAACAATTTCCTGTTGGCTATAGTGGTCTAGTGGTTAGAGTGCGTGGCTCGGAGCTTTGAGATCCCGGTTCGAAACGCGGAGGGGGCATTTCGATTTTTGCAATTTATTTTTTATAATCAATTTTTACAGCAGACTACCACTAACCTAATATTCCTGGTTAATGTACTTCTTATTATACCCTACACCACACTGTGGTACAGGGTATTATAACTTTGTGCATTTGTTTGTAACACCCAAAAGGAGAAAAAATAGACCCATCGTTTATTATACCGATCGACTTAGAATCACTTTCTGAGTTGATTTAGCTATGTCCGTCTGTCCGTCTGTCTGTCTGTCTGTCCGTCTGTCTGTCTGTCCGTCTGTCCGTCTGTCTGTCTGTGCATGTATTCTTGTAATCAAAGTACAGGTCGCAATTATGGTCCGATCTCGACGAAACTTTACACACATCTTTTTTTTGGCCCAAGGACGATCCCTATTGAATTTGGTTAAAATCGGTTCAGATTTAGATATAGCCCCCATATATATGTTAGCCCCGATTTGACATGTAAGCGCTGTAAAAACTTTATTTTATATCCGATCAGTATGAAATTCGGCAGAAAGAGGTTTCTTATTATATGGATGAACACTATTAAATTTGGAAGAAATCGGTTCAGATTTAGATATAGCCCCCATATATATGTTACCCCCGATTTGACCTGTAAGCGCTGTAAAAACTTTATTTTATATCCGATCAGTGCGAAATTCGGCAGAAAGAGGTTTCTTATTACATGAAGGAATACTGCCAAATTTGGAGAAAATCGGTTCAGATTTAGATATAGCTCCCATATATATGTTACCCCCGATTTGACATGTAAGCGCTGTAGAGACTGTATTTTATATCCGATCAGTACGAAATTCGACAGAAGGAGGTCTTTTTACATCAATAAGTATTCAGGGAAGATCGGTTCAGATTTACATTAAAGCTCCAATATGTTCCTCCTGATTTTACTCCGATCATTAAAATTTTCCAGAAAGATGTTTCTCACTTTAGGAACGAATATTGCTTAATTTAGCGATTATCGTTTCAGAATTAGAATACGTTTCTACCCATTTACCAATTATTCCAAATTATTATGGCAATGACCCTTATCGCATTGTTAGGGAGGTGTAGGGTATTATATAGTCGGCCCCGCCCGACTTTCTGACTTTCCTTACTGGTTTTTTTTTTAAATTGTTTAATTCAAAAAAACATAGGAATTGTAACATACTTACAGAAAGCGTGATCATTTTAAGTTTTGGAAAAGACTTTTATTCTATTACTAGCGGACCCGGCGAACTTCGCCTCGCCCCAATTTAACGCCTTCAGATAAACTCCAGAGTGATAATAAAACACAGATAGTTAAAATTTTAATGCGATTTGTTTAAAAGGAATCGAAATCAGTAGAGAGTAGGGTTGCCAGACACCGTATTCGAAAAGTCGGGATAACCGATACTTAAAAGCGGGATTTGTCGGGACAAATAAAAAGATAATATTTTATTGGTTTTGACATTTTAAAAAAGCTCATTACAGTTTCAATAAAAGTCTAACATAAGAATATTCAAAATAACTTATATACACTATAGGTCAATATTAACAAATACTTTCTTTGTGTTATTCTTCACGAAATTCGCATTTACTTTAAAACAGTTGGATGTAAACAATACATGCTGAAAAAATCGCTTCGGTAGTATATTGTCCCAAACATATTCGGCTTGAAACATATATATGTTTATGGTACACTCTAAACAAATAATATTTGGTACACACAAAAATTTTGTATTTGGGAAGATGTTATTCTAAACAAATATTTGTTTGCATCCCAATGTGACTGTTATTTCCGAAACAAATATTTATTTGCATTAAGTATTCATAAAATACATAAATTGTTTTAAATTTTTCTGTAATTCAAATTTAAATTTTTAGAAATGTTTAATGTTCGTAAAGTAATAATTGAAATCGTAAAATCTTAGATCAATATAAAGTACATAGAGTATTGACAACTAATGATGGCTTGGAATACTCAGACATTTTAAATGATTGATTTAAAAAGGAGTTATTGCTGCATATGGCATCATAACTGGGAGGTACAATTCGAAGCCAAGAATAAATTAAAACTGAAATTCGAAAAAGGCAGCAAAAGTTTTGGAAATATTTTTTAAATAAAATATATTTGGAAAAATTCTTAAATAATAATTTTATTTATATTTAAACACATATTTTATTTGAGAAATTTAGTTTGCAAATATTATTTGTTCAAAAATAATAATATATGCGTTCCAAATATTTTATATTGATTTTCAAATAAAATTTTTTTGCAAAGAAATATAAAATATTTAAAAATTGGTGTTCCAAATATATTTTGTTTCGATTCAAACATATCGAAAAAGCCGATTTTGCCCCGTGTAGCTTCTATAGGGCTTAAGGGCCAATTAGGACGAAACATATATATGGGATATAAATCTAAATCTGAACCGATTTTCGTCAAATTGAGCAAAGTTGTTCTCTGGATAAGAAACTCTACCATGCTAAATTTAAAAACAATTGCACGTAAAATAAAGTGACGGAAAAATTACAAATGTACATAACAAGTACATATGAAAATAGCATTTTCTTGTACTTTCTTTATTATTTTTTTTTACTGCGCTTTTATTTTCCATAGTGTAGAGAGTAAATGGAAAAAAGTCGGGATTTCCCCCCTAAATTACTTCAATAATCGGGACTCTGTAAATACGCGAAAAGTCGGGAAAATCCCGACGAATCCCGACCGTCTGGCAACCCTAGTAGAGAGCGATGTGATAAACAACGAAGACAGAAGACAGGCAACGTACAGATGACCGTGCGAAAAACAGGGAAATTCGAGATTAATTCCACAGACTTCCTACGATTTGTCTTGAGATTTATTGATTGTCATCGTAAAAGCCAATCGTACAGGGAACTGAATCCACTTGAATTGGAATGAAAGATCAGTTGGAATAATCGGAATTCGTGGGATAAGGACTTCCTCTCCTTTGAATTTTCCCTTGATGATCGTCGCCTGAATCACATTGTCCATCAGTTTCATAATGGACAACCGCGAACTATGCACAATTTCGGATGATTCAGATTCCGCAACATGATTATGATCGATTCCACCTTCAGCTGTAAATTATGCGGCGGAGCTCCTGGCACATCAAGCGAGTTCGATTTTACTTTGAATAATAAAATTCATGCTATCGACGTCCTTATTCTTCGCTGCTAATATTGCCCGTTCACTAATCTAATCGAGATTTGGAAACACTTTGGTGATGAGTTCCTCGTTCGACGATGTGAACTCGCAAAAATTTGCCGGGAACAATATCAATGCAGTGGAAACATCAACAGTAATTTGGCCATTGCCAAGCGCCAACAGTTGTTTCGAGAATTCAAGAGCCGATGAGTCGTTCTGCAACGCGACTCTCATGTTCGTGGTCAATTTCAACTTCTTGACATGCCGCCACAAAGACCACGATTTCAGGCATGCATTAATTTCATCGGCAGTAGATTTCGGGATGACGGGAAGCGTTTGACGAAAATCTCCGGAGAGCAATATCATAGACTCACCAAATTGTCTCAAATCACGTCGTAAATCCTTCATCGTTCGGTCAACTGCCTCCAGAACTCGTTTATGCGCCATCGTGCATTCATCCGAAATTATGATTTTGCAGTGCCCGCAATCCAATAAGATAACCTTACCTCTTATACTCAAACTTATTATCTGAAAAAATTTTCGAACTGATAAATATCGCGTTGAATTTTAATTGATCGTAATGCTTGTACCGTTTGTCGATGTGATACGCGAAATCAGTGTAACAATACGCAAAACTCGAATGAATTGCAGCAAGAAAAATAGCACATACTCGTACATATGTTTAATAGAAAACTTTTTTGTTTAATAGAAAATTAATAAAAAAAATTGGATTCAAAAAGAGAGTAGTAGATAGGAACAGTAGGAATCTCGCAAGAAATAGCAATTTTCGATTTTCCCAATTTTCCGACTTTTCCGGAGGGTTTTCCCAAAATTTTCTTTCGTAACAACCTTCTCCAGGCAAATACGAAGAACTGAAAAAAAAATTGAGCCAAATCGGTCCAGCCGTTCTGACGTGATGCCATTACACAGATGGACCGTTTCATTTTTATATATATGTATAAGATTAATTTTTGAGAATTATGTCGATTTCTGGTGTAAATAGATCACTATACTAGGGAAATTAAGCCAATTTCAGAAAAATATGTGATTTGTTTTTTTTCTCAAAAAAATCGTTTTTATGGTCGAACAAACCATAAAAAATAGGGAAAAGTTGTCTGTTCCATTTTTTGAAGCTATTATCTTAACGAAGAGAATAATGACTATTTGAAAATCTATGGATAAATGAAGAAATTATACTCCTTCTCCTTTCAACAAATTCATGTTTTTATAATCAAACATTGTGAACGAGGCATCGCAGGAGTGACCTAACAGACCACAAGTATATTGTCGGAATTTCGTTTCGGGCAATTTTAAGCCATTTGAGCAATGTCCGTCTGTCTGGCTGGTGCGCACGATAATTTTCGGAATGAGTAACCGATTGACTTCAAATTTGGTATGTGTTTTTTATTCCACTCCTTCTAGTACCTCCCCATAAAGCGTCAAAATTCAGTGAAATATTGGTTCTTTAATATCTTATATACTACTTATCAGAATCTTTCAATCATTTCCACACATAGTATTATTTTCTCGATAGCTAACTCCTTGAAAAAAATGGGCGAAGTTACCACGGCTTCTTAGGTACCTCCACATTTTGTGTGGGAAATTCCAAACGGGGCATGACAATACCGCCATTTGTCAATGGAATGTCGGTAATATAAATCACTGCACAAAATTTCAAGTACATATTTGTATGCACTGGTATTAAAGTTATAAGCCGTTAACTTTTTGTTCAAAATGATCCATTTATGTGGGAGGTACCCAAAGTTATAGTGAAAATGAGTGTTAGTCGAACTTAAAATCAAAATTATAACCAAAGTGATTTTATAGTCAAATGTAAATATGGATATTATAGTATGATTTTTACGGATTAAGCAAAATGGTGACCAGATCAAATCCTTTTGTCTGTCTGGTTGGTGCGCACGATAACTTTCGACAGGATTAACCGATTGACTTCAATTTAGTATGTGTCAATATTTTTTTCTATCTCAGGCTAAGGTCGAAGATGGACTATGTTGGTTCACTCCTTCGAGTGCCTCCCTTACGAAGTCAAAATTTAAATACTGATTATCTCATAACTTCTATACTACTACTCAGAATCATTCACACTTCCACATATAGTATTAGTTTCTTGGTCGCTATCATCTTGAGAAAAATGGTCGAAGTTGCCACGCCCTTTTTGATACCTCCCATACAAAAGTACCATTTTGCAGAAAAAGTTAACGAATTATAACTTTGATTCCAGTCCGTACAAATACTTGACATTTTGAAAAGTGTAATGCTTTTATAGTACCCGCAGTCCCGTAAACAATGGACGTTGTTGCCACGCCCCTTTTGGTACCTTTCATACAAATGGATCATTTTGCACAAAAAGTTAACTGTTTATAACTTTGATTCCAGTCTATACAAATACTTAAAATGGTGTGGAGTGTAATGCCTTTACTGTACCTAAACAAAATATGATTTTTTTAATTTCCCTATTTTTATTATATAATATTTATACATTTATCCCTAAACTTTTTGCAAGTGTAAAAGTGTAACTTTTGCTTTAAAAAAGTGTAACAAAAATTTTTTGGCGAATTTTTTTCTAGTTTTATGGTGTTCATCGCGCAGCAAAAAACGCTTTTTTAATAAAAAATCTAATTTTTTCTAATTGTTTTAACGACAGTTACTAAAAAATATAGTCCAAATACTAAAGGTAACTTCCATGAAAATTGGAATTACAAAAAAAAACTTTACCATAACAAAAATGTTGTTTTGGTTTCATAAAATAGTCTGCCTTAATAAATACAAAAAAAGTTTTTCGGGCAAAAAAATAAATGTTTTTGCATATAGTGTAATCAATGTATGTAGGCACTATCATCATTTCCATGTAAATGCAAACGTTCTTCGATTAAGCCAGATAGTGGTAACTAGATCAAATCACAGACCCGGAAAAAATATTTATTTTCTAAGTCCAGATTCACACGAGACCATTTTTTCCAAGCAAGTGTCAAAGTTTGTAGGAGAGAGAGAGGCAGGCGAAAGAGCTCTCTCCCCTACAAACTTTGACACTTGACTGGAAAAAATTGTCTCATTTGAATAAGGACTTATTATTATGTTTTCAGAAAAGAAAAATATTTTTATTACTTTTTTTACGAAAGTATGTTTTAGTAGAATATATTAGAAATGCCCAAATAAGCAAAAAACTAAATAATTAAAAAAAAATAATTAAGCAAATTAGTCAACAAATTGGCCACTTCGTGGATTTAGCAAAGTGGCGGCCAAATCAAATCCCAGCCGGGCAGAAATAATTGGAATCATATGCGAATCGACAAATTCGGGTTTTTTTTTAAATATTTTTTAATAAAGTACAATTAAATACTTAGTAAAAACCTAAATAAACAAATATGTTTTTTATTTACTTATTTTTTTAAGAAAATATATTTTAATTAAATATATTAGAAACAATTGAGCAAAAATATGAACAATTAGGAAAACTAATTAATTAAGCAAATTACCCACCAAACCGAAAAATTTGTGGTTGATGGTTATTTCTACTGCCCCAAGCTTAAACGAAAAGTTCCGACCGACTTATGTATGAATTGGGCATAAAAATCCGAAATTCTAAAATGTTGGTCTGAGCATACAATAAGCAAAGAATCATATGCGACTTGACTAATTTGTGGATTAAGCAAAATGGTGACCAGATCGAATCCCAGCTAGGACAGAAACAAATTTTATTTAATTATTTTTCAAATAATTTATATTTTTTAATTAAATACAATCTATATTAATTAGAAATGAACAATTAAAGACTTATTAAAAACATATATAACTATGCAACAAATTTTTTGTCGAATAGCCATTCATAACATTTTCTGAGGTAAAATAGTTTTCTAAACACGAAACAAAATATTTAAAAAAATGGTATTTTTAATTTTTCTTTCAAATTCCCATTTTCTTGGAAAGTGGCATTAATATTTGGACCATATTTTTGTAAGTATATGCTCGATAATGACACATTCACGTGGAAACAGAATTTTAGTACTGTCGTTAAAACTATTAGAAAAAAGATTTTTTTAAGAAAAAACGTTGAAAATCTAGCTTCCTAACGAAGAAAACATTGCCTAGTTGAATAAATGTAGAAATTATTTTACTTTTGGAAGAAATAAGAGAATTTCAATATAATCCGTTGTTTATACTCCCACTATTATGAACAAGGGTATATCAAATGCTGCGGGCCAAAAGGGTAACACATCGATGTACAGACCTAAGAGAGCCTAAGAATATTTGGCGGAAATCCATTTTGGGTCATTTGAAGTCGTTTCAACAATGTCTGGTTTGTGCGCACGATAACTTTTGACAGGATTAACCGATTGACTTGAATTTAGTATGTGTCAATATTTTTTTCTATCTCAGGCTAAGGTCGAAGATGGACTATGTTGGTGCACTCCTTCGAGTATATCCCCCACGAATGGTCAAAATTTAGTGAAATAGTGATTATCTCATGACTTCTATACTACTACCCAGAATCTTTCACAATTTCACACAAAGTATTCGTTTCATTTCATTTATTTCGTACAAACTTGTAATTCAAAGCCGTCCGGCCAATTAAACATAAATTACAATATGCATATACATACATAACTAAGCTTTTTAACCAAGAGTAAAAAACTACTCATTGGTCGTTACTCCTACTACTCTTGGTCGTTATAATCATGAGAAAAATGGGCGAAGTTGCCACGCTCCTTTTGGTACTTCCCATACAAATGGACCATTTTGCACAAAAAGTAAACGGCTTATAACTTGGATTCCAGTCCATAAAAATATTTAACATTTTGTGCAGTGTGATACCTTTACAGTATCTACAGTCCCGTAAAAAAATAACGTTATAGCCATAGCCCATTTGCTACCTTCCATACAAATGGACCATTTGGCACAAAAAGTTAACTGCTTATAACTTTGATTCCACCTATACAAATACTATAGGGTCGTTTCTGCTACGTCCCAAAAAATGTATGTGCATATGTTTGTAACACCCAAAAGGAGGTGAGATAGACCCATCGATTATTATACCGATCGACTTAGAATCACTTTTTGCGTTAATTTAGCTATGTCCGTCTGTCTGTGCATGTATTCTTGTAATCAATGTGCAGGTCGCAATTATGGTCCGATCTCAACGAAACTTTGCACATATGTTTCTTTTGGCTCAAGGACGATCACTATTGAATTTGGTTAAAGTCGGTTCAGATTTACATATAGCTCCCGATTTGGCATATATGAACTGCGATCTGTATACAAATTGACAGAGAGAAGTCTCTAGATACACTTAGAGACAATATTAAATTTGGGGGAAATCGGTTCAGATTTAGATATAGCACCCATATATATGTTACCCCCGATTTGCAATGTAAGCGCTGTAGAAACTCTATTTTATATTGGATCGGTAGGAAACTTGGCAGGAAGAGGTTTCCTATTACATGAATTAACACTGCTAATTTTGGGGGAAATTGGTTCAGATTTAGGTATAGCCCCCATATATATATTACCCCCGCTTTGACATTTAAGTGATGTAGAAACTGTATTTTACATCCGATCAGTACGAAATTGGGCTGAAAGAGGCTTCTTATTACATGAATGAACACAGCCAAATTTGGGTAAAATATATACGTAACCCCCGACCAGTACGAAATTCGGCAGAAAGGGGTTTCTTATTACTTCAATGAACACATATACATATGTTCCTCGTATGCCCATATATATGGTATCAAAGCGCTATAGAAGTTGCACTTTACTTCCGAGCATTAAAAAATTTGGCAGAAAGAACGAATACTTCAAAATTTGGGGGAAATCGGTACAGATTTATATGTAGCTCCCATATATTTGTTCCTTCCTACTTAGTATTTAAGTGCTATTATATAATTTGGCAGAAATTAGGTTTGTGATCCAAGTTTATGAAAATCTGTTTAGATTATATATAATCACATCTATTCCGATTCTTGATCTATTAAAGAACACTGCGCATTTTAACTGAAACGTAACCAATTCTTCCAAATTATTATCGCAATGCCCCTTTTTGCATTGTAAGGGAGGTGCAGCGTATTATATAGTCGGCCCCGCCCGACTTTCTGTCTTTCCTTTCTGCCATAGAGACCACAAATGTCAACGGATCGGGCTGAAAATTGGTAACTGGGATTTATTTATACCAGGAACCAGTGCTGCCAGAATTAGACCGAATTTTGACAATATATATAATTTTGCCCACATTTTTATATCACAAAAAATAGTCATTTCGGGGCAAAAATCGTCATGTCCTATTTTTTGGCTCTAAAAATCGTCAAAATGGCGATAAATCGTCATTTCTGGCAACACTGCCCGGAACCCTTCACACGAACAACGGTAGCCATAGGTCCAAGTTTTGATATACCCCCATACAAAGGTCCCTCCAAATTTGACTTCCTAACGCCACAAAAACCACAAATTTCAACGAATCGGGATGAAATTTGGTAAGATGACTTTATTTGTGCCCGAAACCATTCACATGCTATCCATGGTGGAGGGTATACAATTAATAATATAATAATAAATTGTTTTTGTTTATTTTCTTTCAAAATGTGAATCACAAACAATTTTGCCTAGTTAAAATTGTTATCCGTAACATGTTTTTAGCCCCATTTTCATTACCGGGATAAGAGGGTTGTTTAAAGGTATATAAGTTTATTTCCAGTAGGAACGAGGCCGACTATATAATACCCTACATCTTCCTAACAATGCAAAAAGGGGCATTGCGATAATAACTTGGAATAATTGGTTTCGTTTCAGTTAAATGTACATTCTTTCATAGATCAAGATATACAGTTTCTACAGCGCTTACATATCAAATCGGGTAACGTATATAAGGGGGCTATATCTACATCCGTACCGATTTTCCTCAAATTTAGTAATGTCTCTAAATATAGCAAGACATATAAAAATTTCAGTTTTTATACAGATCGGATAAAAAATATTGCTTATACAGTGCATACATGCCAAATCGGAGGTACATATAGGTATATGGGAGCTATATGTAAATCTGAACCGATATAAACTATATTCAATAGGGATCGTCCTTGTGCAAGGTTTCGTTAAGATCGGACCATAATTGCGACCTGTGCTTTGATTACAAGAATACATACACAGACGGATATAGCTAAATCTACTCGGGAAGTGATTCTAAGTCGATCGGTATAATAAACGATTGGTCTATCTCATATCCTTTTGGGTGTTATAAACAAATGCACAACGTTATAATACCCTGTACCACAGTGTGGTGTAGGGAATAAAAACGTATTTTTAATTAAGCACAGTGGTGAACAATTCGAATCTTAGCAAGGGAAGAAAAAGTATGTTTTTTATTTACTTATTTTTTTAAGCAAATATGTTTTAATTTAAAAAATAATAAATACATTAAAAATAAACAATTGGGCAAACATCTAAATAATTAAGAAAACAAATTACTTAAGCAAACAAGTAACCAAACCTACCAATACGTGGTTGATGGTTATTTCGATATACATATTTCTATTGCCCCCAAGCTTAAACGAAAAGTTTCGACCCATGACTTTTTGGGATGCCAAGGGTAGTAAATAATACAGAAATGCTGAAATTTTGGTCTGAGCGTACAATAAGCAAATAATCATATGGTATCATAATATTACCAAAAAGTCTACCAGAAAAGATCTAATGGGCTTAATATTTCTCCCTGTGGCCGTATGGAAAATTCTGTTAGATATTCATATGTATCAGCGGAAAGCACTTTTCGAGAGCTACTGAATGGTAAAAAACAATTAAAATACATAAATTGACATATAAATAAAAAATAAAAACGCATCGAGCCGGGGATCGAACCAGGGGACTCTGCAGCCTAACTCGGATGTTCTAACCAACGGACCACATCCACTCCGTGCTGCGCCTAGCGCCAGCAAAGAAATGGGTTGCTTTTGCTAAGACTGATACGAGTGACTAAATACAAACAAATGTTGACTACACATACCTACTCATATGTAACTGTTTTTTAGCAGAAATGTGATTCGTTGACATTGCTGTTCACATAATTTGTTGTTTGTTTCAAAAAATCTGTGGTGGTGGAAAAATACATTGATATTGATGACAAAGAGAGACTTTATTTTATACAATTGTGTTATCGTGTATCGGTGGTGTACTATGGGTAAAAGTATAAAAAGAGCCAAACAGAATTAAATATATTTCTTATAAACCGCAATAGTTGAACTATGTATGGCAACACATCGTAAAAATATCGAAAAATTATAAAACGATAATTAACAATAAATACTAAAAACACATAACTATATTTGGTATTAAATAAGTAAGTATAAAGTGGCAAGTACTAAATTTTACGTCGGTATTGTACGACTAATAATACATTTGATCAGTGTATACCGCCGAATATGGATATGGATTTTTTGAAATTTTTTTATTCCGTCACTGTATGTAATATATTTATATAACAAACGAAATTTTGTAGAATAATTAAACGAAAAAAGCACCTTTACCACTTTTTCCATAAAAATTTAATTTTCTAAACACAATTATATTTCAAAACATTTTGCGGGAAAAAAATTAATCATTTTTCTAAAAAAATGTAAAATTTTGTAAAAAATAAAAAGTTTTTAAAATTTTCAAGAAAAATTCTATTCCAACAAAATTTTGTAGAAAAACGTAATTTTAATAAAATTTTGTAGAAACATTTTATTTCTTTGGCATTGTTAAGATAATATCAATTTCAAAGAAAATTTTGCAAAAAAACAATTCCTGTGAAATTTTTTTGTTGAACAGTTAATTGTCCGAATTTTTTAGAAAATTTTCATTCAGTTTTTTAAGGATGTCAATTTCAACGACATTTTGAAATTGATTTGTACTTTTGATGAAATTTTTAAGAACAATTCAAATTTTGTTGAACTATTATATGCAATTTTTTTTTAGAAAATTTCCATTTCCTGGTCGAATTCAATATCAACGTAGTTTTGTAGAATAACGAATTTTTGAGGAAATTTTGATGAAAATTAAACACCGAAGAAATTTAAAAAATACAGTTTTAGAAATTTTTTAGAAAAATTCAATTTAACGAAGAATTTTTAGAATTGTAATTGTACAAGAAAAACTACATTTTACCCATTTTTCTATTAAAAAATTTAAAATTTTTGTAAAAGAACTGAATTTTTAGGAAATTTTCAAGCAAAATGCTTTTTTGTAAAAAAATTCAGTATAACAAAATTTTATAGAAAAATATTTATTCTACGGGATTTTTAAGATATAATCAATTTAAAAATAATTTTGCAAAAAACTTAGTTTCCGTGGAAATTTTTGGGTGAATTGTCAAAATTTTTTTTAAAAAAATTTCTTTTCATTTTTTTTAAATTAACCTATTCAAATTTTAAAGAAAAATAAAATTTCAATGACGTTTTGTAGACAAAATGAGTTTTTGAAATTTTAAGAAAATGTTACATCGACAAAAACTAAAAAAATGTAACATCTAATTTTAAGACATTTTGTGGAAAAATCAAAATTTTGTTGAAAAATTATCGATGAGACAACATTATAACAAGTAAGAAAGTTCAGTCGGGTAGGGTAAACAGACTTAATTATCCCCTCACCTTTTAGTCCCAAAAAATCGTATATAGACTGTATGTACTATAAAAACACTACACTGTACAAAATTTCAAGTATTTATAATCTCTAGTATAAAAGTTATAACCTGCTAACTTTTGGTGCAAATGATCCATTTGTGTGGGAAGTACCAAAAGTGGCGTGGAAACTTCGCCCATTTTTCCTGAGGTGTTAGGGAGTAATAAACTAATACTATATGTGGATTTTAAGAAGATTCGAGTAAGTAGTATAGAAGTTATTAAAGAATCAATATTTTTTCAATATACTTGGGGTCTTAAGTCATCCTTCGATGTGTTAAACTTTTGGTTCGAAGGAAATATATATATTTTATACATGTGAATAGATATGTCATCCATTTAGATACACCAATAATATTTAACCCTACAAATACAACATGATTAATATTATAATACAGAATGGATTTTGGTTTTATTATAATTTAAAAAAATACCAAATGCGAGGCGGAATTAAAGTTTACCTCGAGACAATAGCAAAAACATTTTTGAATTTTTTTCCGAGCCCGTGGAATCGGCCCAAAATCGTATTTTTTGTTTGTACCTCAATTGTCGTCAATGTTGTTCTCGAGTACCTCGTTTTTTCTACAAAATGCCTAATACTGAATGTTAATTTTTTTAAAAAAATTCGTAGGTCTTTGATTTTTAATTTTATTAAAGGATTAAAATATTTTTTTTCATGAAAGCTGTTTCTAAATTTATTTTTCACAAATATTCACATTCCTTAAAAAATTTAAATTTTTCTATAAAAAAAATGCTTAATAGCAATTTTGTAGAAAATTCCATTGAATCTTTCTACAAAACCTAAAATTATATGATAAAAAAAAAATTAGTAAAGGTGTTCTAAAATGGTTCTAAACATTTCGTTGATATTGCATTGTTCTTGAAAATATATATGCGGTATATATATACACACGTATTATTAATTATCCTTTTATAATTTTTCGATATTTTTACGATTTATTGCCCTACATAGTTCGCCTTTTGCAATTTATAAGAAATATATTGAATTCGGCTTGGCTTTTTTTAGACTTTTGCCCACAGTGCACCACCGATAAACGGCAACACAATTGTATAAAATATGGTCTTTGGCGTTTTCATCAATATCAATGTATTCCACCACCACAGTTTTTAGCTACAGACAAAAAATATCTGAACAGCAATATCAACGAATCACATTTCTGCAAACAAACAGTTACATATATGTAGGTATGTGTACTCAACATTTGTTTGTACTCCGTCACTTCTAGCAGTCTCAGGAAAATACAAGGCATTTCTTTGCTGCCAGTACATACGCGGTGGTCACGGTCCGTTGGTTAGAGCATCCGACCCAGGCCCCAGTGGCGCGGGTTCATTCCCCAGGCGCCCCGGTTTTTTTTACATGTTTACTTTTTCGTATTTACTTATTATTTGTATGTGAATTTCGTATTCTTAACTATTGTTAATACTATTTAACAATGTGTTAATACTATTTAAATGGGTATTTGCTAAAGGCATCGGTATGGATGTGATCTCAGCTCTTTACAGAGCATGCCCAACACAGGTTTTTGGCAATTATACCCTCACTTTAGTAATACGAAGGTATATATCATTTGCTACGGACCAAAAGTGTAACACATCGAAGGAGTGACCTAAGACCCTAAGTATGTTCGCTGGACAGGCCTGTGCGCAGGGGGGTGGTTTTAGGGGTTCAAATCCCCCCCAAAATGATTTGGAATTAAACTTTTTTACTATTTTTAATAATAACCAGTAAGGAAAGGCAGAAAGTCGGGCGGGGCCGACTATATAATACCCTACACCTCCCTAACAACGCGATAAGGGTCATTGCCATAATAATTTGGAATAATTGGTAAATGGGTAGAAACATATTATCTAATTCTGAAACGATAATCGCTAAATTAAGCAATATTCGTTCCTAAATTGAGAAACATCTTTCTGGAAAATTTTAATGATCGGAAGTAAAGTACAACTTCTATAGCGGTTTGATACCAAATCAGGAGGAACAATCAATATAAATCTGAACCGATCTTCCCTGAATACTCATTTCGTACTGATCGCATATAAAATACAGTCTCTACAGCGCTTACATGTCAAATCGGGGGTAACGTATATATGGGGCCTATATCTAAACCTGAACCCATTTCTTCCAAATTTAACAGTGTTCATTCATATAATAAGAAACCTCTTTCTGCCGAATTTCATACTGATCGGATATAAAATTACATTTTTACAGCGCTTACAAGTCAAATCGGGGGTAACGTATATATGAGGGCTATATCTAAATCTGAACCGATTTTCTCCGAATTTAGCAGTATTCCTTCATGTAATAAGAAACCTCTTTCTGCCAAATTTTGCACTGATCGGATATAAAATACAGTTTTTACAGCGCTTAAATGTCAAATCGGGGGTAACATATATATGGGGGCTATATCTGAATCTGAACCGATTTTCTCCGAATTTAGCAGTATTCCTTCATGTAATAAGAAACCTATCTTTGCCGAATTTCGCACTGATCGGATATAAAATAACATTTTTACAGCGCTTATATGTCAAATCGGGGGTAATGTATATATGGGGGCTATATCTAAATCTGAACCGATTTCTTCCAAATTTAACAGAGTTCATTCATGTAATAAGAAACCTTTTCCTGCCGAATTTCATACTGATCGGATATAAAATAAAGTTTTTACAGCGCTTACATGTCAAATCGGGGCTAACATATATATGGGGGCTATATCTAAATCTGAACCGATTTTAACCAAATTCAATAGGGATCGTCCTTGGGCCAAAAAAAAGATATGTGTAAAGTTTCGTCGAGATCGAACCATAATTGCTACCTGTACTTTGATTACAAGAATACATGCACAGACGGACAGACAGACGGACATAGCTAAATCGACTCAGAAAGTGATTCTAAGTCGATCGGTATAATAAACGATGGGTCTATTTCTTCTCCTTTTGGGTGTTACAAACAAATGCACAAAGTTATAATACCCTGTACCACAGTGTGGTGTAGGGTATAAAAATTGGGTATCATATGTGAAAACCCCCAAAACAAAATCCTGCGCACGGCCTTGTCAGCGGATATCCGTTTTGGGTCATTTTAAGTAGAATGAGAAATGTCCGTCCGTCTGTCTGTCTGCTGGCTGGTGCTCACGATAACTCTCGAAAAGAGTAAACGATTGACTTTAAATTTGGTATGTGGTAATATTTGTTCTATCTCCGGCTAAGTTCGAAGATGGGCCATATTGGTCCAGTCCTTCTAGTACCTCCTCACAAAGGGTTACAATGTGGTGAAATATTGATTCTTCAAAAACTTATATACTACTTATTCGAATCTTCTGAAATTTCACACTTAGTATTAGTTTATTAGTCGCTATCACCTCGAGAAAAATGGGCGAAGTTGCCACGCCCCTTTTGGTACCTCCCACACATATGCACCATTTTGCACCAAAAGTTAACGGCTTATAAAATGTATACCTGTTCATAAAAACACTTAAAATTTTGTCCAGTGTAATGCTTTTATAGTATCTACAGTCCAGTGGGCGTTATCGCCACGGCACTTTTGGTGCCTCCCACACAAAGGTTCCATTTTGCACCAAAAGTTAACAGCTTATAACATTAATACCAGTGTATAACAATACTTAAAATTTTGTACAGTCTAATGATTTTATAGTACCTACAGTCCAATGAAAAATGGACGTAATTGCCACGCCCCTTTTTGTACCTCCCAAACAACGGTACAATTTTGCACTAAAAGTTAAGAGCTTACAGCGTGAGTACCAATGCACGAAAATACAACGATATTTTGCACAGTGTAACGCTTTTGAAGTACTTATAGCTCTGTGAAAAATGGGCGTTATCACCACGCCCCTTTTTGTACCTCCCACACAAACTGGCTATATCATTATCTCATAACGTTAATATACTAGTGCACATAAACGCTTTTGTTTTATTTAACCATTATATATGAGTACACACCACTGATATACATATCGATATCATAGTATAGAAAGGCCCCAACTCATGAAAACATAAGTTTTCGGGAGGAGGAAAAAACTTAATAAAAATTGATTAGCTGATTTTGCAAATACTTGTCAAAGGCGAATCTTAATAAATATACGACACCTGTTTAGCGTGATATTTCTTTAATTGTTTTGATTTTTAACAATTTAAATGATATAGGACTTTTTCATATCATTTTTTTGAAAGAAAAAATGTGTTGGGGCTTTTTTTAACATTAAATTTTGATGGAAAAACATGGGTTTTCTAGTTTAAAAGGCGCAAATACATATGTCTAAATAATAAGAAAATAAGTGAATGCTATGACATAACATGTATTACGGGTGTTTATAAGGTAAATTGTCGTAAAAAGAATGACAGTCCTTAGTTAACTAAAGCTACAAAGCCTCCATCAGTCTCATCCCACACGTACTTTTCAGATTAATGAGTTATCATATTATATATGGTAAAATTATGAACCTTTAATTTCATTTTATAATATGCGGCGTTTGCATTTAATTGCGGTATTAGTTTCACCGCTTGCATATCTATTCAAAAAAACAGCACATAACCCGGTTCCAGCATGTAGTAAATCATTATGCTTCTCTTCGCGCATCTTTTCTATTTCTATTCCGTGCTTCATATAGATTTCATCCGATATATTTTTTGCTTTATATGATACACACATGTCAAACTCATCTTTCCTAGGTTAAAATATTACGTAATTTGATTCCTTCATCACATTTGAAAAAATAGGATATGATAAATTTGTTAACACATTTACTTTTGATGATGCACATTCGATCTCGTAAAGTTTGCAAATCTCTGGAATGGATGAAAATGGATGTTCAAAATACAATTTCTTGGTTTTCTCTCTGCAGTAATGCGACTCTAACTTTGGCAATTCGTCAACCCATTTTTGAAGAAATGCATGTCTTTCTCTATTAAGCATACCTTGTTTAGAAGACCGATTGGATTCCAAGCAAGCTTTGGCGTATTTGTCGGGACTCGAAACCGTACCATGTTTTTTCTGAGCCCTAAACCAATTTCGAAGCATTTTTTCCTTCAGTCTTAAAGTAGACAACATTGAGCGACAGTCTTACAATCGCAGAAAATTGTATCGTAAGAAAAATACGTTGGATTGTTCCCTTGTGGAATTTTCGACTAGATGCTGTTTCTTCTATTTCACAGATACAAGACTTATCACATACTGACGTTTCTGCAACCACGACATATCGTCGGCTTAATGCTATTTTGGTGCATACGCCATTTTTGTGTTTTTTGAGTTAGGAGTTGATAATATGGGTTCCAAGCATGCTCTTTCAGAATCTGCAATCATTTTTTTCCTATCTCGCCTAGTTTTCGAGATATTGGTAGGGTAAATTTGTTTTACTCTGAATAACGGGAAACAATTTCGATATTTTTGTTCTATGTCTCCATTTTTCTATCGCCCTATATTTTTCACTCAGTATTTTACGTTCTTTCGATCACAATATGTAAATTAGTGTCCTTTCATATCGACACTTTTTGTGGTCCATGTAATACAAGTACGAAAAAATGTTAAAATAAAAATGGATATGGACCAAAATTCCAAGTACAAAAATTGTTATAACTTGCTTGTTTTTGGATAGAAATGCATGAGAATCATAAAAACACTGTTGGGAACCCTGTGAAATAAAAAGTGTGTAACTCTTCAGTCCCGTTGTTACTCAAACAATAAATTGCGTCCGATCATACAAAATGGCGTATGGAACAAAATAGCATTGAGCCGACGATATCCCAAAATTACTTAAAAATTTACTTTCTTATAGCTTCACTAAAATTGGAACAAAATCTCATCGAGCTTTTTTCACAAAACTTTGATTTGCAGGTTGAACCCAATTGTCTGGCTGCCTCTCGGCAAATATGGTTGTCTGCGGTTCCAGAGTATTCTCCGCCTTTCATTCGGTTCACATTTATTTTCCACTCGGACATCTTTGGAGTAAATCTTCTTGTACGCACATTACCTAATTTTTCTGCATCAGCAGACATTTCCGCTTCAAAATCCATTCTTTTTATCTGCGTTTTACTTTTAGTATTAAAATTATATTCGGAATGACAAAATATGAAAAATACACGAAAAATCAACAAATCAATCTGAGCACAC
Organism: Eudasyphora cyanicolor; assembly: GCA_963930755.1. NCBI lineage: Eukaryota > Metazoa > Arthropoda > Insecta > Diptera > Muscidae > Eudasyphora > Eudasyphora cyanicolor. Next base: position 158,630,291 of record OZ005734.1, read on the forward strand.
TACTTGTGTGAACGAATGATTTAGGGCTTTTTCTTTTTATACCCTACACCACTCTGTGGTACAGGGTATTATAAGTTTGTTTCACTGCAGATGTTTGTAACACCTGAAAATACTACAGCTAGACCCACCTTAAAGTATACCGATCGACTCAGAATCACTAGCTGAGTCGATTTAAGCATGTCCGTCCGTCCGTCCGTCCGTCCGTCTGTGGATGTAAAGTTGTTCGTCGACTACAGATCGCAATTTCACTCCGATCGTTCTGAAATTTTGCAGTTTAGAGTACTTCGCAGCTGTTAAGATCGCTATTGAATTTGGTTGAAATCGGTTCAGATTTAGATATAGCTCCCATATATATCTTTCGTCCGATTTGGCCCTTTAGTCCTATAGAAGCTGTATTTTACATCCAATCGCTTTGTTATTTAGAATGGTAGAGTTTCTTGATCCATGAACCAACATTGCCGAATTTGAAGAAAATCGGTTAAGATTTAGCTATAGCTCCCATATATATGTTTCGTCCGATTTGGCCCTTTAGTCCTATAGAAGCTGTATTTTACATCCAATCGTTTTGAAATTTAGAATGGTAGAGTTTCTTGATCCATTAACCAACATTGCCGAATTTGAAGAAAATCGGTTAAGATTTAGCTATAGCTCCCATATATATGTTTCGTCCGATTTGGACCTTTAGTCCTATAAAAGCTGTATTTTACATCCAATCGTTTTGAAATTTAGAATGGTAGAGTTTCTTGATCCACGAACCAACATTGCCGAATTTGAAGAAAATCGGTTCAGATTTAGCTATAGCTCCCATATATATGTTTCGTCCGATTTGGCCCTTTAGTCCTATAGAACCTGTATTTTACATGCAATCGTTTTGAAATTTAGAATGGTAGAGTTTCTTGATCCATGAACCAACATTGCCGAATTTGAAGAAAATCGGTTAAGATTTAGCTATAGCTCCCATATATATGTTTCGTCCGATTTTCCTCTTTAGTCCTGTAGAAGCTGTATTTTACATCCAATCATTTTGAAATTTAGAATGGTAGAGTTTCTTGATCCATGAACCAACACTACCGAATTTGAAGAAAATCGGTTAAGATTTAACTATAGCTCCCATAAATATGTTTCGTCCGATTTGGACCTTTAGTCATATAAAAGCTGTATTTTACATCCAATCGTTTTGAAATTTAGAATGGTAGAGTTTCTTGATCCATGAACCAACATTGCCGAATTTGAAGAAAATCGGTTAAGATTTAGCTATAGCTCCCATATATATGTTCCATCCGATTTGGCTCTTTAGATCCAATCGTTTTTATACCCTACACCACACTGTGGTACAGGGTATTATTTAAGTATAAAATGTCCCAAAAGTAAATTTATGTAAACAATTTATACATGAATTACAAAATTTATATATCACAGTTATTCAATATTACGAGAGTGGTGTAGGGTATTATATAGTCGGCCCCGCCCGACTTTAGCCTTTCCATACTGGTTTGAATATGAGTTGAGGACTTTCTGTTTTAATTTTTTCTGGGGTATGAGTTAGGGCTTTTCGTTTTTGTGTATAACATTGCGAGTTTTCATAAAATGTATCTGAATTTTCTCTGGGAGGTGTATTAAGTGTTGGAATCAACAAAAAACGCGATTTCCAAAAATCGTTAGTTGGGGCTTTTCTATACTATGGTAACGATATATGGTGTGTCAGGCCCGTGCGCAGGGGGGTGGTTTTAGGCGTTGAAACCTCCACCCACCCCCAAAATGATTTGGAATTAAACATTTTTCCTATTTTTAATAATAAAAATTGTGAGTTTTCATAAAATGTATCTGAATTTTCTCTGGGAGGTGTATTAAGTGTTGGAATCAACAAAAAACGCGATTTCCAAAAATCGTTAGTTGGGGCTTTTCTATACTATGGTAACGATAAATGGTGTGTCAGGCCCGTGCGCAGGGGGGTGGTTTTAGGCGTTGAAACCTCCACCCACCCCCAAAATGATTTGGAATTAAACATTTTTCCTATTTTTAATAATAAAAATTGTTTATCATATGTGATAAAGTATAGTTAAAAGTGTCTCTGCTAGTTAAATTAGAAATTTATCTTGACACGCATCATTATATACATACCTACCTACGTAGAGTAATAATTCTAACCGATGTGTCTCATTTTCAATATGGTCAACTGTGAGCTGGAAAAATGGCCCAAAAGTCGATATTGGAACTCCGACCTGCTAAATATATTTTTTGTATCTGAACTCCTTGGACCATTTCTGTGTGAAGTATTATTAGAACATTTTCCGCGGTTCGCACGTTGTACTGCATTACTTTCCTCAAGACTCACTTCCTGAGTCGATTTAACCAGGTCCGTCTGTCCGTCCGTCCGTCTGTAGATGTATCGTTGTAATCAAAGTACAGGTCGTACTTATGGTCCGATTGTTTTTGTTATTACATTAATGAACATAGCCAAATTCGGGGAAAATCGGTTCAGATTTAGATATAGTCCTCATATATATGTTAGCCCCGATTTGACATGTAAGCGCTGTAGAAACCGTATTTTATATCCGGTCAGTAAGAAATTCGGCAGAGAGTTTTTATTACATGCCAAATTCGGGGGAAATCGGTTCAGATTCAAATATAGTCCCCATATATATGTTGCACCCAATTTGACATGTAAGCGATGTAGAAACCGTATTTTATTTCCGATCAGTACGAAATTCGGCACTTTTTTATTACATGCCAAATTCGGTGATAATCGGTCCAGATTTGGATATAGCCCTCATATATACATATTGTTTAGGAGTCGGTTTTTTGAGTTCAATTTGCCTTTCGAAAAAAGAACGCTTAATTTTTAATTTTTTCACAATTCAAAGGGTTTTATTGTAATTCAATATTTCTTTTCGATTTGTGTAAAATATGTACATGAGTGTGTGTGTAAATGTAAGTGGCGTATGTTTAACTAACTCTGTTTTCAATTTATTCACAAATTCATTTCATTTAAATGTATAAACTTGGGTCGTTTTTGTTCTCTATGGTTCTTGATTTTTAATTAAGGAAACACTTTCAATTGTTAACACATATATTATTTGGCACAATTCACTTTATCACGGGGGAGAGGCGCACGAGATTAGTTAAAGGATCGGTAAAAGACTGATTACTTGTGCTTGCCATCTATCTCTTCTAAGCTCACTTAACGACTTTCGTTAAGCTACAGATGGCAAGCGACAAGTAAACAAACAAATAAGCAAAAGGAAAATTAGAGTAATGAGTGCATGTAATGAGTGCTTTAGAGTGATGAGTGCATACATCTACACATACACCTACAAATATAATGCCGCACAGTAGTGGAAGTTTCACACTGATGTTCAAAAGTGCGGTGTCACCTTTGAACATTCTCCCCCCCCGTGATATAGTGTAGACTATTCTATCTTAAACTAGCTTAATCTAAAACTTCAGCTCATGTGGCTCCGGTGGATGAAAACCCCATCCAGTTTTTGGGCCTGTCACGGATCCAAGGCTTGAGAATATAATGTTGATGGAAATGCGATGGTGGGTCTTAGTAGGGTCGAAGTTATAGGGTACTGGATACCACAGCATCTGTCTTCAGGGAATATGGGCTGACATCGTGTCGTATAACGGTACTTCGTGAGTTGGATGAGTCACGACTCGGGGTTGGGCTAGGCAATTGAGAAACCATATCTAGGATAGAAGAGATGTGAGTACCAAGTTCTTTTACAAATAAATAGAGTGTTAGTCAATCTGAAAATAGTTTGACGATTTTCGTTATCGGTCTACTAACTACTCCGTGTGCTGTCCGAATATCTACGACCCTAATGTTTTGATCAGTTCCAAGGTATGTTCTTTCTATACGGCCTAATTTCCATTCTGTCGGGGCCAATCTCTCATCTTTAAGTACAATTAAATCGTTTTCCTTTACATTTTCTGTTTGATACTTCCACTTATATCGACGATGTAGCTCATTCAAATACTCAGTTTTCCATCTTTGGCAAAAATACTGAGAAATAATTTTTAATCGTTTCCATCTATTGGCTAGGGTGAGGTTTCCGTCTGAAACATCTGGTTCTGCTGGGGTCAAAATGGAGGTACCTATCAGAAAATGTGCTGGGGTAAGAGGATTTAAATCGGAAGGGTCGTCGCTGGCTGGACTTAGGGGTCGAGAGTTAAGACAGGCTTCAATTCGCGCTAAAATGGTCGAGAATTCCTCAAAGGTAAAATTCATTTGCGGTATAAATTTCCGTAGATGTGTTTTGAATGATTTAACTCCCGCCTCCCATAATCCTCCCATATGAGGGGCACCGGGAGGAATAAAACTCCATTCTAAATTTTGATAAACATTGTTCTGGGTGGCGTCTTTTTGCAGATTCTTCATAAACTCTAGCCTATCTTTTTTTTATTAATTCTGCTGCTCCTACAAAATTAGTCCCATTATCTGAGTAGATCTTGGCTGGGCTTCCTCGTCGCCCAATAAAGCGAGATAAAGCGGCTAAAAAAGATTGAGTTGATAGATCACTAGTGGGTTCTAAGTGAATTGCTTTTGTGGAAAAGCAAACGAAGACGCAAACATGACCCTTTGTTATTAAACAAGCTCTTCCTGTAAAATTCTTTATGTTGAAGGGTCCGGCAAAATCTACTCCTGTGTTGGTAAAGGGCCGAGTCAGCATAGTTCTCTGGGGCGGAAGTGAGGCCATAATTTGCGTTTGAGTCTGGTGTCTATACAAAACACAAGTTCGACAATTATGAATTACCTTCTTGATTAATGGTTTCAATTTAAATATCCAGAATTCAGACCTGATTACGCGAGTCATGAGTTGATTTCCGCCGTGCATCGTAATTTTGTGAATAAATTCCACTAACAAAAGGGCTAATCTCGATTCGTATGGGATAAGAATGGGATGGCGCTCGTTATATGTAAGTGCTGGGGACTGAACAAGGCGGCCATTTGCCCTAATGATTCCTTTTGAATCAATGAATGGATTGAGAGATAAAAGACTGCTACCAGATGAGAGTATTTTCTTTTGGGTTAACGCTAAATACTCCTCTGCGAAATAATGTTTTTGTGTTAAAACAATAAGACGATCTTTGATATCTTGGATTTCACCGTGGGTTATCTCTGCTGAAGAAATTCTAAGTCGGGTCCGATTGACGCCGGTATTTCGCCAAAAACGAATCGCAAATGCTAAGACTTTGTATGCCCTTGATAGAGAAGAAAATCTATCCAAAGGATCTTCAACTGTTGTGGTCGCGAAAACTTTAACTGCCTTTGCTTCTAACTCTGTGTCGCTCATAATGTCGTGTCTAGGCCATCGGTCCTTTGGAAACTTCAGCCATTGGGGTCCAGTCCACCACAAATCATGTGACTGCAAATCATTTGGCGAACATCCTCGACTGGCTACATCAGCTGGGTTGCTTTCTGAATCTATGTGCTTCCAATTTTCGTTGCCTACATTATCTAAAATATCTGAAATTCTATTTCCTACAAAGGCACTCCATGAACAAGGGGGTTTTTTGAGCCATGCTAACACAATTGTTGAGTCAGTCCAAAAGTGAGTTAAAATATTTTCAATTTGTAAGTTGGGAACCACCGCTGTGGTTAATTTTGCTAAGAGAACGGCTCCGCATAATTCTAATCTAGGCAGAGATATTTTTTTGATGGGTGCTACTCGAGTTTTCGCTGCCAAAAGAAACGTGTCGACTGTTTGATCTAAATGTTCTACTCTAACATAAAGAGTCGCGGCGTAAGCGCTTTCTGAAGCGTCACAAAAACCATGCACTTCAATTTTACTTGAAGGTTTAAATCTGATCCACCTAGGTACTGAAACTGAATCTATTGAGGGACAATTTTTAATGAAATTCTTCCAATTCATTTGAGTTATGGGCTTCAACGCGTCGTCCCAATCTACTTTATCCAGCCAGACTTGCTGCATGATAAGTTTCGCTACGATGATTACTGGAGCCAGCCATCCACATGGGTCGAAAAATTTGGCAATTGTTGAAAGGACTTCTCGTTTGGTGCATAATTCCCTTTCTTCCGTGGGTGGTGATGTGAACGTAAAGTTATCAGCCGAAATGTTCCATCGGATACCTAGAGTCTTCGTTGAAGTTCCTTCCGAAATATCCAACCAATTGACCGGCAAGAGTGAGTCAGGTGGCAGATCGCGAAGTAGATTGGGGTCGTTTGAACTCCATTTTCTCAATTCAAAACCTGCTGAGTCCATGGCTGCTACTAATTCTTTCATAGACTTAAGGGATTCTTCTACAGTGTGACCTCCAGCTAAAACGTCGTCGACATATAAATTTTGTTTTATAATTTCCGAACCTAATGGGTATGTTTCTTTAACATCTTCTGCCAATTGAATTAGGGTCCTAAGAGCTAGAAATGGGGCGCAATTAATTCCGAAAGTGACTGTCGAAAGTTCAAAGTCTTCAACTGGGTCATTTGCTGATCTTCTAAAAAGAATTCTTTGAAATGGGGCCTGACTTGGGTCGATTTGTATTTGACGATACATTTTGGTAACGTCCGCGTTGAATACATATCTAAAAAACCTCCATTTTAAAATCTGCAATACTAAATCCTGTTGAAGAATTGGCCCTGGATGTAAAATGTCATTAAGACTTTTCCTATTTGATGTGGGACTTGACGCATTGAAAACTACCCTAAGTTTAGTAGTAACCCTATCTGGTTTAATAACTGCATGATGTGGCAAATAGTAGTGAGGGGTCTTCTCGATTTCCTGGGGTCTCAGTTTCCGCATGTGTCCAAGTTCCAAATATTCCATTATCGTTGCGTCGTATTGAGATTTGATTTCGGGCGTTTTTTGCAACATTCTTTCCATTCGATAGAATTGCGCCATTGCGATATTTCGAGATGCTCCAAGATTTGAACGGCATCGTGACAATATATCGTCCATCTTCATTTCTTCGCGTTGTATTTTTGAAATTTGTTTCGCAAAAGGTGTCTTCTGCTGACCTCCCAAAAACGTGTGAGAATTTTCTCGATCGAAACTGTATTGTAAAGTGAAATTTTCCTATCATTTGTGTTTGATTTTTCAAGGGGTCCGCCCACTATCCAGCCAAAAACGGTGCTTTGCGCTAGTAAAGATCCTATAGATTTCATTGGAGCTCCTACTGTGTAAATTAAGGGTCCTATGTCTAAACCTATCAGAAGATCTATGGGTCGGCTTTCGTAAAAACGAGGATCTGCTAACTCGAGTTGGGTTGTTTCTCTATGTTGATTTTTATCTAGGGTGCGCGACGGCAAATTAGAAGGAAGGGACTTCAAAACGGGTGCCCAAACTTCTAATTCAAAACTAGGGTTTGTACGAGAACAAAGGTTAAAAAGACAAGCTTTTGTTGAAGTTTCTGAAACGGTTTCACTTAAACCGGTAACATGAACAAGATTCTTCCTAGTTGGAAGCTTCAATTGGTTTGTAATCTTCTCTGAAATAAATGTTGATTGAGATCCAGGGTCGATAATCGCTCGTGCGTCATATCGCTGCCCTCTAGATTCAATTTGAACGATCGCTGTGAAGAGTAGTGTTTCCTTCGATTGCTGCTGGCTAAGTTGTGAATTTTCCTTGAGAGTTAGAGTCGTTATACTAGGAGTTTGAAAACTAGGTGTGGACTGTAAACTAGGAGTGGATTGTACTAGGGTGGTTAGAGCTGCCGCACCGGTACTAGGTCGTACGTCATCTCTAACCGGTTGTGAATTTGTAGGTCGGGCCTCGTTACCCTTATGTAATAAAGTGTGATGTCTTTGATTACATTCCCTACACGTGAAACGACTCTTACAATCTCTTACACCATGATCCGAAGTGATGCAGTTGTAACAAAGATTGTGAAGTTTTACTAAGTGAATGCGATCATTCACGTTTTTCTCAAGGAATTGTGGACAATTTCGTAACAAATGGTTTGCCTTGCAAATTTGGCAACTCGGTCCATTTGTACGACTACTAGGTTGCGTAGATGTGCTAAATCTGTTGCTATTGTTGAATTTGAGTCTGTTGCGCAACATTAGTTTGAAATGACTTAACCCTATTTTCCTTCCTACTATAATCGGGTCTAGGCTGATTATTTTTGGAGAAATGGGGCTTAATATTTCCTACAGATTCTAAAGTTTTGAACTTGTGTGTCAAAAATTCATTCAAATCTTTCCAAGACGGTAGTAAGGAACAATCTTCCAAACCGTTTTCAAATTCTTCTAAGAAATTTCTCGGCAGTTTCGTAGAGGTAAGGTAAACTAAAATTGGGTCCCACCCCTTCACATCTACGTTGAGTGTTTCTAGTGTCTGAACGCAACCATCAATAGTGCGTTGAAGTTTCTGGATCGAAGATCCTGAATCTGCCGTAACTTGTGGTAAACTAAGTAGAGTCCTTAGTTGTTCATTTACTTGCATTCGTTTATTCTCGTATCTGTTTTCTAAGTTCTTCCATGCTAGATCAAAACCTTCATTTGTTAGTGGTACGTTACTAATAATTTCCCGTGCCTCCCCCGCGGTTTTTTGTTTTAGATGGAAAAGTTTTTCTACTTTACTAAGTATAGAATTATTTCTGTACAAGGCCGAAAACAAATCCCGAAAAGTAGGCCAAGCGCTGTATCCTCCATGAAATGTGTCGGTGTCGCATGGTGGTAAACGTAACGATAGATGGTTGTTTGGCTCTACTGTTTCCTTTTTTCGGGTCTCCGATTCTCGTTCGAACTTTTCCTGCTGCCTTTCGTCGGTTAGTGCTAAAATTTCTCCATTTACTGCGCTTAAACATCGTTTGTATGTCTCTAATGCCTCTTTATAATGGGTCCTCAACTTTGATTTATCGATTGGGGCCTCATCTTTTTCGGGAACACGGTCTCTACAATCTAAATAGGCCCTTTTCACTTGATCCCAAACAGAGTTCAATTCTACACGTGTCACTTCTAATGAGTGAATATTATCATCGGTGCTAGTAGCAGAGTAACCACTCTCAAAGTCTATCAGGTCATTTACGCAATTTACAAATTTATCACGTAAAACTTTATCCATATTTCCTCCTTCTTAAATATTTTCTTTGTCAAATTTTAAACTGGCTAAAATTTCAAGAAACTTTTAAAATTGAGCTTTTCTTTTAACAATTTCTGTAAAAACTTACTTTGCCAATATTTGCAAAATAATTTCAGAAAAACGCTAAATATTTGTTGAATGGGGCCAATCTTTTACAGTCCGACTTTTTTTTCACGAATAGATATAAATAATGGCAGTTTACTTTGAACTTGTGTCGTTTGTGCGAAAAGTAAGAAATTTTAGCGATAATAATTTTTATAGACCTGGGTCTTTTGGAAAAAAAATTATATAAATAAAAATTTGGACGAAAGTAATTCTTTGTCGGCTAGTGTACTCTCAAAAAAAAAATTATCAATCAACTCTTCTTTGACAAAACAAAAAAAAATAAAAAAAAGCGTAGGAAAGTGATTTTTCTATCAGAAAAAATTCAATCAAATCAAAAAACAAATTTTGTAAGAAAGTGTTTTTTGAAAATTTATAACAAACAAAAAAAAAACAAACTTTGTAGAACGTGTTTTTTTCAAAAAAAAATAACCAAATTTTGTAGGGAGGTGTTTCACTTAATAAATTTTTGAGCAAATTTATTTTTCGTAGCAAAGTGTAATTTCCAAAAATTAGCACTTAATAAATTTCTGAGCAAATTTATTTTTCGTAGTAAAGTGTAATTTCCAAAATTAGCACTTAATAAATTTTCGAGTCAAATTTATTTTTCGTAGTAAAGTGTAATTTCCAAAAATTAGCACTTAATAAATTTTTGAGCAAATTTATTTTTCGTAGCAAAGTGTAATTTCCAAAAATTAGCACTTAATAAATTTCTGAGCAAATTTATTTTTCGTAGCAAAGTGTAATTTCCAAAAATTAGCACTTAATAAATTTTCGAGTCAAATTTATTTTTCGTAGTAAAGTGTAATTTCCAAAAATAAAAATAAATTTCAATAAATGTAAATTATTGTGTTAGTTCTGTTTAGCTTTTGCCGAAATGTCCGTCCGATCCCATCAACCATCAAACCATATGTTCTTTCATTCCTTTCTTTACGGCTGAAATTATGTTTTCCTACTTCTCCCTTTTTTTCTATTTCACAAAAAAAATCCAGTGGTACATTAACCTTTGGGTTCCCTAATCAAGGCAAGAAGTGAAAACGAATGAAAAGACAACGAGAAACCAACGAAAAAAAATCCGCTACCTATGGTCTCATATGCATCGATGTACATAGACTGGTGTTGTTGTTGTTTTAATGGGTACGAGGGGTCGAGTTGAAAGTGTCGGCACAGGAACTTTTTTATCAAATATATCAAGATTTTCGCGTTAAATCGGTTGGAAACTACAGTAATGCTGATTTGTAGCACAAACCACACATATTAATGGCAATAGAGATTAAAAAATCGTAAATTTTTTGACATTTTTCAAAAGGGTTTTTCTATTGAATCTAAAGCAATACGAGGGTCGTTCAAAAAGTTGGAACACGTATTTTCTAAAGCAAAAAAAATAAATTTATTTTTTCTTTTTAATTTATTGATTGGGATTGATTTTAGCGTCTCCAAAGCATCAGCTAATATCATACGGTCGATTTCTCCCTCAGAAAATCGCATATAAAGAAGGCAAAAAAAATATTTTTTCTCTAAGTTGCAAACTTGATGTTTAAAGTACCCAAAAATCACGAAGTAATTTGTAGGGTTCTCAAGCCAGTCAGCGGATGAGTCGAGCCAATAAAAATCTTTCCTTTTTTTTTCTTTTAAGCAGCTAATAATAATAGTAATAAGAATAAAAGTAAGCTTAATAAATATAACCGCGATTTAAGCAGCCGAAAAAATTCAAGAAATTTTCGCTCTTTTGTTTCGCAAGAAAGTTGTCCGTCCACGCGTTATTCAGCACAAAATTATCTGGAATTCTTGCTGAGGTTTTCGGAATAAGTCAATGGGTGTCCGTCCGCGCGTCCGAAATCTTAATAAACTTATCTTAATAATCGTATCTTAATACTCTTATCTTAATATTCTTATCTTAAAAATAACTTGATGGCATAAATCGACTCGACTAGCCGCTGGCTTTCAGAAAAATTCATCAGAATGCGTAATAAATTATTTGAACAAATTATCGAAGGGTTTTCAAAAAGGTTGGGTCGCTATTTTCCTAAAGTTTCGAAAACTAGAAAACAGTAAAGTCGCGCGTTGTTACCGAAAAAATCGTCAAAAAACTTTCATAGGTTAGAATGCATGTAGGTTATGCAAGAGGTTAGTATATATGTAAAGGATATATATGTGTAGCAATGTGTAGGTAGGTAACTGCAAGCTAACTGCACTTATGTATGTATGTATATCAAAGTGCTATGTATGTATGTGCAAGCTAACTGCAGTTAATTATTCAGTTATTTTTGTATATATGTAAAAGAAGAAAAACCAAGCCAGCGTCGTACATAGGGCCAGACCCGCCAAAATCTCCTTCATATATCAATATGGCGGAGTTCAAAAAAAATGGTTTTGGCACCCTATGTAACAACGCTACTTGCACTAATTTTGGGTACTCACGTTGATCCTTTCATGTATTTGGGGTACCTGGTGTTGTTGGCGTTGGTCGCTGGTTCTTCCTTCCTTCCTTCTAGGGGTTCAAGCGTGATGTTGTTGGTTTGTGTTTCCAAGGCTCCTTGTGGGGTTTTGTGTTGGGTCACTTTGAATGTTAGGGTCACTGGTTTTGTGGGTCACTTTGGTTTTTTGGTTTAATTCGCGCCGAACCGATTTTTTGTTTATATTAACCGGTCTTGCCCAATGCTCACGGTGTTTTATTTTTAAATATTTTTTGAATCACTTTTTTTGTATACACTTTGAAATTTTTTGTTTTTTAATTATTTAAAAAAACACACTTTTTTATCCGGTTCGCATAGGACCAAATGTTTAGGAGTCGGTTTTTTGAGTTCAATTTGCCTTTCGAAAAAAGAACGCTTAATTTTTAATTTTTTCACAATTCAAAGGGTTTTATTGTAATTCAATATTTCTTTTCGATTTGTGTAAAATATGTACATGAGTGTGTGTGTAAATGTAAGTGGCGTATGTTTAACTAACTCTGTTTTCAATTTATTCACAAATTCATTTCATTTAAATGTATAAACTTGGGTCGTTTTTGTTCTCTATGGTTCTTGATTTTTAATTAAGGAAACACTTTCAATTGTTAACACATATATTATTTGGCACAATTCACTTTATCACGGGGGAGAGGCGCACGAGATTATTTAAAGGATCGGTAAAAGACTGATTACTTGTGCTTGCCATCTATCTCTTCTAAGCTCACTTAACGACTTTCGTTAAGCTACAGATGGCAAGCGACAAGTAAACAAACAAATAAGCAAAAGGAAAATTAGAGTAATGAGTGCATGTAATGAGTGCTTTAGAGTGATGAGTGCATACATCTACACATACACCTACACATATAATGCCGCACAGTAGTGGAAGTTTCACACTGATGTTCAAAAGTGCGGTGTCACCTTTGAACACATATGTTCCCCCGATTTGGTATTAAAGTGCTATAGAAGTTGTACTTTACTTTCTATCTTTCATTTATCGCGAAATGAAATAAATAAAAAGTGTATTTGCTCTCCTGAAAGGTGGTCGGGTGGTTAGAACATCCGACTAAGGCCAGGGAGTCCCTGGTTCGGTCCCTGGGCGCTGTGTTTGATTACATATTAATTTTTTCATATTTATTTTTTATTTATATGTCAATTTATGTATTTTTAAGTATGTAATTAGGACTCATTTTTATTTATATTTTAAATTTGATGGACCTAGCTCTATTATTACGGACTGAATCGTGATTACAGCAGACGGACATGGCTTAATCGTCTTAGAAATTTACGACGATTAAGAATATGTATACTTTATGGGGTCTCAGATGACAAAAAATTAATATACCCGGAGTGACATAATGAATATACCCTCCTATTATATGGTGGAGGGTATACAAATTTGATTTTCTTCCAAAAAAAAGTTTTTTGTTGGTACGAAAAAAAACAAAAATAGAAAAAAACGCTAAAATACCTATTTCAAAAAATTTAACAAACAAATATTATTTTAAATAGGCATTGTATTCTTCGTTAGGATGCTATAACGAATAAAACAATGCCTATTTGCAAAAAGTCTATGTATAAATGTATAAATTATGACCCAGATTGTAAAAATAGGGAAATTCACAAAATAAATTTTCATGTTTTTTATTTTGGCAATTTTGTTTGGGAGGTACCAAAAGGGCCGTTGAAATAACGCCCATTTTTAATATACTATCGGTACTTTAAAAACATTACACTGGACAAAATTTTAAGTATTTGTATGGACTGGAATCAAAGTTATAAGCAGTTAAATTTTTGTGCAAAGTGGTACATTTGTATGGGAAGAACCAAGAGGGGCGTGGCATCTTCGCATTTTCAATATTATAACGACCTGGAAACTAATACTATGTGATTCTGGGTAATTGTATAGAAGTTATGAGATTATCACAATTTCACTAAATGTTGACCCTTCGTGGGGGAGGTACTCGAAGCAGTGGACCAACATAGTTAATATTTTACCTTAGCCTGAGATGTAAAGAAATATTGGCAAATACCAAATTTGAAGTTAATGTCAGGCAGACGGACATTGCTGAAATGACTTAAAATGACCCAAAACTGATTTCTGCCAAATATTCTCTTAGGTCAATCCACTGATGTGTTACCCTTTTGGCCCGCATCATTTGATATATACCCTTTTTCATTTCTACTAAAATACAAATAGTTTCTACATTTATCCAACTAGGCATTGTTTTCTTCGTTAGGATGCTGGATTTCAAAAAGTGGAACAAACTAATTTTTTGCATTTTTTCTATTTTTTATGGTAGTTTTCGTGGCAACAAAAAGCGTCTTTTCTTAAAAAAATAATTTTTTTCTATTAGTTTTAACGACTGTTACTAAAATTCTGTTTCCACGTGAGAGTGTCATTATCGGGCATATACTTCAAAAAATATGGTCCAAATAATAAAGGCACAATTCAAAAAATGTGAATTTGAAAGAAAAATTACAAAAAAGTAAGTCTAAAATTGTTAATTTCTAATTAATTTATATTGTATTTAATTAAAAAATATTTATTCTTGAAAAAACAAGTAAATAAAATTTGTTTCTGTCCTAGCTGGGATTAGCTTTTGTCACCTTTTTGCTTAATCCACAAATTAGTCAAGTCGCGTATGATTCTATGAACGTTTGTGAATTTTGGATTTGTATGCCCAAAAAGTCATGGGTCGGAAATTTTCGTTTAAGCTTGGGGAGCACTAGAAATATATCGAAATAACCATCAACCACTAGTTTTTTAGAAAAATGTAAATTTGCAAGAAAAATTATATATTATAATTTTTCTAAAAAAATAATTTTTAATTTTTTTTTTTTGAATATTTACATTTTGATGACAAATTCAATTTAACCTAATTTTGTAGAAGAACGAATTTTTGATGAAATTAAATACCGAAAAAATTTTAAAAAAATATACAGTTTTATAAATTTTGTAAAAAAATTTAATTTATATTTAATTATGATTCTAACTAGGATATTCTCCCGGCTTCAAGACCATTTTGTTTCTATATTACTATAGAAACAAGTATTTTATACATGGCGGTGTATAAATATGTATTAAAAATTGGCAGCACACATACTGGATCATGATTTTTGAGCCGTGACCCTCGTTATCAACAGTTCTGCTGCAATTGTATCGGAGATACGGAGCTCTATATGGTTGACTTCAACACGCAAGCGAATGAGAAAAGCCTTTATGGTTTTTGACTGCACTAAGTGTAGTTTGTGGTAACAAATGCATGGCTCGGCAAAACAAGGTGAGTCTTCTGACTCACCACAAACTACACTTAGTGCAGTCAAAAACCATAAAGGCTTTTTTGCATAGTGTGGTAATTTTCCAATTGATGGAGCAAAATTTGCTTCTCATTGGACATGGCTGGTGTTTAGTATTAACTTCGGTTAACCATTGTTTTTGGAAGATTTTGGAGAAGTGTGGTTCCACAAAGATTTCTCATTCGCTTGCGTGTTGAAGTCAACCATATAGAGCTCCGTATCTCCCATACAATTGCAGCAGAACTGTTGATAACGAGTGTCACGGCTCAGAAATCATGATCTAGTATGTGTGCTGCCAATTTTTAATACATATTTATACACCGCCATGTATAAAATACTTGTTTCTATAGTAATATAGAAACAAAATGGTCTTGAAGCCGGGACAATATCCTAGTTAGAATCACAATGATTTGCAGACCGAATAAAAGCAAGCAAACATAATATATTTAATTAATTTATTTTATTTTAACGAAGAATTTTAGAATTGTAAATTTTCAAGAAAAATTACATTTTAACCATTTTTCAAAAAAAAATTAATTTTTTAAAGGATTGAATTTTTATGAAAATTTTAAGAAAAATTATATTTCAACAAAGTTTTGTAGAAAAATTCAGTTTAAAATAATTTAGTACAAACATATTATTTCGGCGAAATTTTTAAGATAAAATCAGTGTAAATGAAAAACGTAATTGTCAAAAATTTAAAAAATGTCCATTTAGTTAATTTTTAAATTAGCATTCTTAAATTTAAACAAGTAAGAAAGTTCAGTCGGGTAAACCGACTTATGAATCCCCTCACATTGAGCCCCAAAACAATATTCGCAAATTAATCTATTTTTTTGTTTTAATTAAATTATTATCAATTTAAATTGCATTTAATAACATCAAAGTATGTACTGGTATTAACGTTATAAGCTGCTAACTTTTGGTGCAAAATGGCCCATTTGTGTGGGAGGTACCAAAAGGGGCTGACAACTTCACCCATTTTTCTTGAGGTGTTAGCGACTAATAAACTAATACTATGTGTGGAATTTCAGAAGATTCGAGTAAGTAGTATAGAAGTTATTAAAGAATCAATATTTCACAAAATGTTAACCCTTTGTGGGAGAGTTACTACAAGGAGTGGACCAATATGGCCCATCTTCGAACTTAGCCGGAGATAGAGAAAAATATTACCACATACCGAATTTGAGGTCTATCGGGTAATCCTTGCGAGAGTTATCGTGCGCACCAGCCAACAGACGGACAGACAGACGGACGGACATTGCTCATTCGACTTAAAATGACCCAAAGCGGATATCCGCCGAACATACTTAGGGTCTTAGGCCACTCGTTCGGTGTGTTACACTTTTGGCTCGTAGGAAATGATATATAACCTCCTCTCTAAGGTGAGGGGATAAAAAGTTCATTCAGGTGGCATGTATCAAAAGGGGCGTGACAATAACGCCCACTTTTTAATGGATTGTAGGTCCTATAAAAACATTATACTGTACAAAAATGCAAGTGTTTGTATGCACTGGTATTAAAGTTATTATTAGTTAACTTTTTGTAAAAAATGGTCCCTTTGTGTGAGAGGTACCAAAAGGGGCGGGGGCCACTTCCCCATTTTTCTCCAGCTGACAGCGACAGACAAACTATTACTATGAGATTCGAATAAGTAGTATAGAAGTTATTAGCGAATCAATATTTCACTAAATTTTAACTCTTTCTGAGGGAGGTACTAAAGGGTCCGCCAAATAACTTTTTTTTTGAAAACATCGCGCAAAACATCGACTGTAACTTCGGCTGTGTGGCACGTAGCGCCGTCCTGTTGGAACCAAATGTTGCCAATATCCTCCTCTTCAATTTTTGTGAACAAAAATTCGTTCAACATGGCCCGATAACGATCGGCATTGACTAAAACTGATTTCCGCCGAACAAAGTTGGGGTCTTAGGTCACTCTTTCAATAAGTGGCACTTTTGGATCGTAGCAAATGATATATAGCCTCCTCTCTAAGGTGAGGGGATAATAAAATGTCAACGAAGTTTTGTAGAAAAAGTGTTTTTTTGATGGAATTTTAAGAAAATCTTACATCTACAAAAACTAAAAAATGTAACATCCAATTTTAAGAAATTTAAAAAAATCAGTTTTAACGAATTTTTGTTTAAAAATATTGTTTAACCAGTTTGAAATTTTAGTAAAAAATAAATGTTTATATAATTTGGAAGAAAAAGCTATTTCACCGAAATTCTGTTGAGAAATTATCGATGAGATTAAAATAATCTGTTCTTATTTTATACATGGGAATAGATATGTATGTCATCTATTTAGTTACCCCAATAATAGTTAACCTTACAAATTCAACATGATTAACATGGTACAGAATGGACTTTGGTTTTATTAAATTATCAAAAATACATAGGACTTACCTAAAATATAAGATACACTCTCTATTTGTAAAAAAAACAATTACAAACATAAATTAACTGCTGAACCTCAAAAGCTTTAAAAACGTTGAATTTGACAGCAAGATAAAAGTTCCTTAAATATAATTTTAAATCTTAATATATTTATTTCCTCTAGTTTTTTTATTATGCATTATAAATGCAAGTACCTTGTATCCTAATTTGAGCATAAACAAGAGACTACGAGTATACACTAGACCGGGGTTTTAGGGGTTTTATTTTAATTATACCCTCACTTTAGTGATACGAGGGTATACGTATATCATTTGCTACGGGCCAAAAGTGTAACACATCGAAGGAGTGATCTAAGACCCTAAGTATGTTCGGCGGATATTCGTTTTGGGTCATTTTAAGTCGAATGAGCAATGTCCGCCCGTCTGTCTGACTGCTGGCTGGTACGCACGATAACTCTCGAAAGGAATAACCGATTGAAATGTTGAGTCCACTACATCTTTCCTGTAGACTTTTTGGCAATTTTATTTCACCATTTTGTAGCTCTCGAAGAGATTTCCACTGATATATAGGAATACATAACATATATATCTTCTATATCAACACACGGACCGACATGCACCAATTTTACTAGGGACTATTCACTGTAGTATAAAATCTTATAATGCAGCCTGATCTTTAGCCCCACTGCACTATAGGAAATTTGACTATTTTTTTGGCCAAATTTCAAAATTTTAATTTAACCAAAATTATTTTCTTTGCTTTAATATGAAAAGAAACTAACACTGTTAACATCAATTTTTGAATTTTTTGCAACATTGATTTACTTATCAGCTGTTTTGTGTGGGATTTCTAAATGATTTATCAAATAACGATTAAGTACAGTGAATATTTAACCATATTTGCCCCAATGCACTATAGGAAATTTGACAACTTTTTTTTGGCCAAAATTCAAAATTAAAATTTTACAAAAATTATTATTTTTTGCTTTAATATGAAAATATATTAACAATATAAACATATATTTTTGAATTGTTTGCAACACTGATTTACCGCGACTTTATCAGCTGTTTTATGTGGGATTTCTAAATGAGTTATCAAATAGCAAATTATAATTACAGTGAAATTTGTAGTATTTTCAAAATTGCAAAATTAAATTGCAAAAAATTTAAGTGACCTTAAGATGAGCTAATGGAATTATGAATTGGAATTTTATTTACTTACAGAAAAATGCTAGCACTTGCTAGACTCAACCCCATAACAGTTCCATAGGACAATCATTCCCCTTCCAATTCTAATATTCTACAGCGGCGGATCTGTGCAAACTTTTTTAAAAAATTATTTTTTGTAGTTGTCAAATTTTGTATTATTAAAAGTACACAGAAGTAGAACTAGTAATATACATAGAAAATTGATGTCGACTCGAAAAAAAAATTTACAAATTTTTTCTTTGATTGTATGAAATAATTTTACTTTTACTTTCTTTTATCCAAAAAATCATTAAATCGGTACAGCCGTTTGGCTGTAAATAATTTAGACCAAAAAAAGGAGTCAAATTTCTTATATTGCACTGTACCACAGTATCCATTTTTATCCCCCTGCAACTTATTTAACTATTTTTGCCCACTGTACATTATTTTGATAATTTTTGAGCAACTGTTCTCCGAAAAAGAAAGATACTTAATACCACAAGTTTATTTTCCAAAATTTTGCCACATTGTTCTATTTGTGCCCCATTGTACCATACATAATTTACCCATTTTGTACCACTGTACCTCTTAAAGTATGAATTAAAAAAACGTTTCTGATCTCTAGTTTATGTTCCAAGAGCACCACGGGATCATGTTTAACCAGTTTTACCTGACTGTACCATATTTTGAACTTTTTTCCCACTATTCTCCAAAAGGTACGAAATTCGAAGAATGGCATCCTATCCCGACAAATTGCCCTAAGGACAATCCTCGCTGAAATTTTGCAAACTCTAGTAAAAATTTGGCGCGGTATCATATTTATGCCACGCTATCCCACTGTGACCCTAGAAGTTTAAAAAACAAAACTCCTTGTGTCTAACCACGTCCCTCACACAAAAATTTCACGTTTATTTCGATTTTGCTATGGCACCATATTTATTCCCTTTTGTGCCCACTGTGCGCGTATATATTCAAATTTCGAAAAATCCCGTCTTATCCTATTATTCTAATGGCTACCCTCGCGAATTTCGCGATTGTAGCTCTAGCCGTTTGTATTTGGCTGTTGTACAATATTTTTTTTCACCCACTGTGCGCACCGAAATACGAATTTCGGAAAATCCCGTTTCATTATACGTCTACGGACCAAGGACTACACTCGACCAAATTTTATTAATTTATTTTTCATTTGGTCGGCCTTTATATTCGACAAATCATCAGCGGAGTTAATACTTAAATCGATATCGCAAGCTCAGGTACTTCAGTGCGTGTGATGGGAGTGACTTGGACTAGCGACCGGCGCGTCGTGGGTTCGAATCCCGCATCAGGCAAATAGCATTTTTTTTGTGCTTTTTGCTTTTCTCACTTATAGAAGCAAAATAGGGATTGCGTTCGCAAAAAAAAAATGTGTGCGTCAAAAAAACTTGCATGCGCGAGCCGTGGTTCGAACCAACGACCTCCTGATTCGCAGTCCAGCGTACTAGCACCATGCCACCACCTCTTTCTAGTTACCAACTTCGTTTTGCATCTTATGAGCTAACACATCTGACGGTTTGCCGTTTATCAAAGCCGGCCAAGCGATATTAGCGAACGCGCCCAAAAATGAAAAAAATGTGGCAACAATAATTTTTACATACATACATAGTGTTTAATTTGGGTACATGGTTCCAAAATAAACTCTAAGTATATGACTGTCCCCAAAATAGACGTTGTATGGTAAAAGAGGTATATATACCGATATGTTCATATATATCCCGAGAAGTCGGTTGATATAGTTGAAATATGCTATGGAAAATATTATTAACCAATCAAAAAGTGACAGTAGGCAAAAATAGTTAAATATGTTGCAGGGGGATAAAAATGGATACTGTGGTACAGTGCAATATAGAAAATTTTACTCCTTTTTTTGGTCTTAATTATTTACAGCCAAACGGCTGTACCGATTTAATGATTTTTTGGATAAAAGAAAGTAAAAGTAAAATTATTTCATACAATCAAAGAAAAAATTTTTAAAAATTTTTTTTTGAGTCGACATCAATTTTCTATATTACTAGTTCTACTTCTGTGTACTTTTAATAATACTAAATTTGACAACAGCAAAAAAAAATTTTTTAAAAAAGTTTGCACAGATCCGCCGCTGTAGTATATTAGAATTGGAAGGGGAATGATTGTCCTATGGAACTGTTATGGGGTTGAGTCTAGCAAGTGCTAGAATTTTTCTGTAAGTCTAAATAAAATTCCAATTCATAATTCCATTAGCTCATCTTAAGGTCACTTAATTTTTTTGCAATTTAATCGTTTTTTAAAAACTGTGAATTATTAATATTAAAAATTTAATTTGAAAATACTACAAAATTCACTGTAATTATTAATTGCTATGTGATAACTCATTTAGAAATCCCACATAAAACTGCTGATAAAGTCGCGGTAAATCAAAAGTTCAAAAATATATGTTTATATTGTTAATATATTTTCATATTAAAGCAAAAAATAATAATTTTTGTAAAATTTTAATTTGAGATTTGGCCAAAAAAAAGTAGCCTAATTTCCTATAGTGCATTGGGGCAAATATGGTTAAATATTCACTGTACTTAATTGTTATTTGATAAATCATTTAGAAATCGCACACAAAACAGCTGACAAAGTCGCTGTAAATCAATGTTGCAAAAAATTCAAAAGTTGATGTTTACAGTGTTAATTTCTTTTCATATTAGCAAACAAAATAATTTTGGTTAAATTAAAATATTGAAATTTGGCCAAAAAAAAGTAGTCAAATTTCCTATAGTGCAGTTTCCTATACTGCATGTCGGTCCGTGTGTTGATATAGAAGATATATATGTTATGTATTCCTATATATCAGTGGAAATCTCTTCGAGAGCTACTAAATGGTGAAATAAAACTGCCAAAAATTCTACAGGAAAGATGTAGTGGACTCAACATTTCAATCGGTGACTCCTTTCGAGAGTTATCGTGCGCACCAGCCAGCAGTCAGACAGACGGGCGCACATTGCTCATTCGACTTAAAATGACCCAAAACGAATATCCGCCGAACATACTTAGGGTCTTAGATCACTCCTTCGATGTGTTACACTTTTGGCCCGTAGCAAATGATATATACCCTCGTATCACTAAAGTGAGGGTATAATTAAAATAAAACCCCGGTCTAGTGTATAATCGTAGTCTCTTGTTTATGCTCAAATTAGGATACAAGGTACTTGCATTTATAATGTATAATAAAAAAAGTAGAGGAAATAAATATATTAAGATTTAAAATTATATTTAAGGAACTTTTATCTTGCTGTCAAATTCAACGTTTTTAAAGCTTTTGAGGTTCAGCAGTTATTTTATGTTTGTAATTGTTTTTTTTTACAAATAGAGAGTGTATCTTATATTTTAGGTAAGTCCTATGGATTTTTGATAATTTTTGTTTTTTAAACCCATAAAAACAAAATCATAAAAATTATAATAAAACCAAAGTCCATTCTGTACAATAATATTAATCATGTTGAATTTGAAAGGCTAACTATTATTGAAGTAACTAAATAGATGACATACATATCTATTCCCATGTATAACATATAGAACAGATTATTTTAATCTCATCGATAATTTTTCAACAGAATTTCGGTGAAATAGCTTTTTCTTCCAAATTATATAAACATTTATTTTTTACTAAAATTTCAAAATGGTTGAACAATATTTTGAAACAAAAATTCGTTAAAACTAATTTTTTTAAATTTCTTAGAATTGGATGCTACCTTTTTAGTTTTTGTAGATGTAAGATTTTCTTAAAATTCCATCAAAAAAACATTTTTTCTACAAAACTTCGTTGACATTTTATTATCCCCTCACCTTAGAGAGGAGGCTATATATCATTTTCTACGATCCAAAAGTGCCACGCATTGAAAGAGTGACCTAAGACCCCAAGTATGTTCGGCGGAAATCAGTTTTAGTCAATGCCGATCGTTATCGGGCCATGTTGAACGAATTTTTGTTCACAAAAATTGAAGAGGAGGATATTGGCAACATTTGGTTTCAATAGGACGGCGCTACGTGCCACACAGGCGAAGCTACAGTCGACGTTTTGCGTGATGTTTTCAAAAAAAGAAAAGTTATTTGGCGGACCCTTTTGTACCTCCCTCACAAAGAGTTAAAATTTAGTGAAATATTGATTCGCTAATAACTTCTATACTACTTATCCGAATCTCATGTAATTCCAAACATAGTAATAGTTTATCTGTCGCTGTCAGCTGGAGAAAAATGGGGAAGTGGCCCCCGCCCCTTTTGGTACCTCTCACACAAAGGGACCATTTTTTACAAAAAGACTTTGAAGTTATTAAATGCAATTTAATTACCCGACAGAACTTTCTTAGGTTTAGGTTTAGGTTAGGGTGGCAGCCGTATTTTTTTACAAGCTCACATAGACCAGTTTAGGTCCCTAGTTTTACCACGGGCTGAAATGCCCCTCATCGAAACCAACCTGTTTGATATATAAATTTATCGATAGTACGAATATCAGTACTGGAAAGATCTGTTAGGCTGCCTAAAAAGGCCGACCCCAGCATGTCCAGTCGTCGTTTACTCAAAGCGGGACAGTCGCAAAGCAAGTGCTCAATGCTCTCCACTTCTTCCTCATCTCCACAGCTTCGGCAGAAGTCATTGGAGTCAATACCCAATCTTTTGGCGTGTTCGCCGATCAAGCAGTGTCCCGTCAGAACCTGTACTAACGTAGACAATCGTTTCCTCTCTAGTGCGAGAAGATATTTTGACCTTCTCAGGTCATACCTTGGCCAGATTTGTCTAGCTACCCTGCAGGTGCCGATTTCTGTCCATCTTTCGTTGGACTGCCTGATTGCCTCTTGCCTAAGCCAAAGCTTGCACGTGGATAGTGGCGCACCAATATATGCAAATTCTTCGAGAATTTGTAATGTCGTCCCTTTCCTAGCAAGTTCATCGGCTTTGCAGTTCCCCGGGATATCCCTATGCCCAGGCACCCATATGAGGTGTATATTAAACTGCTCAGCCATCTCGTTAAGAGATCTGCGGCAGTCGAGGGCTGTTTGTGAATTTAGGGATGTTGCCTCCAGAGAATTGATGGCAGCCTGGCTGTCCGAGTAAATGACAACGCCAGTGTTGGTTACTATGTTGCGACTCAGCCACTTGGCGACTTCCCATATTGCCATTATTTCGGCTTGATAGACACTGCAGGTATCTGGTAGTCTGTGAGCTATATCCAGACTAAGTTCTTCACAGTGTACTCCGAAACCAACCTTTTCATCAAGCTTCGAACCATCCGTGTAAAAGTGGAGATGGTCTCTATTACCTGGTATTCTGCCGAACCATTCATCTCTGGCAGGAATCATAGTGATGTAATTTCTCTCGAAGGTGTACACAGTTGGTATATAGTCCACTCGGTCGGTTACCATAGTACTACACTTTGATATCCTCATGTGACCATAGTTCTTGTACCTCCACATTGATAGGCAGTTTAATCTTATTGCCGCTTTGGTTGCAACTTCTCTCGCCACAATATTAATCGGCAGTATATGGAGTAGGGCCTTAAGGCTCCGCTTATGCTCAGGCAGGCAGTTCTCTGAACCTTTGTTAGTAAGTTGGTAATGGTTAGTTTGTCAGTTGCCGTCCACCATACCACAATACCGTATAACAGTATTGGACGAACTACTGCTATATATATCCAGTGGACGATTTTAGGAGAGAGTCCCCACCGCGACCCTACAGCCTTTTTGCAGGAATATAAGGCGACGTTGGCCTTCCTTACACGTTCCAATACGTTAAGTCTAAATAACATTTTCCTATCTAGAATTATTCCTAAAAATTTTGCACTTTCAGAAAAGACTAGATCTGTTCCATTTATCCGAGGTGGAGGGTCCACATGTGGGACATTATTCATCCTAGTAAAGAGAACCAATTCTGTCTTGTTGGGGTTAACGCCGAAACCGCTGCTTCTGGCCCATCTAGCCAACTTGTTCAGAGCCATCTGTAGGATGTCTCTGAGGACGTTTACGAATTTGCCACTCACTGCGATTGCCACGTCGTCCGCATATGCCACGACCTTGCAGCCACAACGTTCTAGATCTAGCAGGATTTCATTCACCGCTAGGTTCCAAATTAGTGGAGACAGTACTCCTCCTTGCGGGGTCCCTCTGTTTACATACCTTGTTAGAGTTGTGGACCCTCGACATGCTGTTATGCGTCTTCTGGTGAGCAGACTTTGAATTAGTCTAATCAAACTAGTGTTAACTTTTAGATGCGAGAGTGCCGCAATTACCGCATCTGAGTGAATGTTGTTAAAAGCCCCTTCTATGTCAAGAAATGCCACCATGGTGAATTCCTTGAAATGCAGGGACGATTCGATAGTGCTCACAAGTTCGTGCAGGGCTGATTCTGTAGACTTGCCCTTATTGTAAGCATGTTGGTTCCCCGACAGTAGTTTTGTATCCAGGTTTTCCCTAATGAAATGATCTAAAAGTCTTTCCAGACCTTTCAATAGGAAGGAGGATAGGCTAATTGGTCTGAAGTCTTTTGGCCTAGTGTGTGATATCTTTCCCGCTTTAGGTATGAATACCACTTTGGTATCCCTCCATCGATTCGGGACGTATGAAAGCCTGATACAGCCTACATAAATTTTCTCCAGTCACGGGATAATGTACTTTAACATTTTCTGCATTTCTGCTGGAGTGATGCCATCTGGTCCAGGTGACTTGAAGGGCTCAAAGCTGTTAATAGCCCAGCTTATTCTGGATCTCTCAGTCAAGAAGCTAGCGACGCTCGCAGTCCACTCGCACTCTTGTTGGTCCTGCTGATCCTCGGGTTCTGTTACAGAGTTGCCCGGGAAATGTGTGTCGAGCAGTACATTGAGCGACTGCTCGCTGTTTTTGGTCCAGTTATTTGCCTCATTCTGTAAATATCCCACTGTACAGGGTGAAGCAGATAATATCTTCCTCAGCCTAGCGGCGTCGGAGACCTTTTCCACTTCACCACAGAAGGTATACCAAGAGCGCCTTTGCGCCTTTCTAAGCTCCTTCTTATAGATCTTGAGTTGCTCTTTATAAGCATCCCAATCATTAGCGACCCCAGTAGATTTAGCCTTATTGAATAGCTTGTTGCAGGTCTTTTTCATAGCCGTTAGCTCAGAAGTCCACCATTGGGGTTTAGTTTTACCCTTGTACCTTGTTTTTGGACAGGCTTCTTCAAGGGATCTATTGAATGATATGGTGATATGATCGACCAGATCATTTCATTTTCCCTAATGAAATGATCTAAAAGTCTTTCCAGACCTTTCAATAGGAAGGAGGATAGGCTAATTGGTCTGAAGTCTTTTGGTCTAGTGTGTGATATCTTTCCCGCTTTAGGTATGAATACCACTTTGGTATCCCTCCATCGATTCGGGACGTATGAAAGCCTGATACAGCCTACATAAATTTTCTCCAGCCACGGGATAATGTACTTTAACATTTTCTGCATTTCTGCTGGAGTGATGCCATCTGGTCCAGGTGACTTGAAGGGCTCAAAGCTGTTAATAGCCCAGCTTATTCTGGATCTCTCAGTCAAGAAGCTAGCGACGCTCGCAGTCCACTCGCACTCTTGTTGGTCCTGCTGATCCTCGGGTTCTGTTACAGAGTTGCCCGGGAAATGTGTGTCGAGCAGTACATTGAGCGACTGCTCGCTGTTTTTGGTCCAGTTATTTGCCTCATTCTGTAAATATCCCACTGTACAGGGTGAAGCAGATAATATCTTCCTCAGCCTAGCGGCGTCGGAGACCTTTTCCACTTCACCACAGAAGGTATACCAAGAGCGCCTTTGCGCCTTTCTAAGCTCCTTCTTATAGATCTTGAGTTGCTCTTTATAAGCATCCCAATCATTAGCGACCCCAGTAGATTTAGCCTTATTGAATAGCTTGTTGCAGGTCTTTTTCATAGCCGTTAGCTCAGAAGTCCACCATTGGGGTTTAGTTTTACCCTTGTACCTTGTTTTTGGACAGGCTTCTTCAAGGGATCTATTGAATGATATGGTGATATGATCGACCGGATTATCCAGACCGGCTTTGTCATTCGGTTCGTACAGAAGTTTAGAGTTGAGTACTTTCTTGAAATTCTTCTCATACAGATGCCACTTTGTCTTCCTTACATTTCTGTGGACGGCGGATTTAGGCGCTTTTTCCGCGAGTTTGAACTCAATATAATGGTGATATGAGAATGAGTGGTCGTCCAGTACATTCCACCCAATAATTTTGTCTGACAGCCGGTCAGTAGCAAACGTTACGTCGAGTACTTCTTGTCTGTCTTTAATTGTGAAGGTCGGTTTATTACCTATGTTACAAATACTAAGGTTGGTAGTTAGAATAAAGTCAAGAAGCGAATCACCCCTATTGTTTATATCCGTACTACCCCAGATAATATGATGAGCGTTCGTGTCTGCGCCAATAATCAGCTCGAGCTGGCCAGACGTTGCTTCTTCTACTACTTCCCTGAATAGAGCAGTCGGTACTACAGATTCATAAGGCAAGTAGCTGGAGACCACCCAATATATGCGATTACCGATCTCCAGGCTAGCAGCTGTTTGGTCTTTACCACTTAAATTAGTCAGGAGAAAGATACTTAGATCTTTCCTGGCCAAAATGCAGGTTCTTGGAGTGCCTTCACAGTTGGCCACAAGCAGTTTAAAGTTGGGTGTCCTAATACCACACACCCTTCCTCCCACTACGTAGGGCTCCTGTATCAGGAAGTTGTCTACTGCGCCTGTGGACAGGCGCAGCAATAGAGCCGCTGAGGCTGCTTTAGCGTGATGGAGGTTAATCTGTAGAATTCTTACCATCATTGGTAATTGACAGATTAACATCCACCCCGACAAGGGAGTTATCGAACTCTTCGTCCGTATCGTCGAGAAGCATGTCCCCGCCAGATGCGTCAAAGAGTCCGGAGACTCCCCTCAGCCTCTCTGTGTCCGAAGTAGAGCTTTTGTCCTCAGAGAAGGACGTTACAGATCTTCTGTTAGAGTTGGAGTCACCAGAAATAATAGGCGTGGGTACCTCCGCACTTCCAGAAAGTGCCACGGTGGACGACTCACCTTCTGCAGTGGGAGCTATATCCTGCTTGTATATCTTCAAGACTATAGTATCGAAGCCATATTGTAGGGTTGCACTCGCACTTTGTATATGGGAGGTGGATTCAGCGTTTAGGATAAGATTGACCTGCCGCTTTTTACCATCCGCCTCACCCACCTTGCTGATTCTCCAATTATGGGCCGGCAGACCAGGATTGTAATCTTTTATTATTTCTAAGATGTCCGCCGGGTTAGAGGGCTCTTCTGTAACCCTGGTGATGGCACTAGGGTGACTAGGGATGTTGTTTTTCGACAACATCCAACTGGGCACCCGGCCACACCTCACCCGCTCGACTCAGAGCAGCCTTATACAGGTCTACTGATCTGGCATCACCGAAATATAAGAGCTTCACTCTCCCCTGATGCCATCCTGCATCGTTGCAGATTGGTGGTTTGCCCGGCATTTCTCTACGGACATCGAGGTAATGAGCCATAATGGCTGATTGTACATGACTCCATTTGTCCTTGAGGATGGATCCATCCTCACTACTTCTGTCTATAACAGCCATCACTAGACTCTCCTTCGCCACTTCATTGAAGGG
Source organism: Eudasyphora cyanicolor (assembly GCA_963930755.1). NCBI lineage: Eukaryota > Metazoa > Arthropoda > Insecta > Diptera > Muscidae > Eudasyphora > Eudasyphora cyanicolor. The sequence goes on from OZ005734.1 coordinate 158,658,433, forward strand.
CTTGGTGAGTGTCCTGTTGATGGTGACATTAGGGCCTCTTGCCTTTTTCGAAGGCAGGGGTTCATCAGGTGATCTGATTCGTTTTACTTTATTAGCCGTTAACACAGCTGAATTTGTGGCTCTTTCAGCCGACTCATTGGCCTTAGAAGCATCTATGACGCCTTTAGCCCAGGTAAGTGACTCTTTTTGTTTTTCGGTAAGAGCCGAAACCTCAACAGCCTCTAACTTCGTCAAAACTCTGAGCGCTACACGATGCTCATTGTGCTTCCGTTTTGACGGTCGGACATGACGTTTTCCCCTCACCGCACCACCTGTTGTGAGTACGTGGGGGAGATTTTCACCATTTTTGGTGTGGTCGGCTTTGGCCAACCCCAACGGACTGACAGTCGGAGGATTGGGGAACCGCGCTCCATCGGAACACGAAGGCATCCCCGTCAAGAGAATTTATTTTTTATTTTGTCTGTATTAGACCGTAATAGGTACTACGAAGTAGGCCTTACAGACTTTGTACAGATTTTTGCTATTGCGTAATAGGTACTGGTAACTATCCGCTATGTGATAAAAACGTCCGTTCACTGCGAATGATCAGCAACGAATTTTGAACTTTCTTACTTGTTTAAATTTAAGAATGCTAATTTAAAAATTAACTAAATGGAAATTTTCTAAAAAAAAATTGACAATTACGTTTTTCATTTAAACTGATTTTATCTTCAAAATTTCGTCGAAATAATATTTTTGTACTAAATTTTTTAAACTGAATTTTTCTACAAAACTTTGTTGAAATAACATTTTTTAAAAAAAAAAATAATTTTTTTTTTTGAAAAATGGTTAAAATGTAATTTTTCTTGAAAATTTACAATTCTAAAATTCTTCGTTAAAATAAAATTAAAAAATAAAATAAATTAATTTATTTTACAAAATTTATAACACTGTATATTTTTTTTAAATTTTTCGGTATATAATTTCATCATCCAAAATTCGTTCTTCTACAAAATTAGGTTAAATTGAATTTGTCATCAAAATGTAAATTTTCCAAAAAAAATTTTAAAAGTTATTTTTTTAGAAAAATAATAATATATAAATTTTCTTGCAAATTTACATTTTCTAAAAAACTAGTGGTTGATGGTTATTTCGATATATTTCTAGTGCCCCCCAAGCTTAAACGAAAAGTTCCGACCCATGACTTTTTGGGCATACAAATCCAAAATTCATAAAATTTGTGGATTAAGCAAAAAGGTGACAAGAGCTGATCCCAGCTAGGGCAGAAACAAATTTTATTTACTTGTTTTTTCAAGAATAAATATTTTTTAATTAAATACAATATAAATTAATTAGAAATGAACAATTAAAGACTTACTTTTTTGTAATTTTTCTATCAAATTCACATTTTTTGAATTGTGCCTTTATTATTTGGACCATATTTTTTGAATTATATGCCCGATAATGACACTTTCACGTGGAAACAGAATTTTAGTAAAAGTCGTTAAAACGCTTTTGTTGCCACGAAAACTACCATAAAAAATAGAAACAAGTATGAAAGTTTCAGTCGGGTAAACCGACTAAGGTATACCCTCACTTTGTGAGTAATGTAATATTGAATATTACTCGAATTATTCTGTCAATTTGTGTGGGAGGTACCAGAAAAAATTCATTCATAAATTTATTGCACTGTGCCGACTTATAAGCATTTATGTGCACTGGTATAAACGTTATGAGACATTAAATTGTGGTATGATTTGGGCATTTTGTGTGGGAGGTACAAAGTGGGGCGTGGCAATAACTCCCATTTTTCACAGGGCTATAGAAACTATAAAAACATTACACTGTACAAAATTTCAAGTATTTTTATACACTGTTATTAATGTTATAAGCTGTTAACTTTTGGTGCAAAATGGTGCATTTGTGTGGGAGGTACCAAAAGGGACGTGGCGACTTCGCTCATTTGTCTCGAGTTGATAGCGACTAATAAGCTAATACTATGTGTGGAATTTTAAAAGATTCGAATAAGTAGTATAGCAGTTATTAAAGAATCAATATTTCACAACATTTTAACCCTTTGTTGGGGAGGTACTAGAAGGAGTGGACCAATATGGCCCATCTTCGAACTTAGCCGGAGATAGAAAAAAATATTACCACATACCAAATTTGAGGTCAATCGGTTACTCCTTTCGAGAGTTATCGTGCGCACCAGCCAGCAGACAGACAGACACACAGACAGATGGACGGACATTGCTCATTCGACTTAAAATAACCCAAAACGGATTTCCTCCGAACATACTTGGGGTCTTAGGTCACTCCTTCGACGTGTTACACTTTTTTCCGTAGCAAATTATATATACCCTCGTCACACTAAAGTGAGGGTATAAAAATGCAAAAAATTAGTTTGTTTCACTTTTTGGAATCCAGCATCCTAACGAAGAAAGTAATGCCTAGTTGGATACATGTAGAAATTATTTGTATTTTAGTAGAAATAAAAAAGGGTATATATCAAATGATGCGGGTTAAAAGGGTAACACATCAATGGATTGACCTAAGAGACTATTTGGCGGTAATCCGTTTTGGGTAATTTTAAGTCATTTCAGCAATGTCCGTCTGTCTGGTTGGTGCGCACGATATCTTTCGACAGGATTAACCGATTAACTTCAAATTTGGTATTTTCCAATATTTCTTTACATCTCAGGCTAAGGTAAAATATTAACTATGTTGGTCCACTGCTTCGAGTACCTCCCCCACGAAGGGTCAACATTTAGTGAAATTGTGATAATCTCATAACTTCTATACAAATACCCAGAATCACATAGTAGTAGTTTCCTGGTCGTTATAATCTTGAAAATGCGAAGATGCCACGCCCCTCTTGGTTCTTCCCATACAAATGTACCATTTTGCAAAAACATTTAACTGCTTATAACTTTATAACTCCAGTCCATACAAATACTTGAAATTTTGTGCAGTGTAATGTTTTTTAAAGTACCGATAATATATTAAAAATGGGCGTTATTTCAACCCCCTTTTTGGTACCTCCCAAACAAAAATGCCAAAATAAAAAACATGAACATTTATTTTGTGAATTTCCCTATTATTACGATCTGGGTCATAATTTATACAATTATACATAGACTTTTTGCAAATAGGCATTGTTTTATTCGTTATAGCATCCTAACGAAGAAAACAATGCGTATTTAAATTAATGTTTGTTTGTAAGATTTTTTTGAAATCGGTATTTTTGCGTTTTTTTTTCGTACCAACACAAAACTTTTTTTTGGAAGAAAACCAAATTTGTGTACCCTCCACCATATAATAGAGGGTATATTCATTATGTCACTCCGGGTATATTAATTTTTTGTCATCTGAGACCCCATAAAGTATACATATTCTTAATCGTCGTAAAATTCTAAGACGATTAAGCCATGTCCGTCTGCTGTAATCACGATTCAGTCCGTAATAAGGACAGGTCCATCAAATTTAAAATATAAATAAAAATGAGTCCTAATTACATACTTAAAAACACATAAATTGACATATAAATAAAAAATAAATATGAAAAAATTAATATGTAAACAAACACAGCGCCCAGGGATCGAACCAGGGACTCCCTAGCCTTAGTCGGATGTTCTAACCACCCGACCACCTTTCAGGAGAGCAAATACACTTTTTATTTATTTCATTTCGCGATAAATGAAAGATAGAAAGTAAAGTACAACTTCTATAGCGCTTTAATCGGGGGAACATATGTATATATGAGGGCTATATCCAAATCTGGACCGATTATCCCCGAATTTGGCATGTAATAAAAAACTCTGCCGAATTCCGCACTGATCGGAAATAAAATATGGTTTCTACAGCGATTACATGTCAAATTGGGTGCAACATATATATGGGGACTATATTTGAATCTGAACCGATTTCCCCCGAATTTGGCATGTAATAAAAACTCTGCCGAATTTCTTACTTATCGGATATAAAATACGGTTTCTACAGCGCTTACATGTCAAATCGGGTGTAACATATATATGGGGACTATATCTAAATCTGAACCGATTTTCCCCGAATTTGGCTATGTTCATTCATGTAATAACAAAAACAATCAGACCATAAATACGACCTGTACTTTGATTACAACGATACATCTACAGACGGACCTGGTTAAATCGACTCAGGAAGTGAGTCTTGAGGAAAGTAATGCAGTACAACGTGCGAACCGCGGAAAATATTCTAATAATACTTCACACAGAAATGGTCCAAGGAGTTCAGATACAAAAAATATATGTCGCAGGTCGGAGTTCCAATATCGACTTTTGGGCCATTTATCCCAGTTTCCAGCTCACAGTTGACCATATTGAAAATGAGACACATCGGTTCATGTTTTGATATAACCCACATATAAAAGTCCCCTCCGATTAGAATTATTACTCTACGTAGGTAGGTATGAATATAATGATGCGTGTCAAGATAAATTTCGAATTAGCTAGCTAGCAGAGACACTTTTAACTATACTTTATCACATATGATAAACAATTTTTATACCCTACACCACACTGTGGTACAGGGTATTATAAGTTTGTTTCACGGCAGATGTTTGTAACACCTGAAAATAACACAGCTAGACCACCTTAAAGTATACCGATCGACTCAGAATCACTAGCTGAGTCGATTTAAGCATGTCCGTCCGTCCGTCCGTCTGTCCGTGTAAAGTTGTTCGTCGACTACAGGTCGCAATTTCACTCCGATCGTTCTGAAATTTTGCAGTTTAGAGTATTTCGCAGCTGTTATGATCGCTATTGAATTTGGTTGAAATCGGTGCAGATTTAGATATAGCTCCCATATATATCTTTCGTCCGATTTGGCGCTTTAGTCCTGTAGAAGCTGTATTTTACATCCAATAGTTTTGAAATTTAGAATGGTAGAGTTTCTTGATCCATGAACCAACATTGCCGAATTTGAAGAAAATCGTTTAAGATTTTGCTATAGCTCCCATATATATGTTTGGTCCGATTTGGCCCTTTAGTCCTATAGGAGCTGTATTTTACATCCAATCGTTTTGAAATTTAGGATGGTAGAGTTTCTTGATCCATGAACCAACACTGCCGAATTTGAAGAAAATCGGTTAAGATTTAGCTATAGCTCCCATATATATGTTTCGTCCGATTTGCCCCTTTAGTCCTATAAAAGCTGTATTTTACATCCAATCGTTTTGCAATTTAGAATAAACAATTTAAACATTAACTACAAAATTTATATTTCAGAGTTATTCAATATTACGAGAGTGGTGTAGGGTATTATATAGTCGGCCCCGCCCGACTTTAGCCTTTAGGTGCAACCCAAGTAAATTTTTAAGTAATTTTGGAGTATGTCGTGGTTGCAGAAACGTCAGTATGTGATAAGTCTTGTATCTGTGAAAGAGAAGAAACAGCATCTAGTCGAAAATTCCACAAGGGAACAATCCAATGTGTTTTTCTTACGATACAATTCTCTGCGATTGTAAGACTGTCGCTCAATGTTGTCTACTTTAAGACTGAAGGAAAAAATGCTTCGAAATGGGTTTAGGGCTCAGAAACATGGTACGGTTACGAGTCCCGACAAATATGCCAATGCTTGCTTGGAATCCAATCGGTCTTCTAAACAAGGTATGCTTAATAGAGAAAGACATGCATTTCTTCAAAAATGGGTTGACGAATTGCCAAAGTTAGAGTCGCATTACTGCAGAAAGAAAACCAAGAAATTGTATTTTGAACATCCGTTTTCATCCATTCAAGAGATTTGCAAACTTTACGAGAACGAATGTGCATCATCAAAAGTAAATGTGTTAACAAATTTATCATATCCTATTTTTTCAAATGTGATGAAGGAATCAAATTACGTAATATTTTAACCTAGGAAAGATGAGTGTGACATGTGTGTATCATATAAACCAAAAATATATATCATTGAAATCTATATGAAGCACGGAATAGAAATAGAAAAGATGCGCGAAGCATAATGATTTGCTACATGCTGGAACAGGGTTATGTGCTGTTTTTTTTGCATAGATATGCAATCGGTGAAACTAATACCGCAATTAAATGCAAACGCCACATATTATAAATTGAAATTAAAGGTTCATAATTTTACCATATATAATATGATAACTCATTAATCTGAAAAGTACGTGTGGGATGAGACTGATGGAGGCTTTGTAGCTTTAGTTAACTAAGGATTGTCATTCTTTTTACGACAATTTACCTTATAAATACCCGTAATACATGTTATGTCTTAGCATTCACTTATTTTCTTATTATTTAGACATATTTGCGCTTTCTAAACTAGAAAACCCATGTTTTTCCATCAAAATATAATGTTAAAAAAAGCCCCAACACATTTTTTCGATGTGTTACACTTTTGGTCCGTAGCAAATGATATATACCCTCGTATCAGTGAGGGTATAATTGCCAAGAACCGGTGTTGGGCATGCTCTGTAAAGAGCTGAGATCACATCCATACCGATGCCTTTTGCAAATACCCATTTAAATAGTATTAACACATTGTTAAATAGTATTAACAATAGTTAAAAATACGAAATTCACATATAAATAATAAGTAAATACGAAAAAGTAAACATGTAAGAAAAACGGGACGCCCGCCCGGGGATTGGACCCGGGACACTGGGTCCTTGGTCGGATGCTCTAACCAACCGACCATGACTACCGCGTATGCCGTTGCAGCAAAGAAATGCCTTGTTTTTTCCTGAGACTGCTAGAAGTGACGGAGTACAAACAAATGTTGAGTACACATACCTACATATATGTAACTGTTGTTTTGCAGAAATGTGATTCGTTGATATTGCTGTTCAGATATTTTTTGTCTGTAGCTAAAATCTGTGGTGGTGGAATACGTTGATATTGATGAAAACGCCAAAGGCCATATTTTACACAATTGTGTTGCCGTTTATCGGTGGTGCACTGTGGACAAAAGTCTAAAAAGAGCCAAGTCGAATTCAATATATTTCTTATAAATTGCTAAAGGCGAACTATGTAGGGGAATAAATCGTAAAAATATCGAAAAATTATGAAAGGATAATTAATAATACGTGTGTATATATATACCGCATATATATTTTCAAGAGGAATGCAATTTTTAAAACTATTAAACGAGAAATGCACCTTTACTAATTTGTTCCAGAAAAAATAATTTTTTTAAAAACAATACAACTTTAAACAATTTTGCGGGAAAAAATAAATTACAACAAACATTTCTGGATAAATGGATTTCTTTAAATCATATAATTTTAGGTTTTGTAGAAAGATTTAATTATAATGCAATTTTCTACAAAATTGCTATTAAGAATTTTTTATAGAACAATTTTAATTTTTTAAGGAATGTTAAATTTATGAAAAATAAATTTAGAAACAGCTTTCATGAAAAAAAAATATTTTAATCATTTAATGAAATTAAAAATCAAAGACCTAAGAATTTTTTTTAAAAAAATTAACATTCAGTATTAGGCATTTTGTAGAAAAAATGTGGTACTCGAGAACAACATTGAGGTACAAACAAAAAAATACGATAAAAAACGATTTTTGGCCGATTCCACGAGCTCGGAAATTCATATATGTTTTTGGTATTGTCTCGAGGTAAACTTTAATTCCGCCTCGCATTTGGTATTTTTTTTTAATTATAATAAAACCAAAATCCATTCTGTATTATAATATTAATCATGTTAAATTTGTAGGGTTAACTCGAGGTAAACTTTAATTCCGCCTCGCATTTGGTATTTTTTTTTTAAATTATAATAAAACCAAAATCCATTCTGTATTATAATATTAATCATGTTAAATTTGTAGGGTTAACTATTATTGGTGTATCTATTCACATGTATAACATATATATATTTCCTTTCAACCAAAAGTGTAACACATCGAAGGATGACCTAAGACCCCAAGTATATTGAAAAAATATTGATTCTTTAATAACTTCTGTACTACTTACTCGAATCTTCTTAAAATCCACATTAGTATTAGTTTATTACTCCCTAATTTTGTATAGTGTAGTGTTTTTATAGTACATACAGTCTAGATACGATTTTTTGGGACTGAAAGGTGAGGGGATAATTAAGTCTGTTTACCTTACCCGACTGAACTTTCTTACTTGTTTTTAATCTCATCGATAATTTTTCAACAAAATTTCGATTTTTTCACAAAATGTCTTAAAACTAGATGTTACATTTTTTTATTTTTTGTCGATGTAACATTTTCTTAAAATTTCAAAAACTCATTTTTTCTACAAAACGTCATTGAAATTTTATTTTTCTTTAAAATTTAAAAAGGTTAATTTGAAAGAAAATGAAAAGAATTTTTTTAAAAAAATCTTTAACAATTCACCAAAAAAATTTCACGGAAACTACGTTTTTTGCAAAATTATTTTTAAATTGATTATATCTTAAAAATCCCGTAGAATAAATATTTTTCTATAAAATTTTGTTATGCTGACTTTTTGTACAAAAAGCATTTTTCTTGAAAATTTCCTAAAAATTCAATTCTTTTGCAAAAATTTTAATTTTTTTAAGAGAAAAATGGGTAAAATGTAATTTTTCTTGTACAATTACAATTCTACAAATTCTTCGTTAAATTGAATTTTTCTACAAAATTTCTAAATTTCTTCGGTGCTTAATTTTCATCAAAATTTCGATATTCTGCAAAACTACGTTGATATTGAATTAGACCAGGAAATGAAATTTTCTAAAAAAAATTCAATAAAAACTTTTTAATTTTTACAAAAATTTAATTTTTTTTAGAAAAATTATTAATATATAATTTTTCATGAAAATGTAAATTTTTCTAAAAAAATATTGTTCTTATTTTAAAGGTAAATTTTTCACTGGATTGCTCTAAAATAATTCGACCTAATTAAAAAATTAGGTCATATAGCATTTTTATTGAAAATATTATAAAAAAAATTTATTACAAAAATTTAAATTTTTCGAAAAAAATTGTTAAAATTGCATTATTCTTGAAAATTTGATCTAAATTTATTTTTCCACAAAACATTTACATTCCTTAAAAAAGATTCTCTAAAAAAATAGTTAATAGCGTTTTTGTACAAAACTTCAGAAAATGTTGATCGACATTTATTTTTTTCCCGCAAAATGTTTTGAAATAGAATTGTTTTTAGAAAATTAAATTTTTATGGAAAAAGTGGTAAAGGTGCATTTTTCGTTTAATTGTTCTACAAAATTTCGTTTCTTATATAAATATATTACATGCAGTGACGGAATAAAAAAATATCAGCAATCCATATCCATATTCGGCGGTATACACTGATCAAATGTATTATTAGTCGTACAATACCGACGTAAAATTTTGTACTTGCCACTTTATACTTAATTATTTAATACCAAATATAGTTATGTGTTTTTAGTATTTATTGTTAATTATCGTTTGATAATTTTTCGATATTTTTACGATGTGTTGCCATACATACATACTATTGCGGTTTAAAAGAAATATATTTAATTCTGCTTGGCTCTTTTTATACTTTTACCCACAGTACACCACCGATACACGGTAACACAATTGTATAAAATAAAGTCTTTCTCTTTGTCATCAATATCAATGTATTTTTCCACCACCACAGATTTTTTGAAACAAACAGCAAATTATGTGAACAGCAATGTCAACGAATCACATTTCTGCTAAAAAACAGTTACATATGAGTAGGTATGTGTAGTCAACATTTGTTTGTGTTTAGTCACTCCTATCAGTCTTAGCAAAATAGCAACCCATTTTTTGCTGAGGCGCAGCACGGAGTGGATGTGGTCGGTTGGTTAGAACATCCGAGTTAGGCTGCAGAGTCCCCTGGTTCGATCCCCGGCTCGATGCGTTTTTATTTTTTATTTATATGTCAATTTATGTATTTTTAATTGTTTTTTACCATTCAGTAGCTCTCGAAGAGTGCTTTCCGCTGATACTGAATATCTAACAGAATTTTCCATACGGCCACAGTGGCCAGTGGACGCGCTTCAGTTAATTCTAGAGAAGAAATATTAAGCCCATTACATCTTTTCTGGTAGACTTTTTGGTAATTTTATGATACCATATGATTATTTGCTTTTTGTATGCTCAGTCCAAAATTTCAGCATTTCTGTATTATTTACTACCCTTGGCATCCCAAAAATCAAAAAGTCATGGGTCGAAACTTTTCGTTTAAGCTTGGGGGCAATAGAAATATGTATATCGAAATAACCATCAACCACGTATTGGTCGGTTTGGTGACGTGTTTGCTTAAGTAATTTGTTTTCTTAATTATTTAGATGTTTGCCCAATTGTTTATTTTTAATGTATTTATTATTTTTTAAATTAAAACATATTTTCTTAAAAAAATAAGTAAATAAAAAACATACTTTTTCTTGCCTTGCTAAGATTCGAATTGTTCACCATTGTGCTTAATTATAAATACATTTTTATACCCTACACCATACTGTGGTACAGGGTATTATAACGTTGTGCATTTGTTTATAACATCCAAAAGGAGATGAGATAGACCAATCGTTTATTATACCGATCGACTTAGGATCACTTCCTGAGTAGATTTAGCTATATCCGTCTGTGTATGTATTCTTGTAATCAAAGTACAGGTCGCAATTATGGTCCGATCTTAACGAAACCTTGCACAAGGACGATCCCTATTGAATTTAGTTTATATCGGTTCAGATTTACATATAGCTCCCATATATATGCACCTCCGATTTGGCATGTTTGCACTGTATAAGCAACATTTTTGAACCGATCTGTATAAAAATTGACAGAGAGAAGTCTCCTGATATACTTAGAGACATTACTAAATTTGAGGAAAATCGGTACGGCTATATCTACGCCCCCTTAGCCCGATTTGATATGTAAGCGCTGTAGAAACTGTATATCTTGATCTATGAAAGAATGTGCATTTAAATGAAACGAAACCAATTATTCCAAGTTATTATCGCAATGCATTGTTAGGAAGATGTAGGTTATTATATAGTCGGCCTTGTTCCGACTTATATACGTTTAAACAACCTTCTTATCCCGGTAATGAAAATGGGGCTAAAAAGTTGTTACGGATAAAAATTTTAACTAAGCAAAATTGTTGTGATTGACATTTTGAAAGAAAATAAACAAATACAATATATTATTATATTATTAATTGTATACCCTTCACCATGGATAGCATGTGAATGGTTTCGGGCACAAATAAAGTCATCTTACCAAATTTCATCCCGATTCGTTGAAATTTGTGGTTTTTGTGGCGTTAGGAAGTCAAATTTAGAGGGACCTTTGTATGGGGGTATATCAAAACTTGGACCTATGGCTACCGTTGTTCGTGTGAAGGGTTCCGGGCAGTGTTGCCAGAAATGACGATTTATCACCATTTTGACGATATTTAGAGCCAAAAAATAGGATATGACGATTTGACGATTTTTGCACCGAAATGACGATTTTTTGTGATATGAAAAAAAGTAAGGAAAACTTATCAAATGTTTCTTTAACTAAGCATTTTTCATAACTTCTCCCACATATAAGTTACACTCTCATTTATCTTTTTAAAATTAAAATTATAAATGTTAGAAATAAGAATCAAATATAATTCGATCGCATTCAATGACATAACAGGAAAAGTCTCTGGAATTTTGTTATGTTGCAAAAATCGGTTGAGGAAATTGCAGTGGACATTTTATGTAAAGTAAAGGCTATATCCAAACTTGCACTTAGGAGGTATTTATTCCAACAAATAGTTTCAGTTAAAATAAATCGCATAATATAATTCTTTCAACCCAAATGGGAATATTTTATTTTTGTCCAAAAAGTAAAGTCGAATGCGGCCTTTGTCAAAATATGTCACTTACACCTTAAAATGGTTCTGGGTAAACTCAATCGATACGTATCTGTGGTTTCTAAAAAAGAAAATCGGGTGAGGGTATTATGAATGATTTTATGTAAAATTAAACGAAAATGTCCAATCGGTTATGTGGTTTCTATATAAAAATGTGGGCAAAATTATATATATATATATATTGTCAAAATTCAGCCTAATCAACTTGTGGTTTCTAATGCGTCAAGAAGTCGCATTTAGTCAGGGTTACCATAACCTTTTTTCGGAAAGGAGGACTTTTGTGTCAGAAAAGGACATTTGTAACATTTACAAAGAGAGTTTGAAACTTTCGGAGGACATTTAAAAAATACAATTTCCTATGATAATGATTTGCACAACAATTTGTATTTTGTAGCGCTTAGATGCCAAATCGGAGGACAATATCTAAATCTGAACAAATTTTCTTCAAATTCGGCAAGGTTTGTTCTTGGGTGCTACATTTAAATCTGTGCAGATTTACACCAAATTCGGCAATGTGGGCCCTTAGATCAAGAAACTCTATCCTGCTTAATTTCAAAGTGATTGGATATGAAAAAGCTTCTGTGGCTATAAAAGGCCAAATCGGAAAGAAAATTTATATAGCGCCTATATCTTAATCTGAAACGACTTTGACCAATTTCTTCCCAGTTATGAAATAGCCCTTATTGTCAAATTTCAGCAAGATCGGAATGAAAGTGCGACCTGTACTTAAGGAACAATTTTAAATAGTCAGACAGACAATTGGTGTACTTTAAAATGGGTCTAGCTCCAGTATTTTAGGTGTTAATTATAATAAATTAGTGAAGCGGCGTTAAGATCTGATAAGCCGGTTTTTGCATACCCTACACCATAGATTGCATGTCAACTGTTTATGGATTCTTTGAAATTTGTTGCGTTAAGAAGTAAAATCTTGAGGTACCTTCGTGTGGACCTATATTAAAACATGGACCTATAACGACCATTGTTCGTCTGAAGGATTCTGGATATACATACTCCGCAATTACCAATTTTGACCAGTTGAAATTTGCAGTCTATATGGCGTTAATAAGTCAAATCGGACAGAATCTAAAAATTTATCGATATTGCTCATTTTCAATCCCAAGTTACCTGCATCTATAAGAAGTATCTGTACCAAATTTCAGTCATCGAGCTCAATTATTGTAGTACCAACTTTGTACTAAAAGTAGTTGCGAGTATAATTCATGTGGAGGTTTACTATTTGTGAGAAATTTTAATTTGTAACAAAAGGAGGACCAATCCATCATTTTTGAAAAAGGAGGGAGGACGGGAGGACACTGGTTAAAAAGGAGGACATGTCCTCCCAAAGGAGGACCTATGGTAACCCTGCATTTAGTGGATCCTTCGTATGGGGGCTAAAACAATGAATGGTTCTATTTATTTTGTCAACTTTCGTACCAATCGAATGAAGTTTGTGGCTTCTATGACGTAAATAAATAAAATCGACTGGGATATATCGAAATATGGACCATTCTCAATCCTAAGAAACTGATATGTATAAAATATGTTTCCGCAAAATTTGATTATTATTGCAGTTCAAGAATATGAGATCGGCTCACAATTTTTTTAAGCTCACTTTGAGGATCCGCATAAGCATTTGAGAGTACCTTTAAAGACATATCTGTCTCTGAAATATGCCCTTCACCCGAAAAAAATCTAAAACTGTATGTGACTGGTAGTGTTGACGATTTCGAAAATTTTGACGATTTTTGTGCCCCTATTTTGACAATTTTCGGTCTAATTCTGGCAGCACTGGTTGCTGGTATAAATAAATCCCAGTTACCAATTTTCAGCCCGATCCGTTGACATTTGTGGTCTCTATGGCAGAAAGGAAAGACAGATAGTCGGGCGGGGCTGACTATATAATACGCTGCACCTCCCTTACAATGCAAAAAGGGGCATTGCGATAATAATTTGGAAGAATTGGTTACGTTTCAGTTAAAATGCGCAGTGTTCTTATATATAATGTGTTCTTATAAAGAGATGTGATTATATATAATCTAAACAGATTTTCATAAACTTGGATCAAAAACCTAATTTCTGCCAAATTACATATATAATAGCACTTAAATACTAAGTAGGAAGGAACAAGTGTATGGGAGCTACATATAAATCTGGACCGATTTCCCCCAAATTTTGCAGTATTCGTTCTTTCTGTCAATTTTTTTAATGATCGGAAGTAAAGTGCAACTTCTATAACGCTTTGATACCATATATATGGGCATATGAGGAACATATGTGTGTATGTGTTCATTGAAGTAATAAGAAACCCCTTTCTGCCGAATTTCGTACTGGTCGGATATAAAATACAGCTTCTACAGCGCTTACATATCAAATCGGGGGTTACGTATATATGAGGACTATATCTAAATCTGTATCGATTTTCCCCAAATTTGGCTGTGTTCATTCATGTAATAAGAAGCCTCTTTCAGCCCAATTTCGTACTGATCGGATGTGAAATACAGTTTCTACATCACTTACATGTCAAATCGGGGGTAATATATATATGGGGGCTATACCTAAATCTGAACCAATTTCCCCCAAAATTAGCGGTGTTAATTCATGTAATAGGAAACCTCTTCCTGCCGAGTTTCCTAACGATCCAATATAAAATATAGTTTCTACAGCGCTTACATTGCAAATCGGGGGTAACATAAATATGCGGGCTATATCTAACATACATACGGACACTGCTAAATTAACTCAAAAAGTGATTCTAAGTCGATCGGTATAATAATCGATGGGTCTATCTCATCTCCTTGTGGGTGTTACAAACAAATGCACAAAGTTATAATACCCTGTACCAGTGTAATGTAGGGTATAAAAATAGGGAAATTCACAAAAATAAATGTTAATATATTTTGGGCAATTTTTTTGCGGGACGTGGCAGAAACGACCCTATAGTATTTGTATAGGTGGAATCAAAGTTATAAGCAGTTAACTTTTTGTGCAAAATGGCCCATTTGTATGGAAGGTAGCAAATGGGCTATGGCTATAACGTTATTTTTTTTACGGGACTGTAGGTACTGTAAAGGCATTACACTGCACAAAATGTTAAATATTTTTATGGACTGGAATCCAAGTTATAAGCCGTTTACTTTTTGTGCAAAATGGTCCATTTGTATGGGAAGTACCAAAAGGAGCGTGGCAACTTCGCCCATTTTTCTCATGATTATAACGACCAAGCGTAGTACCCTTGGTTAAAAAGCTTAGTTATGTATATGCATATTGTAATTTATGTTTAATTTGCCAGACGGCTTTTAATTACAAGATTGTACGAAATAAATGAAATGAAATACTTTGTGTGGAATTGTGAAAGATTCTGGGTAGTAGTATAGAAGTCATGAGATAATCACTATTTCACTAAATGTTGACCCTTCGTGGGGTATATACTCGAAGGAGTGCACCAACATAGTTTCTTCGACTTTAGCTTGAGATAGAAAAAAATATTGACATATACTAAATTGAAGTCAATCGGTTAATCCTGTCGAAAGTTATCGTGCGCACAAATTAGACAGACAGACGGACATTGTTGAAACGACTTCAAATGACCCAAAATGGATTTCCGCCAAATATTCTTAGGCTCTCTTAGATCAGTCCATCGATGTGTTACCCTTTTGGCCCGCAGCATTTGATATACCCTTGTTCATAATGGTGGGAGTATAAACAACGGATTATATTGAAATTCACTTATTTCTTCCAAAAGTAAAATAATTTCTACATTTATTCAACTAGGCATTGTTTTCTTCGTTAGGAAGCTAGATTTTCAACGTTTTTTCTTAAAAAAATCTTTTTTTATAATAGTTTTAACGACAGTTACTAAAATTCTGTTTCCACGTGAATGTATCATTATCGAGCATATACTTACAAAAATGTGGTCCATATATTAATGCCACTTTCCAAGAAAATGGGAATTTGAAAAAAATATTAAAAAATACCATTTTTAAAATTTTTTTTTCGTGTTTAGAACACCATATATTCGATCTGCTCACCATTTTGCTTAATCCAGAAATTAGTCAAGCCGCATATGATTCTTTGCTTATTGTATGCTCAGACCAAAATTTTAGAATTTCGGATTTTTATGCCCAAAAATTCATAAAGTCGGTCGGAACTTTTCGTTTAAGCTTGGGGGCAGTAGAAATAACCATCAACCACGAATTTTTCGGTTTGGTGGGTAATTTGCTTAATTAATTAGTTTTCCTAATTATTCATATTTTTCTCAATTGTTTATTTCTAATATATTTAATTAAAATATATTTTCTTAAAAAAATAAGTAAATAAAAAACGTATTTTTTTATTTAGGTTTTTACTAAGTATTTAATTGTACTTTATTAAAAAATATTTAAAAAAACCCGAATTTGTCGATTCGCATATGATTCCAATTTTTTCTGCCCGGCTGGGATTTGATTTGGCCGCCACTTTGCTAAATCCACGAAGTGTCCACTTTGTTGACTAATTTGCTTAATTATTTTTTTTAATTATTTAGTTTTTTGCTTATTTGGGTATTTCTAATATATTCTCCTAAAACATACTTTCGTAAAAAAGTAATAAAAATATTTTTCTTTTCTGAAAACATAATAATAAGTCGTTATTCAAATGAGACATTTTTTTCCAATCAAGTGTCAAAGTTTGTAGGGGAGAGAGCTCTTTCCGCCTGCCTCTCTCTCTCTCCTACAAACTTTTGAAAATAAATATGTTTCCGGGTCTGTGATTTGATTTAGTTACCACTATCTGGCTTAATCGAAGAACGTTTGCATTTACATGGAAATGATGATAGTGTCTACATCAGTGATGGCCAAACACTTGTTAGAACAACGAAGATTAATCGGCTTTTTCATATACACAGCCCGAGCGTCAACGAAAATAAAAACAGAGAGCGTAAAAAACAAAACAAAATTCTTCAGTTGCTTGTTAGTAGTCAGCGAAGAAGGTCTATGTCGCTTTGTTTAATAAAATAAGTACACTGAAAATATTTTACAACAACGAATGATATTTTTTTATTGTATTTATTTTAAATTTAGTATAAAATAATTTTGATTTTTTTACTTTTTGTTATTTTTTAGTTTATCAATATATAAAATTATTTATATATATTTTTTGCCCAATAAATTATTGGCAAATAACACATGTACCTATTTTCTTGAAGAAAAATTTTTTGTTACATATGCATTGTTTTTATGTTTATTTAATTTTTTTTGGCTTCATTGCTAAAATTTAACACACAAAAACATAAATAGTAGAACAATATAACAACGTAAACAAACAAAACCAAGTGATTTTGTTCAGTGCAATTTTACCACTACAATCTCATTTTTGTGTAACCTAACTAACACATTCTCATTTCTCTTTGTGGGCACCACTGGTCTACATACAATGATTACACTATGCACAAACATTTAATTTTTTCCCGAAAAACTTTTTTGTATTTATTAAGGTAGACTATTTTATGAAACCAAAACAACATTTTTTTATGGTAAAGTTGTTTTTTAAATTCCAATTTTCATGGAAGTTACTTTTAGTATTTGGACCATTTTTTTAGTAACTGTCGTTAAAACAATTAGAAAAAATTAGATTTTTTCAAAAAAGCGTTTTTTGCTGCGCGATAAACACCATAAAACTGGAAAAAAATTCGCAAAAAAATGTTTGTTCCACTTTTTTTAAGCTAGCATCCTAAGGAAGAAATCAATGTCTATTTGCAAAAAGTTTAGGGATAAATGTATAAATATTATATAATAAAAATAGGGAAATTAAAAAAATCATATTTTGTTTTGGCAATTTTGTTCGTTAGGTACCAAAAGGGGAGTGGCATAACTCCCACTGTTCTAATATATTATGGGTACTATAAAAACATTACTCTGTACAAAAAAACTGTCTGTGCAAAATGGTCCAAGTTTATGAGAGGTACCACAAGGGGCCCCCATTTTGCAAGGGACTATAGGTACAGTAAAGGCATTACACTCCACACAGTTTTAAGTATTTGTGACTGGAATCAAAGTTATAAACAGTTAACTTTTTGTGCAAAATAATCCATTTGTATGAAAGTTACCAAAAGGGGCGTGACAACAGCGTCCATTGTTTACGGGACTGCGGGTACTATAAAAGCATTACACTTTTCAAAATGTCAAGTATTTGTATGGACTGGAATCAAAATTATAAGTCGTTAACTTTTTCTGCAAAATGGTACTTTTTTCTCAAGATGATAGCGACCAAGAAACTAATACTATGTGTGGAAGTGTGAATGATTCTGAGTAGTAGTATAGAAGTTATGAGATAATCAGTATTTAAATTTTGACTCTTCGTGAGGGAGGCACTCGAAGGAGTGAACCAACATAGTCCATTTTCGACCTTAGCCTGAGATAGAAAAAATATTGACACATACTAAATTGAAGTCAATCGGTTAATCCTGTCGAAAGTTATCGTGCGCACCAACCAGACAGACAAAAGGATTTGATCTGGTCACCATTTTGCTTAAGCCGTAAGAAAACATACTATAATATCCATATTTACATTTGACTATAAAATCACTTTGGTTATAATTTTGATTTTAAGTTCGACTAACACTCATTTTCACTATAACTTTGGGTACCTCTCACATAAATGGATCATTTTGAACAAAAAGTTAACGGCTTATAAATTTAATACCAGTGCATAGAAATACTTGACATTTTGTGCAGTGTAATGATTTATATTACCGACATTCCATTGACAAATGGCGATATTATCATGCCCCCTTTGGAATTTCCCACACAAAATGTGGAGGTACCTAAGAAGTCGTGGCAACTTCGCCCATTTTTCTCAAGGAGGTAGCGATCTAGAAAATAATACTATGTGTGAAAGTGATTGGAAGATATTGATAAGTAGTATATAAGATATTAAAGAATCTACATTTCACGGAATTTTGACGCTTTATGGGGAGGTACTAGAAGGAGTGGAATAAAAAATTTCAACACATGCCAAATTTGAAGTCAATCGGTTACTCATTTCGAAAATGATCGTGCGCACCAGCCAGACAGACATTGCTCAAATGGCTTAAAATTGCCCGAAAGGAATTTCCGACAATATACTTGTGGTCTGTTAGGTCACTCCTGCGATGCCTCGTTCACAATGTTTGATTATAAAAACATGAATTTGTTGAAAGGAGAAGGAGTATAATTTCTTCATTTATCCATAGATTTTCAAATAGTCATTATTCTCTTCGTTAAGATAATAGCTTAAAAAAATGGAACAGACAACTTTTCCCTATTTTTTATGGTTTGTTCGACCATAAAAACGATTTTTTGAGAAAAAAAACAAATCACATATTTTTCTGAAATTGGCTTAATTTCCCTAGTATAGTGATCTATTTACACCAGAAATCGACATAATTCTCAAAAATTAATAATAGAATAAAAGTCTTTTCCAAAACTTAAAATGATCACGCTTTCTGTAAGTATGTAACAATTCCTATGTTTTTTTGAATTAAAAAATTTAAAAAAAATAAAAAGTTAAAAAAAAAATAAGAAATACATTAACCAGGAATATCAGGTTAGTGGTAGTCTGCTGTAAAAATTGATTTTAAAAAATAAATTGCAAAAATCGAAATACCCTCTCCGCGTTTCAAACCTGGGTCTCAAAGCTCCGAGCCACGCACTCTAACCACTAGACTACTATAGCCAACACCGAACTGTTGGCAATAAACTGTGATGTCCATTGGCACACAATGCATATAGGCAATACAAAATATTAGTGCACATATAACATAAGGTATGTCGGTATGCATCCACGTAAGCCAATCACAAACGTCCTTATATCAATCTATTTATAGATATACCTAACAGCCTCACACGAACGGCAGTATGTGTGTACCAACAACCGCTGCTTTATAAAAACGACAACACTAAGCCGAACAAAGTTTTTTATTATGACGTCGTCCAAAAATGGTGGTTTTGAGAAAGGGTGGCAATGTAATGACGAGGGTTATATTTTTTTAACGCGGTAAAAGTACATTAAAAGTGTATATATATACAAAATAACCATGTAAGGATGCAAAAGAATGAAGGAGTGTTAGAAGGAACCAAGTATTAGAAAAGTGGAAAAAATTTCCCCAAACTCACATGTCCTCAAAGTAAACGCAAGACCTACGAAAAGTTTGGGTACAGTCCCCAAAGACAACAAATGTCCTCATAATAAACGGTGTATTGAAAAACTGTCCTCATAATATATATATATATAAAATAATAATATATCCAACTTACCAAACTTAAAACAAATCTTTCATGAACATGAAGAATTTACCAGAATGGAAGAATATTCAAAATTAATAGAAACACTTTTGCAAAATTTTAGGTTCAGATTTAAAGACTTTGATGTTATCAAAACAAGCATAGATTTACACGACTACCCTCTTGTATGTAATAACAAGAACAAAAAATGGAGTTTCAGGAAGATTTAACACAAATGAAAGAAGATTTTCTAATTCCCTCAGAAAGTGGTGAACATTTTTGGAAGCAAATAAAATAAGATAAGTATCCTAAGCTCAAAAATGAAATATATAATTTATATTCTATGTTTGGGTCCACGTATAATTGTGTCAGCCTTTTCTACCATGAAAATATTATTAAATAAATACCGATATAGACATGTTTCAAAACTCATTCGAACTAAAAATTATGAGAGTAAAATAGATATAGATGAACTAATGCGTTCTTCTTAAAATGACGCGATGTGCGTCACTTTTGCACCACACTGTTTGCCGAAGTAACAATAAAAGAGCTTTTACGCATACCCAACACACTCGAACAAATTGCATACATTGACGTTGGGCATAGCTGCTCTAGATGTAATGGTCTCCAGTTATTTCGTTTTCAGCAAGCATGTCGTATGCATAGATACTTTGAGTGATCAGCTTTTTAATCAGATTCTGTAGAGTGCTATCAACAGCATCCACTCCAAACTTCAAGACGATTAGTGCAATGCCTCTCTATATTTCACTTTCAGTGCTGGAGTCAAATAGAGTTGTAGATATGACCATTTTCATCACCATACAATTGTATGAGGCTTTATACAGCGACGCTATTTTTATTCAAATTTTCAAAACTGCACTGCAATGATATTGGAAATTTTTCAAACTCTCGGGTTGTAGGGGCGGCCCACGCCCTTATCACTCTCTTTTGCAAAGATATTGCCGCAATACTATTTCAAATATTACGTTCTACATTTTTTATTTATATGGGGCTAACATGCCAACTGTTTCCATCGTTCCTGTTTGTAGCTCCATCATCACTACTGATACCAAGATTAGACAGCCAAACTTCGAAACCATGCACTCGATCTGGTTCCACATACCAAATTTCGAGAATTTTTCTCCAATAGCAATCGAAGCAATCAGGTTGTGTGGACGGTACTACACCCACTGTTACTATGACGTCAGTTTTTAGCTTCATCGCGGGTTCTAGTACCGATGTCACAAATACCAAATTTCGAGAAGTTTACTCCAATAGTATTCGAAACATTTAATTTTTAAATTATAGGTTGTGCTGGCGGTGCCACGGCCACGTCACTATCACAACCAGTTGTTGGTTACATTACGCGTACTGGTTGACCATATACCAATTTTCGTGACTCTTACCGCAATAGAACTCAAAATATTGCATTTTTAATTTTCAGGTTTTTTACCTGAAGCAGGCTCCCAGCATCGGCTACATGAATCGCGAGATGGACATTTTGAAGTTGATTGTATAGTCCGAGGCAATTCTCACAAGCTCGGTGCTGCTCCACTAGGTCTCGTTTCTCGACCGGGGAAATTGTTAGGAATCTGCGACACTTCTTAAAACCGTGTCGTGAGCTGCACATTGGGCATAGAAATTCCTCATTGTAACTCATGGTTCTGTGGAGGGAGACAAATGATTAAAGCAGCAAAAGAAAATAATATAAGGATATTTGGCTCTAACACTAGCTTGTGAACTGGACGAGTGATAGTCCCCGCTTGCGTCTTCACGTCAACGACTCTGACGTAGCCGTCACGTCCCGGATATAGCTTTACAATTTTTCCTAATCGCCAGTCGGTGGGACGTATGTTTTCCTGGCGGATTACCACCATGTCATTTAGGGACAAATTTTCGAGGGGCGATTTCCACTTAAATCGGTTACTTAACTCCTATAAATATTCCGTTTTCCAGGGGCGACAGAACTCTTGTTGGGTAATTTTTATCTTCCTCCACCGGTTAAGAGGGCCGAGTTTTGAGGAAATCTCGTCTGGCTCTGCGGGAGCCAAAGGCGATGAGCCAATTAGAAAATGCCCGGGTGTAACGGCTGACAAATCATCTGGATTGTCGGAAATTGGGGATAGAGGCCTCGAATTGAGGCAACATTCAATAGAAGCAAGGATTGTGGCAAACTCTTCAAATGTTTAGCATGCTTGCCCAGAGATCTTTTTGAAGTGGGCTTTGCAGCTTTTAACGCCCCATAGTCCCCCCATATGGGGAGCTGGTATAAAATGCCGTTGGAAACCGTATTTGGTGACCGCTTCATCGCCAAGCTCAGAGACAACTTTCTTCAGGCTGACGTTCAATTCCTTTGCCGCACCAACGAAATTCCGACCGTTATCAGAGTAGATCTAGAGAGGGCAACGTATCCGAGAGATAAAACGAGTCAGAGCAGCCAAAAAGGCGGGCGTGCTTAGATCGCTAAGTGCCTTTAAATGGATCGCTTTGGTGCTGAAACAAATGAACAGACTCACGTAGCCCTTTGTTAGGCGGCAGCCACGGCTGTGGAAGTTCTTTATATCAAAGCGGCCAGCGTAATCAACGCCTGTAATGGTAAAAGACCGACTAAAAGTGGTTCTTTCTTGAGGTAATGGAGCCATGATCTGTCCTTGGCAAACTTTTCGAGCTAAAACACATTCCTAGCAGTTATTTATGCGGGTTTTTATTAATCGTTTTGGCTCGAATGATGCTGATCTCCAGTCTGACAGTAGCGAGGGTTAATTGTATGCCTCCGTGGAAAGTTAATTGGTGAAAAACTCGACGTATAAATATGCCGGTCGCTTTTATAGGTCAATATTGCGGGATGCCTTTCGTTATATGAAAGAGCTGAGGTTGAGCCAAGACGACCGTTCGCTCTTATGATCCCATATTGATCTAAGAACGGAGTCAAGGTGAGAAGAGAGCTGCTGGACGGTAAAATTTTCTTTCGCTGCAGATAATCGTATTCCGCATCGTACTGTCTATCTTGTTATAGTTTGAAGCGAAAGTTTTCAATATTATTAGGGTTGAGGGCTTAATTGGATCATCCCATCTAAATATCTCGGTATTTATAAAATAATTTTACCCGGGTGATGGGGGGAGAAATGAAACACAAATAAATTATGGTTTTTCTATATTTTAAATAAAACTCGGGGGTAGTCGTACCTTCGGGTTTGTTTGTTTATTTCGGAGAGTTCAATTGTAAACTAAAAGAGAGGGGAGCGCCAACTTTGCTCCCGTCACAAAATTCAACTTATTCTCTACTTTCTTTTTTTTCCATTCTTCGTTATAAAACGTAGGGTTGTATTTATAATTCATTTAACTTAAAACTAAGAGGGTGTCCACCTAGACATCCCGCCCCCTAGCAGGAGTGCAACATAGGGGCAAGCAGGTGCTAGGCTGGACACCAGGAAGAGAATTCAATCATACAATTCAAAATATAAGGACATGCACAAATTACAAAATTACATATAGATTGTATTATAATGGTGGTGGGTCCACTGTCAGTGCTCGAACCGTCCACGGTACTGGAAGCATTTTGTCCACGGGTTATGCATATTTCGACTGCAATTGTGGCCTGTAGCTCCAGATCCACACGACCATTGTTGTTGGGGCGACCATAGCGTTTTGTTGGGCGGACGTTGTTGTTGCGATTTTGGTGAGCATGTTGTTGAGGATGGGGCCAGACATCTTTCTGGAGAAAAAACGTGGACAACACACACGCAGAAAACGAAACAAATTAGTTCTGCTCTATAATCTATTTGGAAAGAGTACGAGCAACAGGTCTAGTATGAACGTCTCTAGCCGTTCGGACATCGACTACTCGCACCCTTTCTTCGGGACCTCAATAGCCTTCTGTGCATCTAAACGGACGTAAAAGTGTAGTTCTTTCTGGGGTAAGTGCGGCCATAATTTGATCCACATTTTTCCAAAATTCTAATCTCATCAATCTAAACATTAACGAGTTCTCACCGAATCTATGAAGGGGTTAACGTTTAATAAAGAGCTCTTTCAAGAAACTTGCATATTCAGAGAAATGCGAACGTTGACAAAGAATCTCCAGACGACCTTTCACAAAGTTGATTTTACCTTGTTGCAGTTCAAGGGAAGAATGCGTCGGTGTTGCCTTCTGTTTCGGGTGTATACGATTATAAATTCGAAATACATAAGCTAATGCTCTCATAGCTCTAGACAAATCTGAGAAACGGGCCATGTGATATAAGATCACGGGCTAGAATATCTCGAGAAGCTACATCGGCAGGGATGTCATGCGATACAACATGGTGCCAATTTTCAGTACCAACTTTATTACATATTTTCGAGACTCTATTAGCGACGAACGTAGGCCAGTGCCAGGGGGCCTTCTGAAGCCACGACAAAACTATTGTGGAATCAGTCCAATAGAATGTCTCAATTGTAGGGAGTCTCAATTCAACACGAAGAGTCTCAACCATTTCTGCCAATAGAGTTGCACCGCAAAGCTCAAAACGGGCCAAGGATTCAACCTTGAGTGGCGCTACTTTACATAGTTCTCGCTGTGAGCAAGTTAGTGACATATTCACCTGGCGCGATACAAATTCGAATGTATAGTGAGACCGCATATGCTTTCTCAGAAGCATCACAAAAAACATGAAGTTGTACTTCCTGCTTCGGGTTGTAGCCAACCCATCGGGGGATCTCTATCCGTTCGATCTCACTATAATCATCCAAAAATGCCGGCCATCTGCATGGTGAGGCAAATATTATGATAAATGTGGAGGTGTCGAATTACTTGACAATACTTTTGTCATATGACTCAATTATGAGTATTCTTGCAATACGCCATCATATTGCGTGTTAAGTTCGGGGTTTTTCAACAGTCGTGACTCATTTCGTTTAAATTGCGAAACGGCAGTATTTCTGGACAGCCCTAGCTGTAAATCTATGGGGTATTCACGCTTGAAAGGCAATGAAACAACATATCGACCGTCTTCATTTCGATAAGTAGAACGACGATACAAATCCTCACACAATTTATCTTCTTCCGACATAGTGCATACCCTTGGTACATCTTCAATATCCCAGAACCGAGCAAGTTGATCATTCAACTCCATGTGGTTATAAAACGACACCACTGATTGTAGGGGCTTGGTTTCGGGGAATTTATCAGTCACTATCCAACCAAAGACAGATCTTTGGGCAATAAGATCACCATTAGGGTGCTTATGGACGTCTGTATGCATTATGCGGGAAAATATGTCACCACCTAACAAAAGATCCATGTGGGAACATTTCTCGCAAATCGGTATCAACCAATCGGGATAATGAATAGGTGGGAAGGCGACCGGTCAATTTATCAACAACATATGCATAAGTAGTGGCTCAAATGTTGGATCAATGGGAGAACTCTGCGATATTCTACAAGTTCTGGTCGTCTTGGCTGAAATAGCGCCATTTAGACCTACTATATTTGCAGTACCGGCGGGGAATATCGGCAAAGAGAGCTTCCTTTGCAATTGCAACGCGGTTCCAACCGTCTGTAAAGATTGGGCAGCTGCAGAGGTCGACGAACCGTCCTCAGCATCTGATCGGGCTGGATTTCCTGTACCTTGGGTATATCCAGAACGCGAGCTCGAATCTCGGACTACTGGTACCGATGATTCCTTCCTCTGAAGGTGCGAATGTTGCTTCTGCTTTTAGGTTAGGGTGGCAGCCGTATTTTTTTATACAAGCTCACATAGACCAGTTTAGGTCCCTAGTGTTACCACGGGCAGAATTTCCCCTCATCGAAACAAACCTGTTTGATATACAAATTTGTCGATAGTACGAATATCGGTACTGGAAAGATCTGTTAGGCTGCCTAGAAAAGCCGACCCCAGTATGTCGAGTCGTTTACTCAGAGCGGGGCAGTCGCATAGCAAGTGCTCAGTGCTCTCCACTTCTTCCTCATCTCCACAGCTTCTGCAGAAGTCATTAGAGTCAATATCCATTCTTTTGGCGTGTTCGCCGATCAAGCAGTGTTCCGTCAAAACTGATACTAACGTAGAGAATCTTTGCCTCTCTAGTGCGAGGAGATATTTTGATCTTCTCAGGTCATACCTTGGCCAGATTTGTCTAGCTACCCTGCAGGTGCCGATTTCTGTCCATCTTTCGTTGGACTGTCTGATTGCTTCTTGCCAAATCTTGCACGTGGATAGTGGCGCACCAATATATGCAAATTCTTCGAGAATTTGTAATGTCGCCCCTTTCCTACCAAGTTCATCGGCTTTGCAGTTCCCCGGGATATCCTTATGCCCAGGCACCCATATGAGGTGTATATTAAACTGCTCATCCATCTCGTTAAGAGATCTGCGGCAATCGAGGGCTGTTTGTGAATTTAGGGATGTTGCCTCCAGAGAATTGATGGCAGCCTGGCTGTCCGAGTAAATGGCAACGCCAGTGTTGGTTACTATGTTGCGACTCAGCCACTTGGCTACTTCCCATATTGCCATTATTTCGGCTTGATAGACACTGCTCTGCACAGTATACTCCGAAGCCAACCTTTTCATCAAGCTTCGAACCATCCGTGTAAAAGTGGAGATGGTTTCTATTACCTGGTATTCTTCCAACCCATTAATCTCTGGCGGGAATCAGTATACAGTCCACTCGGTCGGTTACCATAGCACTACACTTTGATATCCTCATGTGACCGTAGTTTTTGTACCTCCACATTAATAGGCACTTTAATCTTATTGCCGCTTTGGTTGCAACTTCTCTCGCCACAATATTAATCGGCAGTATATGGAGTCGGGCTTGTACATAGAGACTCGGTCGCTGTAGTCCTTAAGGCTTCGCTTATGCTCAGGCAGGCTGTTCTCTGAACGTTTGTTAGTAGGTTGGTGATGGTTAGTTTGTCAGTTGCCGTCCACCATACCTTAGAGTTGTGGACCCAAGACATGCTGTTATGCGTCTTCTGTTGAGCAGACTTTGAATTAGTCTAAATTAACTAGAGTTAACTTTTAGATGTGACAGTGCCGCAATTAATGCTTCTGAGTGAATGTTGTTAAAAGCCCCTTCTATGTCAAGAAATGCCTCCATGGTGATTTCCTTGCAATGTAGGGACGATTCGATAGTGCTCACAAGTTCGTGCAGGGCTGATTCTGTAGACTTCCCCTTATTGTAAGCATGTTGGTTCACCCACAGGAGTTTTGTATCCAGCTTTTCCCTAATAAAATAATCTAAAAGTCTTTCCAGACCTTTCAATAGGAAGAAGGATAGGCTAATTGGTCTGAAGTCTTTTGGCCTAGTGTGTCATATCTTCCCCGCTTTAGGTATGAATAACACTTTGGTATCCCTCCATCGATTCGGGATGTATGAAAGCCTGATACAGCCTACATAAATTTTCGCCAGCCAGGGGATAATGTACTTTAACATTTTCTGCATTTCTGCTGGAGTGATGCCATCTGGTCCAGGTG
Organism: Eudasyphora cyanicolor; assembly: GCA_963930755.1. NCBI lineage: Eukaryota > Metazoa > Arthropoda > Insecta > Diptera > Muscidae > Eudasyphora > Eudasyphora cyanicolor. The sequence goes on from OZ005734.1 coordinate 158,685,962, forward strand.
ACTTGAAGGGCTCAAAGCTATTAAAGCCCAGCTTATTCTGGATCTCTCAGTCAACAAGCTAGCGACGCTCGCAGTCCACTCGCACTCTTGTTGGTCCTGCTGATCCTCTGGTTTTGTTAGAGAGTTCCCCGGGAAATGTGTGTCGAGCAGTACATTGAGCGACTGCTCGCTGCTTTTGGTCCAATTATTTGCCTCATCCTGCAAGTAACCCACTGTACAGGGTGAAGCTGATAGTATTTTCGTCAGCCTTGCGGCGTCGGAGACCTTTTCCACTTCGCCACAGACGGTATACCAAGAGCGTCTTTGCGTGCTGAAAATTCATCAGCTTTGTAAGGGCAGATTGGGTGGTGTAGCACTTACTACTGCGAGGAAATCATTGGTGATTTTATAAAGAAATGTCCCGCCAAAATGCGCTTCCCTTGTGCAACCAATATGAGCCCCTTTTGGCGATGAATTTGTGCAGTGAATTAGTCGACATTTGTAAGCTCTTTTAAACGCATACAAAAGGTATGATGAAATAATGCGTTTTTAGAAGCACTGATGTGTTTGCTTGTAAGAATGCATAGAAATAATACCTTAGGGGAAGCGTAATTGTATTGACTCCCTGAACGCAATAGAATAATGCACTATTGTTTTAATACTCACTTATTTATTTCAGTCTCTTTATTCAAAGGTACATAGCACAAATAATGCTTATAAGGAACATAAAATGGCTTTAAAACTAATTTGATTCAAATAAATATTAAAACATAAAATAATTCAATAGTCTTAAGTTATGAGGTATTTTTAATGTTAAAAGATTCTATTACTCGCTATCAGTAGGCAAACTGGCGGCAGATTTATTTACCTATTTGTTTTTATAATAACGAGTTTTAACAAGCCGTATGCATTTACTAAGATGCTTGAAGAATTCGTTTTGATTCCCACAATCTGAGCCTACTGCACCTGAAAAGTAAAATAAATGTATGTCAGACATATACATTACTATTTAAAAAAGCAATACTTACGGTACACGCTGAAAAAAAATCGCTTCTGTAGTATATTGTCCCAAACATATTCGGCTTGAAACATATATATGTTTAGGGTACACTCTAAACATATAGTATTTGGTACACACAAACAAATTTATATTTGGGAAGATGCTGTTCTAAACAAATCTTTGTTTACATCGCAATATGTGTTTACTTTGGACGATTGTTTTCCGAAGCAAATAATTATTTGCATTTAAGTATTCAGAAAATACCTAAATTGTGTTTAATATTTCAGTAATTCAAACCTAATTTTTTAGAAAAATTTCAGTCGTAAAAATTGAAATCGTATAATCTTCGATCGAAATATATTACTTGGAGGATTGACAACTAATGATGGCTTAGAATACTCAGAAATTTTAAATGATTGATTTAAAACAGAAGTTTCTGCTGCATTTTGTATTATAACTGGGTGTTCAATTCGAAACCAAAAAAAATTAAAACTGAAATTCGAAAAATTCAACAAAAGTTTCGAAAATATTTTTTAAATAAAATATGTTTGGAGAAATTCCTAAACAATAATTTTATTTGTATTCAAACACATATTTTATTTGAGAAACTTAGTTTGCAAATATTATATGTTGTAACATATTAATATATGAGTTCCAAATATATTTTATTGATTTTCAAATAAAATTTATTTGCTCAGAAATACATAATACTTAAAAATTTGTGTTCCAAATATATTTCCTTTCGATTCAAACATATCAAAAAAGGCGATTTTGCCCCGTGTAGAATGCCTTCATAAATTTTAAACTCTTTTGCAAAGCCCCACTGCCAAGAAGGAACTTAATTGTTGCAGCCTATAAGATAAAAATATAAAAATATTTTATTAATAACAAGAAGAAAGTACTTTGTAGCGTGATTTTAACAGACTGACATGTAAGCAGAATTTAGTATGCCCAATAATAATATTAATAAAAGTATTGCTTAAATTTACTTCTTCTTTGGTATCCGAGTTAACTTCGTGTTCAACAGCTTCAAATTCTGTTTGTGACATATTTGTGTGCTTCTGTTGTATATTTTCAGGGGAAAGATTTGTCATCACCACGACTTTTATCTCCGACAATAGCTCCACTATAATCCGGCTTTGATTCGCAGAATTCTCTGGAAAATCAAATATATTAGTTAAATCAATAGGAATGTTATGAGTGTTTAGTACCTTGTAATTTAATCATTTCTTCTCTTAGCTGTTTTATTTCTTCTGAGTTAGTTTGCATTTTCCATAATACTCCATTTTGGTTAGAAATCATATCTGAAAGAAATCATATTGATTTTGTAAAACCAAAAATAAATATACCTGTTACCTTGCAATTTTTTCATATCATCCTTTAGATTCGATATCTCGGCATCCTTATGTTTAAACGCATTTGTAGAGCAATCATAAATTGTATCTAATTTATGTACAATTGTTTCATATGTGCAATTTTCTTGTAACGATTGTTTTCTTTTTATGGGAGCCATTTTCTATTAAAAATTTAAAATATAACTATAAAAAAGTGTGGTGCCAGATTTAATTTCTGCATGCTTAAGGGGACATCCATTTCTCGAGTTTGTACCAATCTTTTCGTCACGAACAGATGTTTGGTTGTTTTCCAATAATTTTTCAAATTGATTGTCAGTACTACATACATATTCACTGGTAAATTCGTTTGTTTTACTGTTACTGTTTTCAGAAACAGAAGGATTTAAAGCAGTTACATTTGTATTAATTTCTTTTCATTTGTCTTTTACCGACCGTTTTGTATTTCATTGTTTTCTTCATATTGACAAGTTATATTTATACATGTACATATACGAACACAAATAACCACCACCACACACAAACAACCGTGGTACTACTTTTGTGTATACCTACCAACGCACAAAAAAATTGGTACAGAAAAAACATTTTGAATTTGCGTAGCGTGACTGGACTTCTCGAATGCAAAATATCAACTAATTTCTTTTTCTCTCTATCGCTTGTCATTTTTTCAAAGTTCGATAGAATTCTTTTACAGAACTACCACCACCACCTATTGCTTTATAATGCAGAGATTTCCAATTTCGGCAAAGTTCGCTAGAGATCGTGAGATAACCCACAAAAACAAAGCTTGCATACTTAAGTGCAACTGGGTAAGCGAGAAAGGAAGCTTCCGCTTACTACGGTTGCGCTAAAGTATGCACAAATTCTTAAATCAAACTCCATTATTGCCAGTTCATTATCTTGAAGTATATACATATTATACTACTTTTTGAACCACATTAAGCGCTGAATTTCGCAAAACAAAATAAGCGCTTAAAAGTAGTACCTACTGTATGTACACAGAACTTCGAGTGCTTCCAAAACTCCAAGAATTTTCTGCTTGGTTTCTAAGCTCCTACTTATAGATCTTGAGTTGCTCTTTATAGGCATCCCAAACATTAGCGACCCCAGTAGATGTAGCCTTGTTGAATAGCTTGTTGCAGGTCTTTTTCATAGCCGTTAGTTTAGAAGTCCACCATTGGGGTTTACAGTCTGTTCAGCTAAATGTAACAAAATGCAGACGTGTGATAGCTATTCTTTTAATTGGTTCATTGTCACTTATCGTTCGGGTAAGAAAGCTCTTTTCTTCAACGTCTTCCTGTCAAATACCAATATTACCTACATGTTGTTATTGACATTTCTTAAAGCTTTTTCCACATGAAAATATCCAAACGGGGGCAACCCTATCCAACAGCTGTAAAAGTAGCAACAGCTGATTCTAGACAATGGGAAATAATCAAGCAACTGAAAATAAATACAATTGTTTGCTTGATTGATCATATATGTATATATAGGGGCTATATCTAAATCGGAAACCTTCTGTACCTATTTCAGTAAGTCATAGAGTTAAAAAGAAAGTTCTTGCTAAATTTGATAGTGATCTGAGCATAATTGTGACCTGTATTTGGTAACAAGAATACATTTACAAACAGACGGACGGACAAAACCAAACCAATTCAGAAAGAGATTCTAGGTCGATAGGTATAATAAACGATTGTTTGGGTCACCTAATTTAAGGTATTATGAAACAATTTAAAAAGCAACAGTGTAGTTGTAGGATTTCAATACATTTTATACACACTAATAAACAGAGGTTTTTTGAAATTATGGTGGATTCTTCAGCAAAAGATACATGTCAATGTTGTTTGGTTCATTTATCCATTTTTTTTATTAATTTTCCCAACAATTTTCACTATATATTTCACAAGGACGGCAAACATAACCGACACGAATGAATTTTTCTGATCGTCTGATTTGACATTTCATTTCGTTCGTTGTTGTCTTATAAGAACCAAAATGTTGGCGATAATTAAAAGCTTCTTTGTTTATATCCAAAACAAAATTTGCAAAAACCAAAAATTTCATTCGCTTGTCATTTGACGTGCGAAGTGGAAAAAAAGAAGTTACAAAAACAGGCGCTTAGTTTTACCCTTGTACCTTGTTTTTGGACAGGCTTCTTCAAGTGAACAATTTAATGATGTGGTGATATGCTCGACCAGATTATCCAGACCAGCTTTGTCATTCGGTTCGTACAGAAGTTTGGAGTTGAGGACTTTCTTGAAATTCTTTCTTTCTCACATTTCTGTGGACGGCAGGTTTAGGAGTTGTTTCAGCGAGTTTGAACTCAATATAATGTTGATCTGAGAATGAGTGGTCGTCCAGTACATTCAACCAAATAATTTTGTCTGACAGCCGGTCAATAGCAAACGTTACGTCTAGTACTTCTTGTTGTCTTTAATTGTAAAGGTCGGTTTATTACCTATGTTACAAATACTTAGGTTGGTAGTTAGAATAAAGTCAAGAAGCGAATCACCCCTATTGTTTATATCCGTACTACCCCAGATAGTATGATGAGCGTTCGTGTCTGCGCCAATAATCAGCTCGACCTCGTCAGACGTTGCTTCTTCTACTACTTCCCTGAATAGAGCAGTCGGTACTACAGCTTCATAAGGCAAGTAACTGGAGACCACCCAATATATGCGATTACCGATCTCCAGACTAGCAGATGTTTGGTCTTTACCACTTAAATTAGCCAGGAGAAAGATACTTAGATCTTTCCTGGCCAAAATGCATGTTCTTGGAGTGCCTTCACAGTTGGTCACAAGCAGTTTAAAGTTGGGTGTCCTGATACCGCACACCCTTCCTCCCACTGCGTAGGGCTCCTGTATCAGGACGATGTCTACTGCACCTGTGGACAGGCGCAGCAATAGAGCCGCTGAGGCTGCTTTAGCGTGATGGAGGTTAATCTGTAAAATCTGTAAAAAAGGGTGTTATCGAACTCTTCGTCCGTATCATGTGTATCAACCACGGTGGACGACTCACCTTCCGCAGTGGGAACTATATCCTTCTTGTATACTTTCAAGACTATAGTCTCGAGGCCATACTGTAGGGTTGCACTTGCACGTTGTAAATGGGAGGTGGATTCAGCGTTAAGGATCAAATTGACCTGCCGGTTTTTACCATCCGCCTCACCCACCTTGCTGATTCTCCAATTATGGGCGGGCAGACCAGGATTGGAATCTGTCTAATATGTCAGCCGGGTTGGAGGGCTTTTCTGTAACCCAGGTGATGGCTCTAGGGTGACTAGGGATGTTGTTTTTTCGACAACATCCAACTGGGAACCCGGCCACACCTCACCCGCTCGACACAGAGCAGGCTTCTACAGGTCTACTGATCTGGCATCACAGAAATATAAGAGCTTTACTCTCCCCTGATGCCATCATTTATCGTTGCAGATTGGTGAGTGCCCGGCATTTCTCTACGGACATCGAGGTAATGAGCCATAATGGCTGATTGCACATGGCTCCTTTTGTCCTTGAGGATGGATCCATCCTCACTACTTCTGCTTATAACGGCCATCACTAGACTCTCCTTCGCCACTTCATTGAAGGGCTTGGTGAGTGTCCTGTTGATGGTGACATTAGGGTCTCTTGCCTTTTTCGAAGGCAGGGGTTCATCAGGTGATCTGATCCTTTTGACTTTATTAGCCGTTAACACAGCTGAATTTGTGGCTCTTTCAGCCGGCTGATTGGCCTTAGAAGCATCTATGATGCCTTTAGCCCAGGTAAGTGACTCTTTTTGTTTTTCGGTAAGAGCCGAAACCTCAACAGCCTCCAACTTCGTCAAAACTCTAAGCGCTATCCGGTGCTCATTGTGCTTCCGTTTTGACGGTCTGACATGATGTTTTCCCCTCACCGAACCACCTATTGTGAGTACTGGGAGAAATTTTCACCATGTTTGCTGTGATCGGCTTTGGCCAAGACCAACGGACGGACAGTAGAACCCCGCACCATCGGAACGCGAAGGCATCCCCGTCAACGAATTCGTTTGTCTGTATTAGCCCGAAATAGGTACTACGATGTAGGCCTTCCAGACTTTGTACAGATTTTTTTTTTGCAATTGCGTAACAGGTACTGCGTAATAGATTTTAACTATCCGCTCCGTGCAAAACACGTCCGTTCACTACGACTGATCAGCAACGATCAGTCGTAGTGAACGGATAGTTGTTGTTTCTGCTTACAGAAGAAACAACTATTCGAGCTCTTGCAGGTGGAAAGTGTGTGCGAAGAAGCCAAACATTTGGTGCAACATTTGAGTCTCTTAACAGTTTCAATCCTATTAGGTTAGGTTGAAGAGAGGAGACGATTAAACGTCTCATGTCCATGGACATTCACTAAAGCCAGTGGTTCGGCCTGTTGTGCGCTCCTTATTTATGATCTTTTTATACCTCACGAGTTACAGAAAATCGGTACTAGACACGAATTTTCTCAGTATCTTCCAGTCATATTCTCTGAGATGAGTCAAGTCTGGTAATATGTCGGACCCGAAATGTTGGGATCTTGCATGTGTGAAAGCCGGGCAGTGACACAGAAAATGTTCCATCGTTTCGATGTTTTCTCTGCATGCCCTGCATTCGTCGTTTTCTGCTAGTCCTATGCGATGAAGATGTGCTTGTAAGCTTGAGTGTCCCGTTAGAACACTCATCATCTTATTAATATCGATCTTGTTTAGTTTCAGAAGACTTCTTGTTTTCTTTTCATTTGGGCCACCCCACAGTATCTTTGCAGTTGCTCCTACTGTTGCGCTATTCCACATAGTTTTGTGAGCCATCTCTGCCCAGTGCTTCAACTCATCCTTCGTGGCTTCGAAAGGTTTCCAATTTCCCAAGTTTATTACTCGAAGTTCTCTGCCCTTTGAAGCCAAGCTGTTTGCCCGTTCATTTCCAATCACTCCGTTGTGTCCTGGTACCCAGCAAATACGCAATTGACCATGGGGTGAGTAATCATTTATCGTTCTTTTACAGTCCAACACAGTTCTGGATTTGACCCTTTCCGATGTTATTGCTTTAATCGCCATTTGGCTATCTGTGAAGATGTTGGCATATTTAGGCTTTGTCGTGTTACTGAGCCAGTTCACACACTCCGTGATTGCTCGAATTTCTGCTTGAAATACCGTGTTATGGTCAGGGAGGCGGAAGTGAAGTTCGACTTCTGGTTCATCAATAAAAAGTCCCAGACCCGACCTTCCTCCTCGCTTGGACCCATCCGTGTAGCAACTGGTTCCCACTGGCACATGGGCCAAAGATCCATTTTCCAGGAGCGTCTGTCTGGCACAAACGTATCACAGGTAGCTGTAAGCCGCACTTCAGGAATGCGGTCCGAGATTTCTGGCGTTTGAATGTGACCAACTAGATATTCTAAAATCTTCTGATGGTACGACTTGTGGTCTCGATTTATCCATTCACCCATCACTTGTAGACGTCTTGCTGTGAGGGCTGCCTCATACTTTATACGGACGTCTATTGGTTGGATGTACAGTATAGTCTCCAACGCTGTTGTTGGTGCAGTTCTAAATGCCCCGCTTATGCCTAGACAGCACATACGTTGAATTTTTTGCAAAGGTATTACGTTGCACTTCTTGTCCATTGATGTCCACCACACTACACAGGCGTAGGTGATTATTGGTCTGATCACGCTCATGTAAAGCCAGTGAGTCATATTTGGACGTAGTCCCCATTTTAAACCTATAGCTCTTCTGCACAACGACCGACATCTGTGTGCCTTTGTAACTCTTTCTTCAAGATGATCTTTCCAGTACAGTTTCTGATCCTAGATTACTCCCAAGTATTTTACCTTTTTAGTTATAGCAATTGTCTTTTTCAGGAATCGAGGCAGGGTAAAACGTGGGATCTTCGTTTTCCTTGTAAATAGACATATTTCTGTTTTCTCTGGGTTAACATTTAATCCCCTTGGTTGTGCCCAGTTATATGTTATGTTAAGTGCCTCTTCAGCTCTTCTGCATAATAGATTTGGATGAAAGCCCCTTAGAAGTATTACAACGTCGTCTGCATAACAGACTGGTTTAAGTCCTTCATTGGTGAGGGCTTTTAGGAGACTGTGTATCGTCGTAACCCATAGAAGAGGCGATAAAATGCCCCCCTGAGGTATACCACGATTTACCTTGTCTCTAGTGTTTACGTCATATGACCCACAAATAATCCACCTATTCCTTAGCATATTGTTTCGTTGCTGATCATTCGCAGTGAACGGACGTGTTTATCACATAGCGGATAGTTACCAGTACCTATTACGCAATAGCAAAAATCTGTACAAAGTCTGTAAGGCCTACATCGTAGTACCTATTACGGTCTAATACAGACAAAATTAAAATAAATTCTCTTGACGGGGATGCCTTCGTGTTCCGATGGAGCGCGGTTCCCCAATCGTCCGACTGTCCGTCCGTTGGTCTTGGCCAAAGCCGACCACACCAAAAATGGTGAAAATCTCCCCCAAGTACTCACAACAGGTGGTGCGGTGAGGGGAAAACGTCATGTCCGACCGTCAAAACGGAAGCACAATGAGCATCGTGTAGCGCTCAGAGTTTTGACGAAGTTGGAGGCTGTTGAGGTTTCGGCTCTTACCGAAAAACAAAAAGAGACCAGAACTTTCAAGGTTACAGTGACATTTAAACGAGTGAAGGTGATACTAGGCGAAGTTAGATAATTAGAAAAGTAAATTTTGATGTTTAAAATTTGAATGAAACTCGGGCGGAATAAATAATTTTTTTATATAATTTTCAATTTTAGAAACGAAAATCGAGAAAAATAGTGCGATTTAACGTTTGTACATATTAACATTATTTGTTATTATTTGTTTTGGTGAAAACTGAAAAGGTATGAATGAAATAGTTTAGAAAAGAATTCGCCATAAGTAATGACAACTATTTAATTACACATTTGTATTTCGACGGTGATAGCACACAACGGACTGTCAGCGCCATCCATCAGTTCCTACCTATACTGACATTACAAAGTGGATCCCCAGAGAAGTCTGGACGACAACCACAATTTCCCAGTAAGTCTCATGTTGAGAGGGATTTTGTGAACTTTGGGTGTGCTTTTCAGTTTCACCACCTTCTGAATTAACCGCTAAAAGGTATGTTGAGCTAATGATAAAATTACCGCCATACTCGAAGTAACCTTAAAAAAGTAAACACGCCCGTTCGATAACAATGAATGACAATTCAATTCGTAATTGTATAAAAAAAACTACCACGTGTCCTTTCTTGTCCTCGTGATTGTCCTCCATGTATGACAATCAAAAAAATATTTTTTAGAATACAAAAAAAAGCCAAAAAAAAAATCCAATTCCGTTAAAAAAGAAAAAAAAAAAACAAAAAAAATAGTATTATAAATTAATATTTAAAATATGACATAACTTCTAAAACTTAGGTACAGAAAAATTTGTTTTGTTCATTACCCAAAAATCATAACATATCTAGTAATCCAGATAATAGTAACTTCCAACAAGATAAAAAAAAATACAAAGAAATGAGAATGATTATTGTTACTGACTTTTTTATATATATATCACAACTATAACTATATTTAAGTAATATAAAGAAAAAAAAAAGAAAAGAAAGATAAAAAATATAAAAATATTACTATAAGTTTGGAAAGCTAAGCCAAATGATTAAATATAAGATATAGTCCGCGGCCAATTTTTGTTAATTAATTAATAATAAATAATGTGAAATTGTAAAATTTAAAAAAAATCAAAATGACTCGGTCTTGCTAAATTTTGTTGAACATGGTTGAGTAACTGAGATGTGAGTAAGATGTGCGGATTAGGGCATTTTCATAACGTCGGAGCAAAGAAAATGTCACGGCATGCTAAATTGAGCATTTGAGGGAGGGTTAGATCTCCGTAGATCCCTACCACCAAGGTTCTACCACATAAGAAAATGTTTCCCAAGATGTCATCCAGCGTTTCTCAAAGTAGGCACTTCCTATTTTCCCATCTTTTCTTTTAATCCCTCTATTTCCTGTTTCCTTTCTTTTCTTTTCTTACCATTTCATCTGCCCTTTCTGTCCCCAATCTGTCTCTCCTTGCGTTTCGTTCAATGTATCCTTTTTTCATAAATTTCATCAGTCCCGGCACGAACATATTCAAAATTGGATAACTCAACGGAAAAAGAATCCCCCCACATCCGACGAGTTCAAGCCCGGTAAAGACCTGCGTGCCATTTCCGTTACTGTCACCAGGGGTTATCACATCATCCACCAGTGTTTCGGTTTGGACATGAGTTTTTGAGAGGAACTTTTTCATTTTAGACATGCTGTTAACGCTGTCTACCTGTTCACAGAAAAGCCTCCAGGAGTTACGTTTCGCCGATCTAACGATTTTATTGTATTCTTTGAGTCTTCTGTGGTAGTCGTCCCAATATACTGATTGTTTTTTACGTCGAGCTCTGTTGTAAAGTCTGCGGACATATTTGCCAATCGAGCGAATTTGTCCTGTCATCCAGGGTTTCTCAAAGGCAGATTTCCTTTCTCGAAGTGGGCAACTATCTTCGAATGATTTTACAAGAGCCTCGGTAATCCTCTTCACATTGATATCAATGTCTTCTGCACATAGATAATCGCGTGTAGGCTGCCCCAATCGATTTCTAAGTAGATTTCCGAATTTAGTCCAGTCGGTCTTAGCCTTATTACGGAAACTTATGGGGTTTGGCGGTGGCCGTGCAATTTTAAACCTTATATAACGGTGGTCTGAATAGGAGTGTTCATCCGAAACCCTCCACTCATGAATCTCATCAATAAGATTTTCTGAACATATCGTTATATCTAATACTTCTTCCCTAATTTTGTTAACAAAGGTTGCAGTGTTTCCTATGTTAAGAGTTATGAGGTCATTTGTATTCAAAAATTCGATAAGGGCGTGTCCCCTTTTATTGGTGTTAGTACTACCCCCAGCGATATGATGGGAGTTGGCGTCACATCCAGCTAATAACTCATTACTTGTGTGTTTGGATTCCCTCACCAGACGTTGTAATTCCGACGTAGGTGGCAATGTCGGCGCATCGAATGGCAGATATATTGACGCCAGGTACATATTTCCATTACCTTGCCTCAGCACCGTTGCGTCCGATGTTGACAACTCTGGAGAGAAAATAAAACATATGTTTTTATGGCACAGAATACAAGTCCTTGGACGAGTACCTGTGTTAGCGTAGAAAAGGTTATAGTTCACATGGTTTATTCCAGTAACGCAATATGAACCCTGCCTTTATTTATGATGTCCATCAGAGCGTTGGATGCTGTCTCGCTCCGGTGGAGGTTTATCTGGATGACCTCAATCATTGTCCTTCCAGTAAATGTTTATTTTGGGAGTCTATCCTATCTGGTGGCACCCCCTCATTATTTGGTAGTGGGTCATTCTCCTCCTTTCGTTCACTACCTATTACACCATCTTCCAGTCGACAATTTTGGGAGGCGGTGTTATTTTTTGTCGCTCCCTCATTGTTTTGCATTGGTTTGGTGCTCTTTTTATTTTGATCACCACCTTTGCTGGGAACTTCCTGCAAAAGTGGCGGTACTATTGGTGAACTGGTGGTGTTATTGACTACTTCCACATCAGTTCAATCCTATTACTCACTGACATTTGAAGGAAGTTTTCGCATAATCTTAGGGGAAGTGAATCAGAACATAAGGGGCATTTCTGATGTACATGAGCGGAAGGAACTGTTGTTACGAAACATGCATACCGTTTACTGATGTTAGGTTTACTTTTCGGGCTAATACTTTTCTTGACATGACCTGTCCAGATGAGGAGGAAGAATTATGGGGGCCTTTGATCTCAAAGCCGGACTCAAGAGTTTGATACCTGACAGTCAAAAACTTATCCAGTGTTTCCCATTTCGGCAAATTAGAACTAGGATTGCTCCCAAAGTCCTAAGGTAGCTTCTGGAAGACGGGTGGAATATATAAAGACAAATACAGGGTCTCCCATATTCGACGGACCCATCTGGCAACGCCATAACTTTTGACAGAGATGTCAGATCGCTTAATGACATACCGCGTTTGAAGCGTCAGTCCAAGCAGATTTTTACCATGGAACAATACACGCCACGCGAGCGCTCTGAAATAGTTGAAATTTACATTCAACAGAAGAAGTCAAGTCAACGTGCTTTTAAAATATTAAAAAATGTGAGAAGTGCGCCTTCTAAGAACACCATTAAGCGTTTATACGAAAAATTTTCGACTGGTGAGGCTCTTTCTAATCCGAAGAGGCCAAATAAAAGTCGACCAAGGCGATCGGCCGAGAATATCGCTGCCGTACGAGCCAGTGTTGAGAGGTCCCCAAGAACATCCCAAAAACGCCGTTCTCAGCAGTTGGGCATGGCTCGGTCCACTTTACAACGGATTATTCGCGTTGATTTGCATTTGTTCCCGTACAAAATTCAATTGACGCAAAGATTGTTGCCTGCGGACAAGCCTCGTCGATTGGAATGGGCCCAACGAGTCCGTGGGTCCGTCGAATATGGGCAACCCTGTATAACGTCCCAATTCTTTGTATCTATACCCAATAGTGATAAATTAGTAATACAGTCGCTCATTGTACGCTGTAAATGTTTGAGGGTCCAGATTCTTTACTTATGGGGGCAAGATTGAATAATATTTTGAGTTGGGCGTTTACGAGAACCCTCTTGTTCTCGTAACGATCGACTAAATTTTGCCAAGCCTGACTAAAACCCTCATTAGTTATAGGACATGTCTTTATTATTTCGCGGGCTTCACCTTCCGTCCTTTGTATCAGATAATACATTTTTTGGATATTGCTGATGTGTTCATTATCTTTATAAAGGGCAGAGAACAAATCTCTGAACGTAGGCCAAGATTTATAATCACCAGAAAAAATCTCAGTATCACAAGGGGGAAGGTGAATTGGGAGAGAGGAACTAGTGGACTTCTTCTTCGCCAGAAGTTTTTCTATGAAGTCCTTAATAAACGATTGTCCTCGAACATATGTCTTATATACCGCGATATATTTTGCCTTAACTTATTTTATATTATCTTTTGGGCCCATCGTAGTACACAATTCCTCACAATATGCAAGGAAAGCTTCCCATAAACGAGACATTTCATGTTTATGTGAATTAAGGCTGTTTAGGAGTCTAGGAGTTGAGCTGGAATTGCCTTTCGAAAAAAGAACGCATAATTTTTAATTTTTTCACAATCTTTATTTTTTTCTTTCAATTCATTTGGCTTTTGGTAGGTTAGTGTGTACATATGTATGTGTGTGAAAGTGAACAGTGTGTGTATAAATTCAGTGGTTTTTCGTTTATTTTCGTAACTTTGTATAATTAAATGTTTTCATTTAATTTGTACATTTATGTATGTTAAATTTCAATGTTTTTTTTTTGTTTCAATTTGTGTTGTTCTTAAAGTTAATTATTTGTTCTTATTGTAATTATTAAATGTTGGGTCGTTTGAGTTCACTGTGTTAATTTAAGATTTTGGCACTTGTATTTTTTCACTAACACTTTTATCACGGGGGAGAGGCGCACGAGTTTTGTTAAAGGATCGGTAAAAGACTAATTACTTGTGCTTGCCATCTATCTCTTCTAAGCTCACTTAACGACTTTCGTTAAGCTACAGATGGCAAGCGACAAGTAAACAAACAAATAAGCAAAAGGGAAATTAGAGTAATGAGTGCATGTAATGAGTGATGAGTGCATGGGTGCTTTAGAGTGATGCATAGGTTATGCATGTATGGGCATATAAATGCATTTGCATTTATACACCTACACATATAATGCCGCGCAGTAGTGGAAGTTTCACACTGATGTTCAAAAGTGCGGTGTCACCTTTGAACATTCTCCCCCCCCGTGATATAGTGTAGATTATTCTATCTTAAACTAGCTTAATCTAAAACTTCAGCTCATGTGGCTCCGGTGGATGAAAACCCCATCCAGTTTTTGGGCCTGTCAAGGATCCAAGGCTTGAGAATATAATGTTGATGGAAATGCGATGGTGTGTCTTAATAGGGTCGAAGTTGTAGGGTACTGGATACCACAGCATCTGTCTTCAGGGTATATGGGCTCTCCTCGTGTCGTATAACGGTACTTCGTGAGTTGGATGAGTCACGACGCTGGGTTGGGCTAGGCAACTGAGAAACCTTATCTAGAATAGAAGAGATGTGAGTACCAATTTCTTCTACATAAAAATAAATTGTAAGTCAATCTGAAAATAGTTTGACGATTTTCGTTATCGGTCGACTAATTACACCGTTAGCTGTCCGAATGTCAACGACCCTAATGTTGTTATCAGTTCCTCGGTAAGTTTTTTCTATACGCCCCATTTTCCATTCAGTCGGGGCCAATCTTTCATCTTTAATTACAATCAAATCATCCTCTTTCAAATTTTCTGTTTGGTACTTCCACTTATATCGACGATGTAGCTCATTCAAATACTCAGTTTTCCATCTTTGGCAAAAATATTGAGAAATAATTTTTAATCGTTTCCATCTATTGGCAAGGGTGATGTTATCGTCTGAAACATCGGGTTCAGTTGGAGTCAAAATTGAAGTACCAATCAGAAAATGAGCTGGGGTGAGAGGATTTAAGTCGGAAGGGTCATCGCTGGCCGGACTTAGGGGTCGAGAGTTAAGACAGGCTTCAATTCGCGCTAAAATGGTCGAGAATTCTTCAAAGGTAAAATTCATTTGCGGTATAAACTTTCGTAGATGTGTTTTGAATGATTTAACTCCCGCCTCCCATAATCCTCCCATATGAGGGGCACCGGGAGGAATAAAACTCCATTCTAAATTTTGATAAACATTGTTCTGGGTGGCGTCCTTTTGCAGATTCTTCACAAACTCTAGCCTATCTTTTTTTATTAACTCTGCTGCTCCTACAAAATTAGTCCCATTATCTGAGTAGATCCTGGCTGGGCTTCCTCGTCGCCCAATAAAGCGAGATAAAGCGGCTAAAAAAGATTGAGTTGATAGATCACTAGTGGGTTCTAAGTGAATTGCTTTTGTGGAAAAGCAAACGAAGACGCAAACATAACCCTTTGTTATTAAACAAGCTCTTCCTGTAAAATTCTTTATGTTGAAGGGTCCTGCAAAATCTACTCCTGTGTTGGTAAAAGGTCGAGTCAGCATAGTTCGCTGGGGCGGAAGTGAGGCCATAATTTGCGTTTGAGTCTGGTGTTTATATAAATCACAAGTTCGACAATTATGAATTACCTTCTTGATTAAGGGCTTCAATTTAAATATCCAAAATTCAGACCTGATTACTCGAGTCATGAGTTGATTTCCGCCATGCATCGTAATTTTGTGAATAAATTCTACTAACAAAAGAGCAAATCTCGATTCGTATGGGATAAGTATGGGATGGCGCTCGTTATATGTAAGTGCTGGGGACTGAACAAGGCGGCCATTTACCCTAATGATTCCTTTTGAATCAATGAATGGATTGAGAGATAAAAGACTGCTACTAGATGAGAGTCTTTTCTTTTGGGTTAACGCTAAATACTCCTCTGCGAAATAATGTTTTTGTGTTAAACCAATAAGACGATCCTTGATATCTTGGATTTCACCGTGGGTGATTTCTGCTGAAGAAATTCTAAGTCGGGTCCGATTGACGCTTGTATTTCTCCAAAAACGAATCGCAAATGCTAAGACTTTATATGCTCTAGAGAGAGATGAGAATCTATTTAAGGGATCTTCAAAAATCGTGGTCGAGAAAACTTTAACTGCTTTTGCTTCTAACTCTGTGTCGCACATAATGTCGTGTCTAGGCCATCGGTCTTTTGGAAACTTCAACCATTGGGGTCCAGTCCACCACAAATGATGTGACTGCAAATCATTTGGCGAACATCCTCGACTGGCTACATCAGCTGGGTTGCTTTCTGAATCTATGTGCTTCCAATTTTCGTTGCCTACATTATCTAAAATATCTGAAATTCTATTTCCTACAAAGGCACTCCATGAACAAGGGGGTTTTTTGAGCCATGCTAACACAATTGTTGAGTCAGTCCAAAAGTGAGTTGAAATATTTTCAATTTGTAAGTTGGGAACCACCGCTGTGGTTAATTTTGCTAAGAGAACGGCTCCGCATAATTCTAATCTAGGCAGAGATATTTTTTTGATGGGTGCTACTCGAGTTTTCGCTGCCAAAAGAAACGTGTCGACTGTTTGATCTAAATGTTCTACTCTAACATAAAGAGTCGCGGCGTAAGCGCTTTCTGAAGCGTCACAAAAACCATGTACTTCAATTTTGCTTGAGGGTTTGAATCTGATCCACCTAGGTACTGAAACTGAATCTATTGAGGGACAATTTTTAATGAAATTCTTCCAATTCATTCGAGTTATGGGCTTCAACGCGTCGTCCCAATCTACTTTATCCAGCCAGACTTGCTGCATGATAAGTTTCGCTACGATGATTACTGGAGCCAGCCATCCACATGGGTCGAAAAATTTGGCAATTGTTGAAAGAAATTCTCGTTTGGTGCATAATTCCCTTTCTTCCGTGGGTGGTGATGTGAACGTAAAGTTATCAGCCGAAATGTTCCATCGGATACCTAGAGTCTTCGTTGAAGTTCCTTCCGAAATATCCAACCAATTGACCGGCAAGAGTGAGTCAGGTGGCAGATCGCGAAGTAGATTGGGGTCGTTTGAGCTCCATTTTCTCAATTCAAAACCTGCTGAGTCCATGGCTGCTACTAATTCTTTCATAGACTTAAGGGATTCTTCTACAGTGTGACCTCCAGCTAAAACGTCGTCGACATATAAATTTTGTTTTATAATTTCCGAACCTAATGGGTATGTTTCTTTAACATCTTCTGCCAATTGAATTAGGGTCCTAAGAGCGAGAAATGGGGCGCAATTAATTCCGAAAGTGACTGTCGAAAGTTCAAAGTCTTCAACTGGGTCATTTGCTGATTTTCTAAAAAGAATTCTTTGAAATGGGGCCTGACTTGGGTCGATTTGTATTTGACGATACATTTTGGTAACGTCCGCGTTGAATACATATCTAAAAAACCTCCATTTTAAAATCTGCAATACTAAATCCTGTTGAAGAATTGGCCCTGGATGTAAAATGTCATTAAGACTTTTCCTATTTGATGTGGGACTTGACGCATTGAAAACTACCCTAAGTTTAGTAGTAACCCTATCTGGTTTAATAACTGCATGATGCGGCAAATAGTAGTGAGGGGTCTTCTCGATTTCCTGGGGTCTCAGTTTCCGCATGTGTCCAAGTTCCAAATATTCCATTATCGCTGCGTCGTATAGAGATTTAATTTCGGGCGTTTTTTGCAACTTTCTTTCCATTCGATAGAATTGCGCCATTGCGATATTTCGAGATGCTCCAAGTTCAGCACAAGATTTGAACGGCATCGTGACAATATATCGTCCATCTTCATTTCTTCGCGTTGTATTTTTGAAATTTGTTTCGCAAAAGGTGTCTTCTGCTGACCTCAAAACTTTTTTTGGGGTCTCCTCCACCTCCCAAAAACGTGTGAGAATTTTCTCGATCGAAACTGTATTGTAAAGTGAAATTTTCCTATCATTTGTGTTTGATTTTTCAAGGGGTCCGCCCACTATCCAGCCAAAAACGGTGCTTTGCGCTAGTAAAGATCCTATAGATTTCATTGGAGCTCCTACTGTGTAAATTAAGGGTCCTATGTCTAAACCTATCAGAAGATCTATGGGTCGGCTTTCGTAAAAACGAGGATCTGCTAACTCGAGTTGAGTTGTTTCTCTATGTTGATTTTTATCTAGGGTGCGCGACGGCAAATTAGAAGGAAGGGACTTCAAAACGGGCGCCCAAACTTCTAATTCAAAACTAGGGTTTGTACGAGAACAAAGGTTAAAAAGACAAGCTTTTGTTGAAGTTTCTGAAACGGTTTCACTTAAACCGGTAACATGAACAAGATTCTTCCTAGTTGGAAGCTTCAATTGGTTTGTAATCTTCTCTGAAATAAATGTTGATTGAGATCCAGGGTCGATAATCGCTCGTGCGTCAAATCGCTGCCCTCTAGATTCAATTTGAACAATCGCTGTGAAGAGTAGTGTTTCTTTCGATTGCTGCTGGCTAAGTTGTGAATTTTCCTTGAGAGTTAGAGTCGTTATACTAGGAGTTTGAAAACTAGGTGTGGACTGTAAACTAGGAGTGGATTGTACTAGGGTGGTTAGAGCTGCCGCACTGGTACTAGGTCGTACGTCATCTCTAACCGGTTGTGAATTTGTAGGTCGGGCCTCGTTACCCTTATGTAATAAAGTGTGATGTCTTTGATTACATTCCCTACACGTGAAACGAATCTTACAATCTCTTACAACATGATCCGAAGTGATGCAGTTGTAACAAAGATTGTGAAGTTTTACTAAGTGAATGCGATCATTCACGTTTTTCTCAAGGAATTGTGGACAATTACGTAACAAATGGTTTGCCTTGCAAATTTGGCAACTCGGTCCATTTGTACGACTACTAGGTTGCGTAGATGTGCTAAATCTGTTGCTATTGTTGAATCTTCTTTGCGAACTTTGAGTCTGTTGCGCAACATTAGTTTGAAATGACTTAACCCTATTTTCCTTCCTACTATAATCGGGTCTAGGCTGACTATTTTTGGAGAAATGGGGCTTAATATTTCCTACAGATTCTAAAGTTTTGAATTTGTGCGTTAAAAATTCGTTCAAATCTTTCCAAGACGGTAGTAAGGAACAATCTTCCAAACCGTTTTCAAATTCTTCTAAGAAATTTCTCGGCAGTTTCGTAGAGGTAAGGTAAACTAAAATTGGGTCGCACCCCTTCACATCTACGTTGAGTGTTTCTAGTGTCTGAACGCAACCATCAATAGTGCGTTGAAGTTTCTGGATCGAAGATCCTGAATCTGCCGAAACTGGTGGTAAACTAAGTAGAGTCTTTAGCTGTTCGTTAACTTGCATTCGTTTATTCTCGTATCTGTTTTCTAAGTTTTTCCATGCTAGATCAAAACCTTCATTTGTTATTGGTACGTTACTAATAATTTCCCGTGCCTCCCCCGCGGTTTTTTGTTTTAGATGGAAAAGTTTTTCTACTTTACTAAGTCTAGAATTATTTCTGTACAAGGCCGAAAACAAATCCCGAAAAGTAGGCCAAGCGCTGTATCCTCCATGAAATGTGTCGGTGTCGCATGGTGGTAAACGTAACGATAGATGGTTGTTTGGCTCTACTGTTTCCTTTTTTCGGGTCTCCGATTCTCGTTCGAACTTTTCCTGCTGCCTTTCGTCGGTTAGTGCTAAAATTTCTCCATTTACTGCGCTTAAACATCGTTTGTATGTCTCTAATGCCTCTTTATAATGGGTCCTCAACTTTGATTTATCGATTGGGGCCTCATCTTTTTCGGGAACACGGTCTCTACAATCTAAATAGGCCCTTTTCACTTGATCCCAAACAGAGTTCAATTCTACACGTGTCACTTCTAATGAGTGAATATTATCATCGGTGCTAGTAGCAGAGTAACCACTCTCAAAGTCTATCAGGTCATTTACGCAATTTACAAATTTATCACGTAAAACTTTATCCATATTTCCTCCTTCTTAAATATTTTCTTTGTCAAATTTTAAACTGGCTAAAATTTCAAGAAACTTTTAAAATTGAGCTTTTCTTTTAACAATTTCTGTAAAAACTTACTTTGCCAATATTTGCAAAATAATTTCAGAAAAACGCTAAATATTTGTTGAATGGGGCCAATCTTTTACAGTCCGACTTTTTTTTTCACGAATAGATATAAATAATGGCAGTTTATTTTGAACTTGTGTCGTTTGTACGAACAGTAAGAAATTTTAGCGATAATAATTTTTATAGACTTGGGTCTTTTGAAAAAAAAAAAAAAAAATATATAAATAAAACTTTGGACGAAAGTAATTCTTTGTCGGCTAGTGTACTCTCAAAAAATTACCAATCAATCTTTAACAAAACAAAAAAACCCGTAGAAAAGCGATTCTTCTATCAGAAAAAAATTCAATCACATCAAACAACAAATTTTGTAGGAAAGTGTTTTTTGCAAAATTATAACAAACAAAAAAAACAAACTGTAATAAATTGTTTTTTCGAAAAAGAAACCCAAATTTTGTAGAAAGGTGTTTCTTCCAAGAAATTAGCACTTAATAAATTTCTGAGCAAATTTATTTTTCGTAGCAAAGTGTAATTTCCAAAAATTAGCACTAAACAAATTTCTGAGCAAATTTATTTTTCGTAGCAAAGTGTAATTTCCAAAAATTAGCACTTAACAAATTTCTGAGCAAATTTATTTTTCGTAGTAAAGTGTAATTTCCAAAAATTAGCACTTAATAAATTTCTGAGCAAATTTATTTTTCGTAGTAAAGTGTAATTTCCAAAAATTAGCACTTAATAAATTTTTCGAGCAAATTTATTTTTCGTTGTAAAGTGTAATTTCCAAAAATAAAAATAAATTTCAATAAATGTAAATTATTGTGTTAGTTCTGTTTAGCTTTTGCCGAAATGTCCGTCCGATCCCATCAACCATCAAACCATATGTTCTCTCATTCCTTTCTTTACGGCTGAAATTATGTTTTCCTACTTCTCCCTTTTTTTCTATTTCACAAAAAAACTCCAGTGGTACATTAACCTTTGGGTTCCCTAATCAAGGCAAGAAGTGAAAACGAATGAAAAGACAACGAGAAACCAACGAAAAAAAAATCCGCTACCTATTGTCTGGTATGCATCGATGTACATAGACTGCTGTTGTTGTTGTTTTAATGGGTACGAGGGGTCGAGTTGAAAGTGTCGGCACAGGAACTTTTTTATAAAATATATCAAGATTTTCCCTTCAAATCGGTTGGAAACTACAATAATGTTGATTTATAGCACAAACCACACATATTAATAGCTAAAGAATGTAAAAAATCTTAAATTTTTTGACATTTTTCAAAAGGATTTTTCTATTGAATCTAATGCAATACGAGGGTCGTTCAAAAAGTCGGAACACGTATTTTCTAAAGCAAAAAAAAAAATAAATTATTTTTTTCTTTTAATTTATTGATTGGGATTGATTTTAGCGTCTCCAAAGCATCAGCTAATATCATACGGTCGATTTCTCCCTCAGAAAATCGCATATAAAGAAGGCAAAAAAAAATATTTTTTTTTTCTATGTTGCAAACTTGATGTTTAAAGTACCCAAAAATCACGAAGTAATTTGTAGGGTTCTCAAGCCAGTCAGCGGATGAGTCGAGCCAATAAAAATCTTTCCTTTTTTTTCTTTTAAGCAGCTAATAATAATAGTAATAAGAATAAAAGTAAGCTTAATAAATATAACCGCGATTTAAGCAGCCGAAAAAATTCAAGAAATTTTCGCTCTTTTGTTTCGCAATAAAGTTGTCCGTCCACGCGTTATTCAGCACAAAATTATCTGGAACTCTTGCTGAGGTTTTCGGAATAAGTCAATGGGTGTCCGTCCGCGCGTCCGAAACAAATCTTAATAATCTTATCTTAAAAATAACTTGATGGCATAAATCGACTCGACTAGCCGCTGGCTTTCAGAAAAATTCATCAGAATGCGTAATAAATTATTTGAACAAATTATCGAAGGGTTTTCAAAAAGATTGAGTCGCTATTTTCCTAAAGTTTCGAAAACTAGAAAACAGTAAAAAGTCGCGCGTTGTTACCGAAAAAATCGTCAAAAAACGTTCATAGGTTAGAATGCATGTAGGTTATGCAAGAGGTTAGTATATATGTAGAAGGGTATGCATGTGTAGCAATGTGTAGGTATGTAACTGCAAGCTAACTGCACTTATGTATGTATGTATATCAAAGTGCTATGTATGTATGTGCAAGCTAACTGCAGTTAAATATTCAGTTATCTTTGTATATATGTAAAAGACGAAAAACCAAGCCAGCGTCGTACATAGGGCCAGACCCGCCAAAATCTCCTTCATATAGCAATATGGCGGAGTTCGAAAAAAATGGTTTTGGCACCCTATGTAACAACGCTACCTGCACAAATTGTGGGTACTCACGTTGATCCTTTTATGTACTTGGGGTACCTGTTGTTGGCGTTAGCGTTGGTCGCTGGTTCTTCCTTCCTTCCTTCTAGGGGTTCAAGCGTGATGTTGTTGGGTTGTGTTTCCAAGGGGTCTTGTGTTGCTGGCTTGTGTTGGGTCACTTTGGGTCACTGGTTTTGTGGGTCACTTTTTGTTGGGTCACTTTTTTCTTGTTGTTTTTCAATTTTAAGTTTTCGCGTACCGTACCGAAATTTGTTTTATATAATTTATTTTAATTTCACACAACACTTGATTTTGTTTTTTAATAATTTAAAAAAACACACTTTTTATCCGGTTCGCATAGGACCAAATGTTTAGGAGTTGAGCTGGAATTGCCTTTCGAAAAAAGAACGCATAATTTTTAATTTTTTCACAATCTTTATTTTTTTCTTTCAATTCATTTGGCTTTTGGTAGGTTAGTGTGTACATATGTATGTGTGTGAAAGTGAACAGTGTGTGTATAAATTCAGTGGTTTTTCGTTTATTTTCGTAACTTTGTATAATTAAATGTTTTCATTTAATTTGTACATTTATGTATGTTAAATTTCAATGTTTTTTTTTTGTTTCAATTTGTGTTGTTCTTAAAGTTAATTATTTGTTCTTATTGTAATTATTAAATGTTGGGTCGTTTGAGTTCACTGTGTTAATTTCAGATTTTGGCACTTGTATTTTTTCACTAACACTTTTATCACGGGGGAGAGGCGCACGAGTTTTGTTAAAGGATCGGTAAAAGACTAATTACTTGTGCTTGCCATCTATCTCTTCTAAGCTCACTTAACGACTTTCGTTAAGCTACAGATGGCAAGCGACAAGTAAACAAACAAATAAGCAAAAGGGAAATTAGAGTAATGAGTGCATGTAATGAGTGATGAGTGCATGGGTGCTTTAGAGTGATGCATAGGTTATGCATGTATGGGCATATAAATGCATTTGCATTTATACACCTACACATATAATGCCGCGCAGTAGTGGAAGTTTCACACTGATGTTCAAAAGTGCGGTGTCACCTTTGAACAGAGGCTGTGTATTGAGTGTTCTTCAGAACCTATAGAGGTTACGAAGAACTCCAAATCAGTCACGCGATCACCGCTTCTAATAAGATTGGTGAGATCACTCATATTAATTTAATAAATTGGGTTAAAAACATGGAAATCGACAAAAATTAAATATTTCTCAAAAATAGGGGTCTAAAATGACTAATTTCCTATGTAAACTTTGATAAACGGGCTCACCTAATCAAATTTGACTGTTGGATTGTGTGATTCTAAGGCCAAGATAAATATTTATTTATATATATTTTGACAAAAAAAATACACTACTTTTTGTCTAACCAACACCACTGTTCAACGCAAACTACGTATTAATATAATAAACAATGTGTAAGAGGCTGTATTTATTTATAAGGCGAAACTACAACAAATCAGACACTGCAGTGGTGGTTCTTTTTTGTTTATTAATTTTTTTTTGTTATGCACTCTTACACTTTGCTTTGGTTTATTTATTTTGACACTCACAAAATCAAAACCTTACCTTTTGTATTTACAATAATGTGTTCGGGGGCAACGCTGCCAATTTGATCGTCGGGGTCTTCGGGCTCTAAAAAGAGAATCACCTCGGGTAAGTTATTTTATTAATAAATTAATACGGGCGGTATTATCCGGCTCGAAGGACCAATACATATCTCGGTATTTATAAAATAATTTTACCCGGGTGATGTCGGGAGAAATGAAACACAAATAAATTATGGTTTTTCTATATTTTAAATAAAACTCGGGGGTAGTTGTAACTTTGGGTTTGTTTGTTTATTTCGGAGAGTTCAATCGTAAACTAAAAGAGAGGGGAGCGCCAACTATTCTCCCGTCACAAACTTCAACTTATTCTCTACATTCTTTTTTTTCATTCTTCGTTATAAAACGTAGGGTTGTATTTATAATTCATTTAACTTAAAACTAACAGGGTGTCCACCTAGACACCATCCAATTTCGTCGAGCCACATCATCTGCATAAGAATTTTTGCGGTTATCACGACAGGCGATAGCCATCCCAATGGATCAAATAGCCTAGCTATTGCCGACAGTACTTTCCTTTTTGTAAATGATTCTCTTTGAGCTAATTTTTCCGTGGCGAAATAAAATAAATTTTCTTTCGGGTTCAATCTTATTCCTAGGGTTTTGGCAGTACTTTTGTGATCAAAATCTATGAACTGATCATTTAGAAGAAGAACGTGAGGCAAATCTTTAAAAATTTATTATTGGAAGTCCATTTTCGTAGTTGGAAGCCAGCGGACACCAATACCCATATTAACTGATCTCTAGCTTCTATTGCTCCTGTGACTGTATGAGATCCAACCAAAGAGTCATCTACGTGCATATTCTCTTTGAGAATCTTGGAGCCAATTGGGAATCGCTCTTTCTCATCTTCTGCTAACTGCAGCAGAGTTCTCAGAGATAAAAATGGGCACAATTGACACCAAATGTAACGGTCTTCAACCCATAGTCTTGTGTCTCCTCATCAGGAGATAACCGAAACAAAATTCGCTGATAAGAGGTATGCTTTGGGTTGATGAGAATTTGCCTGTACATTTTTGTAATATCGGCGTTGAACACGTACCTAAAAAAGCGCCAATTCAGAATCAAAGATATTATGCCTCTTTGAAGTACTGGGCCAACATATAAAGCGTCGTTTAGACATTTGCCAATGGACACGAGGCGTTTAAAACGACTCTTAACTTTGTTGTGGTGCTTTCTGGCTTGAATACTAATAATACGTACCAGATAAAAATAAGTTTCGGAGCCATTCTTTGGAGATTCAACTTTCTCCATGTGCCCTAATGTTACATATTCCTTAATTACCTCATCATACATATCATTAAGCTCAAACTTTCGAGCTAAAGATTTCTCATTCCTTAGAAATTGACTGAGGGCCACATATCGATTCCCATTTCTTCGCGAATTTAGTGGGTTCTCTGGCCGAAATAGCAAATTGAAAACATATCTGCCGTCTGGTCTTCTAATTGTTGTTTCTTTATAGATTTTCTCGTAGACTTTATCCTCCTCGGAGATAATCGGTTTCCTTGAAACCTCCTCAGTCTCCCAAAACTTCGCCAACTGCTCATCAATTGACACCCTGGTGCATGTGTAGAGTTTGAACTACTCTTTGGGCCTGTAATAAGCCACCCAAAGATTGTTTCCCGGGCCACAAGTGATCCCAAAATTCCGTGTTCTACTCCCTTAAGCAGAATTGACGGATATAAATTTCCCCCTAGGAGAATATCCACCGGGCCAGTTTCATAAAAATGAGGATCTGCCAATTCGAATTTTGGAATCTGTTCTGTCTTTATATTCTCAAATGAATGAGTTGACACATTTCCCGTGACTTCTTTCACAACAAGTGCATTTGTTTATATCGAAAAGTTTGGCCTTGTTGTAGAGCCAATCTTGAAAAAGCGATCTTAGAGCATTTCGCCAGATATTCCCCGCCTAATCCTGTGATATCTGCTGATATTGATTTTGTGGGCAACTTTAATAATCGTTGAATCTTCTTAGATATGAACGTATCATCTGAGCATGGGTCACTTAAAGCTCACATCTTGTGAGATAAACCATCTTTAATGATATTAACCCAAGCTGTAGCTAGCAGAGTCTTGTTTGAGACTGTAGTGTGATATGCCCTCACATCCCTCGAAGTTGAAGTTCCTCGGTGGACTGTAAATTTTGATTTGATGAGTTGTGGGCCACATTTGTAAGTGACCTAATCGCCATGAAAAACCACGGTATCACATGGTGGTAATCTAACAGAAGAAGAAGAATGGGATTTTTGTCTTACAGGTGGTTTAATTTTCTCCTTCCATTCTCCTAATATGGTCATACAACTCATATATTTCGTGCTTACTTCTGTTTTTTCTTCTTAATAGTAGCCTTGTCAGATTTTTGGCAGTCCGGGTCAGTATTACATTTCTTGTAAAGTTCCTTCCACTCTGACCACAGGTCCTGAATCTCCTGGCTCACTGCTTCTATAGTCGACTCATTGCATCTACTCGCATCGGTCTCTTTCATCCTCTTTTCATGTGCGACAGTTTCGTCACATTGAACTAAAAACTCTTCCAATAAAACCATATTGCTGAATTTGTAATCTAAAGGGATTCAAACTTTTATTCGAGTCAATAAAATTTAATTCCAGTTAGAGGAGAATGTGGTGACAAAATTATGTGCCAGTAACACACTGAGCATACAAAACTATCTGACAAATTGAAAAATGAATTGACGACTTGATGGCTGAATATTCCATTTATTATTTCGTCCATATAACTTTCTATGACATTTTTCAAAAAATAATTTTCTTGACCCACTGTTCTTCAAGGATGATTGGAAATTTAGTAACACCAAATTAAGAGCCAAGAAAATATCCGAATTCTGAGTTGAAAATGGGTATATATATATATTAGGCCGGGTCGATTTGTGGGGAGGCAAAAAATGTTGCCATTGCTCAGTGAAAATCGTATTCTAGGGATCAAAATAAGAAACTTTGCCGAAGGAACCATACCTCTAAAACGAATTCTGATGTCCCGGAATTTGGGTCAAACTTTTGGGTAGGGGCAAATTTTGAAAAATCCCACTTTGACCCATTAAGAGTGCTCCAATCGGGTCCAAAAGTATGACCGACCCCCACTAACTTTGGAGGCCCGACCCATCCATGCCAGTGGCACACCCCCTGGGGGTTCCTTACATTTGGAATCGATTGGAGCACTCTAAATGGGTCAAAGTGGGATTTTTTCCGGGACATCAGAATTCTTTTTAGAGGTATGGTTCCTTCGGCAAAGTTTCTTATTTTGATCCCTAGAATACGATTTTCACTGAGTGGGGGTCGGTCATACAGTTGGACTCGATTGGAGCACTCTAAATGGGTCAAAGTGGGATTTTTTCCGGGACATCAGAATTCGTTTTAGAGGTATGGTTCCTTCGGCAAAGTTTCTGATTTTGATCCCTAGAATACGATTTTCACTGAGCAATGGGCGATTTTTAAATCGACCCACCCTAATATATATCTACCCAGCAAAAAATAAAAGAAGTACTTCCAAAAGAATAACATTATAAGTACTTCCAAATCATAAGTATGAACATTTTTTCGGCATTTAGTGAAGTTCTTCTAAATAACTAACCAAAATGCAATTTCGGAATATAAATTATTAACCCAAGAATGCATAATTTCAAAACGATTGGATGTAAAATAAAGCTTCTGAAGTGATAAACGTCCAGATCGGAAGGAACATATATATGAGGGCTATGAAATATAAGTAAAATAAATACATTTAATACTTTGATTGCTTCACAGGTAATATACAGGGTTTTCCAACAAGAGGTGTTATTTCGGTATTCAAAGAAAAATGCAATTTTTTGAGATAAATGATCGGATGTTTATTTCATAATAAAGAGGAAGGTATGCCGTTAATAATGAAAAACAACATCAGCCAAATGACCACCATATCCTTTTCATGAAATTTTCCATAACCAAATCGCAAAGTGGCTGCCCTATGTCCTTGATAGCCTCACGAATTCTATCATTGAGGTCTTGAATCGACACTGGGCTGTTGGCGTAGACTTTATCTTTCACGTGGCCCCAAAGGAAGAAGTCGCAAGGTGTTAAATCACAAGATCTCGGTGGCCAATTGTGATCACCTCTTCACGGCCCGGTAACTTTTCCCGTAACAGAGCAATGGTTTCGTTGCTTGTGTGGCACGTAGCTCTGTCTTGTTGAAAGTAAACGTTGTCCAGATCAATACCATCCAACTCCGACCATAAAAAATCATTAATCATCTCTCGATAGCGCAATCCATTCACCGTAACTGTTGATCCAACCTCATTTTCGAAAAAGTAAGGTCCAATGACTTTTTCATAATCGATTAAAAAAAATAACATAGTCATTTCAAAGTATGCTGATTTTCTTCGAAATATGTTAAATTGTGGAAATTTAGTACATTGGATTGCGATAAAAATTTATTAATAACACTTTATTCTTTCCACAAATGTTGATATATCGTCACCAGAAATGCCCAAGAGCGTAACCCTCAAATTCGTTTTTCGTCCAAAAATCATGATTTTATTGAAGAAAAAAAGATGTAACATCAAGTGCTCGTTTTTGTAAAGCACAAAAGGCGTAACCCACATTGTATTAAACAGAACGTACTGTATTCATCTATTTAGCCTTTGAAGTAGTTCTCTTGTTGCTGTATTGATTTTTGTCAATCGTGTTTGACAGCTATTTTAGATGCAAAATTCTATATGGGGTCTGTATTTAGATTTGGCCTTTATCTGAATGGTATCTATTTTTTTATCAAATTTCGCAGTGTTCATGATTCTATAAACTAATCTATGCCAAATTTAATAATGATCTGAAGTAAAACACGGAAACACATTTTTCCAACCTTGCTAGTGACCGTTTATTCTCGGATTAAAAAATCCTTTGTGCAAAATGTAGTACATTTGACTAAAATATGACTTCTATGGAGTTTAGATGCTAAATCGGAAGGAACACTTCCATGCGAGTATCTGCGGCTATATGTAAATTTGAACCGACATTGTTCACACAGATATTAACTGTTAAAATAAGATACTCTTCACCAAATTTCATGAATATCGAAAGGAATTTATATCTTCTATAGAGGGTATAAGCTAAATCGAAGTACATTCATATATATTAAGATATCTGGTTCTAAACTGATATTCAAATAGTTGAGAGATTTTTGTTCGTTCGCCCTAGCCGAAAGAAAATAAGTAACAGAAACAGTCCCTATATCTAAATACGGATTGTCTTTCAATTTTAATACGAATTGTCTTGTCCCAAAATAAAGAAATGTGCAAAATTTCTTTGAGATGGGACTATATTTGTGACCTGCACATTGATTACAAGAATGCATGCACAGACTGACATAGCTAAATCGGTTCAGAAAGTGATTCTAAGTCGATCGGTATAATAAACGATCGCCCATGTGATGGCAATCGCATTTCCCCTAAAATTGGCGATTGTGATTTAAAGTCGCAAAATGTGTGTCCTGAATTCTTTTTTTAGCACAACAATTTGGATTTATTAAAATCAAATTATTAATTACAGTGAAAAGTAACTATACCCATGTGTGCATTTTATTAAAATTTAATTTCGAAGACCATTAAAATTGAAGGGGAAATTTTTTCCGTTTTGCGATTTGAACTCACGCGATTGTCAACATGGGCGGATGTTGACCATTAAAATTGAAGGGGAAATTTTTTCCGTTTTGCAATTTGAACTCACGCGATTGTCATCACATGGGCGGATGTTTCTATATATCTCTTCTTATTTGGGGTGTTAGAAACAAATGCATAAAATTATAATAAATTGTGCCACAGTGTGGTGTAGGTTATAATTAAATAATTTTAAAAGAAATTATGGTAATCAAATATACCATACCATACTTACTGTACCACACTGTGGTACTTTACTACTCTTTGAACCGGGGCTACGGAAAATACATAGCGCCGCACAAATGTGCTATGTATTACAGTGTAAAATAAAAATCCCTTTTTATTAGTGAAAATGTTGATCACTAGCGAAAATGTTACGAATGACCCCATAGTGTACTATGGGGTCATTCGGTCACACTTTTCAAGAGCCAGCTACACCATACAGATTACAAACATCTTCAAATTTCCTAAACATACATACATATATATCATCGTTGATCTCTTTGGCCAATAGTATATTATTTATACGTTCCCTTCCCTATGTCAACATTTGTATTCCTTTAAAATAAGAGATCTCTGGACCCAAAGATGTTAATAAAAACGACATGCATTCATCAAATAAATACAACGCCAAAAAAGCAAATCTTACAGTGCTTTAAAAGGAGTTGTGCAAAAGTGGTGACAAAGAAGTACTTCCCCGGCGCGACAACCCCTTGTTAAATTCATTGGTGAAAATCCAAATTAGAACAACTTCCGGATCATAGGTTGGGGATTTTTATTGCTTCTTTGGATGCTCTTTTTTTGCTGGGTATATATATAAAATTGTTGCGTGACTGGCAGACTGACTGATCATCGCCCAGGCCAAACGGCTGAAGCTAGAATCATGAAATTTGGTGGGAGGGTAGTCCTTGGGACGTAGACGAGCAATAAGGCGGGATTTTTCGATATTCGTACTATTAGCCGCACAATGGGGCAGAAAGGGATAAATATGGTACCACCGCCAAATCTAAACGAAATGAGATAGAATCTTGAAATTTGGTATGAGTGTAGCCCTTAGGAGGTAGACTCAGAAATTGGCAGGATTTTTCGTAATTCGAACATTTACGCACACAGTGGGGTAAAAAGTGATAAATGTGGTACATCAGCCAAATCCAAATGGCAAGAACTAGAATCGTGAAATATTGTGTGATGGTAGCCCATATGAGGTAGACTCTGAAATTGGCAGGATTTTTCGTAATTTGATCATTTACGCACACAGTGGGCCAAAGAGGGGAAAATGGGATAAATGTATACTACAACAGCCAAATTCAAATGGCTAGAGCTAGAATCGTGAAATTTGGTGTGAAAGTAGCTCTTGGGACGTAACAAGAACAAGGAGTGATTTTTTTAAAAATTTAGAGGCACAGTGGGACAGAAAGGTATAAATATGGTACCACCGCCAAATTTAAAGCCTAATATTAGAATGGTGAAAATTGAAGCGAGGGGTGTCTTTATGACAACTGATCGGGGTATTAAGTTTGTTTTGTATTCGTAGTTTTCGGGGCACAGTGGGGCAAAAAGTGTAAAATATAGTACAGTGGCTTAAAAATGTCAAACATGGATCAATGGTTCCAGGGTAACTTTTGGAACATAAACTAGAGATTGGAAGTGATTTTTAGTAATTCTAACTTTAAGAGGCACAGTGGGACACGACGGGTTAGTTATGGAGCATGGAGAAAAAAGGGAACAATCTGCCAAAATTAGAACTTAAACAAGAGATATGAAGAGTTTATATGGTTTTAGGAGCACTGTGGTCAAAAACGGTTAAATAGTAGAGTGGAGAAAATATGATTAAATATGTTACAGTCGGGGAAAAAGGTTTAAGTACGCTCGCGTGGAGACACATTTTAAATACGAGTACGGTACAGTGAGACAAAAATTTGCTAAATATGGTACAGTGGGTAACCATTTTGTACAGTGAGATAAAGAGTTGAATGGTCCACAGTTGGGCAAAAAGGTACAGTGAGACAAAGCGTTCAATATGACACAATGGGGCAAAAAGGGTTGACTTTGATACATGGTAACGTGGGACAAAATGGGTTAAATATGGTACAGTGGGGCAAAAAGCTTTAACAATGGAACAGTGGGAAAAAATGTGTTAGCTATGGTACAGTGGGACACAAATGGTTAAATATGGTACAGTATAACAAAAATGATTACAGTGGGCACAAAAAGTAAAATATGGTAACGTGTAACAAAATTGGTTAAAAATGGTACAGTGGTGCAAAAAGCGTTAACTATGGAACAGTGGGGCAAAAAGGGTTAAATATGGTACAGTGTGACAAAAATGGTTAACTATACAGTACAGTGGGGCATAACTGTGTTAAATATTGTACAGTGGAGCAAACAGGGTTAAATATGGTACTGTGGGGCAAAAACTGTTAAACATGGTACAGTGAAACAAAGGGTTTAACATGACACAGTGGGGCAAAAAGGGTTAACTATAGTACAGTGGGGCACAATTAGTTGAATATGGTAACGTGGGACAAAATGGGTTAAATATGGCACAGTGGTGCAAAAAGGTTTAACTACGGAACAGTGGGGAAAAAATGTCTTAGAATGGTACAGTGGGACACAAATGGTTAATTATGGTACAGTATGACAAAAATGGTTACAGTGGGCACAAATAGTAAAATATGGTAACGTGGAACAAAATTGGTTAAGTATAGTACAGTGGAGCAAAAAGCGTTTACTATGGAACAGTGGGGCAAAAATGGTTAAATATAGTGGACAAAATATAGTAGGACAAAAAGGTGTTAAATTTGATTCAGTGGACCCAAAAGGTTAAATATAGCACCGTGGGTCAAAAAGCGTACATTTAGTACAGTGGGTAAAAATATGGATGCAGGGAGAGAGGGTAAGTTAAATATGAAATAAGAATGTTTTTTTTTTCTAAATGTATGCTTTTAGTAGCACTGTGGTGCAAAAATGTTAAAATTATGATGCACTGCAATTATGTAGCACTGTGGTGCAAAAAGGTTAAAATTATGATGCAGCAAAAATTGTTCAACATGTTACAGAGTGGAAAAAATGTGTTAAATATGGTTTAGTGGAGCAAAAAGGGTTAAATATGGTACGGTGAAGCAAAAAAGTTAAATATGGTAAAATGGTTAAATGTGGTGTTCAATGTCAACCGACATTGAACCATTTTTCATTTATATTTAGTTTTTAATTTTTTATTTTTTCATTACTTTTTTATTATGTTTAAGAAACAAATGTCGTGGAACGACCCATATATTTTCTTTTCATCATTTCTCAATTTATTATTCTTTACTTCTTATTTACTAATTTCTTTATTTACATATGTAAACTGACCTCAGTTCAACTGTTTGTTATTGTTTTCATACTTCTTTTCGTTCTGCTGTATTCAAAGCATCAAACGAAAAAGAAAGAGTTATAACAACAACAACAATAGCAGCATTCGCGTCTGTTTATGGCCTTGCATAGACAACGGAATGTGCGTTGTCGTTGTTGTTGTTATTTTGATTCCTCATATCTGGTCGTCTGCTTCTATGAACAGAAGGAGAGCCAGACATTCTCACTCTTGTACAACTTTCAAAGTGTTCACATCGTAACAATCACAAAACATTGTAAAATTAGTTAAATAAATAAATACAAACATAAGTGAAATAAATCAAACATATATAAGTCAAATTAAATAAAACAAACTCTTTTTATTAATTAAAACAAAGGCGGAAAACACAGTAACAACAAATAAAGAAAGTGAATTGGCTAACTATCAAAATAAAACCAAAAAATAAAACTAAATAAAAACCCCCACCCCATCCTAAACATTTGGTCCTTCGACCTTAACAGCGAAACCGAAGGAAGAGACCTCAACCAAAGGCAAAAGACCTCACGCAAACAAGTCAAATAAAGGTTGCATAGAAAACAACAAAGCAGTAAGTACTCTCACATACTCCCAGCTACATATACCAAAACCTCAAGAGACATTCTCTGAACTTTGCTGCTCTCTTCACTCTCGTCCGTGTTTCTTACTGCATCTGTCAACAGAGTTGCCAGATCTGACCTATCAAGATAATTACCAGGGAAGTTTTGGGAATTTTCCTTATTGACTTTCTGTGATTTTTTTTCGAAATTTGACTTTTAACCGAAAATCAGGCTTGAGACTTGAACTTCTTTGACCTTTTCTTCTACGGTTTCGGCATTTAAACAAAAGCGAATAATAGACCTTCACCTTTTAACATTTCGTAAATTTTTGAATAAAATATGGATCTCCTTACCAAATTTACCAATTCATATAACGACCTCATGGACTTTGAGGAAGTTCAGGCAAATAGTAAATCCGAAGATAATGTACATGCATTGCAAGTACTTCGTGTACATTTGGACTATTTGTGGTCCCAAGTTAAAAGACATTATGAGGACTGTAGGGATCACAAAAGTACAGAAGCAGAGAAACCAATTGACCTAAAAAAGTTGCGCGAATCATACAAAACTGCGTTAACTGCTTATAAAAATTCGATCAGTACAATAAATGCCGAAATAGACGTGATAACTCCCGGTCCACATTCCCCCGTTGAGAAAACAGATCAATCTAGAATAACGTTCAATGAAACCGTACTTGAAAAACAAGCACAATATTCCATAAAACTTCCGCCTTGTGATACGGACATTTTTTATGGAAGCTACAAGACCTGGCCAACTTTTAGAGACCTTTTTTCCGCGATTTATGTCAAAAATCCTCGACTTAGTAATGTTGAAAAACTCTACCACCTCAATCACAAAACTGCAGGTGAAGCTAGGGAAATTATTTCGCTCGTCCCATTGACCAATGATGGATTTGACCTATCATGGAAAAAATTGTCCGATCGGTACGAGAACAAACGAATGCAAGTCAACGAACAGCTCAAGACCTTATTCAATTTACCAGCGGTCACAACTGACTCTAGTTCTTCTATAAAATCACTGCAACATGTAGTAACAAGTTGCCTGCAGACTTTAACTATGTTGGGAATTGACACAAAGACTTGGGATACGATTTTGATCTTTTTATGCTCTCAAAAACTGCCTAGAAGCTACTTAGAAGATTTTGAGAATGTGCTTGAAGACAGCTCTGACATGCCTTCCAGCAAAGACTTTGACAGTTTTTTAAATCAACGTTTCAAAACCCTAGAATCTGTCTGCAATATTCAGGAGTCGACCTCAAAATCTAGTCATTCTTCAAATAACAATAGGAAAAATCACCCTAAAGATAGAAACATAAATGCATACCAGACAAATATAGCACAACACCAAAAATCAAATGGATCAAGCTTTCGACCTCAATCCACTAATAGATCACAATCTTCTAATCAGTTGACCTGCCAATTCTGTAAAGAGAATCACTATCTGAGAAACTGTCCTAAATTTTTAGAAAAAATCACTAATGATCGCATCCATGTAGTCAAGACTACACAAACATGTTTTAACTGCCTTCTAAATGACCACGGCGTTAAAGACTGCAAAAGCAAATTCACTTGTCGAATTTGCAGTCTCAAACATCATACCCTCTTACATAAGGGCAGTGGGACACAAAACACTGCGCCTCAAAACGACGCCATAGGTTAGGTTTAGGTTAGGGTGGCAGCCGTATTTTTTTTACAAGCTCACATAGACCAGTTTAGGTCCCTAGTGTTACCACGGGCTGAAATGCCCCTCATCGAAACCAACCTGTTTGATATATAAATTTATCGATAGTACGAATATCAGTACTGGAAAGATCTGTTAGGCTGCCTATAAAGGCCGACCCCAGTATGTCCAGTCGTCGTTTACTCAAAGCGGGACAGTCGCAAAGCAAGTGCTCAATGCTCTCCACTTCTTCCTCATCTCCACAGCATCGGCAGAAGTCATTGGAGTCAATACCCAATCTTTTGGCGTGTTCGCCGATCAAGCAGTGTTCCGTCAGAACCTGTACTAACGTAGACAATCGTTTCCTCTCTAGTGCGAGGAGATATTTTGACCTTCTCAGGTCATACCTTGGCCAGATTTGTCTAGCTACCCTGCAGGTGCCGATTTCTGTCCATCTCTCGTTGGACTGCCTGATTGCCTCTTGCCTAAGCCAAAGCTTGCACGTGGATAGTGGCGCACCAATATATGCAAATTCTTCGAGAATTTGTAATGTCGTCCCTTTCCTAGCAAGTTCATCGGCTTTGCAGTTCCCCGGGATATCCCTATGCCCAGGCACCCATATGAGGTGTATATTAAACTGCTCAGCCATCTCGTTAAGAGATCTGCGGCAGTCGAGGGCTGTTTGTGAATTTAGGGATGTTGCCTCCAGAGAATTGATGGCAGCCTGGCTGTCCGAGTAAATGACAACGCCAGTGTTGGTTACTATGTTGCGACTCAGCCACTTGGCGACTTCCCATATTGCCATTATTTCGGCTTGATAGACACTGCAGGTATCTGGTAGTCTGTGAGCTATATCCAGACTAA
Source organism: Eudasyphora cyanicolor (assembly GCA_963930755.1). Taxonomy (NCBI): domain Eukaryota; kingdom Metazoa; phylum Arthropoda; class Insecta; order Diptera; family Muscidae; genus Eudasyphora; species Eudasyphora cyanicolor. Next base: position 158,722,011 of record OZ005734.1, read on the forward strand.
GTTCTTCACAGTGTACTCCGAAGCCAACCTTTTCATCAAGCTTCGAACCATCCGTGTAAAAGTGGAGATGGTTTCTATTACCTGGTATTCTGCCGACCCATTCATCTCTGGCGGGAATCATAGTGATGTAATTTCTCTCGAAGGTGTACACAGTTGGTATATAGTCCACTCGGTCGGTTACCATAGCACTACACTTTGATATCCTCATGTGACCTTAGTTCTTGTACCTCCACATTGATAGGCAGTTTAATCTTATTGCCGCTTTGGTTGCAACTTCTCTCGCCACAATATTAATCGGCAGTATATGGAGTAGGGCTTGTAGAGACTCGGTCGCTGTAGTCCTTAAGGCTCCGCTTATGCTCAGGCAGGCAGTTCTCTGAACCTTTGTTAGTAGGTTGGTAATGGTTAGTTTGTCAGTTGCCGTCCACAATGCCGTATAGCAGTATAGGACGAACTACTGCTATATATATCCAGTGGACGATTTTAGGAGAGAGTCCCCACCGCGACCCTACAGCCTTTTTGCAGGAATATAAGGCGACGTTGGCCTTCCTTACACGTTCCAATACGTTAAGTCTAAATAACATTTTCCTATCTAGAATTGTTCCTAAAAATTTTGCACTTTCAGAAAAGACTAGATCTGTTCCATTTATCCGAGGTGGAGGGTCCACACGTGGGACATTATTCATCCTAGTAAAGAGAACCAATTCTGTCCTGTTGGGGTTAACGCCCAAACCGCTGCTTCTGGCCCATCTAGCCAACTTGTTCAGAGCCACCTGTAGGATGTCTCTGAGGACGTTTACGAATTTGCAACTCACTGCGATTGCCACGTCGTCCGCATATGCCACGACCTTGCAGCCACAACGTTCTAGATCTAGCAGGATTTCATTCACCGCTAGGTTCCAAATTAGTGGAGACAATACTCCTCCTTGCGGGGTCCCTCTGTTTACATACTTTGTTAGAGTTGTGGACCCTAGACATGCTGTTATGCGTCTTCTGGTGAGCAGACTTTGAATTAGTCTAATCAAACTAGTGTTAACTTTTAGATGTGAGAGTGCCGCAATTACCGCATCTGAGTGAATGCTGTTAAAAGCCCCTTCTATGTCAAGAAATGCCACCATAGTGAATTCCTTGAAATGCAGGGACGATTCGATAGTGCTCACAAGTTCGTGCAGGGCTGATTCTGTAGACTTGCCCTTATTGTAAGCATGTTGGTTCCCCGACAGGAGTTTTGTATCCAGGCTTTCCCTAATGAAATGATATAAAAGTCTTTCCAGACCTTTCAATAGGAACGATGATAGGCTAATTGGTCTGAAGTCTTTTGGCCTAGTGTGTGATATCTTTCCCGCTTTAGGTATGAATACCACTTTGGTATCCCTCCATCGATTCGGGACGTATGAAAGCCTGATACAGCCTACATAAATTTTCTCCAGCCAGGGGATAATGTACTTTAACATTTTCTGCATTTCTGCTGGAGTGATGCCATCTGGTCCAGGTGACTTGAAGGGCTCAAAGCTGTTAATAGCCCAGCTTATTCTGGATCTCTCAGTCAAGAAGCTGGCGACGCTCGCAGTCCACTCGCACTCTTGTTGGTCCTGCTGATCCTCGGGTTCTGTTACAGAGTTCCCCGGGAAATGTGTGTCGAGCAGTACATTAAGCGACTGCTCGCTGTTTTTGGTCCAGTTATTTGCCTCATCCTGTAAATATCCCACTGTACAGGGTGAAGCAGATAATATCTTCCTCAGCCTAGCGGCGTCGGAGACCTTTTCCACTTCACCGCAGAAGGTATACCAAGAGCGCCTTTGCGCCTTTCTAAGCTCCTTTTTATAGATCTTGAGTTGCTCTTTATAGGCATCCCAATCATTAGCGACCCCAGTAGATTTAGCCTTATTGAATAGCTTGTTACAGGTCTTTTTCATAGCCGTTAGCTCAGAAGTCCACCATTGGGGTTTAGTTTTACCCTTGTACCTTGTTTTTGGACAGGCTTCTTCAAGGGATCTATTGAATGATATGGTGATATGATCGACCAGATTATCCAGACCGGCTTTGTCATTCGGTTCGTACAGAAGTTTAGAGTTGAGGACTTTCTTGAAATTCTTCTCATACAGATGCCACTTTGTCTTCCTTACATTTCTGTGGACGGCGGGTTTAGGCGCTTTTTCCTCGAGTTTGAACTCAATATAATGGTGATCTGAGAATGAGTGGTCGTCCAGTACATTCCACCCAATAATTTTGTCTGACAGCCGGTCAGTAGCAAACGTTACGTCGAGTACTTCTTGTCTGTCTTTAGTTGTGAAGGTCGGTTTATTACCTATGTTACAAATACTAAGGTTGGTAGTTAGAATAAAGTCAAGAAGCGAATCACCCCTATTGTTTATATCCGTACTACCCCAGATAGTATGATGAGCGTTCGTGTCTGCGCCAATAATCAGCTCGAGCTCGTCAGACGTTGCTTCTTCTACTACTTCCCTGAATAGAGCAGTCGGTACTACAGATTCATAAGGCAAGTAGCTGGAGACCACCCAATATATGAGAGGCTAGCAGCTGTTTGGTCTTTACCACTTAAATTAGTCAGGAGAAAGATACTTAGATCTTTCCTGGCCAAAATGCAGGTTCTTGGAGTGCCTTCACAGTTGGCCACAAGCAGTTTAAAGTTGGGTGTCCTAATACCGCACACCCTTCCTCCCACTACGTAGGGCTCCTGTATCAGGACGATGTCTACTGCGCCTGTGGACAGGCGCAGCAATAGAGCCGCTGAGGCTGCTTTAGCGTGATGGAGGTTAGTCTGTAGAATTCTTACCATCATTGGTAATTGACAGATTAACATCCACCCCGACAAGGGTGTTATCGAACTCTTCGTCCGTATCGTCGAGAAGCATGTCCCCGCCAGATGCGTCAAAGAGTCCGGAGACTCCCCTCAGCCTCTCTGTGTCCGAAGTAGAGCTTTTGTCCTCAGAGAAGGACGTTACAGATCTTCTGTTAGAGTTGGAGTCACCAGAAATAATAGGCGTGGGTACCTCCGCACTTCCAGAAAGTGCCACGGTGGACGACTCACCTTCTGCAGTGGGAGCTATATCCTGCTTGTATATCTTCAAGACTATAGTCTCGAAGCCATATTGTAGGGTTGCACTCGCACTTTGTATATGGGAGGTGGATTCAGCGTTTAGGATAAGATTGACCTGCCGCTTTTTACCATCCGCCTCACCCACCTTGCTGATTCTCCAATTATGGGCCGGCAGACCAGGATTGGAATCTTTTATTATTTCTAAGATGTCAGCCGGGTTGGAGGGTTCTTCTGTAACCCAGGTGATGGCTCTAGGGTGACTAGGGATGTTGTTTTTTTCGACAACATCCAACTGGGCACCCGGCCACACCTCACCCGCTCGACTCAGAGCAGCCTTATACAGGTCTACTGATCTGGCATCACCGAAATATAAGAGCTTTACTCTCCCCTGATGCCATCCTGCATCGTTGCAGATTGGTGGTTTGCCCGGCATTTCTCTACGGACATCGAGGTAATGAGCCATAATGGCTGATTGTACATGACTCCATTTGTCCTTGAGGATGGATCCATCCTCACTACTTCTGTCTATAACAGCCATCACTAGACTCTCCTTCGCCACTTCATTGAAGGGCTTGGTGAGTGACCTGTTGATGGTGACATTAGGGCCTCTTGCCTTTTTCGAAGGCAGGGGTTCATCAGGTGATCTGATTCGTTTTACTTTATTAGCCGTTAACACAGCTGAATTTGTGGCTCTTTCAGCCGACTCATTGGCCTTAGAAGCATCTATGACGCCTTTAGCCCAGGTAAGTGACTCTTTTTGTTTTTCGGTAAGAGCCGAAACCTCAACAGCCTCCAACTTCGTCAAAACTCTGAGCGCTACACGATGCTCATTGTGCTTCCGTTTTGACGGTCGGACATGACGTTTCCTCCTTACCGCACCACCTGTTGTGAGTACTTGGGGGAGATTTTCGCCTTTTTTGGTGTGGTCGGCTTTGGCCAAGACCAACGGACGGACAGTCGGACGATTGGGGAACCGCGCTCCATCGGAACACGAAGGCATCCCCGTCAAGAGAATTTATTTCTATTTTGTCTGTATTAGACCGTAATAGGTACTACGATGTAGGCCATACAGACTTTGCACAGATTTTTGCTATTGCGTAATAGGTACTGGTAACTATCCGCTATGTGATAAACACGTCCGTTCACTGCGAATGATCAGCAACACCCACGACGCCATTGTACGACCTAGCACTAGTACACAGGCTCTTACCACAACCATACAGTCCACATCGAACCTTGTTCCATCAAACGTCACAACTTTGACTCTACCCGATGACAGTAGACCTACACTCAGGCGCGAGAGACCTTGCTTTTCACAGCCATTGTGGAAATAGAATCCAATGGTCAGAGACACGAAGCCAGAGCAATCATAGACTCTGGATCCCAATCGACCTTCATCTCTGACAAGCTGAAGAATAAACTTAGACTTCCGACCAAGCGAAGCCTTTTCCATGTCTCAGGGTTGAATCCCACAGTAACCGAAACTTCAACACAGGCTTGTATTTTCAAACTGTGCTCTCGGTTGGACCCGAACTTCAAACTAGACGTCCTAGCACCAGTTTTGAAGACCCTACCATTCAATTTGCCACCTATGAACCTTGACATTGACTTCTTCAGCAGATTCGCCGAACCTTTAGCAGATCCTCAATTTTATCTAAGTCAACCAATCGACATGCTTATTGGACTTGACATTGGCCCGTTCATATTTGACCTCGCAGAGGAGACCCCAAAACCAATTTTGAGGTCAGAGGAAGATCAAATCTGCGAAGACATATTTACCGCTACGACTCGAAAAAATAGTTCAGGAAGATAAATCGTTACCCTACCCTTCAAAAATGATGAAGAAATATGACATTCGCGGAACATAGCCATGGCGCAATACCTCCGTATGGAAAAGATGCTCAGTTCCAAACCTGACATCAAACGGCAATATGACCAAGTCATTTTAGAATACCTAGACCTAGGACATATGAAGAAAGTCCCACAAGCGGACATTAACAGAACTCCGAACTATTACCTTCCTCACCATGCTGTTATCAAACCTGATCGTGTAACCACTAAACTCCGCGTGGTTTTTAACGCATCATCTCCGACCTCGAATAAGAAAAGTCTCAACGATATTTTGTACCCTGGACCAGTTGTAAAACAAGACCTAATATCTCAGACTTTAAAATGGCGGTTCTTTAAATACGTTTATAATGCGGACATCACAAAAATGTACCGCCAAATTCTAGTTGACCCATCACAAACACAATATCAACGAATATTATTTAGGAAATCTGCCAAAGACCCAATTGAAGACTTTGAACTCCAAACAGTGACCTTTGGAGTCAATTGTGCACCGTTTTTAGCCATCAGGACCCTTTTACAATTATCAGAGGATGTTCGACATTCACACCCCATAGCTGCCAACGTTTTGAGGGAAAACATGTATGTGGATGACGTGCTAGCTGGAGGACATACACTTCAAGACACTATAGAATCAAGGTGTCAGTTGGAACAAGCTTTACATTCAGCAGGTTTCGATTTAATGAAATGGACCTCCAACGACCCCCGCGTTATCAAAGATTTGCAGCAAAACAATCTTTTGTCGATCGACTGCCTTCATCTTTCGGAAAACCTAGGGACCAAGACCTTGGGTATAAAATGGAATATCAGTACTGATTCGTTTTCTTTCCCACAACCAAATATCGAAATAAAACAGACCTATACAAAAAGGGAAGTACTATCAGCCATCGCACGATTTTTTGACCCTTGTGGATGGCTTGCACCCATCATAATTGTCGCAAAACTCATCATGCAACAAGTCTGGTTGGACAAAGTTGGATGGGATGGCGGACTTATTCCTTTAACATGTATAACTTGGCAGAACTTCATCAAGACCTGCCCCGACACCCAGCATGTTAGAATTCCTCGATGGATAAAATATACCCCAGATTGTACGGTGGAAATACATGGCTTTTGCGACTCATCTGAAAAGGCATACGCTGCGACCATATACATACGACTTAAGACCCACACAGATGTTTCTAGTCATTTACTTGTTGCGAAAACTCGCGTAGCTCCCATAAAGAAACTTTCTTTACCTAGACTTGAACTTTGTGGGGCTGTATTATTGGCGACCTTAGCATCGACAGTCATTCCTCATCTAAAGCTGACCTCTTTTGAAAAATATTATTGGACAGACTCAACAATTGTTTTAGATTGGCTAAACAAACCTGCATGTACCTGGAATACATTCGTAGGAAATCGAATTTCCGAAATTACGGATAAAGTTGGGACCTCTAATTGGCAACATGTGGACTCAAGAGATAATCCAGCAGATATTGCAACTAGAGGGTGCTCATCCAACGACTTGCAATCTCAACAACTTTGGTGGCATGGACCTCCGTGGTTAATATTACCCAAAACCTGTTGGCCAAAATCAAAAAATCTGACCGACGTAACTCTGGAACAAAAACCCCTAAAATTATTTTTCAATACGACTTTTGAAGACCCGCTTGAACGATTTTCAAGTTTGTCTCGTGCATATCGCGTCGTTTTACGGTTTTGGAGAAACTCAGGAAGAAATAGACAAAATCTTCGAGTGACTTCAATCAACATCTCCGCCGCAGAGATAAAATTCGTCAAGACAAAGCTCATTGTTATGACCCAAAAACATTATTACGCTGACGAATATCACCTTTTGTCACAAAGAACCAAAATTTCGTCCAGCAGTTCACTTTTGACCCTAAATCCATTCATAGATTCATATGGAATAATGAGAGCAAATGGGCGACTTACTAACTCTCCGACTCTAACATACGGCGAGAGACATCCCATTTTGTTGCCTTACCATTCAAGACTTTCTAGACTTTTGGTAGAACACACTCATAAAATGACTTTACATGGAGGTAACCAGTTAATGACTCGTGTTTTACGCACAGAATTCTGGATATTCCGTCTAAAACCACTTGTAAAATTAGTCATTAACCATTGCAAGACATGTGTTCTTTATAAGAAACATGTGCAAAATCAGATCATGGCATCACTACCTCCTGAACGCACCAGCATAACGGGACCCTTTCTGAATACAGGAGTTGACTTCGCTGGACCTTTTAGCATACGAAACTTTACCGGAAGAGCTTGCCTCATTACAAAGGGATACGTTTGCATATTTGTATGCTTTTCTACAAAAGCCGTTCATCTGGAAGCCACTAGCGACCTATCTACTCAAGCTTTTCTTGCTGCATTTGCCCGATTTATTGGAAGACGTGGATGCCCAGCAAAAATGTTATCGGATAATGGAACCAACTTCACTGGAGCAGCAGAAATGCTAAGGAAGGACCGCCAAGACCTCTTTAGGCAACTTCAAACTGACCTTACTCATCGACATTCGCATCAAAACCTCGAATGGAATTTCATACCTCCCGGTGCTCCACATATGGGTGGACTTTGGGAAGCAGGTGTAAAATCCTTTAAGACCCATTTACGAAAATTGATTCCAAACATGAAATTTACATTTGAGGAACTTTCCACGATCTTGACTCGAATTGAAGCTTGCCTAAAATCTAGACCTCTGAGCCCCGCTAGTGACGACCCTAATGACCTTTCGCCATTAACTCCAGGACATTTTCTGATTGGCACTCCAATATTGTCTCCAGCCGAACCTGAAATTTCTAACGATAACATCACCTTAGTTAATCGTTGGAAACGCTTAAAAATTGTTTCTCAACAATTTTGCCAACGCTGGAAGACAGAGTATTTAAAGGAATTACATCGTAGACATAAGTGGACAAGACAACAAGAAAACCTGAAACTCTACGACCAAGTTATCTTAAAAGACGATAGAGTCCCCCAAAATGAATGGAAGATAGGCCGAATCATAAAACTATATCCAGGCTCTGACAATAATATTCGAGTAGTTGACTTAAAGACATCTACTGGAATAATTCGTAGACCTATTTCAAAACTTATCCCACTACCTTTGCAATGACTGGCAACAATCCTCAACCCCTATCATACATTCATAAATCAATATCCAAACAATCACTCAAATTTTCTTCTATCCACAGATATGGCTTCAAAGGATAACGCCAATCGTCCTAAACACTGGGCTTATTCCTGCGGTCTATGCAGACGGGATCACCCAATAAAGACCTGTCCAAATTTCCTCGCCTTAGACCCCATGAGACACTTTGAAGTTGTGTGTGACTATTCTTATTGCCTCAACTGTTTCGCTCGTTCACACACACGAATTAACTGTCAAACAGAGTTGCGATGCCAAATATGTGGAGAAAAACATCACACTCTTCTGCATTATTCTCCACAATTAATTGAACTGGCCAAGGAACAGCAACTAAAGCCAAAAACACAGGCTAAACGACCCCAAGAACAGCCTACAAAGCGGACCCCATCGACACAAAGATCAACATCACACACTCCACGAACTATTGAAAAGGTAGACAAGCGACCCCGGGAACAGGCTCTAGGACGCACCCCATCACCACCAACAACATCACGTGCTGCCCGACATCTTGAGGTCGAAAAACGACCTAGCTCACCACCACAACCAACAGCTAGAGCTTCTAGACCCTCTGAGCGACCACCGGTTTCTGGCTCTCAACGGCGACTCATTCGTAGTGTATCCGAGTTCAAGATGCAACCCAGACCTGCTACCAATTTCAACTGGGCCCGGGTCTTCATTCCAACGGCACATGTCAGAATCGCTAGACCTCAGGAAGTGGATATGTGGCACACCTGTCGAATCGGTGTAAACCTATTCTCACCCGTCTCCAAAATCTCAAAAGGACTGCAGATTCGCCTTGGACTCGAGACCTTCATCACCAACGACATGCGATTCGTCAAATTCCAGGCCACGGGTCGGTCGCCTCGTTGTAAATGGTCCCGAGGAATTCGCGCACTGGTGACAAACGACCTTCCACGACCTCCATACGCAAAGGTCATAGAAGCAGACCCCACTGTCGGTTTCCCTCCTGGCTCACTGGCCGATCCTGAACCCTGGAGCAACATTGCCATTGAGATTGAACTTGGTGCCGATGAATTTCATGGCATTCATCGCAATGGGTCACTGTCATGTGAACTGGAAACAGTTATAGCCCTCCAAACTGCCCTCGGATATGTCTTCATCGGTCCAACCAGCGCCACATGGTAACACATCATCGAGGGGCCAGTATGTTCAATGTCGGTTGACACATTGAACCATTTTTCATTTATATTTAGTTTTTCATTTTTTATTTTTTCATTACTTTTTTATTATGTTTAAGAAACAAATGTCGTGGAACGAACCATATATTTTCTTTTCATCATTTCTCAATTTATTATTCTTTACTTCTTATTTACTAATTTCTTTATTTACATATGTAAACTGACCTCAGTTCAACTGTTTGTTATTGTTTTCATACTTCTTTTCGTTCTGCTGCATTCAAAGCATCAAACGAAAAAGAAAGAGTTATAACAACAACAACAATAGCAGCATTCGCGTCTATTTATGGCCTTGCGTAGACAACGGAATGTGCGTTGTCGTTGTTGTTGTTATTTTGATTCCTCATATCTGGTCGTCTGCTTCTATGAACAGAAGGAGAGCCAGACATTCTCACTCTTGTACAACTTTCAAAGTGTTCACATCGTAACAATCACAAAACATTGTAAAATTAGTTAAATAAATAAATACAAACATAAGTGAAATAAATCAAACATATAGAAGTCAAATTAAATAAAACAAACTCTTTTTATTAATTAAAACAAAGGCGGAAAACACGGTAACAACAAATAAAGAAAGTGAATTGGCTAACTATCAAAATAAAACCAAAAAATAAAACTAAATAAAAACCCCCACCCCATCCTAAACAGTGGTAAGTGGGGAAAAAAGGGAACAAAATAGTCCCAGATATGTATAAAAATTCGTACTTTAGAAGCACAGTGTAATAAAAAGTGTTTAATATGGAACAGTGGTGCAAAAGGTGTTGAATGTGGTCCCTGAGTGCAAAGGTAGCTCTTACAGCATAAACCAAAGCTAAGAAATAGTTTTCTTCTACTTAAACCGTGGGGAAAAAGTTAAATAAATAGCACAGATAGGGGACAAAAATGTTGAAATACGGCCTAAGCTTGCGAATTTGGATCTTGAAATATAAATTATCATTTTAAAATATTGTACAATCGTGCAAAGTGGTTAATTATGACACACTAAAGGTTAAATGTGGTACAATGGAGCGATTTACTTTAGATTTTTAAATTCGTACCTTTATAGCCAGTGGGACAAACATGGTTTTATATTGTACCAGGGTGTGAATGTAGGTATTGGAACATAAACAAGGGGAAAGTTGCTAACGTGTGAACCAAAAAAAATAGTTTTTCAACGTCCAGAGATACTGTGGAAAAAGGGATAAATATTGTACCATGATGTCAGGGTAACTCTTGGAACATAAACTAGAAATGAAACGAGGGTTCGTATTATATATAAAAGTAATCAAATCTTCTTCATTTTGCACAATATGTAATAATCATGTCATTTTGAAAGAAAGAGGTATAGCTACTTTACAGTACCCTAAACAGAAAATAGATAAAAGATGGGGGCTGCGAAGCGCACCGGGTAAGCTAGTATATATATACATATATATATATATATATATATATACAGGGTGGCTGATATGTATTGCAACCAACTTCAGGTTGCTATCATTTCTAAACCGCTAGTCTGATAGCTGACAGATTTATTTCAGTGACAGTTCATTTTATTGTTTACAAGCTTACAAAAGCATTTTGATCTATTGCATTCAGAAAAAAGTTATTCGTGATGGAATTCAAGCGTGATAGTGTGATTGCTTTATATTTGGGTGGAAAAACACAAGTGGCTATCGTTAGAGCCCTCCAGCATTTAAATGTGAATAAATCTTTTGTTTCTCGTACCATTGCTCGTTACCGTGATACTGGCAGTGTTGCACCGCGTCCAAAAAGTGGACGAAAAAAAAACGGTAACAACACCAGAAATGATCCGAAAAGTGAAGGCCAGATTTGATCGAAATCCACGCCGCAGTGGTAGAAAAATTGCTCGTGAGCTGAACATATCGCGAGAACGGATACAACACATATTAAAAAATGAGCTTGGACTAAAGCCATTGAAGTTCCAAAAAGTGCAAGAGCTCACCGATGCACAAAAAAAGTTAGACTGGAAAGAGCCAAGGAGTTGCTTCGCTTGCACGGGAGTGGCCAGTTACCGAATTTGGTTTTCTCCGATGAGAAGCCATTCCAAATTGAGCAGTTTTTGAACAAACAAAATGATCGGGTTTACTTGCCAAAGAGGTCAGCTGAAAATTTACACCTTCGATTGGCCACCAGAACTCTAACGCCGCCGATGGTAATGGTGTGGGCCGCCGTAACGGCCGATGGTCGCTCCCCGCTCGTATTCATCGACCATGGGGTCAAAATAAATGCCGAATATTATCGGGAAAATGTCCTAAAGACAGTATTGAAGCCCTGGGCAGACAAACGTTTCGGCCGCAGACCATGGACATTCCAACAGGACTCGGCACCATCGCACTCAGCACGCGTCAACCAAGAATGGCTTAAAAAGGAGGTTCCTCGCTTCATTTCTACCGCACAATGGCCACCAAGATCTCCGGTGGCCATTGTTGGACTTTTGCGCCTTGGGCAAAGTATCGATCATCTCAAGACGGCGCTTCGCCGGGAATGGGCCAAAATACCGCAGAGCCACTTTCGTGCAGCGTGTGATGGCTTTGTCGGCCGTTGGAAGGCCATAATTCGTGCCAAAGGTGGCCAATTCGAACAAATCTAAACTGTTTCTAAAATTGTATGTTATTTCCGACATTTTTTGCTTTTGAACAATAAAAATTAAAAAAATATAGCGCTTTACTGTGTGCATTACATATCAGCCACCCTGTATATATATATATATATAGGGTGATCTAATTAGAGATACTTTTTTCAATAGCCCTTTTTTGACAGATCACGTGTGAGTCGTGTCATGCTGTCATGTTATTTTTATTAAGAATTGTTTGGCATTTCATCATGGAAAGACTTTCGCCTGAACAACGTTTACAAATTATTCAGTTTTATTATCAAAATAATCGTTCGTCAATTGCGCTAAGTCCATTTTTTTAAATCCAAAAAAAACACTTTCCCGTCGACCCACGACCTTGACACCCATTAGCAATATTTTAACTAAGATATTTTAAGAGATATATTTTGCCATTGACCGATTCCCAGTCCGACGTACCGGATTCATCGGTCCATATTTCTTCAAACATGATGCCGGTGAGAACGTAAACTTCAATGGCGACCGTTATCGTGCCATGATAACCGACTATTTGAAGCCTGAAATTGAAGCACGTGATCTCAGCGATCAATCAATGGATTTATTGAGAGAACACTTCGGTGAACAGATAATTTCACGTTTTGGGCCGGTCGATTGGCCACCAATATCGTGTGATATCACACCGTTAGACTTTTTCCTGTGGGGATATGTAAAGTCTAAAGTTAATGCGAACAAACCCGCTTCGATTCAGGCCTTGAAGCAAAATATCACGCGTGTCATTCGCCAGTTACAAGTCGAAATGCTCGAACGAGTCAGTGAAAATTGGACTGAACGGATGGACCATCTGAGACGCGGCCAACATTTGATAGACATAATCTTCACAAACTAAATGCCAAAGAATGTTCTTTCAAATGATAATAAACATTCCCCATTCAATTTGAATTTTCTGTGTTTTTTTCTTTAAAAAAGTAGGGAACCTAGAAATGGATCACCCAATATACACTAACCTGCAGAGACAGTATTAATGGGTTATAACATACATATCGTATGTATGTCTGTATATATAGGGTGATCCGAGTAGATATACTTTTTTCAATAGCCTTTTTTTGACAGATCACGTGTGAGTCGTGTCATGCTGTCATGTTATTTTTGTTAAGCATTGTTTGATTTCATCATGGAAAGACTTACGCCTGAACAACGTTTAGACATAATCAACAGTTGATAGACATAATCTTCAAAAAAAATGCCAAAGAATGTTCTTTCAAATGATAATAAATAGTCCCCATTCAATTTGAATTTTCTGTGTTTTTTTCTATAAAAAAGTAGGGAACCTCGAAATGGATCACCCTATACATATGTATATATGTAAGAACCAACGGCGTTGTGAGAAGCGGTTCTTATATATTTAAATTGATAGTTTTACAGTGTTCTCTATAACAAACAAATTTTTCAACGTTTTCACCAAAAATCTTGTTAGGTTAGTTTCCCGAGTGACAAATTCCAAAAAGAAACACAAGCGAGTTCAAATGAAACTCAACCACAACTTGGCTCTACGATTATTGAAAGGTTAGGGCCAAATTTACAGCATAATTGGGCAATTTGCATGTACGTACCTTGAAATTCAGGCCTCTCGTTCTTCCTCACGGCTTCGATTAGGACCAAATGTTCAGTTACCGATGGAACACCTTCGAGCTTAACCTTCATTTGTTCACGTACCTCGCACCTTCACCGTTGGCTGTTTGTCTATGGCAACGGCCAGTGGCTCGCACGTTCACCCAGAATCGCAATGGTTTGCTGCTGTTCCGTCTGCTGGTCGGAATCCTCCACCACTCACTTCAATGGTTAGGACACACAAAAGACCAGCGACGGTCGGGCTGACGTTCTTTCCTTTGCTGTGTTTGCTTTTACCGTTTACCCCCAATCAAATGGATGGACCTTGTCACCAATAAATAAAACTCGCGTTGTTTTCATTTTTAGAAATGCACTAGTTAACAGTTTTAATTAATTAATAATCGTAGAGCCAAGTTGTTTATATATACAGCGCTATTGTTTTGGCTCGACTTTAGGTTTAGGTTTAGGTTAGGGTGGCAGCCGTATTTTTTTTACAAGCTCACATAGACCAGTTTAGGTCCCTAGTGTTACCACGGGCTGAAATGCCCCTCATCGAAACCAACCTGTTTGATATATAAATTTATCGATAGTACGAATATCAGTACTGGAAAGATCTGTTAGGCTGCCTAAAAAGGCCGACCCCAGTATGTCCAGTCGTCGTTTACTCAAAGCGGGACAGTCGCAAAGCAAGTGCTCAATGCTCTCCACTTCCTCCTCATCTCCACAGCTTCGGCAGAAGTCATTGGAGTCAATACCCAATCTTTTGGCGTGTTCGCCGATCAAGCAGTGTCCCGTCAGAACCTGTACTAACGTAGACAATCGTTTCCTCTCTAGTGCGAGGAGATATTTTGACCTTCTCAGGTCATACCTTGGCCAGATTTGTCTAGCTACCCTGCAGGTGCCGATTTCTGTCCATCTTTCGTTGGACTGCCTGATTGCTTCTTGCCTAAGCCAAAGCTTGCACGTGGATAGTGGCGCACCAATATATGCAAATTCTTCGAGAATTTGTAATGTCGTCCCTTTCCTAGCAAGTTCATCGGCTTTGCAGTTCCCCGGGATATCCCTATGCCCAGGCACCCATATGAGGTGTATATTAAACTGCTCAGCCATCTCGTTAAGAGATCTGCGGCAGTCGAGGGCTGTTTGTGAATTTAGGGATGTTGCCTCCAGAGAATTGATGGCAGCCTGGCTGTCCGAGTAAATTACAACGCCAGTGTTGGTTACTATGTTGCGACTCAGCCACTTGGCTACTTCCCATATTGCCATTATTTCGGCTTGATAGACACTGCAGGTATCTGGTAGTCTGTGAGCTATATCCAGACTAAGTTCTTCACAGTGTACTCCGAAGCCAACCTTTTCATCAAGCTTCGAACCATCCGTGTAAAAGTGGAGATGGTTTATATTACCTGGTATTCTGCCGACCCATTCATCTCTGGCGGGAATCATAGTGATGTAATTTCTCTCGAAGGTGTACACAGTTGGTATATAGTCCACTCGGTCGGTTACCATAGAACTACACTTTGATATCCTCATGTGACCATAGTTTTTGTACCTCCACATTGATAGGCAGTTTAATCTTATTGCCGCTTTGGTTGCAACTTCTCTCGCCACAATATTAATCGGCAGTATATGGAGTAGGGCTTGTAGAGACTCGGTCGCTGTAGTCCTTAAGGCTCCGCTTATGCTCAGGCAGGCTGTTCTCTGAACCTTTGTTAGTAGGTTGGTAATGGTTAGTTTGTCAGTTGCCGTCCACCATACCACAATACCGTATAACAGTATTGGACGAACTACTGCTATATATATCCAGTGGACGATTTTAGGAGAGAGTCCCCACCGCGACCCTACAGCCTTTTTGCAGGAATATAAGGCGACGTTGGCCTTCCTTACACGTTCCAATACGTTAAGTCTAAATAACATCTTCCTATCTAGAATTATTCCTAAAAATTTTGCACTTTCAGAAAAGACTAGATCTGTTCCATTTATCCGAGGTGGAGGGACCACATGTGGGACATTATTCATCCTAGTAAAGAGAACCAATTCTGTCTTGTTGGGGTTAACGCCCAAACCGCTGCTTCTGGCCCATCTAGCCAATTTGTTCAGAGCCACCTGTAGGATGTCTCTGAGGACGTTTACGAATTTGCCACTCACTGCGATTGCCACGTCGTCCGCATATGCCACGACCTTGCAGCCACAACGTTCTAGATCTAGCAGGATTTCATTCACCGCTAGGTTCCAAATTAGTGGAGACAATACTCCTCCTTGCGGGGTCCCTCTGTTTACATACCTTGTTAGAGTTGTGGACCCTAGACATGCTGTTATGCGTCTTCTGGTGAGCAGACTTTGAATTAGTCTAATCAAACTAGTGTTAACTTTTAGATGTGAGAGTGCCGCAATTACCGCATCTGAGTGAATGTTGTTAAAAGCCCCTTCTATGTCAAGAAATGCCACCATGGTGAATTCCTTGAAATGCAGGGACGATTCGATAGTGCTCACAAGTTCGTGCAGGGCTGATTCTGTAGACTTGCCCTTATTGTAAGCATGTTGGTTCCCCGACAGGAGTTTTGTATCCAGGTTTTCCCTAATGAAATGATCTAAAAGTCTTTCCAGACCTTTCAATAGGAAGGAGGATAGGCTAATTGGTCTGAAGTCTTTTGGCCTAGTGTGTGATATCTTTCCCGCTTTAGGTATGAATACCACTTTGGTATCCCTCCATCGATTCGGGACGTATGAAAGCCTGATACAGCCTACATAAATTTTCTCCAGCCAGGGGATAATGTACTTTAACATTTTCTGCATTTCTGCTGGAGTGATGCCATCTGGTCCAGGTGACTTGAAGGGCTCAAAGCTGTTAATAGCCCAGCTTATTCTGGATCTCTCAGTCAAGAAGCTAGCGACGCTCGCAGTCCACTCGCACTCTTGTTGGTCCTGCTGATCCTCGGGTTCTGTTACAGAGTTCCCCGGGAAATGTGTGCCGAGCAGTACATTGAGCGACTGCTCGCTGTTTTTGGTCCAGTTATTTGCCTCATCCTGTAAATATCCCACTGTACATGGTGAAGCAGATAATATCTTCCTCAGCCTAGCGGCGTCGGAGACCTTTTCCACTTCACCACAGAAGGTATACCAAGAGCGCCTTTGCGCCTTTCTAAGCTCCTTCTTATAGATCTTGAGTTGCTCTTTATAGGCATCCCAATCATTAGCGACCCCAGTAGATTTAGCCTTATTGAATAGCTTGTTGCAGGTCTTTTTCATAGCCGTTAGCTCAGAAGTCCACCATTGGGGTTTAGTTTTACCCTTGTACCTTGTTTTTGGACAGGCTTCTTCAAGGGATCTATTGAATGATATGGTGATATGATCGACCAGATTATCCAGACCGGCTTTGTCATTCGGTTCGTACAGAAGTTTAGAGTTGAGGACTTTCTTGAAATTCTTCTCATACAGATGCCACTTTGTCTTCCTTACATTTCTGTGGACGGCGGGTTTAGGCGCTTTTTCCGCGAGTTTGAACTCAATATAATGGTGATCTGAGAATGAGTGGTCGTCCAGTACATTCCACCCAATAATTTTGTCTGACAGCCGGTCAGTAGCAAACGTTACGTCGAGTACTTCTTGTCTGTCTTTAATTGTGAAGGTCGGTTTATTACCTATGTTACAAATACTAAGGTTGGTAGTTAGAATAAAGTCAAGAACCGAATCACCCCTATTGTTTATATCCGTACTACCCCAGATAGTATGATGAGCGTTCGTGTCTGCGCCAATAATCAGCTCGAGCTCGTCAGACGTTGCATCTTCTACTACTTTCCTGAATAGAGCAGTCGGTACTACAGATTCATAAGGCAAGTAGCTGGAGACCACCCAATATATGCGACTACCGATCTCCAGGCTAGCAGCTGTTTGGTCTTTACCACTTAAATTAGTCAGGAGAAATATACTTAGATCTTTCCTGGCCAAAATGCAGGTTCTTGGAGTGCCTTCACAGTTGGCCACAAGCAGTTTAAAGTTGGGTGTCCTAATACCGCACACCCTTCCTCCCACTACGTAGGGCTCCTGTATCAGGACGATGTCTACTGCGCCTGTGGACAGGCGCAGCAATAGAGCCGCTGAGGCTGCTTTAGCGTGATGGAGGTTAATCTGTAGAATTCTTACCATCATTGGTAATTGACAGATTAACATCCACCCCGACAAGGGTGTTATCGAACTCTTCGTCCGTATCGCCTGTGGACAGGCGCAGCAATAGAGCCGCTGAGGCTGCTTTAGCGTGATGGAGGTTAATCTGTAGAATTCTTACCATCATTGGTAATTGACAGATTAACATCCACCCCGACAAGGGTGTTATCGAACTCTTCGTCCGTATCGTCGAGAAGCATGTCCTCGCCAGATGCGTCAAAGAGTCCGGAGACTCCCCTCAGCCTCTCTGTGTCCGAAGTAGAGCTTTTGTCCTCAGAGAAGGACGTTACAGATCTTCTGTTAGAGTTGGAGTCACCAGAAATAATAGGCGTGGGTACCTCCGCACTTCCAGAAAGTGCCACGGTGGAAGACTCACCTTCTGCAGTGGGAGCTATATCCTGCTTGTATATCTTCAAGACTATAGTATCGAAGCCATATTGTAGGGTTGCACTCGCACTTTGTATATGGGAGGTGGATTCAGCGTTTAGGATAAGATTGACCTGCCGCTTTTTACCATCCGCCTCACCCACCTTGCTGATTCTCCAATTATGGGCCGGCAGACCAGGATTGGAATCTTTTATTATTTCTAAGATGTCAGCCGGGTTGGAGGGTTCTTCTGTAACCCAGGTGATGGCTCTAGGGTGACTAGGGATGTTGTTTTTTTCGACAACATCCAACTGGGCACCCGGCCACACCTCACCCGCTCGACTCAGAGCAGCCTTATACAGGTCTACTGATCTGGCATCACCGAAATATAAGAGCTTTACTCTCCCCTGATGCCATCCTGCATCGTTGCAGATTGGTGGTTTGCCCGGCATTTCTCTACGGACATCGAGGTAATGAGCCATAATGGCTGATTGTACATGACTCCATTTGTCCTTGAGGATGGATCCATCCTCACTACTTCTGTCTATAACAGCCATCACTAGACTCTCCTTCGCCACTTCATTGAAGGGCTTGGTGAGTGACCTGTTGATGGTGACATTAGGGCCTCTTGCCTTTTTCGAAGGCAGGGGTTCATCAGGTGATCTGATTCGTTTTACTTTATTAGCCGTTAACACAGCTGAATTTGTGGCTCTTTCAGCCGACTCATTGGCCTTAGAAGCATCTATGACGCCTTTAGCCCAGGTAAGTGACTCTTTTTGTTTTTCGGTAAGAGCCGAAACCTCAACAGCCTCCAACTTCGTCAAAACTCTGAGCGCTACACGATGCTCATTGTGCTTCCGTTTTGACGGTCGGACATGACGTTTCCTCCTTACCGCACCACCTGTTGTGAGTACTTGGGGGAGATTTTCGCCTTTTTTGGTGTGGTCGGCTTTGGCCAAGACCAACGGACGGACAGTCGGACGATTGGGGAACCGCGCTCCATCGGAACACGAAGGCATCCCCGTCAAGAGAATTTATTTTTATTTTGTCTGTATTAGACCGTAATAGGTACTACGATGTAGGCCTTACAGACTTTGTACAGATTTTTGCTATTGCGTAATAGGTACTGGTAACTATCCGCTATGTGATAAACACGTCCGTTCACTGCGAATGATCAGCAACGACCCTTTGGCTCGACTTAAAAAGATTAATGTTGAGGCCAGTGATGCCAACTTTTTCCGAAGCAAAAGCCTAATAAATAATTGAAAAAGCGTAAAAGCGCGTAAATTCCAAACAAAACGGCGTAAAAATCACTAAACTAAACATTGCTTTAGTCAGGCGGAGACGACTAAATTATATCCTACACGACCCCATCTGTTTCGAAAATCGTTATTAGATTTGTTTTCCTAATAATAATATGTCGAAAAATTTGTATTTTATGGCGCTTACATTCAAAATCAGGATATAGATACATACAAGGGACATACTCGTATCTGGAGCTGAACCTATTTTCATAAAATTTTTTTCCTATTAAACCTGCAAAAAAAGTCGTAAAATTTGCCAGAGTTTTTTATACGCTCAAACTACTTTTCTATACTAAATTTAGTAAAGAAATCGGGATTGTGAGAAAATGTGATCACGATGTGAGAAAAAAATAATAACGCAATTTTCCTTTTTGTTTTTTTATTGATTTTAGAAAAATAACAACTTTTTTGAGTTGTTACTCTTTTCATGAAAAAAGTTTGTATATAAATTGTGGCATTATTTTGAGTTGTACCTTTTAACTGAAAAATCTTACTCGGATTATAAGTTGAAAAGGGCACAACTAAAAATATTACTCTTTAGATGATAAATCAACGGTCCCATTTGCTTAAACACTTGGAGACAATTCAAAATGTAACTCTTTAGTTGAATCTAAAGACGTTATTCTGTAAACACAGAGAGAGTCATAACGGTTTTTTATTATGAAAAAGAAGAAAAATCAACAGACATTTTTTGCAGTGGGTAGAAATTGCCATTGTACGTTGTTTTCTTGCAAAAAAGCTAAATTTAAAAATTTTGAGTTGTTACCCTTTTGTGGAACAGGTGCGATATGGTGAAGCAAAATAATCTAATTTCTTTATGTTACCAGATGTGATCTGAGAAATGTACAAAAAGCACTAACGAAAATGTTTAAAAGCGTACAGTTAGTGCTTTTTTTCATTTGGCACTAACTGAAGGCTTTTCTCGTATTGGGTAGTCTGAAAAGCAGTAAATTTGATGCAAAAAGCTCTAAGTTGGGATCTCTGGTTGAGGCGGCGTGTTACAATGATTGTCGTTGTGATGAAAAATAAAAAAGGACTTAGCGATTGATTGCTCAGTCGCTGCGGGATGAGATGAGTGGTGTTTGAGCCGAGTACCTTTTGAGTGCACACTCGAAGGGCTCTCTTTAAGAGCATATTATTAGAGGAGAAAATATGAGTGCTGAAATGAATGTTCTTATTACCACTAAGTTCATGCAGACACGGGAGAGGTTGCCAGAGATGGGCGAACCCCAACCCGTCCATACATGAACACTCGTTATTACGAGTACTTTTAAATTTTAGGTTGTGTAGGCCGTGCCACGCCCACATTCACAGTTTCCCCCCCGTTTTTAATCCGTTCCCCCGTTTTTGGTACCGAGGTCCCACATAACAAATTTCGAGAATTTTAATGCAAAAGTACTCGAAATATTGCATTTTTAAATTTCAGTTTGTGTGGGCGGTGTCACGCCCACTGTCACTATCACACCGGTTTTTGTCTCCATGATGTGTACTGATACCAAAGACACACATATCGAATTTTGACCCAATAGTACCCGATATTCCACTTTTAAACTTCACGTTGTGTGAGCGGTGCCACGCCCCTTTGTACAATCATAACCGAATATAGCTACGAACCTTCCAGACACCAAATGATATACTCATGCAAAAATTCAGCAAAATCTGTTCAGCCGTTTTTGCGTCCATCGCGTACCAAGGAACACCATTTCATTTTTATATATATAAGAAGATTAGTGCTAAACGTTAAAGAAAGCAAATAAAAAACGCAAACCAAAAAAAGTGTGGTTCTTCTAACAAAACGGTTTAAAAAATAAAATAATACAACATACATTTATTGCACGTGCACTATTGTCTATCATAAAAAGTCATCATGCCTGAAGGTCAAGACAAACAGAATGGTACAGTTGTAATATACCATGAAAGTAATGTTTCAGAATTCTCACCAAGTAACGAATCGTAGGTTCTGTGGAAAGAGAAACTAGATAAAAAAATTCTAAAAAACATTTAAAAATAATAGGATCAGCCCGCCTAATACAATTAGAAAGAAGCTGCTCATCTTCAACACGTACTGTTAATGAATTCTAAATAATAACATAAAAAATTGGTATTCAACAAAAAATACTATGCTTACTGAAATGTAGTAAAGTCTTTCTAATCGTCCAACTTATCTGCTTTTTTTGTGGATAGTTTTATAATGGGCATTAACAACTAACAATTGATGAAGCACACTTATTATGGAAATTAATTTATTGCCGAAAGTGGATAATGAAATGCATATTAGCTACGTACACGTGGATGGCGTAATCACACGTCATATGAGTGTCGTTTTAGGGAGAGTAAGTGTGAAACTGTGGCATAATTTGGCACTCGGCATCTGTTTGCAGAGGAAGAGAAAAAATGCAAATTATGTATCTAAATCAATTCGTATATCGAAGAACCAAATAATTATAATGCAAATGATTTCTCTATTTACAGCGTAAATCACAAAAGTTGTGGCGATTCAACTGAGCTCTACAATGTGTCAATAAAAATATATGGGATTTCTTTTGATGTGGT
Organism: Eudasyphora cyanicolor; assembly: GCA_963930755.1. Lineage (NCBI taxonomy): Eukaryota > Metazoa > Arthropoda > Insecta > Diptera > Muscidae > Eudasyphora > Eudasyphora cyanicolor. The sequence goes on from OZ005734.1 coordinate 158,743,843, forward strand.
TTGTGACTCCGGTGTTCCGTGCAGTTTGGTATCAAAATCATTTGTCAACAAATTGAAAAAAAAAAGGAAATATCAATTGCCGTAATGATCCGTTTGTCGACTTCAATGGAAATAAAATCAATGTGTTAGGAAAATATGATGATTTGATTGAAGTTAACGGAAAAAGAAAAAACAGTTAAACTTGTTGTAACGAATAATAATAACAGCCCTTTGTTCGGTAGACATTTTTTGAGAGCTTTTAATTTTTAGCTCATTCAAGTAAGCTCAATTAGTTTCTCTGATCAATCTTCATTATTGATCAGATTAAAAATGAATTTTATGAAGTTTTTAGTGATGATCTTGGCGCTTATAAATATGGAAAAATTTCTCTTACCATCGGTTATGATGCAAAACACATATTCTTCAAGCCGAGTCCAGTTCCATAGATCATTCAGAATAGGGTACACCACTTGTTCCTATTCTGAAACAAAATGGTGAAATTAGGATTTGCGGAGACTATAAGGTCACCATTACAAACATTTGTCGGATTTTAATTATCCATTACCCTTAATTGATGAGATCTTTGCGTCTATTCAGGGTGGTGAACATTTTTCGAAGCTTGACTTGTCTTGCACATATAATCAACTTATTCTTGATGATAAATCACAACTTCTGTGTACTTGGTCAACCCACATTGGAACTTTGAGGATGAAGCGTTTACCGTTTGGTGTAAAACCAGCAGTTCCATATTCCAGAAAACCTACTACAAGGGTATACCCTTTCTAGTCGTGTATCAAGATGACATTACTGTATCATTTAAAATTTGAAATTAGTACTCAATAAGTTAAAACTGGCTGGACTAAAACTTAATTTATCCAAATGTGAGTTTTTCAAAAACAACATTTCTTATTTGGATTTCACGATTGATAGGTTTGGTTTGAGGAAGAATATGGAAAGAACAGAGTCAGTTTAAGGACCCCAATTCCCAATAATGTTTCGGAATTACGTGCATTTTTACGCACGGTAAATTATTATCCTAAATTCATTGACAATTTCGCTAAGAAAATGATAGTGTTGAACCCAGCTTCAACAACAACATATTTTTAGCATATATCTGTATATGAATTTGCATCAACTGAATTAAAGTTATAAATGAAGTCAAATTAGTTATTAATTCTTATAATTATAAGTCTGCAATCCCTACAACACTGTTACTTTTCGTCTAGATGGCAGCCCTTTATCCATTCCTTGCCACGGAGGCAAAAGCTTTTACTCAAATCGATAAAGGGCTGCCACCTTCCTTACTGTTTCCAGTTGTATCTTTGCTGAATTGTATCTTCAAACGTTTTTTTAATGTTTGCTCTGCACCGCAACTTCACTTTGGATTCACCTACTAGAGCGGTAAGCAGCAGCGACCCTTACACAAGAAATCGGTTCCATACACAATACAAAAACAACCCTTGCATTTCTTTCTGTCTCTTTACATAATACGTATATGTATCTGTTTACAATTGGGAGTTTCAAATAATAATAATACAGTCCACTTTTACCAAAGGTCTCCTGAGATTGTACATGGTCCCATCGAACCGTAATAGAAACTATAGATTTTACTGTTTACTGGATCACGTCCACCGCTGGTGCATAATCTTTTTAATTACAACAATAAAATATGGAAAGAAGGTTAGTGAAATTTGTTGAGTGTTGAACAAAGTTTGCTTTTTGTTTTAAGCGCGAGTACATCGAACTCTGTTTCGCGTTAACCGCAAGCTAGCGCAAAGTCTGCGTAGTAGTCTATTAATTCTTTTTGTTAAAGAGAGATACTTTCATAAAGCAGAGAACAGTGCAGTTCTCTTTTTTAATTTTAACCGCAAATTACGCTCAAACGTCTGCTTACCCCTCGGTATCAAAGAAAACCCACCCACTTCACGAGCGTGTCTCACACATTAACATTGCTTATTCATCTCACAATTATTAAGATATACGGAATAAATATACCAGACAAACGCGTTGTCTGTCCACTTACTCTGTTTCAAAAGTACGCTGGTCGGGGCTGCTCTGTTAAGCGCTCACAATTGCATTTTCTAATCGAAAGTACTGAGCGGTCAGGTCTCTTTGAGAGCCGCAAGCTAACTCTCAATCACAAAACACTCGGCTCCTACAGTCTCTGCCCGATCTAGTGACGCGGCTAGTTGAAATGCGGGATTCAGACTACACATTCCACACTGAGCCGTACACATAGATTTCCCTGACATCGTACAGTCTAAACAGCTTCTGTCCGTACTGACTCGGCGATGCACACACAGCAAGCTGCTCCCAGAGCATCACTCGCACTCGGTACAAGCATATTTCCCTGACATGCCCAGCGGCGTAAATACGGAGGCCTACTTGGAAGAGGCCTTCAAGAAGGCCTTATAAAAATGTCAATACACATACTTGCTGGCCTTCCTTGACAACGCCTTCTGTAATCCCTATTTTCGCCTTACAAAAAATCTTGTATTCATTCTCGTCCGCCTTGAGCGTTAAGACCTTACACAAGGCCTTCACATGGAAGGGAATTCATAAGGTCTTTGCAAATAATAAAAAATAATTGTTGGGCAACTTATTCCGTTACTTTAAAAATCATGCGAGAGCGAAAGAACTAAGAGGGAGCAAAACAATTCCAAACAGAAGACAGCAAGCAAAAAACAATTGCGTTTCCAAAAAGAGTCAAGCAGCCGTATTGTGTTTTTAGTCTTTAGAAGAATTTTGTTGAAGTCAGTTATGTTTTTTGTGGTTCGCGTGGTAAGTGAGTTTTTCTAAACAAGCAAATAAAACAAATGTTACATACCGGCATCAGAAACGAGAAAGGGCGTATCATCATATTTGAAAATTTTATAGGAGAAGCAAAAAACAAAGTAAATTGCAAAATGCTTTCGTTAAAAAAACGGGGGTTTCAGTATAATACCTAAACATAATAAAACATATATAAATTCCTACAAACATGATTTATAACATCTTTGTGAAAATTGTGTGAAATGGGAAATTCTAACTATAAAAAAAGAAATAATTTTTTGTTAGGCCATTTTGAAATTTTGTTAATAAATTCGCAATTTTTGATAGTAGGTCGCTAAAAATTTGTCAGGATGTGTATTTTGATGCAGTGTACCATCAAAAACTTTTTCCATTTTTCTTTTTGTTACGCCCTTTTTCGTTTTTGATGACGATATTCATATCTAATTTCAGATTTGGAAAACCCAGTAAAACCTTTGAGAAACGATTTATAAACTCAAAATTAAGTTTTTGTGGAAGAATTCTCACAGATCATTTAGAACATTCAGTTAAAAACAAAACTGATAACAACAAAGAACAGGAGGAAATTTATTTTATTATATTTATTTTATTTTCTAACTACACCACAAAACATGTATATTTCATTAATAAAGATTTGGATTTGGTAAATAAGGTCTTCTTAATTAAAATCGTCCATAAGGCCTTCTAGTTCGGGGCTTATGTAAGACCTGCCGTATTACACTTTCCATAAGACCTTGTATAATAGGTCTTCTATAAAGTATTCTGGAATTGTCCCTCTATAAGGCATCACAAGGGAAGTGAGTGTGGAAGGCCTTGGTCGCCTATGACACGCTGTGTAAAAAATAAATGAGTACGTAATGGGACTGGAAGGCCTTGTGTCTCCAAACCAAGGCATGATATAAGGGCTGAGCCCTTCTTTACGCCACTGGGTGGTCTCACACTGCGCACTCCGTCATCAGTCACAACCACTATAAACCAAACGCACACAACAGCAGCCCTCACAACCTCTGCCTACTTAAGCTGCTCTGATATCAAGAGCTTAGCACTGCGGGTATACTCACGCGCCCACAAACACACGTACCAACTTTCGTAGAGCATTGTTTTTGCCATCACATCTGAGGCGCACTCTTAAATATACCATCCACTCTTTCATCGCATCGTTCTTACTGCTGCAGCCGGTTCTTTCCCTCTTGATTGCCGCACATGCATAAGGGACGTATCCAGGATTTTGGTTCGGGGGGCCCAACCTTTTTTTTCCATAACAAAGATAGCAATTAAAAAATTACGTTTATTGTGTAGGTAATGGAAGTTAAGTCCCTTAGTTTTTTATTCGAAATTTATTCCTAAATATAAATGTGTACGAGATCAGTAAAACTTTTTATAATAAAATACGTAAGAGTTAAAAATGTAATCTTCGATTTTTTTGAAAGAAGTATATCAATTATATCATCGATTTTGACTTCATCTTTGTATATAGACACATAAGAAAAGTCACTTTCCTTTTGTCGAATTACAATCTTCCCGACATTCTTGTTGATTTTCCTACCAACGTTAAAGTTTTGCACGCAAGAAAAAATTTAAATACTTCGTTGCTTTGCCTCATCTGATAGAGAGCATCATTTAAAAACGTAATACAACAGCAGATAAACAAAGGAAAATGATACCGAGATACAATAAATTTCACATTTTTATTCAAACCATATGTGTTCATCAAATCTTGTTGCTTTATTCCTATATTATTTATTTCTTAATCTTCGTCCGGAAATGGGTTTGGCAGACCTCGAGCAACGTTATTTGCTTAGGAATCTGTAATCCTACATAATTTGTTTGTATACCAGGAGTTGCTTATTTCCATTTGTCCAGAAACTTTATTTGGGTCAAGATATTCTGTTATATAGCGTGATCCATTTCGAGGTTCCCTACTTTTTTAAAGAAAAAAAAACACAGAAAATTCAAATTAAATGGGGAATGTTTATTATCTTTGGCATTTATTTTTTGAAGATTATGTCTATCAAATGTTGGCAGCGGCTGCGTCTCAGATGGTCCATCCGTTGAGTCCAATTTTCGATGACTCGTTCGAGAATTTCGACTGGTAACTGGCGAATGACACGCGTGATGTTTTGCTCCAAGGCCTGAATCGAAGCGGGTATGTCCGCATAAACTTTAGACTTTACATATCCCCACAGGAAAAAGTCTAACGGTGTGATATCACACGATCTTGGTGGCCAATCGACCGGCCCAAAACGTGAAATTATCTGCTCACCGAAGTGTTCTCTCAATAAATCCATTGATTGATGCGATGTGTTGGAAGTGGCGCCGTCTTGTTGAAACCAAATGTCGCCGAGATCACGAGCTTCAATTTCAGGCATCAAATAGTCGGTTATCATGGCACAATAACGATCGCCATTGACGGTTACGTTCTCACCGGCATCATTTGTGAAGAAATATGGACCGATGATTCTACCGGCCCACAAACCACACCAAACCTTTGCTTTTGCTGGATGAAGTAGCAGCTCTTGAATCTCTTCAGGTTGCTCTTCGTCCCAAATGCGGCAATTTTGCTTGTTTACATACCCATTGAGCCAGAAATGGGCCCCATCGCTGAACAAAATTTGGCTCGAAAACGTCGGATCTTCTTGGAACTTTTCAAGAGCCCATATAGCGAAGCGATGTCGCTTGGGAAGGTCGGGCGGCTTCAGTTCTTGCACAAGCTGTATTTTGTATGCTTTCAATTTAAGATCTCGACGTAAAATGCGCCAAGTCGTTCCATACGTCAGTCCGAGTTGCTGCGAACGGCGACGAATCGACTCTCCACGGTCTTCGTGTACACTCTCAGCTACGTCCGCTACATTTTCTTCACTGCGTGCTGGACGTGGTCTATTCGGTCGAATATTATCCAATAATGAATGCTGGGTTTCAAGATGGGTGATGGTGTTGCGAATAGTACGCTCAGTAGGCCGATTATGTTGACCATAAGATGAGCGAAGTGCACGAAACTCATTCCTCACAGAACGTGAATTTTCGTAATAAAGTTGAACGATTTGTAAACGTTGTTCAGGCGTAAGTCGTTGTATAATGAAATGCCCAACAACACCTAACAAAAATAACATCACAGCATGACACGACTCACACGTGATCTGTCAAAAAAAGGCTATTGAAAAAAGTATCTCTACTTGGATCACCCGTTACAATTGCTTTATTCCTCTGGTTTGTTTCTTAATCTTCGTCCGGAAAGTTTTTCGCTGACATTGATCCACATAATTTGCTTAATAAGCAATAATCCCACACAAGCCTACCAAGATTAAATTGTGGCAAGATATTCGATTTTACAATTGCTGACAAAATTCAATTTCATTAGTCGGAAAGCTGGTTTCATCCAAAAGGGAAACACATCCAAGATTCCGAGATTTAGCTGGTTGATCTAGTTTTGCAAGAAAACTCATAAAACAAAGCTTGACATTGAAATTCAAGGAGAAAGACAAGCCTAGGTAAGAACAATTCTTAAAGGTCCGAATTGAGATGGAAATCGAGCTAGCTCATTAAATATCTGGAGGAGAAATATACAAACCTATTTGTTGGGACATATAACGGCCCATTTACACCAACCTGTCTAATCATTACAAAAATAAATAGTTGGTTTAATCTCTAACGTATCAGTGGAGGTTCTTCGTATGGGTCTGAAAATACAGAAAGAAATCACAGTAACGATTATCTAATTTGGTGAGTCCTAAATCTCGAAAGTGTCAAATCGCAGTAGCAGTTGAGTTAAATGAAATATTATTCGAGGCCCACAAAGAAAAGAAACGACCGGTGGTCAAGAAGAATACGAATCAATACAAAAATTTACAAATTCTGCCCCATTTGTTAAAGGTTCGCGTTAATTCAACCAAATACATAGATCAGTCACATTCATTTGCACCTTACGTCTTTCATTGTTGAATCATAGCGTAATTTGCTGACAACTTAGAATTCTTGCGAGTCTTCACTCAAGTATCTCTGCAGTTGTTCTGCTGACATTGATTTCTCGTCCAAGAGCTATTTCGCAATATTATAGCTAGATATTTCATAATATTGTAACGAAATATAGCTCCAGGAAGACTCATAATTCCCTTTCGTAAAATTTGAGTTTACAAAATCGTATTTTGTCTTGTAAGGTGTAGTGTCTAAAGTCCAAATAAAGTCTTGGTCAATTTTTTACCTGTTTCCCGCGAGGGTATCTTGAGGAATCAATTAAGACAGTTGTCATCGACCCTTTCATATTTCCGCCATCTGTAGTAACTCCTCGGCAAATCCAAGATGAGTTCTCAGAAATTCACATTTTTCTCCGACCAAGTGGTCACTTACTGTGCTGCGTTTAACGAGATTCCAATTGAAGAGCACACATCCTCGAGCTTACAGGTAGAGCTTGACGATTTAGAACGCCGTTGGCGTCAGGTTGTTCAAGTCTACGAGACGGAGATGAACACAAATAACCCTGAGATTACCGATGATATTCGTAGGTCAATTCACTCAATGTTTTCTGAGTCATGCAAGGCTTACAAGAATTGCAAAGCGGCAATTCTAGATCTGTTTCAGATTGAGAAACAAAATCTCGAAAAAGCTAAGCCAAGAGATAAGCCTGAAGCAAAACTTTCAGAGAAAAGTGGCTTCTCCTTGAAAGTACCACCCTGCGATACCGAACTTTTTAGTGGTGACTATGATAAATGGCCCAGCTGCCGGGATATGTTTTCAGCTACCTATACCCAAAGTTGTCCCCTGCCCAAAATCTGTTCCATCTCAGAGCGAAAACACGAGGTGAAGCGAATCAAATTGTGAAACAATTTGCACTCACCGATGATAATTTCGAACTAGCCTGGGACTCTACGCCAGCGCTATGAAAACAAACGGATTCTTATAAATCACCAGTTGCGGAAGATTTTTGAAATTTGAAAATGTTACTTCTGAGAGGGGAAAAACTTTGAGGAACCTACAATACACTATAAACAACTGTCTTTCTGTCTTGAGAGCATACAACATTTCTGTTATATCGTGTGATCCACTATTAGTATACTGGGTATCGTCGAAGTTACCCGAAGAGACCTTGACTGCATGGATTGAATATGTTGGAGTCAATTTCTGGTATGCGAACGACAAATAAAGCGTTGAAAACTTGTTCTAAATTCAGATCCTGGGCGCATTCAGAAAAGCGAAAATTTATAAACATGAAAAAAATCTGTGAAAACTGTCTCTCTTACGGACATGTGTTTCAAAATTGTCAAAGTGATAAATTGTGTCAACGATGTCAACATTCGCATCATACGCTTTTACATCCTGTCGAACTTTGCGAAATCGGGAGAAGGAATTGTCTTACCCACCTCATTGGTTGACCTAGATTACTTAGGATCTTTATTCACGATAAGGGTCTTCGTAGATCAAGATTCACAAGAATCATTTATATCGCGAAGAATTATTGATAAATGGTCTCTCCCAACGAAGAAGTCCTTCACGTGGATTTCTGGACTTGGAGGAACCATTCTAGAAAATTTGTCAAAACAATGTCACATCAAAGTCTCGTTTCACATTAAACCTCACTGCGATTGTTGTTTCAAGTTTGAACCAATTAATGCCAGCATTTCATACTTGCATTTCTGACTGGTCTGGGTTACGCAGCTTGGATTTAGCTGATCCAAACTTTTTCAAGCCTGCTCAGATTGACATGTTATTAGGAAGCGACGTTTTACCATTAATCCTGAAGTCTGGTGTTCAAAAGAAACTGTCTGGAAATCTTTTGGCCCAGGAAACTGAATTTGGGTGGCTAATCAGTGGACCGCCGACAACTCGATCTGTAACGTCGTTCGCTTCCTGTGTAACAACTCCGGACACCTTAAACGAGGAAATTCGCAAGTTCTGGGAACTAGAGGAAGTTCCGCTTTCTAAACCCCTTTCGGAAAACGATGTTTTGTGCGAGGAATTTTACAAAGAGACTACCACTCGTAATCCAGATGGAAAATGTGTTGTTCGACTACCATTCAGACAGGATCTTCCGCCTGAAGTAGCCCTCGGCTCATCCAGAAGAGCTGCAATGGGACAATTTCTCAGGATGGAAAAAACATTGGAAAAGACTCCTGAACTAGCTTCGGAATACTCCAACGTGTTAGCGGAATACCTGAAACTGAATCACATGGAACCTGCTTCACCAACGAAAATCTCTAAAAATTCCCAATACTGCTCCTTCTATCTGCCGCATCATGCTGTTATCCGACCCGAAAGAAAATACTTAGCGATTAGAACATTGCTGCAATTAGGTGAAGATGGCAAGAACACTCACCCAATGGCTTCGTCTATCCTACAATATCAAATTTACGTCGACGATATCATTTCTGGTGGACATTCTTTAACCGAAGCGAGAACCTGCTGGTTTCCCATTGAATAAGTTAACGGCGAATCGTCATCAAATACTTTAACATTTACCCATGGGAGATCTTCTAGATGAAGATTTCGTGAAGCTTGAAGGAACTAGTGAGACGGAAACATTAGGGATTCGATGGAATGCCGTGACTGATACATTTTTCTACAAAGTTACGAATATTTCTGTTCCTCCTTATCCATTGACAAAACGAAAGATTTTGTTTGATCCTGCAGGATGGTTATCCCCAATTATTGTTCTCGCAAAACTTCAGATGCAACAACTGTAGATTGACGGAACTGACTGGGACGAAGAAGTAAAACCCCATTCTCTGGAAAAGTGGAACTCGTTCATTTCAAATTTCACCGAAATCGAGAACATAAAGATTCCTCGTTGGATTCATTATTCGCCTGAAAACAAAATTCAAATTCATTGATTTTGTGATGCTTCGGAAAAAGCATACTGTGCCTGTTTGTACATTTGTTCGGCTTCGCCGAAAAATGTAATCTCCTCTTTCTTGTTAGCCTCAAAAAGGCAGCGCCTTTAAAGACCATTAGCTTGCAAAAGTTAGAATTATGCGGAGCAACTTTGTTATCCAGGCTACTGAAATCGTTTTCCCAAAAGTTGTCCTTCTCTGTTCCCGAGATTTATCTTTGGTCAGATTCAACTATAACTCTAGCCTGGTTACAGAAGCCACCATTTCACTGGAAAACATTTGATTTGAGCTACAACGTGCGACATCGAATAACACAGCCAGAAACTTCTCGATTTTGCAAGCTTTTTGTTGCTTTACCCATAAAACACTGTTACATGCTGAACACCAGATAATTTTGCATGCTATTCGTCAAAAATTGTATATCATTCGGTTGAAAAGTGTTGTTAGTCAGTTCGTAAGAAACTGCCGGACATGTGCGATATACAAACACCAAATGCGAAATCAAATCATGGCTGCGTTACCAACGGAACGATGTACATTTTCCTTAACGTTTACCAATACCGGACATGACTTTGCTGGACCATTCGACATGAAGACTTCCAGACTTAGAAACGCTAAACTTCAAAAAGGATATGCTGCCATTTTTGTCTGTTTATCAACGATAGCGATTCATTTAGAGGCCTTTTCTGAGTTAACAACGGAAGCGTTCCTCTCAACTTTCAACAGATTTGTAGGACGAAGAGGATTTCCAAATAAAGTTTTTTTCCGACAACGGAACTAACTTCGTAGGCGCTAGCCGATCCCTTGCTCAGGAGTACCAACTGTTTCTAAAGTCGGGTGAAAATTCGATTGTTACCAAGTACGGCGTTCATGGTTTCTCATGGCACTTCATTCCACCAAATTCTCCACACATGGGTGGTCTGTGGGAAGCAGGAGTCAAGAGCATGAAGACCCATCTACGAAAAGTTTATTCAAACATTCACTTCAAAGTTCACTTTCGATGAATTCTCCACCCTGTTAGTGAGAATCGAAAGTATACTGAATTCCCGGCCTTTATCCCCACTCAGCGAGGATCCCTCAGAACTGATAGCGTTAACCCCTGGGCACCTGTTACGAGGAGCTGCGTTGCTCGCCATTCCGGAAGAGTATTCGGATAATCTATCCTTGCAAAACCGCTGGCAACGACTTTAAACGTTGCAAATACATTTCGCAAAGCGTTGGAAGCACGAATATATCTGCGTACTTCAGAAAAGGTATAAATGGAAGACAACTCAAACCAATTTGCAGGAGAATGACTTTGTCGTAATAAAGGAAGACTTTAAGTTTTCAAAGGGAAAGATTATAATGTCCGTGTTGCAGAAATACGTACGCAAAACGGTATAGTAACACGACCGCTGGTTAAGCTCTGTATCCTCCCCAATGCATAAAGCCAATCTGTATCCAATTTGTTCAATTACTCAATAAACATGGTTATAAGGGGAAATCGAAATTGGATAAATTGTCAGAGAACGGGATTATTGTTAATGGGGCAGTAGGTATAGAAAGATTGAGACGATATTTTTAAGATATTTATAGTGATTCTGTTCAACTTGAGCATATCTCCGATATATCAGCTGTTGTGGAAGGAACAGTCTCTACTGTGTCTCCCTTATACAATTTTGATAGACAATGTTCATCTCTTAACTCTCAGAATATTCAAAGACTTACGAAGTTGGATGAGGTTATAAGCTTTAGTAAGGATATTAACAATAAACGGTCTTGTGGATTAGATAATATATCGAACTATTTGATAAGAAAGTTTCCGCTGAAGGCTTTTGAATACCTAACTATTATATTTAATAACTGTATCAACAATTCGTACTTCCCGGTGGCATGGAAGGTATCGAAAATTGTTCCCATTAGGAAGAAACCAAATAATTCTGAGATTACAAACTTAAGACCCATATCGATGCTTTCTAATTTAGGCAAACTATTTGAGCGAGTTAATCGTTGTAAGATGGACATTGGGATGGCAAGGTCTTATATTCCATTCAACGACAGATGCTCTGCTTAAGTTTCATAATGACATTATTTGTAATTTGCGGAATCGTCAGTGCACAGTGGCAGTGTCACTTGACGTGGAGAAGGCTTTTGATCACACGTCACACATAGGGATTTTGTATAAACTGGTCCAACTCAACTTTGAACAATCTATAATAAGATTGTTGCATAGCTTTTTTTCTAACCGACGTTTCTGTGTTCAATTCGGTAACGGTTTCTCTGATTTCGGGGATGTTAGATGCGGCGTTCCACAAGGATCGATACTGTCCCCGCACTTGTATAATATATTTATGTATGATTTTCCGCACATCGATTCCAACTCATGTGGTATTTTGTACGCCGACGACTCGCTGCTATTTGCTCATGATGAATCTCCTCTTATTGCACTACATAAGGTAAAGAATCACTTAGACATGGTCACACGTTTTTATGATCACTGGGTAATTAAGATTAACGCTTCGAAATGCGAGGCTATATGTATTAGAAACGCATCGGGCAAATGTAAACGATTTGTTGTTCCCCAGAGTAAAACATTGACTATGAGTATTGATAACGTTGAAATTGCATTTAGGAACAATATAAAATATTTAGGAATACATTTCAACAATCTCATGAAATTTAATGAACATGGTAGACAGGTTTTAAAGAAGGCATACAGAATTCTTGGTTAGTTTTCAAAGATACTCTCAAATAAAATTCTCCCAGCTAGAACCAAATTGTTATTATATAAAACGAGTATAAGACCAGTATTTCTGTATGGCTTACCGATATGGTTTAATATATGTCCCTCAGTTATCAGAGAAATGGAAATTTTAGAAAGAAAAATAATACGTCACTGCATTGGTAAACACTATGTATCAAGTTGTAGACGGTATTCGAACAGAGTAATTTATGGTGAATCTAGAATTACTCCAGTTGGTTTATACGTTTGCGACCAACTTTCAAAATTTGTCGATAGAGTTGTCCAACACGATAACGAGTATGTTTCTATCATTTACGATATACAGAAACATTTTAACTGGTCGAATACAAATTATTTCGGTTTATAATTATGAATCGGTTATATTAATGAAGTCCCTGCGAATTTTGATATTTCCGTCAGTATTCGACATGGATTCTATGAGAAAGCATTGTCGAATACGCACCGGGGGTAGTACGAGATGCTTAGGAATTTAATTTTTTTTTACTCTTTTCTTTGTTTATTTATTAGATTTTAAGTTTAAATGAGAATTTTATACTCTCAAGCCACTGTAGTCCCGGGAGCAAGGACATTTATGCACACTATTATTAATAATTTAATACTAAATTCACTATATCTGTAATATTTAAAAAGCATGGAACTGTTTTTCATATTTGATATAGTAATTTAAGATATTACATTATAGTCTTAAGTTCTCTTTAAAATATGTAGCTAATAATAATGGAGTAATTATAACGATTTAAAAGAAGGCTCAATAAAACCTTAAACTTAAACTTAACTTAAACTCAATAAACATCACTTTTCAGCTCAGCCTCTAGTACCCCAAAGTGCCGTGTCTGTCAGGAGAGGCACTTCCTTAGATCATGCCCTGAATTTCAAAAAATGACTGTTGCGGAACGGCTGGAGATGATCAAGGAAAAAGGATTTTGCTACAATTGCCTGTGTACCGCTCACACACGAAACTTTTGCCCCTCAAGGAACAAGTGTATCGTGTGCGAGCAGAATCACCACACGATGATACATGCTGATGAACCCAACCCCAGACCGTCACGTCCTCGATCGTCCCAGCCTACTGTTTCAAGACCTTCTGAAGACGCCACCAGAGCACCATCAATGTACCCTGAACGACGTCCAGCCTCCCGTCGTGGATCCAACTCCACAAACTCTACCGCCAGTCGCAATAAGACATCGCGCCTCAACGAGCGGCTCAGCCGTCGTTCAAGGACTCATGTATTTCTGCCCACAGCGCTAGCTCGTGTTCTTACTACCAACGGCCCCCAGATGGCAAGGATCCTGTTGAGCTCCGGAGAGTCACAGACGCTGATCCTGGAGAGCCTTGTAGAGCGATTGAACCTTCCCACGACCAAACGGAGCGATAAAGAATACTGCACACTCAATCTGCAGTCATACCATGATCCAGATTTAGCCGACCCTCACTTCTCTAGGCCATCCAATGTAGAAATCTTGATGGCCAACGATTATCTTCCACGAGTGCTGCGTGCAGGTCTCATCCAGACTTACAGAGTACGATTTTTGGATTGCCAGTATTGATTGCGGCCTCGCAAGGCGGGCGGCATGTTGAACCCAGCTTCAGCAACAACATATTTTTAGTATATATCTGTATATGAATTTGAATCAACTGAATTAAAGTTATAAATGAAGTCCAATTAGTTATTAATTCTTATAATTCTAAGTCTGAATTCCCTACAACACTATTACTTTTCATCAAGATGGCAACCCTTTATCCATTCCTTGCCACGGAGGCAAAAGCTTTTACTCAAATGGATAAAGGGCTGCAATCTTCCTTACTGTTTCCAGTTGTATCTTTGCTGAAATGTATCTTCAAAGGTTTTTTTAATGTTTGCTCTGCACCGCAACTTCACTTTGGATTGACCTACTAAAGCGGTAAGCAGCAGCGACCCTTACACAATAAATCTGTACAAAAACATCACTTGCTTCTCTTCCAGTCTCTTTACATAATACATATATGTACCTGTTTACAATTGGGAGTTTCAAATAATAATAATACAGTTCACTTTTACCAAAGGTCTCCTGAGATTGTACAGTAGGCCGGGTCGATTTGTGGGGAGGCAAAAAAGTCGCCCATTGCTCAGTGAAAATCGTATTCTAGGGATCAAAATAAGAAACTTTGCCCGAGGAACCATACCTCTAAAACGAATTCTGATGTCCCCACTTTTGACCCGCAGGGAGAAATTTTGAAAAATCCCACTTTGACCCATTTAGAGTGCTCCAATCGAGTCCCCACTAACTTTGGAGGCTCGACCCACCCATGCCAGTGGCACACCCCCTGGAACCCCCTGGGGGTTCACCATACAAACATTTAAAAAAATTGCCAGTTTTGGCACTTTACATGAAAAAATCAGCGAAATGCCTATGTTTTTTTCTTTTTGGAGTTTATTTTTCTCTTTAGAAATTTATTTAGTCAGAACATATGTAAATGAAAAAATGAATTTAACTTAGTAATAGAAAAGGAATTAAAAAATTATTAGAAATTAGCGTTTTTACAACCCTTTTAAAACCAAGGCATCACTGTGATGCATTTGCCGTAAACTTAGTTGTGTGGGTTTTTATTCAACCCTTTTAAAAAATGAAGGTATCACCTACTTAAGAAATGAAGTTTGTTTTTACAACCCTTTTGTGGGTTTGTTATGGCACCTTCTTAAGAAATGCGCGTTTTTTTGCAACCATTTTAACAATTAAGGTATCACTGTGATGCACCGCAGCTCTTTTCAAAATGAACGTATCAGTGTGACACAATTACAGGTCGTGAAATTGCTTGTGTGGGTTTTTAAGCCGCCACAAGACACAGCAGGTAGAATTGAAATTACCATTTCATTCTTATTACCTCGTCTCGTAGACCATATATATCGCAACAGTTTTTGTGAATGCATTAAGTCGTTGTGAAGAACTCAAAGTGTGAAGTGCTAATTTCAGATAAAAAATATTTAAAAAAAAATAATAAGTGAAGTGACCATTCCAAATCAAAAAGTTCACAATGAATCCACCATCCTCTACACCGCAAGATGAAGCAACAACAACATCAACAACTATCGAAAACCCAATGAGTCATATACCCAAGCATGATGTTACTGTATTTGGTGTGTCTACTGATCTTAATTTACCAACCCATCTGGATATCTTGAGATATTATTCACTATTCAAGTACAAGATAAGTTGATTGGAATTTGGGAAAAACGTGGTATGGAAATAATGCTGAAAAAAAGTGTATTTAATAAATTGAATAGATTGCTTGACAAATATCAAGACCACATCAAGAGAAGAAACAAAACCCAACAATTTACAGAGTATGTAAAATCTCTGGAAACAATTTTTTACATTGGAACATGTAAATGCGATTTGAAGGCAGCTCCATGTGCATGCGGCTTGGTTCCCGAACGCCTCAAAGAGTTTATGTACGATCAACATAATCAGAGAAGACTAACAATGGATGCATTTGTGATGGAAATTGAAGAGCAAGGAGCAACGTCTATGTCATCAATGCCAACATTCCAAGATCCCGATGATTCAACATACGCACCGCCACTGGTTCAAGAAGATATGGATAGAAGCACAAGTTCACAATACACAGAGAGATACGATTGTTTTAACTTTGCCTTGATATGTGACAGATTTGGTGTGCCTGATAGAGTAGCATCAGCATTGGGAACCGTTCTCTTGCAAGATTTTAAAATTAAAGATATGCATGGGAAACCTCTCATCATGGATAAATCGAAAGTTCCCAGAGAAAAAGAGAAATGCAGACAAGAAGTGCTTCGCAAACGGTTAGATGATACCAATTTGTTAGCGTTTTCGATGGCAGAAAAGATGATACTTTAACGATAGATAAAATTGATGAGAAGTATCATACTAGGATGGTAAAAGAACCTCATCTTGTTATTTTGAGAGAACCCAATTCTGAATTGATTGGTTACGTAAGACTGGAACATGAAAACGCTGAATACAAAACAACCAAATTAAATGATTTTTTCAACGATAAAAATATATCACTGGATGCATTAATTGGAATATGCACTGACGGTGAGCCAACAAACACTGGCCCACACGGAGGAATTATACGACGATTCGAATTGATGTTAAAAAGACCATTGCATTGGTTCGTTTGCCTTCTACACTTCAACGAACTTCCGTTTCGGCATTTGTTTGAAGCTTTGGATAAATCAACCAGCACTGGCCAAAATCGGCAACCGGAAAACTGAGCCGTCAAATCGAAACTTGTGAAACTCTTCCGGTAAGTTATTGCTATCACTCATTTATTATAATTGTCAACCATTTTTAATTATTTTATTATTATATATTTTCAGGTGGTGGACGGCTTCCAGAAAATTGAGTTGCAAAATATGCCCCCTGCTCCAGAAAAAATTTAATTTTCCACCGATTCGAAGTACTTATACGACATGGCCCATGCAATTTCTAGCGGCGTGGTTTCGGTGGATCTGGCTAACATCAAACCAAGGAAAATTTTACATTCTCGGTGGCACACCAAGGCCGCTAGATTATTACGATTACAGGGTTGCCCATATTCGACGGACCCATCTGGCAACGCCATAACTTTTGACAGAGATGTCAGATCGCTTAATGACATACCGCGTTTGAAGCGTCAGTCCAAGCAGATTTTTACCATGGAACAATACACGCCACGCGAGCGCTCTGAAATAGTTGAAATTTACATTCAACAGAAGAAGTCAATTGTGAAAACTCAAAACTCAACTCAAAACTCAAAACTCATGTCCGATGAAGCCCATTTCACATTGAATGGGACCGTAAATAAGCAAAATTGCCGTATTTACGCCACTGAAAATCAGGAATCAGGAGATTCAAGAATTGCCTCTTCATGACGAAAAAGTCACAGTTTGGTGCGGCGTTAGTGCGAAAACGGTCATTGGGCCGTTTTTCTTCCAAAACGAAAATGGCCATGCTGTTACCATCAACCAGGAGCGTTATCCCGACATGATGACCAATTTTGTGATGCCAATTATTCGTCGAAAGCGTATGAGGCAGTTCTGGTTTCAACAAGACGGCGCTCCACCGCACACAAGTCGCATAACAATCGATTTTCTGAAGAATTTGTTTCCGGGCCGTTTGATGTCGAAAAGTGGTGATTTGGACTGGCCACCGCGTTCGCCCGATTTGACGCCGCCTGACTTCTTCTTGTGGGGATATTTGAAGTCAAAGGTTTACGTTAACAAGCCAAGGACCGTAGAAGAGCTCAAGGACAACATTCGTGAAGAAATAGCCGCTATTCCGGCCGAAATGTTGGCGAAAACGATGGAAAATGCTGCAAAAAGGGCACAATACGCCATCAACGCCAGAGGCGGCCATTTGAGAGATATCATATTCAAAAATTGATGTAAACAAATCTACTTGGAACAAATTAAATGATTAAGATTGCCAACCGCCAAATTTTTATTTTTTTCTTTGATTTTTTTTAAAAAAACATGGGTCCGTCGAATATGGGCAACCCTGTATATGTGACAACGGAAAATCCAGATGCAAATTTAAGAATTCTGGTTGAATTTTTAATTAAATGTTATGTGCCAATGAACTTCAATATCAAGTATTACAGCTCTGTCGTGTACGGCAGTGTATTATTTTTCAAGTTCATTTACGCAAAATTGTCAATCAAGTAATTAAAGATAATTCATATTATGCGCATTCGGAAAATATCTTGTTATCAATGTTGTTTGATAGCAAAGAAAAGCGCGACTGTGCTATCAAGAAAATTCTACGCTATCGAACCGATGTTGACGACCCAACGCAACTTAGAGCTTATAAAAAACCAGATATAAACTTTAATTGCACAAGTTACACGGAAATGATCAATATGAATGACATAAATAAGGTATTTGAACCACCATTCACGCGAAGCATTCCGTACGATACATTGAAAGAATATTTAAATCAAGATGATCACCGTTTAATGATCCAAAAATTCCATCACACATATAAGGAACGGAACGACATGTTCAATTGCTAGCTAGCGTTTCCAAACGGGTTATACCGGAAAATGTAGAGGCTGTTATGGCGACGACATTAGAGAGCCGTGCGAAATTGCCCAGACTTGAAAGTAAAAAAGACTTCAAACAATAATTTTTTTTACTTTCTTTTCTATAACTAACTTAAATTAATTTTTTCATTTACATATGTTCTGACTAAATAAATTTCTTAAGAGAAAAAATAGATATTATTATAAATAAAAATTATTATAAATAAATAAATAAAAATAAAGAAAAAACATAGCCATTTCGCTGATTTTGTCATGTAAAGTGCCAAAAATAGTGATTTTTTTGAAATGTTTCTATGGGGAACCCCCCCCAGGTGAGTTCCAAGGGGTGTGCCACTGGCATGGATGGATAGGCCCTCCAAAGTTAGTGGGGGTCGGTCATTTGGACTCGATTGGAGCCCTCTAAATGGGTCAAAGTGGGATTTTCAAAATTTCTCCCTACGGGTCAAAAGTGGGGACATCAGAATTCGTTTTAGAGGTATGGTTCCTCGCAAAGTTTCTTCTTTTGATCCCTAGAATACGATTTTCACTGAGCAATGGGCGACTTTTAAATCGACCCGCCCTATTTTACAGATACCTTTATATTAACTTTTACAAAAAAATGTTAGGTTTGTGTGGTCCAAGGACTGTCAAAAGGCATATGATATGGTAAAACAAGAAATCACTTCAGTTAAAATTTTGGTGCATTTTAACCCAAAATTGCGATTTTTCTGACTACATACGCTTCAGATTACGCAGTAGCTGGCATACGGTCTCACAAATTCTTTAAGGACGAACTTAAACCAACCGAGGGCTTTATAAAGCCGATCAAAAATATAGTACTCATGAAAAAGAGGCACTTGCAATAATTTTTTGTGTAACAAAATTAAATTAATATTTGATTGGAAATATATTTACGTTAAGAACCGATCATAAGCTGCTTATTTCCATATTTGGTGAAAACAAGGGCATACCAGTAATGGCGGCGGCTCGCATTCAGAGGTGGGCGTTCATACTTTCGGGATTTAATTACAAAATAGAATATGTTAAAGTAATTTAAATTATGCTAACAATATATCGAGAATGCCTCAAATGAAAATGCATAATGTTACTAATGACATAAATGATGATACTTTTGCGAATTTAATTAAGAAATAAAACGTTGTGACTCTCGATTTTAAGGACACAGCCCGTGAAAGCAGACGTGACTCTGTCCTTTCTAAGGTTTGTGATGTTGTCAAAAAGGGTAATGTCAACGATTTGAAGGGTGAGGATTTTATTGCTTTTACCAACAAGGATTTTGAGTTGACTGTAGATCATGATTGTTTACTGTGGGGTTACAGAGTTATAATACCGGAAAAACTTAGGAAAACTGTACTCCATTACATGAAACACATCTGGGTGTAGTTAAAACGAAATCACAAGCTATGTCTTTTGTTTGGTGGCCAAAATGGACAGAGATATAGAAAATGTTATCAAAGTTTCTCTCCCTTGCCAAAAACTTTTAGCATCTCCGGAAAAGAGTATACTTATGATGTGAAAACCTACAAACTCAGTATGGCATAGAATACACATGGATTTTGCAGGTCCAATTAAGAATTACCATCTTTTTGTAGTACTTGACTCACATTTAAAATGGGTTGAAGTTTTTAAGACAAAAAATATCACTTCGAGCTTTGTGATTACAAAACTAAGAGCAATTTTTTGTCGTTTCGGCATTTCTCATACCATCGTCAGTGATAACGGCAGACAATTTGTATATGAGGAATTTCGAGAATTCATTCAAAAAAATAAATAAATCACACATTAACAGCTCCTGGACATCCAGCGACTAATGGTCAGGCTGAAAACTTTGTAAAAACTTAAAAAATATCAATATAAATATACGCAAATTTGAGTTCTAATATAAATTAAAGTATTGATGTCGTTGTAAATCGGTTCCTAATGGATTACACTACGCAAAAAAAAAAAATTTCTGTCCTAGACCTAAAAATAATGTTTTTGTATAGATTGTGGCATACTTTTATATAAAATCAAAACGAAAAAGTTTTTTATGGATACATTTTTTTAAAAAAATATTGTTTATTAAAAATACTATTATCGTCGAAGGTACCCTTAGTATTTGGAGTATATGCCCGATCAGGCCGACTTATACGTTAAATTGGAGCTATTAATGTGGGCTAGCAATGTTGGAAATATCTCTTTCACTTAGAAACAGTGGTTTAGTAACAGTCATTAAACAAATTGGAAAAAGTAGATTTCTTAAAAAAAATCCTGGGACAAAAAAAAAAACTTAAAAAATAGAACAAAAATATTTTATTGAAATTGTTGATGGTTAGGCTTGAGGTCATGTATTAATTAAAAAACTGGTGGTTAAGTTTTTTTAAATTTTATTGTTTCCAATATTTCGAATGTCTTCGACAATCATCATCAGGGAACTTCACTTTAAAATACAAACAATAACAAATTATACAAAAATTAAAAAACAATAATAAAAGCACAATAATTACATTTAAAACAAAACTATGGACTTCTTCTCTTCAGAGTTTACAATCAACTAAACAATTATGTTCTTCGTCCGTATTTTTCAACTAGATTTCTATAAATTTGCGCACAATGGTCCGTATCAGTCTTATAATTCATTCGTTTGTCATTCGGTACATTTATAATATGTAGCATTTCTAGTGTATATCTCCTTTTGTAATGATTCTCCTGTGTCAATATGTCAACTTCCTTAAGATTTGGTTTGTGTCCCGTCAAAGTGCAATGTGCTGCAAGTGCCGTCTTTTGTTCAATTGGTTTATCAGTTGCGTTCTGATCAGACTTGTGTCCGGAAATCCTGGTCTTTAATTTTGATTTAGTCGTGCCAACATATACCTTCTGGCATATGTTGGTCTCGTCACCCTCACATTTAATCCTATAAACTACGTTCGATTTGTCCTCTTTTTGGAGTTTTGTTTTGGTGTTGCTGAAGAAATTGTTCACTGTGTTGTACGTCCTTTGTGCTAACTGGAAATTGTCTTTATTGTAGATGTTAGAGTGGCAAAATCGTTCGGAAAAATTAGGAATATACGTCAATGGTTTATACATCTTTTCTATGTTTTCTTTCTGGCCTTCTTGTTGTCGCTGTTTCACATGTCTTATTAGTTCATCGATCGTTTTTCTCGGAAAATCATTCGTTTCTAAAATGTGTCTTATTTTATCTTCATTGGTTTTATGAAACATTGGGTCACTAATACTAAGTACTCTGCTAATGAAGTTCGTCGCCGTGTTGATTTTTATTCGTCTAGGGTGCTTTGAGTAAAAGTTGATCAATCGTCCGGATGCTGTTTTCTTTTGATACCAGTCTAACTTAAAAATGTTGCCTTGTCTGAGTATAATTGTATCCAGGTATGGTAATTTGTAGTCTTCTTCTTGCTCCATTGTAAATTGAATCTGTCTGTTGTATGAGTTTAGTATCGTCAGAGTATTTTCGACTTCTGCTACCTTCACAATACAGAATATATCGTCCACATATTTAGTCAATAATTTTGGTTTTATATTTAATTTTTGTATAGATGACTTAAGCAATTCCTCCATGACAATATCCGCAATTATCGGTGACGCTGGCGATCCCATCGGTAATCCTTTTCGCTGCTCGTACACCTTGTCCTCGTACATAAAATACCTGGTATCTTTTATGCAAAACGTCAAAATTTCAATAAATAAGTCCATAGGGATATTTGTGTTTTCTTCTATATGATTCCATTTCTCCTTTATCGTCTTAATCGCTAAGTTCACTGGTATACTGGGGAATAATGAGATTACGTCAAATGATATTAATAATTCGTCATCTTCAATTTGTTGGTTGTTGATTCTCGATTTGAATTGTACGGCATCTTTCACGTTGTAATCAGAGTCCTTTGTCAAATTCTTTAAAATGTCTACTATATATTTAGATAGGCCATAAGCGGGTGAATTTATATTTAGTATTAGTGACCCAATGTTTCATAAAACCAATGAAGATAAAATAAGACACATTTTAGAAACGAATGATTTTCCGAGAAAAACGATCGGTGAACTAATAAGACATGTGAAACAGCGACAACAAGAAGGCCAGAAAGAAAACATAGAAAAGATGTATAAACCATTGACGTATATTCCTAATTTTTCCGAACGATTTTGCCACTCTAACATCTACAATAAAGACAATTTCCAGTTAGCACAAAGGACGTACAACACAGTGAACAATTTCTTCAGCAACACCAAAACAAAACTCAAAAAAGAGGACAAATCGAACGTAGTTTATAGGATTAAATGTGAGGGTGACGAGACCAACATATGCCAGAAGGTATATGTTGGCACGACTAAATCAAAATTAAAGACCAGGATTTCCGGACACAAGTCTGATCAGAACGCAACTGATAAACCAATTGAACAAAAGACGGCACTTGCAGCACATTGCACTTTGACGGGACACAAACCAAATCTTAAGGAAGTTGACATATTGACACAGGAGAATCATTACAAAAGGAGATATACACTAGAAATGCTACATATTATAAATGTACCGAATGACAAACGAATGAATTATAAGACTGATACGGACCATTGTGCGCAAATTTATAGAAATCTAGTTGAAAAATACGGACGAAGAACATAATTGTTTAGTTGATTGTAAACTCTGAAGAGAAGAAGTCCATAGTTTTGTTTTAAATGTAATTATTGTGCTTTTATTATTGTTTTTTAATTTTTGTATAATTTGTTATTGTTTGTATTTTAAAGTGAAGTTCCCTGATGATGATTGTCGAAGACATTCGAAATATTGGAAACAATAATATTTAAAAAAACTTAACCACCAGTTTTTTAATTAATACATGACCTCAAGCCTAACCATCAACAATTTCATTAAATAAAAAGGTCAACAATAAATAAAATTTACAAAATATTTTATTTTTTAAAAGTTTGCATCATACACGCTGAAAAAAAAATCGCTCCTGTAGTATATTGTCCCAAACATATTCAGCTGGAAACATACATATATTTAGGGTACACTCCAAATACATAATATTTGATACACACAAATACATTATATATTTGGGAGGATGTTTTTCTAAACAAGAGTATGTTTTCATCCAAATATATTTTAATTTGGAACTAATATTTCCGAAACAAAGAATATTTTGTATTTAAGTATTTTGGCAATGTATCAATGCCTTCATTTTAAGGCATGTTTTCTGTTTTTCAGAAGTTAAAAGTGCAATTTAATAGAAATTTAATATGTTTGTAAAATAAATTTATAAATTAAAATTAGCGCTGTAAAACCAAACGTAAAGCTGCTTATGAAATTTTTAACTGTAAAGTATAACAGGAAATCTAGGAAAAATTTCAACTTAAAATCGAAAGTCAGCTAATTTTAAAAATTTTTTTTAAATAAAATATAAGTGGAAAACTTCTTTAACAATAACTTTGTTTGTGTATAAACACATGTTTTATTTGTGAAAGTCAGTTCGCAAATATATTTTGTTCTAATATATTAATACTGGGTGTCCCAAGAAGAACGCAATTTTTAAATCTCGCAACATTCGAAGTGTCATTGTTTGACATTTGAATAATTGTTATTGTTTGTTAGTAGAAGGTACGAGGTTAGTAAAAATGGAGAAGGACAGCAAAGGGAGTTCGTTAATTGGGTATTGGAGAGACAACATGAAAATGCTGATTTTGCCGATAAAATCATCTTCAGTGACGAGGCCCATTTTCATCTTGATGGCTTCGTCAATAGGCAGAATTGTCGCATTTGGGGTGCGGAAAATCCTCGAGTGATTCACGAGAAGCAAATGCATCCTCAACGTGTCAATGTGTGGTGTGGTTTTTGGGCTGGAGGAATCATTGGACCTTTGAGGCAGGTCAAGCGCAAACAGTCAATGGTGTTCGGTATCGTGAAATGATAACCAGTTTTTTCTTGCCTAGAATTGAAGAAATGAATTTGGAGGGCATGTGGTTCCAACAAGACGGCGCCACATGTCATACAGCCAGAGAAACAATTCAATTGCTGCATCAGTAATTAAAAAATTGCGCTCTTCTTGGGACACCCTTTATATGCGTTCCAAACAACATTTCTTGTTTTTTAAATACAATTTATTTGTTCACAATTATATATTATTTAAAGATTTTGTTTCCAAATACATCTTTTTTCAATTCAAACATATAAAAAATGGCGATTTCCTCTCGTGTAGCGAAGAAAATAATACCTATTTGAAAAAAATCTATGGATAAATGTAGAAATTATAGCCCTTTTGGTAGAGGTAAGAGGATTTCAAAAAAAAATTTTTAATTTCTGTTTAAATAGCGACTTTATATATTACTTTCGAAATCGAAAAATAAGTTGGAAGAATACATACATATGTGTTATATACATAAATATAAAAAATATATTTCTAGCCAATTTTTTCATAATTTTTTAACAAATCATTAATCATTGTTTCATATTGCGGGCTTTTATTGAATCCAAGGAAATTTGAAACTACAAGCTTAAACTACCTCCATGCTGCAATTTCATCCGACGTCAAATATGATTCGAAATTCACATATTTCATCAGTTTCCTTATTTTAGGCCCATCAAAAACTCCTTCTTCGACTTTTTGAAAAGAAAGACTTTTAAATATGAGAGTGAATTGCCATCTTTGCTTAAGGCTTTTACAAAATTTTTAAAGAGCCCCAGCTTAATATGATGTGGTGGCAAAATATCGGCTATCCCAGAGGTATAACATACCAACTACTTTTAAATCGCAACTACTTTAAACAAATTTTCCAGTCATGTTCACATTTTATGTATTTTATCAATTAAGCCATTCGTATGATTCCTTAGTGTTGACAGCATGAGCATCGGGAATTGACGGTTACTTATTTCCGTTGTGTAAAAGTACTGATTTCAAACTTTCTTTACTGCTGTCAACAAGTAACCGCCATTCCTTTGAACTGTATGTTTGATTAAGTTCCTCGAACAATCCGGGAATGTCCTTGCAAAAGCATCTTTTATCCGCAGTTGTATAAAATTGTTTGTAAGGTATATCACGGACTCTATAATATGATATGTTAACATCGGGGGCCAAAATATTGTACTGTTTCACCCCAGATGCAAGTAGTTCTGCCTTATCTTTGGTCAGTTCCAAATCTCTCACTAGATCAATGAGATGAAACTGAGTTAAAAGCGATGACTTCTGACTTAAACTTGAATAGCTCAGAGTTGAGTACTCAGTTGTACTTGATGATGTTTCCGTTATTAGGCTGTTAGCTATACTTGGACACTTCCTACTCCAATATATTAACTTATACAATAAAAGCAGTCCGTATCGTGAATGAATGAATGGAATGCACGTGAAGTCTAAAATTGAAACGTTTTATTCCACAAAACATTGTAATACATTAATTGTAAAGTGATCATACCAAAATATTACACATATATTTCTTCTATTATTTTACTAAACGCACGTCGATTTTTTTAATTACATATTTTCCGCAGAAATTGTCGGAATCATTTACACATTGAAAAGTTCTTTGCCTTTTACTCATACTTCGAAATATAACTTTATGATATTTTTTCAGAAAATCTACTTATCTCTTTAAGGCGCTGAATTACACTAACTTCATAAATTCCGGATTTAAGGTACATAAGTTACAGTACCTGTAGCTGACATATACATAGTTTGCTTCGAGCGTAGAAACCCAATACATATAATTTTACTACCTGTATATACTACTGGGATGTCCATGCCCCTAAAAGGCGCAGCTGTATGGAAACCTCATAAATAAAAAAACACAAATATTGTTGAATGACCCTCTACCTGAGCGGATCTCATAAAATATAGCTCTCACATTGCATATAATGTTTTATGGAGGGTTACGAACGGCCATAAAACCTCGTCCTCTCTATTATTTTATAACGTCTGACATCAATCCTCATAAAATAAAATGCAAGTGCAATGTCTGTCTCACATATGGCGAATTCAATATAAGCAAAAACATCATTTAAAAACGAAAAAATATGAAACAAGATTTTTTGAATTTCCCTAACATTTACAAAATGGCTCATAACTTTTACATCTATCCATAGATTTTTTCAAAATGTGATAAAATATTTTTTTCGATTTTTTTTCTATTTTTTTATGTATTTTTTGTAACAGGAAAAAGTGTTTTTAAAAAAAAATAATGATAATGAAAGTCAAGCTAAAGTCTTTCTTGGAAGATCGATTAGAACGCGATTTGATTTAATTAAACATACTCTTATTAAAGAAAAGTTATTAGAACAGCAACAAAAGAGTATTTTAAATTATAAAGGTGTCAATTTTAAAAAACGAGAAAATATTTATATTCGTGATTACACAAATACAAACACAAATTCATGGGCTACCGCTATGATTAAAGATAAAATCGGTTCACATTCATATCAATGTATACTCTCAAATTGTAGAGTTATAATACTGATCAAATAATAGCAGGAGGGATGGATAACAAGTAGGGGGGGAATGTTACTTTCAGATAGTTGGGGCCAAGTTTGGGGCCAAATCGCTTCCGTTTGGGGCAAACGCTTCCGGTAGACCATATATGGAATATTTGGAGGCCAAAACACTTCCGCTCGACCTTATATAGATTATTTGGTGGTCAAATTCGTTTCCTGTTGGCCACTGTGATATCGATACCGAGTATCAAAGTCGAGGGACAGACATGTTCATGGGTATAACTATTTGAAAATGCATTGTTCCATTGCGAAGCCGAGGGATAGACATGTTCATGGGGTGACTATTTGAAAATGTATTTTTCCATTTCGAAGCCGAGGGAGAGACATGTTCATGGGCATAACTATTGGAAGAATATTTGGTGGTCAAAATCGTTTCCTGTTGGCCACCGTGATATCGATGCCGAGTATCGAAGTCGAGGGACAGTCATAATAAAGCCCTTACAAGGGAAAAACGAAGGTCTGTAGGAAGGAAAAGCGGAAGAGGAAAAAAATGTGCGTCAATCCAAGCTTTGGCGGGTTGGAGCGAGCGTATTTTTCAATTGCTCAGAAATTTTCTGGTTGTGTTTCACTTGGTGTATGGTATACTTTTATTTGGTTCATATAATTACGAGGGGTTTGGTTTGGAGACATAAATTTGTCCTATGCAGCCTGAAGTTAGTAAAATGTTGTGGTAAGGCAGTTGTTATAGTTCGATCTGTATTTCTAGTCATTGTAGTCAGTTGCTCAGAAATGTTCTGGTTGGGTTTCACATGGTGTACGGTGAAAATTTTTAGTTCATATAATTGTGAGGAGTTCTGTTTCGAGAAATGAAGTGGACATAATTGTTCTGTATATATTTCTGGTTATGGTGGCATACTCACACATTGAATAATCATAATGTGTGAGACCACTATAAGACGGTGTAAATATTATGTATCATTACAAGTCATTCATCGTACATTTTCAGTAAATGTGGTGTGAATGAGTTAATAAACTTTCAATGATCAATAAAAAAGCCTATGTCACGTGCCCAACATGGACCCACCTGCAATAAAAGTTCTTTAAAATAACATTTTTAAAAACGTGAAATGGTGGAGTTGCTCTTGGTGTGTATTGCGAAGATATTTTGGTTCATGTAGGTTTAGGTTTAGGTTTAGGTTAGGGTGGCAGCCGTATTTTTTTTTACAAGCTCACATAGACCAGTTTAGGTCCCTAGTGTTACCACGGGCTGAAATGCCCCTCATCGAAACCAACCTGTTTGATATATAAATTTATCGATAGTACGAATATCAGTACTAGAAAGATCTGTTAGGCTGCCTAAAAAGGCCGAACCCAGTATGTCCAGTCGTCGTTTACTCAAAGCGGGACAGTCGCAAAGCAAGTGCTCAATGCTCTCCACTTCTTCCTCATCTCCACAGCTTCGGCAGAAGTCATTGGAGTCAATACCCAATCTTTTGGCGTGTTCGCCGATCAAGCAGTGTCCCGTCAGAACCTTTACTAACGTAGACAATCGTTTCCTCTCTAGTGCGAGAAGATATTTTGACCTTTTCAGGTCATACCTTGGCCAGATTTGTCGAGCTACCCTGCAGGTGCCGATTTCTGTCCATCTTTCGTTGGACTGCCTGATTGCCTCTTGCCTAAGCCAAAGCTTGCACGTGGATAGTGGCGCACCAATATATGCAAATTCTTCGAGAATTTGTAATGTCGTCCCTTTCCTAGCAAGTTCATCGGCTTTGCAGTTCCCCGGGATATCCCTATGCCCAGGCACCCATATGAGGTGTATATTAAACTGCTCAGCCATCTCGTTAAGAGATCTGCGGCAGTCGAGGGCTGTTTGTGAATTTAGGGATGTTGCCTCCAGAGAATTGATGGCAGCCTGGCTGTCCGAGTAAATGACAACGCCAGTGTTGGTTACTATGTTGCGACTCAGCCACTTGGCGACTTCCCATATTGCCATTATTTCGGCTTGATAGACACTGCAGGTATCTGGTAGTCTGTGAGCTATATCCAGACTAAGTTCTTCACAGTGTACTCCGAAGCCAACCTTTTCATCAAGCTTCGAACCATCCGTGTAAAAGTGGAGATGGTTTCTATTACCTGGTATTCTGCCGACCCATTCGTCTCTGGCGGGAATCATAGTGATGTAATTTCTCTCGAAGGTGT
The DNA here is from genome assembly GCA_963930755.1 of Eudasyphora cyanicolor. NCBI lineage: Eukaryota > Metazoa > Arthropoda > Insecta > Diptera > Muscidae > Eudasyphora > Eudasyphora cyanicolor. The sequence continues at coordinate 158,772,834 of OZ005734.1, forward strand.
ACACAGTTGGTATATAGTCCACTCGGTCGGTTACCATAGCACTACACTTTGATATCCTCATGTGACCATAGTTCTTGTACCTCCACAGTGATAGGCAGTTTAATCTTATTGCCGCTTTGGTTGCAACTTCTCTCGCCACAATATTAATCGGCAGTATATGGAGTAGGGCTTGTAGAGACTCGGTCGCTGTAGTCCTTAAGGCTCCGCTTATGCTCAGGCAGGCAGTTCTCTGAACCTTTGTTAGTAGGTTGGTAATGGTTAGTTTGTCAGTTGCCGTCCACCATACCACAATACCGTATAACAGTATTGGACGAACTACTGCTATATATATCCAGTGGACGATTTTAGGAGAGAGTCCCCACCGCGACCCTACAGCCTTTTTGCAGGAATATAAGGCGACGTTGGCCTTCCTTACACGTTCCAATACGTTAAGTCTAAATAACATTTTCCTATCTAGAATTATTCCTAAAAATTTTGCACTTTCAGAAAAGACTAGATCTGTTCCATTTATCCGAGGTGGAGGGTCCACATGTGGGACATTATTCATCCTAGTAAAGAGAACCAATTCTGTCTTGTTGGGGTTAACGCCCAAACCGCTGCTTCTGGCCCATCTAACCAACTTGTTCAGAGCCACCTGTAGGATGTCTCTGAGGACGTTTACGAATTTGCCACTCACTGCGATTGCCACGTCGTCCGCATATGCCACAACCTTGCAGCCACAACGTTCTAGCTCTAGCAGGATTTCATTCACCGCTAGGTTCCAAATTAGTGGAGACAGTACTCCTCCTTGCGGGGTCCCTCTGTTTACATACCTTGTTAGAGTTGTGGACCCTAGACATGCTGTTATGCGTCTTCTGGTGAGCAGACTTTGAATTAGTCTAATCAAACTATTGTTAACTTTTAGATGTGACAGTGCCGCAATTACCGCATCTGAGTGAATGTTGTTAAAAGCCCCTTCTATGTCAAGAAATGCCACCATGGTGAATTCCTTGAAATGCAGGGACGATTCGATAGTGCTCACAAGTTCGTGCAGGGCTGATTCTGTAGACTTGCCCTTATTGTAGGCATGTTGGTTCCCCGACAGGAGTTTTGTATCCAGGTTTTCCCTAATGAAATGATCTAAAAGTCTTTCCAGACCTTTCAATAGGAAGGATGATAGGCTAATTGGTCTGAAGTCTTTTGGCCTAGTGTGTGATATCTTTCCCGCTTTAGGTATGAATACCACTTTGGTATCCCTCCACCGATTAGGGACATATGAAAGCCTGATACAGCCTACATAAATTTTCTCCAGCCAGGGGATAATGTACTTTAACATTTTCTGCATTTCTGCTGGAGTGATGCCATCTGGTCCAGGTGACTTGAAGGGCTCAAAGCTGTTAATAGCCCAGCTTATTCTGGATCTCTCAGTCAAGAAGCTAGCGACGCTCGCAGTCCACTCGCACTCTTGTTGGTCCTGCTGATCCTCGGGTTCTGTTACAGAGTTGCCCGGGAAATGTGTGTCGAGCAGTACATTGAGCGACTGCTCGCTGTTTTTGGTCCAGTTATTTGCCTCATCCTGTAAATATCCCACTGTACAGGGTGAAGCAGATAATATCTTCCTCAGCCTAGCGGCGTCGGAGACCTTTTCCACTTCACCACAGAAGGTATACCAAGAGCGCCTTTGCGCCTTTCTAAGCTCCTTCTTATAGATCTTGAGTTGCTCTTTATAGGCATCCCAATCATTAGCGACCCCAGTAGATTTAGCCTTATTGAATAGCTTGTTGCAGGTCTTTTTCATAGCCGTTAGCTCAGAAGTCCACCATTGGGGTTTAGTTTTACCCTTGTACCTTGTTTTCGGACAGGCTTCTTCAAGGGAACTATTGAATGATGTGGTGATATGATCGACCAGATTATCCAGACCGGCTTTGTCATTCGGTTCGTACAGAAGTTTAGAGTTGAGGACTTTCTTGAAATTCTTCTCATACAGGTGCCACTTTGTCTTCCTTACATTTCTGTGGACGGCAGGTTTAGGCGATTTTTCCGCGAGTTTGAACTCAATATAATGGTGATCTGAGAATGAGTGGTCGTCCAGTACATTCCACCCAATAATTTTGTCTGACAGCCGGTCAGTAGCAAACGTTACGTCGAGTACTTCTTGTCTGTCTTTAATTGAGAAGGTCGTTTTATTACCTATGTTACAAATACTAAGGTTGGTAGTTAGAATAAAGTCAAGAAGCGAATCACCCCTATTGTTTATATCCGTACTACCCCAGATAGTATGATGAGCGTTCGTGTCTGCGCCAATAATCAGCTCGATCTCGTCAGACGTTGCTTCTTCCACTACTTCCCTGAATAGAGCAGTCGGTACTACAGATTCATAAGGCAAGTAGCTGGAGACCACCCAATATATGCGATTACCGATCTCCAGGCTAGCAGCTGTTTGGTCTTTACCACTTAAATTAGTCAGGAGAAAGATACTTAGATCTTTCCTGGCCAAAATGCAGGTTCTTGGAGTGCCTTCACAGTTGGCCACAAGCAGTTTAAAGTTGGGTGTCCTAATACCGCACACCCTTCCTCCCACTACGTAGGGCTCCTGTATCAGGACGATGTCTACTGCGCCTGTGGACAGGCGCAGCAATAGAGCCGCTGAGGCTGCTTTAGCGTGATGGAGGTTAATCTGTAGAATTCTTACCATCATTGGTAATTGACAGATTAACATCCACCCCGACAAGGGTGTTATCGAACTCTTCGTCCGTATCGTTGAGAAGCATGTCCCCGCCAGATGCGTCAAAGAGTCCGGAGACTCCCCTCAGCCTCTCTGTGTCCGAAGTAGAGCTTTTGTCCTCAGAGAAGGACGTTACAGATCTTCTGTTAGAGTTGGAGTCACCAGAAATAATAGGCGTGGGTACCTCCGCACTTCCAGGAAGTGCCACGGTGGACGACTCACCTTCTGCAGTGGGTGCTATATCCTGCTTGTATATCTTCAAGACTATAGTCTCGAAGCCATATTGTAGGGTTGCACTCGCACCTTGTATATGGGAGGTGGATTCAGCGTTTAGGATAAGATTGACCTGCCGCTTTTTACCATCCGCCTCACCCACCTTGCTGATTCTCCAATTATGGGCCGGCAGACCAGGATTGGAATCTTTTATTATTTCTAAGATGTCAGCCGGGTTGGAGGGCTCTTCTGTAACCCAGGTGATGGCTCTAGGGTGACTAGGGATGTTGTTTTTTTCGACAACATCCAACTGGGCACCCGGCCACACCTCACCCGCTCGACTCAGAGCAGCCTTATACAGGTCTACTGATCTGGCATCACCGAAATATAAGAGCTTTACTCTGCCCTGATGCCATCCTGCATCGTTACAGATTGGTGGTTTGCCCGGCATTTCTCTACGGACATCGAGGTAGTGAGCCATAATGGCTGATTGTACATGACTCCATTTGTCCTTGAGGATGGATCCATCCTCACTACTTCTGTCTATAACAGCCATCACTAGACTCTCCTTCGCCACTTCATTGAAGGGCTTGGTGAGTGTCCTGTTGATGGTGACATTAGGGCCTCTTGCCTTTTTCGAAGGCAAGGGTTCATCAGGTGATCTAATTCGTTTTACTTTATTAGCCGTTAACACAGCTGAATTTGTGGCTCTTTCAGCCGACTCATTGGCCTTAGAAGCATCTATGACGCCTTTAGCCCAGGTAAGTGACTCTTTTTGTTTTTCGGTAAGAGCCGAAACCTCAACAGCCTCCAACTTCGTCAAAACTCTGAGCGCTACACGATGCTCATTGTGCTTCCGTTTTGACGGTCGGACATGACGTTTACCCCTCACCGCACCACCTGTTGTGAGTACTTGGGGGAGATTTTCACCATTTTTGGTGTGGTCGGCTTTGGCCAAGACCAACGGACGGACAGTCGGACGATTGGGGAACCGCGCTCCATCGGAACACGAAGGCATCCCCGTCAAGAGAATTTATTTTTATTTTGTCTGTATTAGACCGTAATAGGTACTACGATGTAGGCCTTACAGATTTTGTACAGATTTTTGCTATTGCGTAATAGGTACTGGTAACTATCCGCTATGTGATAAACACGTCCGTTCACTGCGAATGATCAGCAACGAAGCTGTTCATGTAATTGCTAGGAGTTCTGTTTGGAACGGACATTATTGGGTCATATGCATCATATTATTTCTATTCAGAGCTATGGTATGTATTTCTTGCCTTGAGATATATTTGTACATTGACTACTAGAGGTATGTATCATTGATGCGCGTTGTATACTTATATGTTTCCTAGAAATTGATACCGACGTGTTACTAGCATCTGGAAGGGTGGTGAAACAGTTTCAAATCAATGTGTGTGTTAGTGTGGAAAGGTACTTGCTTTAGTTTTATATGTATTTCTAGTCATTGTCGCATACTAGTACATTTATAGAAAAAATCTCGATCGATCGAAACTTTAGCGAGCATATTTTTCAGTTGCTCAGGAACACAAAACCTTCTATGGGAAAAGCGAAAGTCGGAACGAGAATATTTGCTCGCTCCGCTCAGAAATTTTCTGGTTGGATTTCACTTGGAGTATGTTGAAGATTTATAATTGCGAGGAGTTCAGTTTACAGAAATTAAATAGACATAATTGGGTCGTATGCAGCTTGAATTTAGTAAAATTCTTCAATTTATCTGAGAGTAGTGGTGGTAAGGTAGTTTTTATAGTTCTATGTGTATTTCTAGTCATTGTGGTATACTCATCCAAGCAATAATCATAACGTTTGACAATACTAGATGTTGGTGAAGGTGATATGTGCGGAGATGTGGAGGATGTGAGGATATATGGAGAAATTGAATGTATATAATTGAGTCGTATGCAGCATGGTGTACATGACGGTTCATTGAATTTGTTAGATTTATTTGCTTGGAGAACATAGCTGATATGTTCGCAAATATGTGTACCATTAAATCAATATATAAAAGGAATAGCGTACGCCGATTAATAGTAAAATTTCAATATTATATTATAGCGATAACAATAATTTGTATCGTATTCTGATTTAAAGTCATTGCCTAGCTTATAGGCTCCTAGTTTAACGTCGTTTTTTCTAATAAAGCTTTTTTCACACGTACACTGTGTTCGGTTCAAGATTTTTGAAGTTGTAAGTTGCTATTACTATATACTCGTAGATAGATAGATAGTCAGACGTAACAGAAATAATGACAACCATTCTTAGTGGTGATATGTGTTATTGTTCTTTATTATTGTATGTATTGGGTTTTCCACATTTCTGTTCCATAAAGCACACATTACAATATCCGAAGAAAAAATGAATTTTCTATTATGTTATCTTGTATACTGATTCCTCCAGTAACCAGTTATTGATCTCTCATCTGTACCAACATTTTACACGTCGGAATTTTTATAGCTATATATAATTTGGTATTCATACATAAGATCTGTGCGATTGCGAATTGTTATTTTTGAACGTTAGATAAGTGATGTTCTATAGATTGTGGCACGGCTTAGACTTAAACTCTCTGTACCAAATTAATATGCCCCGGTTTTGAATGCAAAATATACAATTCAAAAATGAAGTACATATTTAAATCGAATTAGTATTATTAGTTAAACCGAGATTCTCTATCAGCTCAAGACTCTCTCGGCTAAATCATAACGTTTACAGACCTAATAAATCGGTCAACCAACATATTATTATTATTATTATTAGGATTATTATACTATTCTATTGCAATTATTATTACTATTATTATTATTATGTTTTGTGGTTTATATAATGAATAAAAGACTTTACAACTTGTTGGTGTAGGGGTGCAAAAGGGGGGTTCGTGTGGTAAAGAAATAAATAAATAAAAACAAACGAATTTTAGTTTTAAATATAAATAGTGGGGGATCTTTATTTGGGGTATTTTCAAATAAACAAGGATTTATTACCGTGTAAGTGGTTGGCGACAAGGCCTGTGTGCGCGAGCGTAGAGCGAAACGACAAGTGGTGAACGCAGAGGTTCGTTACAAGTGTTCGACTACCATAGATTTTGCGAATAGAGAGAGAGAGAAAGAACCGAAGATGAGCAAGGCAGCCACACAACCACCACCACCCATAGGCAATCCGCACTCTACACATCCGTACTAAGCGAATTAGGTCTCCGAAGAGAGGTGTAGAGGAGATTCCAGTGATGTCAATACGCGACCGGTATTGATCAGGCTCGGGAAGTTGAGACAATGCTGCGTACGTGAACATTGCCGGCCACCTTGCAACATCCGACGATGTTGTAATATAAAGGAAATAATCTACAACTACAACTAGGATTAATTAAGTACATAATAAGGAACGTAAATTCAGTTACAAGTGAGCTTTGTTTTTCTTTACTTCATGTGTACAATTCAGGGCAATTCTATTTACAATGATTAAAATAAATAGTTTAATTTAAATACAAAAGAGCCAATTTATTAGGGGTAAACGGGACCCGATAGTACCCATCCAAAACTGGTATACTGGGCCGTAGGTAGACCTGGTTGAGAGATAACGCGAGGGGCCATTATTTTCGAATATATCTCCGGACCCAGCACCATAGCAACTGCTCCGGAGCGATAAAAGGATGGATCCGCCAGCTCTAGTCCGCGGAACACGTTGCAGATGGTTGAGGACACCGACATGGCCGGAGTAACCCCACAAGTTAACTCCGCCACCTGAGCCGTCACATATTGCGTTTGTGACGCGTCATACGAGGACATTATACAAAAGTCACTATACGGTGTGTCGTCTACGAAGGTCGTGGGCAAACGAACATGCTGGACTAGCGACTCGCATACCTGGCTGATTCGACAGCATGGGTCCAGCAGAGCCCGTACCGGAATGCTTGACTCGGACAAACAGAGTCGAATCAGTAAGGTAGGCGCCAGCGATACGACACGACCGATAGGCAGTCGACGAAGTGGGGTGAGGACGGACGAGACAGCAACCGAGTTTGCCGAACCGTTCGACGAAGAGGCACGATTTGCCACTAGGTTTTGGGTAGACCCGGTGCGGGAAGGAGGGGTGACACGAGCGCGAGTGGTTGGCGGTTTTGTAGACTGTGACGAGGGACGAGAGTGGAGAAGCGTGTGATGCCTATCACCACATATCCGACATCCAAGACTTAGCGGGCACGATTTGGACTGGTGGTCAGGGCGCAGACAATTGTAGCAATAGCGGTAAAACACGATCGTCCGCAACCGCTTCTCCTGTGGCATTCTCTTAAATGCCGCACATTTATAAAGGGGATGCGCTCGCGAGCAAACCCGACAAACAGGGGAGGGTCTATTGCCACCTGGTGTAGCAGCAGTCGATTTAGGTTCACTCGGCGCGACAAGAGCTGAAGACGAAGGCGGTTCTGGCGTGGCCAAAGAGAGTTGACGGTCAGCTGGGGGGGTCGGGGTGCTCTGAACAACTAGCTCGGAGGGCGGGCCGGAAACTGGGACCTGTCCGGACTTTGGCGCGACCTCTGCCCTTTCCCTCTCTTCATCTGACAGCATGACCTCATCAAAATCCGAAAGCACCACCTCGGGAAAAATCTCCTGAACCGATTCCATAGCTGAGCAAACATAAACGGGAGGACGCAACAAAAAACCGAGAATAAGTGAGGGAAATCAGTCGGCTAAAACTACTAATTTCGTTACCGGTCGTCTTACTATACCCTGTTCGGTACGAATATCCGCGACCCGCACGTTACCGTCATCACCGGGATGAGTTTGGACAACACGACCTAATCTCCACGAAGTAGGCGGAAGGTTTTCATGGCGAACAACTACAAGGTCATCAATTTGAATATTTCGTTGTGGAAACTTCCATTTATAGCGCTTGTTCAGACTGTGCAAATACTCGTCTTTCCATCGGATACAAAACTGGTGCGTCAAAGCTTTTAATTTTCTATAGCGGTTAACTAAACTCAAAGGAGATTCCTCAATGAGCGGTTCGGGGGGAGATAAAAGTGGCGCGCCTATAATAAAGTGTCCTGGCGTGAGAGCAACAATTTCTTCCGCATTGTCAGACATGGAACAAAGTGGGCGAGAGTTCAAACATGCTTCAATGCGTGCCAGGATGGTCGACAGCTCTTCAAAGGTAAATTTAAGGTCTTTACTATGTCGACGGAAATGTAATTTGAAGCTCTTGACGGCCGCCTCCCATAGACCACCCATATGGGGAGCGCCTGCTGGGATGAACTGCCAGGTGAGCTCTTGGTACCCCATGGTGGAGCAAATTGCGTTACGACCCTCGCGAAGGAAGTGCTTAAAATCCCTTTCAATTTCACGGGATGCGCCAACGAAGTTTGTGCCATTGTCAGAGAAAATCGACCTAGGACAACCACGGCGAGCAATGAAGCGCTGAAATGCGGCCAAGAATGTAGCCGACGACAAATCGGAGGTGGCCTCCAAATGAATTGCTTTTGTCGAAAAGCAGACAAAAACGCATACGTAACCTTTCGTTACTCGACAAGCCCGACCCGTATATGATTTGATATCAAAGGGTCCGGCGAAGTCTACCCCAGTGGTGGTAAAAGCTCTAGTAACACTAGTTCTTTCAGGAGGCAAAGCAGCCATGATCTGACTACATGACCGTTTCTTTTCGAGTAGACAAGGCTTGCAACGACAAATGGTAGCGCGAATAATGGTCTTCACGCGAGGTATCCAATACTCAATGCGCACTGTACGTAACATAAGTTGATTTCCACCGTGAATGGTTATCAAATGTACGTAATCGACGAGAAGACGGGTGAAACGACTGGAATAGGGCAAGACAATTGGGTGTTTTTCAGTGTACGACAGTGTGGGTGACTTAGCTAAACGTCCATGGAGACGCATTATGCCATCTTCATCGAGGCACGGATTCAAGGAGAGGAGGGGGCTCCGAGGAGGTAAAGCTGTCTTATCTAAAAGACATTTGTACTCCTCGGCATAGTGAACTTTTTGAGCTACAATCGCGAGGCGTTTTTTGACATCTTTGATTTCTTCGGAGGTAACAACCGAAGTAGCAAAGGAATGTCGCGGCCGATGAGTTGGATGCGTCCTATGGAAAAATCGAAACACGTACGAGAGAACACGTAACGCCCTATCAAGTGATGAAAATCGATCGAGGACATCATCGTAAGCCGAGAAAAAAGAGAAATGACTCCTAATACGACGAACCTCCTGCTCAGTTTCAAGGGGCACGCAATTGGAAATATTCCATTGGGAAGGGTCCAACGACAACCAAGGTGGACCATGCCACCATAGCGACGAATTCGAGAGTTCTGACGGCGAGACACCGCGACTTCCCAAATCTGCGGGATTATCCTCGGATTTCACATGGTACCAATGACCATTACCTATGTTCTGCTGTATGCGGCAAACCCTATTAGCAACGAAGGTGGTCCAAGTGCATGGGGTCTTTTGCAGCCAAGACAGGACAATTGTGGAATCAGTCCAACAATAAACTTTCTCAATCGAAATGTCAATTTCGCTCAAGACTGCCTTAAGGAGTTCGGAAGCCAAAACCGCTCCGCAGAGTTCAAGGCGGGGTAGTGAAATAGATTTTAGAGGTGCTACCCTGGTTTTAGAGGACAACAGATGAACATGTACTTCACCGTCCGAGCTTAAAATTCGAATATATATCACACCCGCGTATGCCTTTTCCGAGGCATCAGAAAAGACATGCAACTCGGCTACACTACTGGGACTGTAGCGCACCCAACGAGGAATACTAACGGAATTGACCGCGATATAATTATCCACAAAAGTCTGCCAAGCTGTTTTCGTCGCGTCAAGGAGAGAATCGTCCCACTGAATGTTATCCAGCCAAACCTTTTGCATAATAATTTTGGCCACGACGATAACGGGGGCTAGCCACCCCACAGGATCAAAAAGTTTGGCGATAACGGACAATACTTCGCGCTTAGAATAGGAGGCCTTGGTAGGAATAGGGTCAACGCAAAAATAGAAGGAATCAAGGCTGGCGTTCCAACGAATGCCCAATGGCTTGGAACTGCTTGACTCCACAAATGACAGGACCTGGGCATCAACTAATTGGTCATTTGGAATACGATCAAGAATAGACCTATGGTTCGACGTCCATTTCCTTAGCTCAAATTTAGCGGTAGCTAGTGCTGCGATAAGTTGATCCCGGGCTATCAACGCCGTATCGACCTCATGAGCGCCCGCAAGTACGTCATCGACATACATGTATTTACGCAGAATCTCTGCAGCGAAAGGGTACTCGACTTCACAGTCGTCTGCCAGCTGAAGAAGCGTTCTAATTGCGAGGAAGGGAGCGCAATTTACTCCAAACGTGACAGTCTGAAGCTCAAAATCCAAGATAGGATCGGATGGAGATTCCCTGAACACGATACGCTGAAGCGGGGTATGCTTCGGATCAACGCGTATTTGCCGATACATCTGGGTAATGTCACAATTAAAAACGAATTGAAACAAGCGCCATCGCAAAATCAATAATACAAGGTCGGCCTGAAGGGTGGGCCCGACATGGAGAATGTCGTTAAGACTATTTCCATTCGAGGTCTTGTTCGAGGCGTTAAATACGACGCGTAATTTCGTAGTCTGTTTATCGGGGTTTATGACGGGATGATGGGGTAAATAACAAACATTGATGTCTGTAGGGGGCGAAGAGGAAACTTGACGCATATGGCCTAGGTCCAGATATTCCCGAAGAACGCTGTCATAAACAATTTTAACCGATGGTCGACGTAAAAGGGAATTTTCAGAGCGATGGAACTGTTGAAGTACATTGTGACGTGATTCACCCAGTAGCAAGGGATGACAAAATTCGGAGCGAATGGGAAGTGTAACCACGTAACGACCCTCAGAATTTCTCACAGTAGTGGAAGTATAATTATCTTCACAAAACTTGTCCGACGGCGACAGAAGTTTCCGTTTAGGGGTCTCTTCCATTTCCCAAAATCGAAGTAAAGTTTTGTTGAGGTGTTCTTCTTCAGCGAATTCCAAAGTGGTCGTGAAGACCTGAACGGGTGACGACGGGATGGGACCGGTAATGATCCAACCGAAAATTGAATTCTGCGCCAGAAGGGAGCCTAAAATATGTTGGTGGGTCCCGGGTAACAAAATTCGGGGGTACAAATCCGCACCAATCAACAAATCAACGGGTCGACAATCGAATAGATGGGCGTCAGCCAAACGAAGGTTGGGTAAACGATGCACCAGGTCAGGATTAACAGAGAAGGATGGAAGGTTTCCGGAAATTTGGGGTAGGACAAAAGCGATCGTTTCTAATACGATCGAAGAATCAATTAGTGAACCGATGCTCACCGAACAATTCCTACGCGAAGTGGCAGAAACTGAACCATTTACCCCCGAGACCCTAGCAAGTACAGATCGGGCGTACAATCCGAGTCGATTCTGTAAAGCTTCCGTAATAAACGATGCCTCGGAGGCCGGGTCTATTAAAGCCCGTACCGGGTATGACACTCCGTGGTGAATGATATTCACCATAGCTGTTCCAAGAAGCACTTTGCTATTCTGCGACATGTGAAACACCTGACGATTCATCACTGTAGGGTGAGAACCCGTAGAGGTAGACGCTACATCAACACTATTATTAGAAGGGGGACCGGTAGCTGCAGGAGCGGAAGGAGGGGAAGACCTAGGTGGAGGTGCCATTACACGGGCTGGACGATCAGGACGGTGTAAGAGGGTGTGGTGTCTTCCATTGCACACATTACAATTTCGTTCACTAGGGCAGTCCTTAAAGGCGTGTCCTAACGAAAGACAATTCAGACAACGACCCTGCCTTTTCACCTCCGAAAATCTCTGATCAAAATTAAATTTTTTAAAACGGGGGCACGACATCATGGGGTGAGATTCTTTTGGACAAAGACTACAACGACTTTTGGAAGGAGGTAGGGAATTTCCCGAAGATGCTGTATTTGTGAAATGCGCCCTAACTTTTCGAGAATTCGTACCTTTGGGGGTTTCGATTCCTTTGATGTCGCGAAGACATGCCAGAGTTTGTATTCTTTCTGTCAAAAAAGAATCTAAAGCCTGCCAGGGGGATAATGACGATTTATCCCGGATGCTTTGCTCCCATAGCGTGAGCGTCAGCTTGGGCAACCTCTGAATGCATATGAATACTAATATAGGGTCCCAGTGGACCGTGACAATGTCGTATACGGCCATTGCCGATAAACAGCCATTGATACCGCGCTGTAGAGTCTTCAAACCCGAACTGGTCTCATTTTCTAAAATCGGAAGATCGAATAAAAGCTTGAGGTGATTATTCACAAGGATACGCTTATTGTCATACGTGTCCCTCAAAGCTTTCCAAGCTAAATCGAAGCTTCGATGGGTGAGGGGAAATTTCTCAACAATTTCTCTGGCCTCCCCACTCGTTTTCCGACGCAAATGACAAAGACGTTCGATATCGCTAAGCCGAGAGTTATTCACATAAACCGCCGTAAACAAATCTCGAAACGTGGGCCATGAATGAAAATCGCCCTCAAAAACGTCAGTATCACAAGGCGGTATCGAAATATTATGCATGACGTCAATTGGCTGAATTATGCCCGCATGCCTAGCACGATTTCCAATATCTAAATTGTTCGACGATTCGACTGGAGTACCCATATGACGAGAGGCGTGGGTCGAGGTACTCACATTGTTCAACGGGTCTGTATTGCGCGTGTCCCCCAAAGGTTGTGGTTCCAATGAAAGTACTGAACCACTCATTGTCGAACTGATCGAGGTTCTACGAGAGCGCTTGACCATGGACAACTTTCGTTTTATAGCGGCGAGACACTGTATATATGTCTGATGAGACACGTCGTACTTGGTATTCGCCAAGTCCATATCATCCTTCCCCGCGTCTGGAGAAGATTGCAAATAGTCCAGACATTTCTGAAACATTTCTCTCGTTGTAGCCCACATGCTATTTAACTCAGTACTATAAATCTCAAGCTCATGAACATCGTGGTCCTCTTCATTCAGACCGCGGAACGAAGAGTCAAATTTCAGTACAGCCTCCGAAGAGCTGACGAAAAAATCAAGGGGAGTAAGCATTTTGAAAAAAGTAAGGCTTTTCGATCACAAGCGCAAAAAAATCGCGAATCACTCAATGGAAAGCAACCAAAATTCAATTGATATGGACCAAATTTCAGACAAACACGCGAAATCAAATCTATCGGGGAAACCCAAAACCCAAATTGTATGAGATCTTTCAAAAAATCTATCACCGGAAAGCTGAAAACGAATTAGATATGTGGCCAAGCGCGCCAAATAGCAAGAAAAACAAATTAAATTTGCGCACAACAAATCAAGAAATAAAAATAAATATCAATATATTCAAATAATCAAAAAATTTCTCGCGGTGTACCGATCTCGCGGTGTTCTCGGTTGATGCGTACGAAAATCTACCGAATGTAGCACTTTCGTGTCTAAATATACAAAATTCTTAAGACCGAAAACGGTAAACTCAAAAGAAATATTTGTTTTTTTTTTTTTCAAAACTGATGTATAACGAGTGTGCCGAGAGTAGGGTGCACTACTGCCGAATCGCGACTTCGAAAAATAAAAATGCAAAAAACACGTTTAAATAACAAACAAAATTTCAAATACCTTTTTCCCAATCAAAAAAAATATATACAATGTTCGTTTACGTGTATGTGTCAGCAAAACGGGCTGTAGGGTGCACGGAGTCAAATAGTACCGAATAATGTACTAATTAGTAGTACAACAAACAACAATTATCACCGAAATTAAAAAACTTCAAAAATAATATTTTTCTTTTTTCGCGATTTTTACCCGTGAGCCACAGTACCACAGTCAGCCGATCCAAACTATTCACAATGACAATCACAATATTAGTCAGCTGTTTAAGGATATTCACAATCAGAACCGCACGGTAGGAATCACGACAGCTGTTCAATAATAATCACAACAAAGCATTAAAACAACCAGCGAATGAATGTGCGAAAATGAACGTCAACCGATTGACGGTGGTATGGGATGATGTACGTGTATGTATTGGCACGGGTAAATAAACGGAAAGTAATGGTGGGTACTATGTAGTTAATGACCCACGAACGATGCTCAATTTGCGATTTGATTTTTGGAAACCGCGACGGCTACGATGTTGTTGTTGTACTCGCGAGAACTTTAGTAAAGGAACGTATGGAGGGAAGAAAAAACGAAATAACCAAAAGAACACCACCGAGTAAATGGACGGTATATGTATATGCACTGTGTGAATAGTTTAACACTTGCAATTAAATACCACAAACGACCGATTGATTTAACACGAAAATTAATATTTTTTTTTTTATAATTTACCACGAACAGATCGTATAGTGAACGACGGGGGTTAAAAGCGAACGATAGTGGACTGTATTTAATACGACACGCGCGATAGGGTGATTAGCAAACGACCGATAGCAAAAGCAAACAAACAAAGCAATTTTCCTCTTTTTTCACTTTTTATTTTTGTTTGGAAAACAATGACGAAAACGCGTTGCTCACTCTTAACTAAATTTACGTACCTGTGATTGATGATGTTTTGATGAGTGGTGTGAGGGTTGTTCAAGAACCGATGTGTTGACGATGCGATGTGATGATGATGCGATGTGATGATGAATGCGATGTGATGATGAATGCGATGTGATGATGAATCCTTCAAACGAAAAAAATACCACCCGATTAATACAATGCTGATTTCAATCCGGCTCGATACGACCAAAATGTTGGTGTAGGGGTGCAAAAGGGGGGTTCGTGTGGTAAAGAAATAAATAAATAAAAACAGACGAATTTTAGTTTTAAATATAAATAGTGGGGGATCTTTATTTGGGGTATTTTCAAATAAACAAGGATTTATTACCGTGTAAGTGGTTGGCGACAAGGCCTGTGTGCGCGAGCGTAGAGCGAAACGACAAGTGGTGAACGCAGAGGTTCGTTACAAGTGTTCGACTACCATAGATTTTGCGAATAGAGAGAGAGAGAAAGAACCGAAGATGAGCAAGGCAGCCACACAACCACCACCACCCATAGGCAATCCGCACTCTACACATCCGTACTAAGCGAATTAGGTCTCCGAAGAGAGGTGTAGAGGAGATTCCAGTGATGTCAATACGCGACCGGTATTGATCAGGCTCGGGAAGTTGAGACAATGCTGCGTACGTGAACACAACTCTTTTTGATATAATAATAATAAAAAAAAATATTTTTAATTATAAACACTAAAGCAAACATATTAAACATGTTCTACAAAAATCAATCATATGTTTAGGGAACACTCGATATATGTATATGACACGGAACACAACTAATATTATATGTTTGGGAAAAATTTACCCTAAACTAATTTTTATTTCCATCCTAATATTTTCACTTGTAATCTTTAAGTCCGAAACAAAGAATAAGCATTAAAAAAATAAAATTTGTGAACACCCAACTATTTTCTGATCTGTGCACCCTACGTACGGCTCAATTAGGTTTTATTGTGCTGTGTTATTATTTGGTTCTTGTTTTGTCAACAGTTTTATTTTTCCTGTATTTTGTTTCCTATATACATATTTTAAATAATTATAATAACGTCCAAGAAGGCTTTAAGGAACCATGAAACTTTTGCTTTAGAACCACTTAAAAAAATGTAGGTTACTCTACACCACCTTTAATAAAATTTTTTGGGTAGCGTTGTTAACTGGCATCCTGTTTGGGTAGCGTTGTTAACTGGCGCTATGTTTAGCGCCACGCACTCTTTTGAATACGGCTTGAATTTTGACACTTGACTTTTCGTACTATATTTCTTGTCACAAAAATATGAAGTGTTGAAGTTGCTAATTTCAGCAATTAACGAAAACGATATAAATATTTTCAGAATGTGGCATGCTTGTCGCCGAAATATAAATTTGTATGAAAACATAACTCATTTTTACTTAGTCATTTCAATATAAAAAACAATAATAATTTCAAAATATTAAATATGCAAAACATATTTTACTTGTATAAACACATATTTTGTTTAAGAAAACTTGTTCCCAAATGCATTTTGTTGCAATTTTTAACATTAACTTTCATGATTTTAAAATAAGATTTATTTTTTCAGAGATACGTAAAAAGTTTAAAAAAAAAAAAATGTGTCAAATATATTTTGTTTCAATTTAAATATATTTTCTTTCAATATATTTTCTTTCAATTCAGACATATCAAGACTGGCGATAGATGTTCGTGTAAAAAAAAAAAAAAAAAAAGCTTTCCATCATAATGTAGAAATGTAATTTTTTGATCTTTTAGATATTTCTTTAAATATTTTGATACTAGGAACCAGCTGTGTCCCCCATCATTGTGCAAAATATTCGGGGCCTACCTAAGATAAGTAATCGTTTTCGTAGTGTATTTGCTGGAAATAGATTATTTTTATGAAAATTAATATTTCTTCCCCTGTAAGTCTTCTCAATTTTTTAAGATAATCTGCATCGAGGTCCAAATAAAAAATTGTTTTTTTTTTAAGAACTACTCCAAAAAAAGTTTCACATGTAAATATAAGATATTTACACCAAAAAAGAAAGCAATAAAACTCCGCTAAAACAAGGTAGAAAACTGGAAAATTTACATATGCATATATTTTCTGTATGGAGAGTCAAACAAAAATGTCATTCATTTTATTCATAACGACAATGACAACTTTATATTTTGTATGTAATAATAATATGGGTGAAGGTATTATTTATTTTACATTGGCTTTTCGAATTTATAAACTGAAATATTAATTTGTCCCTTAAATATTCGTTTCGTGTAACTTTGTTTACACTGCAAGCTTCTTATCGCATTCGTCAAAAAATTTGTGTCATACAAATCATAGTGGTGAGACAATTCGCGCCATGTAATTTAGTTATTGGTATTAAAAATAAATTAACTTCAATATGAGTCGCATAGTGTAAATTCGTCCATGAATACACAAAAAATGTATTTCCCGAATTCATTCACTCATAAAGGAAAAAGTCAAATTGCCCCTTGATTTTTCATTTCGTGCAACTTTGTGTACCCTTCTTGCTTCTCTACATTGTCCGTCAACGCAGGGACAAGTCACAGCGTGTAAATTGGGTCTATCATCCATTGGTATAGTCATTATAAAAAAAAATAGTGTGACATATCGCACCTTTTCAACTATCTGTTGCCATGCAAGGAATTTCAGAAACAATGTGATGTGCTTTGTATTAGCTTCAATTATACCATTAGTTGAAAATTTTGATCTATTTTTCCATATGTAGTTTTGGATTGTGTTTTTAATATGGGAGCTGACAACAGTGGTTTGGTAAGCTTTTGTATACTTTCCAATATAATAGCAATGTTTACTCTACCCATTCCACAATCTTTAGTTGTGAATCGTTCAAATTGTGTCTGTTAAAATTAATTGATGTTATAACTCACGAATAGACTCATATTGTTCAAATAAAAGTAAATACCTTGGTGGATATGTTTAGGTTTCATGACTTTACCATAAAAATGTTGAAAAAATATATCTATGTATTTGGGTGTGTCAAATTTGTCGGTCAAAAATCATACAGCAAAATCTCATTCTATTGAAAATTCTAAAAGAAAATAAATCATGGGCCTAAAATCAAATCCTACTCCACGATATGAAGTTTATAAATCGCCTTATCTTTAGGGCAATTCCCTGGATTACTCAAAGAAAAAAAATACTACCCAACTTTGCAATACTTTCTTGCGTTTTTTTTGTTTTTAGCATGATATTCATTCCAGAAAGCAAGTAAACATTTTCAAAGACAGATGAAATTAGCTATGATTACAGTATTTGTCAGGTACTATTATTAATGTAGGTTTCCAGAAACTGATAACCGCCACAACATTTTTTTGGTAGTAATTTTTCGGCCAATCATGAAATAAAACTGAGAAGTTGATATATTTCTAATTGTGTTATTGCTTTTTATGAAAGTACATCTAAATATAAAATAATTCAAATATTTTACGAAATATTACATGTTTCTTGATTTTAATATGTTTCTAACTGTAACTTATAGGCATTATTCTTTAATATATAAACACATACAATACCACATACCAAACATTCAACCATGACAGCAAGCAATATCATTGCGGAAGATTGCGAATTCCATTATCTATTTGTAATATGATGTAGATTCCCTACTTATAGGTTGCCCTGTAGGCTTTTTTAATCAGATATACTCGTATTTTATTAATCTCCATGTTTTTAACCCCAAGAATATTGTTGTTACACAAAGACCACTTACCAAAATGTCTGAAATGTAGTAATCTGTCATAGTTACTTTTTTGTAAGTTCTCACAATGTATTCGATGTAGTGATCAACAAAATTTGATGTTGAACAGTAGCGATGACATTCTTAATTTTCGAGCTAAAAAATCACAGTTTTCAATAAAGAGTTATGATGATTCTACATATTATTTGACTCAATTATTAAAATATGATGTTGCGATTATGTCTTTCAGAAGGTAACTCCAATCCAAAAACACAGTTTCACTCACAGAAACGTTCAGGAGATCACTCCAATCCTTTAGAGAACAAAGTTTTCGCTGTCAGATTTTCTTAGGAGTACAAGGTTTTGAGCACACGCGACACATAAGTTTCAAAGTAATTGTATTAGACCAACCCAGTCATAAATTCGTGTATGCTACACGTATGACAAGTATAATTTATTCAGCTGAGAGACATATGTCGATATCTTCATTCCAGTCGAAACAGGTTGTTTGCAGGAGAGTATTGCAAATCGTCTGACCTTTATAGTTTTGCGTATAACTTTTCATTGGGCTGACGTCTAAATACAAAATATTTACTGAATATTCTTTGGAATATTTAGAATTTAAAAATGCAATATCCCTAAAAATGAGTTGCACTGTTTCGAGATCATTTTAAAATAAGTTAACAGTTAGCGCTTTAACAGCTATTAGTTATGTGTTAACTACCAGTAGTTACCTGTTAACTGCTATTAGATAGCTGTTAACTGATATTTGTTAGCTGTTAACTGCTATTGGTTAGCTGTTAACTGCTATTGGTTAGCTGTTAACTGCTAGCAGTTAGCTGTTAACTGTTAACTGCTGGCAGTTAGTTGTTAACTGCTAGCAGTTAGTAGTTAACTGCTAGCAGTTAGTAGTTAACTGCTGCTAAATAGCTGTTAACTGCTAGCAGGTAGTTGTTAACTGCTGTAGTCGATATTGACAACTGACTCATGACTTTTCTTATAACAAAGTTACTTTTCTTACAGAAAAGTACATCACATATGACTTTTCTTATAAAATCCTTGATGACATATTTCTTATAGAAAAGTACATCATTTATGACTTATTCTTATAGAAAAGTAAATCGTTCATGACTTTTCTTATAAAACCGATCATCGTTGTTCACAGCTGATGAATTTTCTTATATAAAAGTATGTCACTTATGAATTTTCTTATATAAAAATAAAAGAATATCGTTGATGGCATTTCTTATAGAAATGTTTGTCGTTTATGACTTTTCTTATAGAAAAATGAATCGTTTATGATGTTTCCTATAGAAAATTGCATCGTTGATGACATTTCATAGTTGACGAATTTTTCGTATAGAAAAAATATATTAAGGCTTTTCTCATAGAAAAGTATATATTTTTCTCCAAATTCATTTCGTTAAGGAAACAATTTTCAAAAATTAGCAGATTTTTCGAATTTTATTTAAAATTTTTCATTGGTTTCGAGTTATACATTTTAATTTAAAACGACTTAAGTAGTATACACTTTAGATTTAATGCACTTATTTTTAAATTCTATTTATTGTAAGTCGTCATTTATTGTCAACCAATCAAGCAACTCATAATTTCAGCTATAAAGAAATATTTAAAATATCTGAAAAAAAAATGACGTTGATTTACAGAGAAACATAAAACTTGTCTTAAAATTAAAGTATTGATATATTTTCTGAATATTTCAAATCGATATTTTTTATTTGCATCTAAGTATTTTTGATTTGGGACTATTTCTACGAAACAAATATTTATTTAGAACCACATCTTCCCAAATATAAAATATTTGTAGGTGCCAAATATATTTAGAGTGAACTCTAAACATTTATATATTTCAAGCAGAATATGTTTGGGACGATATAATACAGAAGCGATTTTGTTTTCAGCGTGTACACTGATAGAAAAACCGTTCGTCACCATGACGAATCAGTTTCGTCAATATATCTTCGTACTGGTGACGAAAAGTTTCGTACATGCGATGTGTTTGTACGTCAATAGAACGAACACGATCATCAACCCATGTTTTTGGTGATTTCGAAATTCGTCGAGGGCACGATAAGGTTTCATCCCCACAACGAAAAAAAAATTATTTGACCATTTTGCTGAAAATATGATAAAACGAAGCAATCAATTTATAGTTTATGCTTAATTGTACTGTTCTATATGCTTTCTGATTACCTTAGTTAAATAATTTGTTGAAAAAGTTTAATTTAAAAAATCTAATAATGGTGATGAGTGGAGTTCGTCGTGGTGATGAATGGGATTCGTCGTGATGATGAATGGGATTCGTCGTGGTGATGAATGAAATTCGTCGTGATGACGACTGGGATTCCCGTGGTGATGAATGGGATTCGTCTGTTGGCAAATACATTAATTGATGAGATTATTTTTGATTTGAAATATCAGAAGTAATGAATACTTCTCGTTTGTTTGCTTTAAGCCTTTCCTGATAAGAACTGCGTTTCGAACCGAATAATCACAACTGAACCTGGCAAACAGTCAAGTAGTTTTATTTTCCATACCGTTTTTAATGGTCTAAAAGCAGAAGAATATTTATTGAAATTTTTAAAATTTAAATAGTCGGGACATTAATTCGTCGTGGTGATGAATGGAGTTCGTCGTGCTGATGAATAGAGTTCGTCGTAGTGATGAATGAGATTCGTCGTGGTGATGAACTCGATTCATCGTATGGATGAAATGTGATCATCCTGAGGACGAAAGATTTTGGAAACATAGATTCGTCATGGTGACGAACAAATTCATCAAGAGGATTATTCCGTACGTTAGCTGACTTTTGACGAAAAAATAATCGTGATGATGTACAATTTCGTCGTCATGACGAAGCTTTTTCTATCAGTGTAGCAGTTGGTTTGTGACAAGTTTTATCTATACTTTACAGTCGATGTTGACAACTGTTTTTAACTAAATTGAATTTTTAGGATGTCGACTAAGGGTTAGTCATTACAGTCATAACGAAAGTAGAGGGGAATTGAGAGAGCAAACGTGTAATTTGATACTATTTGGCCACTTCGTGGGTGGTCTGATGACGTCATCGTCCATTTTATGTGTATGTATGTGTGAATTCGTACGTCTGTGTCAATTTTATGTGTATGTATGTGTGAATTCTGACGTCGTCGTCGATTTTATGTGTTTATATTCCAATGTAATTTGATACTATTTGGCCACTTCGTTGGTGGTCGCCAGATGTTCTGTAGGTCTGAATCAGTGTTTATGTTTATGTACTTGAGATCAGCATGACTCATTGGTATGTGCGTCCGCAGCTGGGCTTTGCTGTACATCTAGGTATGGTTGATTCTAGAATCACATTGTGAGTCCGCAGCTGGGCTTTGCTGTATATCTAGGTATGGTTGATTGTCGAATCACAAATAAACACATGGTATGTGTGTCAACGGTTCCCCACCAGTCCGTCTTTCATACACACATGGTATGCATGTATGCGTGTAAACAGTTCCCCACCAGTCCATCTTTTGTGATAGTATGTCTGTCCATGTTAGGCTATTGGTTTGTGTGTCCACATCTTAGTTTTATTCAATGGTCTTTCCAAGCAATCCGTCTGCCCAAGCCAAGCCAATAACAAATTGAGAGTGATCGACTGGCGATCCAATGAATTTTTTTTGGCGATCTGCAAATTTTTGCCTTTTCAAAACAAACAAACAAAGTGGTCGTAAAACGATCAGCAAGTCCGCCAGTCAAGTAGATCAGCGGCGTCCAAAAAAATTTAAAGCCATACCGAGTTCTTTACGCAGCACAACATTGTAGTATATAAGTATAATAACATTATGCAAACAAAGTTGTGGCACTTGTAATCTGAATATACTAATTAAAAAACTCAGCATTCATTATCCACATCATGAGCGCGTCATGCTATGTGTTTGGTTGTCCGTCTGTCTGTCGGACACTAGCGCCAAACAGTCAGTTCATGCTATTGAATTGTTTGGTTGTCCGTCTGTCTATCGGAAACTAGAACCAAACGGACGGACCATGCAATTGAACTTGAATTGATTCCTTTGTGACATATCCAGAGCACAATGTGTGTGTGTGTAGTTCTGAGTATCCAAAACTTCACACCAAATCCGCAACGACTTTTAAGATCAGCGGCGTCCAAAAAAAATTTAAAGCCATACCGAGTTCTTTACGCAGCACAACATTGTAGCATATAAGTATAATAACATTATGCAAACAAAGTTGTGGCACTTGTAATCTGAATATACTAATAAAAAACTCAGCATTTATTATCCACATCATGAGTGCGTCATGCTATGTGTTTGGTTGTTCGTCTGGCTGTCGGACACTAGCGCCAAACAGTCAGATCATGCTATTGAATTGTTTGGTTGTCCGTCTGTCTATCGGAAACTAGAACCAAACGGACGGACCATGCAATTGAACTTGAATTGATTCCTTTGTGACATATCCAGACCACAATGTGTGTGTGTGTGTGTGTGTGTGTAGTTCTGAGTATCCAAAACTTCACACCAAATCCGCAAAGACTTTTAAGATCAGCGCCGTCCAAGATCAGCGGGGTCCAAAAAATTTTAAAGCCATACCGAGTTCTTTACGCAGCACAACATTGTAGCATATAAGTATAATAACATTATGTATATTCAGATTACAAGTGCCACAACTTTGTTTGCATAATGTTATTATACTTATATACTACAATGTTGTGCTGCGTAAAGAACTCGGTATGGCTTTAAATTTTTTTGGACGCCGCTGATCTACTTGACTGGCGGACTTGCTGATCGTTTTACGACCACTTTGTTTGTTTGTTTTGAAAAGGCAAAAATTTGCAGATCGCCAAAAAAAATTCATTGGATCGCCAGTCGATCACTCTCAATTTGTTATTGGCTTGGCTTGGGCAGACGGATTGCTTGGAAAGACCATTGAATAAAACTAAGATGTGGACACACAAACCAATAGCCTAACATGGACAGACATACTATCACAAAAGATGGACTGGTGGGGAACTGTTTACACGCATACATGCATACCATGTGTGTATGAAAGACGGACTGGTGGGGAACCGTTGACACACATACCATGTGTTTATTTGTGATTCGACAATCAACCATACCTAGATATACAGCAAAGCCCAGCTGCGGACTCACAATGTGATTCTAGAATCAACCATACCTAGATGTACAGCAAAGCCCAGCTGCGGACGCACATACCAATGAGTCATGCTGATCTCAAGTACATAAACATAAACACTGATTCAGACCTACAGAACATCTGGCGACCACCAACGAAGTGGCCAAATAGTATCAAATTACATTGGAATATAAACACATAAAATCGACGACGACGTCAGAATTCACACATACATACACATAAAATTGACACAGACGTACGAATTCACACATACATACACATAAAATGGACGATGACGTCATCAGACCACCCACGAAGTGGCCAAATAGTATCAAATTACACGTTTGCTCTCTCAATTCCCCTCTACTTTCGTTATGACTGTAATGACTAACCCTTAGTCGACATCCTAAAAATTCAATTTAGTTAAAAACAGTTGTCAACATCGACTGTAAAGTATAGATAAAACTTGTCACAAACCAACTGCTACACTGATAGAAAAAGCTTCGTCATGACGACGAAATTGTACATCATCACGATTATTTTTTCGTCAAAAGTCAGCTAACGTACGGAATAATCCTCTTGATGAATTTGTTCGTCACCATGACGAATCTATGTTTCCAAAATCTTTCGTCCTCAGGATGATCACATTTCATCCATACGATGAATCGAGTTCATCACCACGACGAATCTCATTCATCACTACGACGAACTCTATTCATCAGCACGACGAACTCCATTCATCACCACGACGAATTAATGTCCCGACTATTTAAATTTTAAAAATTTCAATAAATATTCTTCTGCTTTTAGACCATTAAAAACGGTATGGAAAATAAAACTACTTGACTGTTTGCCAGGTTCAGTTGTGATTATTCGGTTCGAAACGCAGTTCTTATCAGGAAAGGCTTAAAGCAAACAAACGAGAAGTATTCATTACTTCTGATATTTCAAATCAAAAATAATCTCATCAATTAATGTATTTGCCAACAGACGAATCCCATTCATCACCACGGGAATCCCAGTCGTCATCACGACGAATTTCATTCATCACCACGACGAATCCCATTCATCATCACGACGAATCCCATTCATCACCACGACGAACTCCACTCATCACCATTATTAGATTTTTTAAATTAAACTTTTTCAACAAATTATTTAACTAAGGTAATCAGAAAGCATATAGAACAGTACAATTAAGCATAAACTATAAATTGATTGCTTCGTTTTATCATATTTTCAGCAAAATGGTCAAATAATTTTTTTTTCGTTGTGGGGATGAAACCTTATCGTGCCCTCGACGAATTTCGAAATCACCAAAAACATGGGTTGATGATCGTGTTCGTTCTATTGACGTACAAACACATCGCATGTACGAAACTTTTCGTCACCAGTACGAAGATATATTGACGAAACTGATTCGTCATGGTGACGAACGGTTTTTCTATCAGTGTACACGCTGAAAACAAAATCGCTTCTGTATTATATCGTCCCAAACATATTCTGCTTGAAATATATAAATGTTTAGAGTTCACTCTAAATATATTTGGCACCTACAAATATTTTATATTTGGGAAGATGTGGTTCTAAATAAATATTTGTTTCGTAGAAATAGTCCCAAATCAAAAATACTTAGATGCAAATAAAAAATATCGATTTGAAATATTCAGAAAATATATCAATACTTTAATTTTAAGACAAGTTTTATGTTTCTCTGTAAATCAACGTCATTTTTTTTTCAGATATTTTAAATATTTCTTTATAGCTGAAATTATGAGTTGCTTGATTGGTTGACAATAAATGACGACTTACAATAAATAGAATTTAAAAATAAGTGCATTAAATCTAAAGTGTATACTACTTAAGTCGTTTTAAATTAAAATGTATAACTCGAAACCAATGAAAAATTTTAAATAAAATTCGAAAAATCTGCTAATTTTTGAAAATTGTTTCCTTAACGAAATGAATTTGGAGAAAAATATATACTTTTCTATGAGAAAAGCCTTAATATATTTTTTCTATACGAAAAATTCGTCAACTATGAAATGTCATCAACGATGCAATTTTCTATAGGAAACATCATAAACGATTCATTTTTCTATAAGAAAAGTCATAAACGACAAACATTTCTATAAGAAATGCCATCAACGATATTCTTTTATTTTTATATAAGAAAATTCATAAGTGACATACTTTTATATAAGAAAATTCATCAGCTGTGAACAACGATGATCGGTTTTATAAGAAAAGTCATGAACGATTTACTTTTCTATAAGAATAAGTCATAAATGATGTACTTTTCTATAAGAAATATGTCATCAAGGATTTTATAAGAAAAGTCATATGTGATGTACTTTTCTGTAAGAAAAGTAACTTTGTTATAAGAAAAGTCATGAGTCAGTTGTCAATATCGACTACAGCAGTTAACAACTACCTGCTAGCAGTTAACAGCTATTTAGCAGCAGTTAACTACTAACTGCTAGCAGTTAGTAGTTAGTAGTTAACTGCTAGCAGTTAGTAGTTAACTGCTGCTAAATAGCTGTTAACTGCTAGCAGGTAGTTGTTAACTGCTGTAGTCGATATTGACAACTGACTCATGACTTTTCTTATAACAAAGTTACTTTTCTTACAGAAAAGTACATCACATATGACTTTTCTTATAAAATCCTTGATGACATATTTCTTATAGAAAAGTACATCATTTATGACTTATTCTTATAGAAAAGTAAATCGTTCATGACTTTTCTTATAAAACCGATCATCGTTGTTCACAGCTGATGAATTTTCTTATATAAAAGTATGTCACTTATGAATTTTCTTATATAAAAATAAAAGAATATCGTTGATGGCATTTCTTATAGAAATGTTTGTCGTTTATGACTTTTCTTATAGAAAAATGAATCGTTTATGATGTTTCCTATAGAAAATTGCATCGTTGATGACATTTCATAGTTGACGAATTTTTCGTATAGAAAAAATATATTAAGGCTTTTCTCATAGAAAAGTATATATTTTTCTCCAAATTCATTTCGTTAAGGAAACAATTTTCAAAAATTAGCAGATTTTTCGAATTTTATTTAAAATTTTTCATTGGTTTCGAGTTATACATTTTAATTTAAAACGACTTAAGTAGTATACACTTTAGATTTAATGCACTTATTTTTAAATTCTATTTATTGTAAGTCGTCATTTATTGTCAACCAATCAAGCAACTCATAATTTCAGCTATAAAGAAATATTTAAAATATCTGAAAAAAAAATGACGTTGATTTACAGAGAAACATAAAACTTGTCTTAAAATTAAAGTATTGATATATTTTCTGAATATTTCAAATCGATATTTTTTATTTGCATCTAAGTATTTTTGATTTGGGACTATTTCTACGAAACAAATATTTATTTAGAACCACATCTTCCCAAATATAAAATATTTGTAGGTGCCAAATATATTTAGAGTGAACTCTAAACATTTATATATTTCAAGCAGAATATGTTTGGGACGATATAATACAGAAGCGATTTTGTTTTCAGCGTGTACACTGATAGAAAAACCGTTCGTCACCATGACGAATCAGTTTCGTCAATATATCTTCGTACTGGTGACGAAAAGTTTCGTACATGCGATGTGTTTGTACGTCAATAGAACGAACACGATCATCAACCCATGTTTTTGGTGATTTCGAAATTCGTCGAGGGCACGATAAGGTTTCATCCCCACAACGAAAAAAAAATTATTTGACCATTTTGCTGAAAATATGATAAAACGAAGCAATCAATTTATAGTTTATGCTTAATTGTACTGTTCTATATGCTTTCTGATTACCTTAGTTAAATAATTTGTTGAAAAAGTTTAATTTAAAAAATCTAATAATGGTGATGAGTGGAGTTCGTCGTGGTGATGAATGGGATTCGTCGTGATGATGAATGGGATTCGTCGTGGTGATGAATGAAATTCGTCGTGATGACGACTGGGATTCCCGTGGTGATGAATGGGATTCGTCTGTTGGCAAATACATTAATTGATGAGATTATTTTTGATTTGAAATATCAGAAGTAATGAATACTTCTCGTTTGTTTGCTTTAAGCCTTTCCTGATAAGAACTGCGTTTCGAACCGAATAATCACAACTGAACCTGGCAAACAGTCAAGTAGTTTTATTTTCCATACCGTTTTTAATGGTCTAAAAGCAGAAGAATATTTATTGAAATTTTTAAAATTTAAATAGTCGGGACATTAATTCGTCGTGGTGATGAATGGAGTTCGTCGTGCTGATGAATAGAGTTCGTCGTAGTGATGAATGAGATTCGTCGTGGTGATGAACTCGATTCATCGTATGGATGAAATGTGATCATCCTGAGGACGAAAGATTTTGGAAACATAGATTCGTCATGGTGACGAACAAATTCATCAAGAGGATTATTCCGTACGTTAGCTGACTTTTGACGAAAAAATAATCGTGATGATGTACAATTTCGTCGTCATGACGAAGCTTTTTCTATCAGTGTAGCAGTTGGTTTGTGACAAGTTTTATCTATACTTTACAGTCGATGTTGACAACTGTTTTTAACTAAATTGAATTTTTAGGATGTCGACTAAGGGTTAGTCATTACAGTCATAACGAAAGTAGAGGGGAATTGAGAGAGCAAACGTGTAATTTGATACTATTTGGCCACTTCGTGGGTGGTCTGATGACGTCATCGTCCATTTTATGTGTATGTATGTGTGAATTCGTACGTCTGTGTCAATTTTATGTGTATGTATGTGTGAATTCTGACGTCGTCGTCGATTTTATGTGTTTATATTCCAATGTAATTTGATACTATTTGGCCACTTCGTTGGTGGTCGCCAGATGTTCTGTAGGTCTGAATCAGTGTTTATGTTTATGTACTTGAGATCAGCATGACTCATTGGTATGTGCGTCCGCAGCTGGGCTTTGCTGTACATCTAGGTATGGTTGATTCTAGAATCACATTGTGAGTCCGCAGCTGGGCTTTGCTGTATATCTAGGTATGGTTGATTGTCGAATCACAAATAAACACATGGTATGTGTGTCAACGGTTCCCCACCAGTCCGTCTTTCATACACACATGGTATGCATGTATGCGTGTAAACAGTTCCCCACCAGTCCATCTTTTGTGATAGTATGTCTGTCCATGTTAGGCTATTGGTTTGTGTGTCCACATCTTAGTTTTATTCAATGGTCTTTCCAAGCAATCCGTCTGCCCAAGCCAAGCCAATAACAAATTGAGAGTGATCGACTGGCGATCCAATGAATTTTTTTTGGCGATCTGCAAATTTTTGCCTTTTCAAAACAAACAAACAAAGTGGTCGTAAAACGATCAGCAAGTCCGCCAGTCAAGTAGATCAGCGGCGTCCAAAAAAATTTAAAGCCATACCGAGTTCTTTACGCAGCACAACATTGTAGTATATAAGTATAATAACATTATGCAAACAAAGTTGTGGCACTTGTAATCTGAATATACTAATTAAAAAACTCAGCATTCATTATCCACATCATGAGCGCGTCATGCTATGTGTTTGGTTGTCCGTCTGTCTGTCGGACACTAGCGCCAAACAGTCAGTTCATGCTATTGAATTGTTTGGTTGTCCGTCTGTCTATCGGAAACTAGAACCAAACGGACGGACCATGCAATTGAACTTGAATTGATTCCTTTGTGACATATCCAGAGCACAATGTGTGTGTGTGTAGTTCTGAGTATCCAAAACTTCACACCAAATCCGCAACGACTTTTAAGATCAGCGGCGTCCAAAAAAAATTTAAAGCCATACCGAGTTCTTTACGCAGCACAACATTGTAGCATATAAGTATAATAACATTATGCAAACAAAGTTGTGGCACTTGTAATCTGAATATACTAATAAAAAACTCAGCATTTATTATCCACATCATGAGTGCGTCATGCTATGTGTTTGGTTGTTCGTCTGGCTGTCGGACACTAGCGCCAAACAGTCAGATCATGCTATTGAATTGTTTGGTTGTCCGTCTGTCTATCGGAAACTAGAACCAAACGGACGGACCATGCAATTGAACTTGAATTGATTCCTTTGTGACATATCCAGACCACAATGTGTGTGTGTGTGTGTGTGTGTAGTTCTGAGTATCCAAAACTTCACACCAAATCCGCAAAGACTTTTAAGATCAGCGCCGTCCAAGATCAGCGGGGTCCAAAAAATTTTAAAGCCATACCGAGTTCTTTACGCAGCACAACATTGTAGCATATAAGTATAATAACATTATGCAAACAAAGTTGTGGCACTTGTAATCTGAATATACTAATTAAAAAACTCAGCATTCATTATCCACATCATGAGTGCGTCATGCTATGTGTTTGGTTGTCCGTCTGTCTGTCGGACACTAGCGCCAAACAGTCAGATCATGCTATTGAATTGTTTGGTTGTCCGTCTGTCTATCGGAAACTAGAACCAAACGGACGGACCATGCAATTGAACTTGAATTGATTCCTTTGTGACATATCCAGAGCACAATGTGTGTGTGTGTAGTTCTGAGTATCCAGAACTTCACACCAAATCCGCAAAGACTTTTAGGTAAACAAACATATTTTTGTGGTTGTTTCATATTCGTGGCAAATTAAGAATTGGTATGAATTGATAAGGAATGAATGCCCTATAAACGAAGAGATGGAAAACAAACATAATTTTGCGATCTTCTGATATTCGATGCAAATAATTATGAAATACGCATTAAATATTTGCTGACTAGGGATACTATGAAAAATTCATTTATTAAAAATTCGTTTAAAATTTTTATGACAAAAAATGAATCCGACATTATGAAATTTCCATATATAAAGAAAAGTATTGTGAGGACAACTACAGTCCACAGTAGCAGTCCACATATTCCAAAGTGCTAGAATAAACCTTTATCCTTGAAAATGATGTCTATGGCGGATTTCGAGATGGAGGAGTTAAAAAAACTCAATGTCCATAGTTGGTCGGATGATCAATTCAGTTGCGTTCACCCAAAGGATCCGATCATTGAAAAGGAGTTGGCAGATTTAGAATCACTGGACATTATGAATTGGACAGATGAGGATATTCCAGTTGATGGCTCATCGACAGATCAGGAGGACCATGATGATAACGATGATCAAAACGTAACTCCATCAGTCTTGGAAAGCCTAGACCTTTTCCCGAATGAAGAGACCGAACCGTTTGATTTTGATCCGGAGGACCATGATGATAACGATGATCAAAACGTAACTCCATCAGTCTTGGAAAGCCTAGACCTTTTCCCGAATGGAGAGACCGAACCGTTTGATTTTGAATATGGACAACGCTTATCCCAAATCCTAGAGGATGAGGAATCATATCCAAGTGAATTGGGTGAGCGCCCAGTTATTACATCAAATATATTACTTCAGCCTGGGAAACCTATGGTTGAGCCACAGGTTAACAATTCTCAGACTGTAATACAAACTATTTTAATGGCATACATTGATAAATATCCTGAAACATTGGATGCTTTTATGGATATAATCAATGAAGAAGAAGCTCAATATATTTTAGATTTAATTAATTATTAAAAATATACTATTTATAAGATTTTTTGTTCTATTATTCACGTTACATTTCATTCATAAAATTTTAAATAAAACATAAATATAATATTAAATAAAATATATTTTTATTTTGCAAGGCTTGGGTTTGTTAAGAGCTTTCATCCTCTTTTTACTTTAGAGGGAGAGGGGATACATAAATTGAGGTTTTCAAATAGATATAAATAGGTGCAGATTTTTATGAAGACTACAGTCGAAATTTTAAAATTAACAAGATGACATCGAATACTGAGGTTATTAAATCATTCAACAGTATGAATTTCAAAAAAATTCTAAGTATTAAGGATATGACTCCAGACATGGAATATGCTGTAAGAGGAGCCTACAAGACTGTTGGTACATATGGAGAAAAAATCGTGTTAAGGCTGGACAACTACATTTTGTATTTACCATCGAGATTTCTCTCTCTGGGAGATGAAGCAATAAAACGACTCTGCGATGGAGTGTTTTCTGTAGTTAAAACACCATTACGAGAAGGATCAGATTTATGTAAATTAGAATTAAGACAAATAATTGCCACAGATGCATTTTACTCTTTATTTTAAGTTAAAATCAATTTTAGCTTTCATATTAACATTACTATATCATTTCCATTATAATATTCTAAAATAAAAGTTGTTTTTAAATTTTCAAATTAAAAAGCTCTTGTGTTTTCATTTGAATCTGATAGTTGTGGGTGTTTTATATAAAAGAGAGTCGATATGTCATCTCAGAAAGTAATTAAGTAACAGACGTTTATAAGGAAACATGATTCCTTTAGAAATGGATATCTTAAAACCACGCTACGTTATGGACGATCGATTTCATCGTGAGGATAAACGTTTGCAAACGTTTGGTTTGTGGCCACTAAAGTATATTAATCCTAAGGTGATGGCTATGATAGGCTTCATTTATACTGGTGAAAATGACAAAGCAAAATGTTATTTTTGTGAGGTTGAAATATATTCTTGGGAACGTACAGATTCCCCGGTTTCGGAA
Organism: Eudasyphora cyanicolor; assembly: GCA_963930755.1. Classification (NCBI taxonomy): domain Eukaryota; kingdom Metazoa; phylum Arthropoda; class Insecta; order Diptera; family Muscidae; genus Eudasyphora; species Eudasyphora cyanicolor. Next base: position 158,804,758 of record OZ005734.1, read on the forward strand.
CATATGCGATGGTCGAAGAATTGTCCATTGATGAGACGCTACATTACTAACAATGAACCCATAAATTTAAAAGAATTAGATCGACTGCTTCCAAAGTTAAGTTTTGATGTGTGTGGAGTTTATAACAGTGGAACTGAACTACGACATTGTACTTTCAAAACACCATATCAGAGATCAGGATCCAATGCTTTACAAATACGAGAGAAGCGACCAAAAGATTCACCATTTTCAACATTACCAGAGGAGAAAACGACCGATTCATTACTTCCAAAGTTTTTAATATTTATGTTTACAATATTTGTTTTTAAAGGAATACATTCAATTTTGAAGAAATAAAAACACATGTTACGATTTGTTTTTGTTCTTAGTACTTTATTTCATTTATAACAGATTCTTGTATTTTATTATAATTGTTCTCTACAAATATATATAGTTTAAACAAGTTATTTAGTGCACATCTAAATTTATTGTCTGGATGTAACGGACATATATATTTCGAATAATAGTTTTCGCATTTCTTTAAACTTATTTTATTTTCCAAATTTATGACAGATGTTGTAACATAATTTAATAAAAAATCTTGTTTTGCTTTACCAACAACAAAAATATATTTATAATTATTTAGGGGTGATAGAAAATCACCTACACAGCTGTAATCTACTGATCCCATTGACCAATCCAGTCCATTAACAAATTTCTTGCAGTAGGTGTTTGTTCTTAGTCCTTCATAACTTAATTCTCGAATATCGAATGGTTCCTTGAATACAACGTAATTCGGAGCGATTGATGAGCCAGCCATATATGCCAATTCTTTCATATAAATGCTGTTGCCATTGCCATGACAATATTGAAAATCCAATAACGCAATCTCAGACCTGTTGATTTTGAACATTTTGCAAGAATTTAGCTGATGAACTAAAAACGTTGAATTTTGCTGCTGAACTGAAAACGTTTTAATATTTCAGTTACTTTATATACGATTTTCGATGACATTGTGGTGTTTTATTGAATTGTAGCAAATATTTTAAACATAAATGCCCACAGTTGAAAGAATTAAATTTCTGTTTTCGTTTGTAATTATAATTTATATTAGCTCCCAAGTATTGCAATATTTCCAATGGTGGTTGGAGATTGCCATAGCTATCAAAATATTCATTTTTCTCATTGTTTTTGAAGTATGCCACCCAATGAGTTCCAGAACCTTTATGTGAGTCAAGGTTAACAATTCCGCACTCTTTAATACGGGGCTTTTTGGGGAGTTTGTCTCGCATAAAAACTCCTCTAAAATAGGGAATGTGTTTTTTACCAAATATTTCTAAATCAATGTCTGTTAAAGGCCTGTTGGGTAGCTGGTCTATTAGTTTTTTGTCAAAGTTTTATTATTGTTGTTATTGTACACAATGCCCATTCCTTTCTTATATGGCTTTAGGTAAATCCCCTTACCCACTGCAATATCCTCCATAGCCTTATTATGACGAATATTTTCCTCAAGTTGTTTTTTAGCATTCTTAGTCGAGTTTACTGCTTTTGCTATTGATGCTCCACCCGTGGCTAACGCTCCCATAGCGCTAAGTGCTGTTAGAATTGGTATTATGGGTAGGAAACCACCAATTTTAGGTACTCTTATAACCCTAGGTATAACAACTTTAGATTTTTTTCCTCTGAAGGATTTACCAATCGATTTTTGTGCAATCTTTATAGCTGTGGTTATGTCTTCTGGTTTTTGTTTCTTCAGAACCGAGGTAGCATTCTTCACCGCTGATGAAAACAGTTTTTTCCCACATACACCATTCTTGGACATACCCACCCCCAATTTTGCTTTAGCCTTCATAGCGTTGGTGACAAAATATGCGTTTAGTTTTTCTCCCCAGCTGTTATCTTTAGCTTTAACTCGTCCCCAAGCTTTTTCTGCTAAGTCTTTATCTGCTCTATTTCGTTCTTTTATATTTTCAGTTTTGGAATAAGCTATATCATGAATTTTGCAAGCCTCGTCTAAACCATTTATTCCTTTATCATTTCTATCCAGTCGTTTCTTCAGTTTTGTCCCAGGCCCACAAAAATTATAACCGGGTAAATGCAGTTCAAATGGCAATGAAGTAATTAAATTATTCAACAATCCTCTCCCTTTGACGTCCCTTTTGGTATTAATGTTGTTTTTCGAATAAATTATCATTTTATACGTTTTTCACCTAAAGGTTTAAATAATATAAAATTGAGTGAAACAAATTATTAATTCAGTTGCAAAAATGCGGTTAATAAAGCAGGATACGAATATTGATGTTAGAAATTTCGATTTCACACAAACAAAATATCAGAAAATCAGACATAGCTCTTTGTTACCGAATTCAATACGAGCTATAATAGTGGGTCCTTCCAATTGTGGGAAAACTAATATTATGATAAGCTTGATTGAAAGTCCAAACGGATTAAAATTTGAAAATATATATTTATACTCATAGTCGTTACATCAACCAAAATATGAATATTTAAAGAAGCTCATTTCAACCGTAAAAGGCATGGGGTTTTACACATTTTCTGAAAATACTACTGTCATACCACCCGATAAAGCGAAAATGAATTCCATAATGATATTTGATGATGTCGCCTGCGAAAAACAAAATAATATTCGTGCTTATTTTTGTATGGGTAGACATAATAATATAGATTCATTTTATTTATGTCAAACATACACACGCATCCCGAAACATTTAATACGTGATAATGCTAACATAATTATTATTTTCAAGCAAGACGTAATGAATATGAAACATATTTTCAGTGACCACGTTGGAAATGATATGACATTTAATAATTTTATGGATATATGTCGAACATGTTGGAAAGAAAAATATGGTTTTTTAGTTATAAGTAAGGATAGCGATATTACTGATGGACGGTATAGAAAAGGATTTGATGTATTTATTTACATTTAGTAAATGATAATATCTCAACTGAAACAGATGGTACAATCATAGTACCGGTTGAATGCTATTGACCTTACAAAAAAAAAATCATTGAAAACACAAATAACAGCCTCACTCAAAAATCCAACAGACCAGTTTACAAAGAAAACAGCTCTATTTGAAATAAAAACAGATCCATTTTGTAAACTCAACTGGTCGGTTTTAAATATTAACAGACCAGTTCAAAATATTAACAGGTCAGTTCAAAATATCAACAGATCAGTTCAAAATATTAAACAGAAACACATATCGTGTTGTTACGCTCTTTAAAATGAATGAAGGCATTGTGAAGGAACTTATTAAATCTAGAAATATCTTGAAAAAGAAATTTCAAAGCATTAAATTAGGTGAAAATGAAATGACAAGTCATTTAGAGAGTACATTCAAACCTATAACAACACAACTAAAAAATATTATAAAATCACCCCACGAAAGCATCACCCCCAAAAAAGAATTTCAAAAGGATAATGATTTCGAGGGTTTCAGCAATAAAAAGAAATTGAAAATTGAATTTGATACCGAGAATCGAAACGAAGATGAAACAAATGATGAACAGTTTTATTCACAATCAGAAGAAGAAGAAGAAGAACAGCAAGAGGGTGTTATTAACTTAAACTCTTTACATAGAAATAAGAAACTTGATACAATATATGGACCACACAAAGACGAAAATGGTGTTTGGAAATTTGGCGCAAGCGATCTAAGTTTAAACGAGCATAAAATAATAATTGGAAATCAAACATGGGCATTCACACCGGGTTTATATGAACTTTTATTCCACAAAAATCCTAAGAATTATGACTCATATGAATTGGATATCTATAGAAAGATTTTAGTGAATACGAATGCACACAGAAGAAATTATAGTCCCAATGAACAAATAAAGGGAAATAAAGGCTTGAAGTACACAACAATAATAAAAAAATTATTTCAAACAACTCATACAGGTGAAGGTTTAATGAGTGTTAATCTTCAGAAACCAAACTATATATACTGGGATGATCCTAACGAATTAGTTGAACGTCTAAAACTTTTAATCGCGTCAAAAAATGCTGGGCATAGTAACCAAAACAATGAAATAGTATCCATTATCGAAGAATTAAGAGAAGCAAATATAATACATTGATTTTGGGGTAAACAATCAATTACAACATGAGTGTCGACAAGTTCGGTCACTTTTCCAACTCTGATGCATTAAGGAGAAATGCTCAAAAAATTTTGGGAATTGGTGTTGACCGGCATTATAACCTCGATATCCAAAATAAGAAAATCAAGAATTTGGCCCCACCGTCGGAAAATACAGACGCAATCAACAAAGCTTACCTACAAACACAAATCATACATTCACAAGAAATATTAAAAAGAGATTTAAGTAGGCAATTTGTAATCATAAACAATGAAATATCTCAATTAAAAAACAATATTAAGGATTTACACAATGTTTTAAGTAGAATGTCAAGTACTCGTACAATAATTTATAACGATCATAACTAAATCATGGAAAGACGAACAATTATCAATGAGCTACACGCTCAAGCTCGCAAAAATTTTCCTCGACGGAGAGTAATTATGAAAGGCATCGACGATTTATGGCAAGCGGATTTGGTTGAAATGGGGAATTATTCTACAATAAATAAAGGACATAGATATTTGCTAACAGTAATTGATACCTTCTCAAAATTTGCATGGGCAGAAGCAACTAAATCAAAAAATGCCAGCGACGTTTCCACAGCATTTAAAAAAATATTGGATAAAGGTAGAATACCAAAAAATTTACAAACAGACGATGGAAAAGAATTTTTTAACCAAGAATTTTATAAACTAATGAAAATGTATTCTATTAACCACTATTCAACGTATAGTGTAATGAAAGCATCAATCGTTGAACGATTTAACCGAACACTAAAATCATTAATGTTTCGAGAATTTTCTTACAACGGTTCCTACCATTGGCTTGATATATACAAAAATTTGATTGATTTCTACAATAAGAAAAAACATCGAACAATAAATATGCCCCCCATTGAAGTAAATTCTAAAAATGAAAAAAGGTTACTCTCGACGGTGTACAGACATCTCAAAATGTTCCCACCGTCAAAATACCATGTGGGGGATTACGTACGTATAAGCAAATATAAAAATATATTTGAGAAGGGGTATACACCGAATTATAGCACAGAGATATTTCGTATAAAATCTATACAGATTACAAATCCTGTTACGTTTATCTTAGAAGACTATCAAGGAAACCCAATCAAAGGCGGGTTTTATAAAGAGGAAATTCAACGCACACGCTTCCCCAACACATACCTCGTTGAAAAGGTTTTGAAAACTAAGGGCGACAAAGTATACGTTAAGTGGTTAGGATTCTCTAAAGATCACAATTCATGGATAAACAAAAGCAATATGCTCTAGTGAAAACATAAATAAAAACAAATAAAATAATGAAAATAGTTTTCATTTACTTGTCAGCTTTCACTATGTCAATAACATTAGCCCTAAGCGGAAGATCTTCGGTTCTAACATCCAATTACTTTCCACCAATTCAATTAACCGAAGACTATGAATGCGCTCTGGTAGATTTTCATTCATATAATTCCATTCCAAACGTAGACCATGATAATAACTTGTTTCATATTGATGATCGAGTAATTGAAATTCCTATTGGTTCTTACGAACTGGAAGATATAGTTGACTATATTAAACTAGCCTATGGTAAACAAGACGGTCTCAAGACAATAGAAATCGTTGCAAACAATAATACCTTACAAATAGAGATATTTTCATCTCATGATGATATTGATTTTAACAAAGAACGGTCTATAGGAACCCTGTTGGGATTCAATGGAGGAATTTTGAAAGCAAATACGAAACATACGTCATATCTTCCCGTAAACATTATGAAAGTAAACGCAATACAAATACAATGTAATATAACATCAGGATCTTACATGAATAATCTATCTGTACATACTATTCATGAATTTGGTATAAATGTATCTCCAGGATATAAATTGGATGAAATACCAAGGAATTTAATTTATTTACCAGTAAACGTCAAAGAAATCAGTTCACTGAAAGTTTGGATAGTAGATCAAGAACAACGATTAATAAATTTTCGTGGAGAAGAGATTACACTTAGGCTACATCTGCGATCAAAAGCAAAATGATTATTTATAATAAATATAGTCCTAAAAAGACCTTTCCAAACATTCCAATTAAAGCAGTCAAACCCAAAAGGTTGCCACTAACAAAGGAAAATAAAATTTTTTTAAAATCGTTAAAATTACGTTTAAAACAAAATGTCTGAAATACTAAATGTTCTTGAAAAACCATTCACCGATGACAATATAATCAAAAAAGACTACCACAGCTACGTACCATATATAAATTCATTTAAAAATAATGATGAAATAAGAATAACCATTCAAAATCAAGATTTATATGTATTGCCAAGCGAGAGTTATATTTACATAGAAGGTTCTGTAACAGTAGAGGGCGGCGAAAAAACATCAAATGCTCGTTTACGCAATAATTGTATAGCTCACATGTTCGATGAAATTCGTTATGAAATTAATGGTGTTGAAATCGATCGCACTCGGTATTTAGGTGTATCGAGTACCATCAAGAACTTTGTGTCCCTTACTGATTTTGAGAGTAATATGATGAGAAATGCTGGATGGAATAATGGCGCCGACTTAAACATGAGTGTGTTTAACTTTTATGTACCCCTTAAGATGCTGTTGGGGTTTGCCGAAGATTTCACCAAAGTTATATTACATAGTAAACATGATCTTATTTTGCTCCGAAGCTCCAGTGACCAGAACGCATGTTATTCTCGGAGTCAAATGAAACTGCAAATTTAACAATTACGAATATCACGTGGAGAATTCCGCATGTGCACTTGTCTGACACATCCAAATTACAAATTATGAAGACGATAAAGAGTGGAACATCGCTACCGATTACATTTCGTAGTTGGGATTGTCATTTTAACCCAACATTTAATGGCGCAACCAAATGTAATTGGAATGTGAAACTGTCTATGAACAGAGAAAGACCACGTTTCGTACTATTTGCTCTTGAAAAAGATGGAAAGTTTGTTCACAGTAATTTAACAAACATTAAAGTCCATCTTAACTCGGATACTTATCCATACGATGACTTAAATTTAAAATTCGAAGAGAATCGATATGCTGTACTTTATGATATGTATACTAAATTTCAACAAAGTTACTTTTTGAGGGAGTCACAACCAATTATTTCATGTGAGAAATTCAAGGAGTCACCAATAGCTGTAATTGATGTCAGCCATCAAAACGAAATTGTTAAAAGCGGACCAATTGATGTCAAAATCGAGTTTGAGACCTCTAAATCCATTCCTGAAAACACTTATGTTTATTGTTTACTACTTCACGAACGTTTGCTAGAATACACACCTTTAACTGGAATCGTCCGAAAAATTATTTAAGTATTAATAATGAAATGTTTTTTTTTTTTGTATTTCCATATAAAAATTAATAAATAAAAAAAAAACACACAAGTATTGTATTCCAAATCAAAATACATTTGTCTTTATTGATGAAAGAAAGCATAAAAAATATACGGTAAACAATAATGTACATTATTTCTTAATTATAGGTTAAGATCATGAAGTTCATCCCAATTTGCGAGATTTGAATTATCAATTTCATTAAAACATACATCCATTGGAATTGTAGAATATAGGTCTGATTCATTAACTCTTTCTAAATCATCTGATTTATTCTCAATATTCAAATCTAGAATTTCATTTAAAGCCGAAATTTCCAAGCTATTAATTTCGTTAAGGCTTACATCAAGTTCCATCGGATTAATAGAGTTTAGGTCAATATTTATATTATATAAATCACAATCAAGCCTGTAATGACCCCACGCATACGTATTTATACCATCGGGTCTTACTTTTCTCTTATCATCGTCATAGCTTAGACATATTTTATTTATCTTATCTGTATAAATAACATGTTTTCTAGATCTAAATGTAAACATATCGTCATAATATTTTTGTCTTTTAATTAAACATTCTCGATATGTATCTATAGTAAATTTTTTTAGCACAGATTTTTTTACACCCTTAGACTTTTTAATGTCTTTACTTCCTTCCACTTTAATTGCGTACATCTTAGGTCTAAGTCCCACAAATTCGGTCATAGCCATACCACAATTTTCATCCTTCATCATCCCAATCACCTTCTTATTTACAAGAGGGATACCATATTTATTATCTGGTGGAAAGTCTGAAGTGTCAAACCTTGTTTTTAACTCATCTGGAGTAAGTTCTTTAAAAAGATCTCTACCATAAAAAGTTAGAATAAATGAATCAGTATCTATATAATTTACACAAAAATCGTTTTGAAACTTAATTTTCAAAAAGTCATAGAGGAAGTCATACATAACCCATTTAGAAAGATCCAAAACACAAAAGCCTAAATAAATTGGTTTGTTGTATAATACGTTTACACGGTTCAGTTGAATGGCAACCATATCCTCTGAAAATTGTGATAAGCTATTGAAATTTGGTTTTGCAATTAAATCTCTCGCTCCCAGCCTGTTTCTGTTTGTTCTATCCCAAGTCTTTACTATTTTAACATCTTTTCTTTTATCCACATTTTCCATAGTTTTACCATATACAGCATTGTTTAAAAGTTTGTAAAAATCTTTTTCAAAAGAATTTTTTGCTTTTGCTCTCATCTCATTATTTTTTAGTATATATTTTTCCAACCATTTTGATTGAGAGAAAGAAAGGATGCTGTGTACTTTTTTTAGTATTAATTTATGCTTTAGACACTGCTGCAATAGTTTGTAATGGATCTTGTATGTTCGTTTTTCGGAAAAGTCTGTAATTAATTTTTTATATTTAGACCCTCCAACAGTTTTACTCTCCGCACAGAAGGGTAAATCATTGTGAAGATCATGCAAATCTTTTGGATACTCTAAATCAACACAAAATATGTAGCCTGTTGGCGAATCGTCGGGTATTGATTTTATTTCCTCTTCATTTGTATATTTTCCAAAATCTGTTCCCTCAAGCCATCTAAAGTTATTTACTGGGAGATATTGTGTCATAGCTTTACCATACAAATTATTCACATCTAGGTAGTATATATTTACAATTGGTTTATTTTTATCATAACCTTGCGTACCCTCTGTGTTCGCTACTGAGTGTCTTTTGGAACATTGAACTATACCACCTCGTATGGCATTCTTACAGAAGTTGTACATGTTAATATCAGTGAGAAGTTGTAATTCAACTTTTGTACATAAGAGCATCGCATCCCAAGAAAGAGATGGGGCGGTATAATATTGACAGGGATCCAATTTGTGCACATCTATACATAATGTTCTAAAATTTTCAAAAACGTCAGTCAACAATAGAACATCCGTTTTTAAATACAATTCCATGTAATCTTTCAGATTTGTACAACCAAAATTTGTCCATACATTCTGTGCATGTTTGTAATCCTCTGACGAACACTCGGTGTCCGTCATTTTATTATAAAAGTATTTCTTCGGAGGAAGTTGTTTCTCAAAAAATTTTTGAAATGATGATATATAATCATACGGAAATACCCCCTTTTTATTCATGAGTCTAAAATCTTTATTGTTTGGAAAATGTGTACGTACTGTCTGAAGATCCTTTTCAGGTAAATTTCGGGCCAGAGAATCTAAGCTGGCAGCCATGAATCGAAAGCTGTCTAGAAATCGCAACTCTAGTCTGTTTTTATCATTCATTGGAAGAAAATGAGACATAGATATATATAATTCCTTATTTAATGGAATTACTTTAGTTTCTCCTTCATAGTCAATAAGATCTTTAATGAAAAGGTGACAATCGTAGGATGAAAAATTATGAAAAAATATTGGAATAAATGTTGCTATCTGATGCTGAAGATTACATTGGTTATGTGTTGCCCCCCTGTATTTCCCAGTTAAATAACAGTGATCCCTTACCCTATCGTTACCTAAAGTTTTGTCACATATGTGACAATTTTCAGAAGTTACAAAATTTACTTCCTCCAAGGGTGTTAAACTAATCATTGGTTTCTTTACAGTCAAATAATTATTGTAAATAAATTTACAATCCCTAATGAGATTTTCCAAAAATTTTTTAGAGGCGTCCTCACCTGTATATATACAAAACTTATTTAAACTAGAATTATAACTACACTTAATGTTGTAACTAAAAGCACAAGGTGTGTGCTTTTGTATCATGCTGGTTTTTGTGGTATTTGCGCTCACCACATCCTCTAATACACATTCAAAATCTGCGTATACTACGAAGGGTACTTTCAATTGACGCTCGTAGTGAGTAAATTTTAATATTGCTTTATCTTCCGAGGGCAAGCGAGTTACAATACCCCCGCATTCCTGTTTGTGTTGTGCAAATTTATCTGTCGAATGGAAGTGTTGGACACATCCATTACAAATAAAAACAGCTCCGTTATGATTTGATAATTGATGGCTCAAAAGACTGTAAAGAAAAAAATATTTTTAAATATATCATATATCATATAAATTTCATTTTTCGTATATTACTTTGACATTCGCTTTATCCAAATGTAATGGAAATTATCGCCTTCGTGAAGCAGCATCAAATTGATGTGGTATTTTTTCTCTTTCTTTGTTAGGTGATAGGGTCCAACAATTTGGTCTCCTTCATAACCAAAGACATTGATGCTTATGTCATCATTGTTTGCTTCGAACACTTTAACATGTTTTATGGCTAAGGGGAATTGAAGCCCTTGGAAGTTTAGCGTGATACCACTTTGCAATGTTATCGTATCACGTGCGATGTCAACATTATAGGAAGATGTGTCACAAGGCTTATGGGAGGGTTTATTTTCCAATGCTGCCACCAAACTCCATTTGAAACAATATTCATCATTCAAATTGTTTATGTTGAGACATGCATTCTTTTTTGCCAATGACTTTGGTGTTTTAATGAATTTTGAGCCTTTGGTGAGATCAGCCTTGTTAATATTAATGTCAAGTTTTAGAATTTTCTGTAATGCCCAACCTGAATCACGCTCTTGAAATTCGAACATCTTGTGCATTATGGCATCAGTGTGGTCATCAAACAAATTATTAATGTTATCTCCCAGAGTTAACAGAGTCATTTTAGATACGTGGTTGAAAATCTTGGGTGTAGTTAAGGAATCGGGATCGGGGATTCTACCTCTAGAAGTTGATGGTCCATCACTCATATTTAGCTCATTATCTGCTCTGGGTTTAACATATTCACCTTGAAGTTCTATGTTGAACTTCAAAATTGTGTGCTCCACCAAACTGAGCTTGAGCAACTTCAGGAGTGACTATTTTGTCTCACAAAGAAAATTTTCAGGTAACAGAGTTCCATTTGAATTATTATATTCGTATGTTATAATACGTTTATTGAATGAACTCTTTATGACTGTTATATCCCCATCTATGTTCCTTCTAACAGTATCCTTATGTCCATTGGTACGAACGTGGTTACGCATGGATACCACTTGTACATAACAGTCTTTACAAAAGTACGTATTCTTAGTATTTTTTACAGCTTCAGGAGCATTTTGATTATAATACTGATACTGCTCATTTAACGTGGGCCACTGTTTTTCATGTTGTGTTTGTAAAACTCCTGTATGTTGTTGGTATTGTGTGGGTGAAATCAATCCTAGATGTTGAATTGAAGGATCTTTCTGTAGCTCATGACGTAGTTTGTGATCTCCATTTATAGAAAATATTTTTAGTTTTCCCGAATCTGATTCATATTTTTTATTAATCAACATCGATTCACTTAAATTTGCATTATTATGAAACACCTTTTAATGATGTTTCATTACATAAATGTTTTTGAATAGTTTTCCACATATAAGACAATGATGTTTCATATGTCTTGTAAAATCTCTCTTAGCGTGAAAAGACTCATTACAAAATACACAGGTATTGGGAGACATTTTGCACTTAAAATTTTTATTTTATACAATTAAGATTTGAAACCGAATGCTTTACAAGCTGTAGCTTTAATCAAACTGACTTTCCAAATGATTTCTCTTTGTTTATAGAGCATTCATTCCTTTTCAATTCATATCAACGTTGACCATGGACAGGAAATATTTTGCTCTTTACAGATGCATTCCCTCCCAACAGTTTACATACGATTTGATCGTATTACATAATAATTTGTATCTAATATGAACCAACCACAAAAATATGTTTGTTTACCTAAAAGTCTTTGAGGATTTGGTGTGAAGTTTAGGATACTCAGAACTACACACACACACATTGTGCTCTGGATATGTCACAAAGGAATCAATTCAAGTTCAATTGCATGATCCGACCGTTTGGTTCTAGTTTCCGATAGACATACGGACAACCAAACAATTCAATAGCATGATCTGACTGTTTGGCGCTAGTGTCCGACAGGCAGACGGACAACCAAACACATAGCATGATCTGACTGTTTGGCGCTAGAGTCCGACAGACAGACTGACACAAAAGACGGACTGGTGGGGAACCGTTGACACACATACATGCATACCATGTGTGTATTTGTGATTCGACAATCAACCATACCTAGATATACAGCAAAGCCCAGCTGCGGACTCACAATGTGATTCTAGAATCAACCATACCTAGATGTACAGCAAAGCCCAGCTGCGGACGCACATACCAATGAGTCATGCTGATCTCAAGGTTACTTCAAAGCCAAGTTCAATGAACTCACATATACATAAACATAAACACTGATTCAGACCTACAGAACATCTGACGACCACCAACGAAGTGGCCAAATAGTATCAAATTACATTGGAATATAAACACATAAAATCGACGACGACGTCAGAATTCACACATACATACACATAAAATTGACACAGACGTACGAATTCACACATACATACACATAAAATGGACGATGACGTCATCATGACGTCATCAGACCACCCACGAAGTGGCCAAATAGTATCAAATTACACGTTTGCTCTCTCAATTCCCCTCTACTAACGAATAGTTAAGTTAATACTTTTCTATAAGAAAAATAATAAACGATGAACTTTTCTATGAGAAAAGCCTTAATATATTTTTTCTATACGAAAAATTCGTCAACTATGAAATGTCATCAACGATGCAATTTTCTATAGGAAACATCATAAACGATTCATTTTTCTATAAGAAAAGTCATAAACGACAAACATTTCTATAAGAAATGCCATCAACGATATTCTTTTATTTTTATATAAGAAAATTCATAAGTGACATACTTTTATATAAGAAAATTCATCAGCTGTGAACAACGATGATCGGTTTTATAAGAAAAGTCATGAACGATTTACTTTTCTATAAGAAAAAGTCATAAATGATGTACTTTTCTATAAGAAATATCATCAACTAAAAAAATTGCTAGAAGAAATGTCATCAAGGATTTTATAAGAAAAGTCATATGTGATGTACTTTTCTGTAAGAAAAGTAACTTTGTTATAAGAAAAGTCATGAGTCAGTTGTCAATATCGACTACAAAGTATACATAAAACTTGTTACGAGTTAGCAGTTAACAACTACCTGCTAGCAGTTAACAGCTATTTAGCAGCAGTTAACTACTAACTGCTAGCAGTTAACAACTAACTGCTAGCAGTTAATAGCTAACTGCTAGCAGTTAACAACTAACTGCCAGCAGTTAACAGTTAACAGCTAACTGCTAGCAGTTAACAGCTAACCAATAGCAGTTAACAGCTAACCAATAGCAGTTAACAGCTAACAAATATCAGTTAACAGCTATCTAATAGCAGTTAACAGGTAACTACTGGTAGTTAACACATAACTAAAGGTGTGTACAGACGATTGCCAGATCGGCAAACGTTATCAACCCTGTTAAATTGTTGCAAATGTACGGGAATTGACAGGTTGTTAGGCAAATGTTAATTGACTGTTCAGACGATTGCAAGAAAACCTTCAAATTTCATATATTTTGTTAATATTTATATGCAGGATTGCCAATTAAAATATTTTATAGACAGTGTTGCCAATAAAAAGTTTTTCTGGCAATGGCGCCGTTGTCACATGCATAAACTTCGCACATCAACAAATCTGCAAATTATCTCACAATGACTTTTCTGCCAACGTTGCGAGACAAAAATTGTTTGTTCACACGGTTGTACGTTCACAGGGTTGCATTTTTCCGCCATTTTTCGGACAATGTTGTCCGATCAGGCAATCGTCTAAACATACCTTAATAGCTGTTAAAGCGCTAACTGTTAACTTATTTTAAAATGATCTCGAAACAGTGCAACTCATTTTTAGGGATATTGCATTTTTAAATTCTAAATATTCCAAAGAATATTCAGTAAATATTTTGTATTTAGACGTCAGCCCAATGAAAAGTTATACGCAAAACTATAAAGGTCAGACGATTTGCAATACTCTCCTGCAAACAACCTGTTTCGACTGGAATGAAGATATCAACATATGTCTCTCAGCTGAATAAATTATACTTGTCATACGTGAAGCATACACGAATTTATGACTGGGTTGGTCTAATACAATTACTTTGAAACTTATGTGTCGCGTGTGCTCAAAACCTTGTACTCCTAAGAAAATCTGACAGCGAAAACTTTGTTCTCTAAAGGATTGGAGTGATCTCCTGAACGTTTCTGTGAGTGAAACTGTGTTTTTGGATTGGAGTTATCTTCTGAAAGACATAATCGCAACATCATATTTTAATAATTGAGTCAAATTATATGTAGAATCATCATAACTCTTTATTGAAAACTGTGATTTTTTAGCTCGAAAATTAAGAAGGTCATCGCTACTGTTCAACATCAAATTTTGTTGATCACTACATCGAATACATTGTGAGAACTTACAAAAAAGTAACTATGACAGATTACTACATTTCAGACATTTTGGTAAGTGGTCTTTGTGTAACAACAATATTCTTGGGGTTAAAAACATGGAGATTAATAAAATACGAGTATATCTGATTAAAAAAGCCTATAGGGCAACCTATAAGTAGGGAATCTACATCATATTACAAATAGATAATGGAATTCTCAATCTTCCGCAATGATATTGCTTGCTGTCATGGTTGAATGTTTGGTATGTGGTATTGTATGTGTTTATATATTAAAGAATAATGCCTATAAGTTACAGTTAGAAACATATTAAAATCAAGAAACATGTAATATTTCTTAAAATATTTGAATTATTTTATATTTAGATGTACTTTCATAAAAAGCAATAACACAATTAGAAATATATCAACTTCTCAGTTTTATTTCATGATTGGCCGAAAAATTACTACCAAAAAAATTTTGTGTCGGTTATCAGTTTCTGGAAACCTACATTAATAATAGTACCTGACAAATACTGTAATCATAGCTAATTTCATCTGTCTTTGAAAATGTTTACTTGCTTTCTGGAATGAATATCATGCTAAAAACAAAAAAAAACGCAAGAAAGTATTGCAAAGTTGGGTAGTATTTTTTTTCTTTGAGTAATCCAGGGAATTGCCCTAAAGATAAGGCGATTTATAAACTTCATATCGTGGAGTAGGATTTGATTTTAGGCCCATGATTTATTTTCTTTTAGAATTTTCAATAGAAAGAGATTTTGCTGTATGATTTTTGACCGACAAATTTGACACACCCAAATACATAGATATATTTTTTCAAAATTTTTATGGTAAAGTCATGAAACCTAAACATATCCACCAAGGTATTTACTTTTATTTGAACAACTAGCTGAGCCCGGTGCGCTTCGCTGCCCATGTCAAAATTCGCGCTGTAGAAACTGTATTTTATATCCGATCAGTACGAAATTCGGCAGAAAGAGGTTTGTTATTATATGAAGGAATACTGCCAAATTCGGAGAAAATCGGTTCAGATTTAGATATAGTCCCCATATATATGTTACCCCCGATTTGAAATTCAAGCGCTGTAGAAACTGTATTTTATATCCGATCAGTAAGAAATTCGGCAGAAAGAGGTTTCTATTTTACATGAATGAGTATTCTAGGAAAATCGATTCAGATTTATATATAACCTCCATATATATGTTCCTCCAGATTTGGTTACAAAGCGCTATAGAAGTTGTACTTTACTTCCGATCATTACAAAGTTCTCCAGAAAGATTTTTCTCAATTTAGGAACGAATATTGCTTAATTTTGCGATTATCGGTTCAAAATACATTTACCAATTATTCCAAATTATTATCGCAATGACCCTTATCGCATTGTTAGGGAGGTGTAGGGTATTATATAGTCGGCCCCGCCCGACTTTCTGCCTTTCCTTACTGGTATTAGTAATAAATTCACTGAATGAAAAAATACCGAATTCAGTGGAAAGTCCAGAAAATAGAAATGTATACTTATAAAATTTCCAAATTCTTGTTTCATTGATATTGCATCACATTATCATATTGCGATTGTATTGGAGTGAGCAGCTGTAATTATCGCATACCGAGCATTTTTGTTCATGTATTTCCTATATAATACTTGCAAGATATATCAAAATATGGGCTGGGCCACGCCCACTGGTCCTATTCCGCCCATTTGAAAGCCAATCACGTAGACTGCTACCAGATACATATACGCAAAATTTCGACACTCTCGCTAACAAAATGAGCAAGATAATTCAATTTCAAAATTTGGCTTATATGGGCGGTGGTCCGCCCATTGGTCAGATCCCGCCAATTTTTGGACCAATCACGTGGACTGTCACCAGATACATATCTACAACATGACAGCACTCTAGATAAAAAATTGTGCCAGTTATATCAATTTCAAAATTTGGCTTATAAGGGCGGGGCCACGCCCATTGGTCCGATCCCGCCCATTTTCTGACCAATTACGTAGAATGCCACCAGATACATATACACAAGATTGCAGCACTCCCGATAGCAAATTGTGCAAGGTATAAAAATTTCAAAATTTGGTCATTGTGGGCGGGGCCACGCCTATTGGTCCGAACCCGCCCATTTTTGGACCAATCACGTAGATCGCCAACGGATATATATACACAAAATTCCAGGTCTCTCGCTAACAAATTGTGCAAGATATCACATTTTTTAAATTTGGCTTATATGGGCGGTGCCACGCCCATTGGTTCGATCCCGCCCGTTTTTGGATCAATCACGTAGACTGCCACCGTTTACATATACACAAAATTCCAGCACTCTCGCTAACAAATTGTGCAAAATATCTCAATTTCAAAATTTGGCTTATATGGGCGGGGCCACGCCCATTGGTCCGATTCCGCCCATTTTTGGAAAATTCACATAATCTGCCATTAAATGCATACAAACAAAATTTCAGCACTATACCTATAATAGGAGCAGAAATATCGGATTTTTAACCTGCGATTTGTATGGGAGGTACCACGCCCCTTTGTCCAATTAATTTTTTTTTTCTATATAAACCATCTCGTGAAAATTTAGAATCGAATAAAAAAAAAATCATCCAAATCGCTCCAGCCGTTCTGACGTGATGCCATTACACAGATGGACCGTTTCATTTTTATATATATAGATATGAGTCTATTCGTGAGTTATAACATCAATTAATTTTAACAGACACAATTTGAACGATTCACAACTAAAGATTGTGGAATGGGTAGAGTAAACATTGCTATTATATTGGAAAGTATACAAAAGCTTACCAAACCACTGTTGTCAGCTCCCATATTAAAAACACAATCCAAAAATACATATGGAAAAATAGATCAAAATTTTCAACTAATGGTATAATTGAAGCTAATACAAAGCACATCACATTGTTTCTGAAATTCCTTGCACGGCAACAGATAGTTGAAAAGGTGCGATATGTCACACTATTTTTTTTTATAATGACTATACCAATGGATGATAGACCCAATTTACACGCTGTGACTTGTCCCTGCGTTGACGGACAATGTAGAGAAGCAAGAAGGGTACACAAAGTTGCACGAAATGAAAAATCAAGGGGCAATTTGACTTTTTTCCTTTATGAGTGAATGAATTCGGGAAATACATTTTTTGTGTATTCATGGACGAATTTACACTATGCGACTCATATTGAAGTTAATTTATTTTTAATACCAATAACTAAATTACATGGCGCGAATTGTCTCACCACTATGATTTGTATGACACAAATTTTTTGACGAATGCGATAAGAAGCTTGCAGTGTAAACAAAGTTACACGAAACGAATATTTAAGGGACAAATTAATATTTCAGTTTATAAATTCGAAAAGCCAATGTAAAATAAATAATACCTTCACCCATATTATTATTACATACAAAATATAAAGTTGTCATTGTCGTTATGAATAAAATGAATGACATTTTTGTTTGACTCTCCATACAGAAAATATATGCATATGTATATTTTCCAGTTTTCTACCTTGTTTTAGCGGAGTTTTATTGCTTTCTTTTTTGTTGTAAATATCTTATATTTACATGTAAAACTTTTTTTGGAGTAGTTCTTAAAAAAAAAAACAATTTTTTATTTGGACCTCGATGCAGATTATCTTAAAAAATTGAGAAGACTTACAGGGGAAGAAATATTAATTTTCATAAAAATAATCTATTTCCAGCAAATACACTACGAAAACGATTACTTATCTTAGGTAGGCCCCGAATATTTTGCACAATGATGGGGGACACAGCTGGTTCCTAGTATCAAAATATTTAAAGAAATATCTAAAAGATCAAAAAATTACATTTCTACATTATGATTAGGGTGATCAAAAAACCGGTTATTTTGAAAATACGGTTTTCGGTTTCTTCGAAAATTAAGTTAACTCTAAAACCGGTTTTCGGTTTAACCGAAAATAAAAAACCGGTGAACCGGTTGTTTTCGGTTTTTTCTTTTTTAATAAAAATGCATTAATAATGCTTAAAATTTTGTTAGATGACGTAAAATAAGCGTAGTGCAAATTCAATTCGCAACCATATTCCAATTAAATTACGATTTATTTCAAAATTGTATTGTAAACACTTCATATTTTTATTTATAATATGTAATTGTTCCGATTTCATTTATGATATAATATTATAATCTCTGAAATATTTATAATATATATGTTCAATTTTTAAAAAGATTTCTTTAAAAACAATGATTATGATTTTTATAAAACTTGACTAATAGTAAAGATAAGCAAAATCTTAGCTTTTACCATCATAGGAATGACTCAAATTGCAAACCGATTATATACATATATGTATTATCAGTAGTAGCGGATTCTTACTTGAGAGATGAAAACTTGTCGAAATGTGAAACTGGACATATGTATTTTTATTTATACCTACATTTCAATTAGAAAGGATTTTTAATTAATTTCTATACGGCAATAATCACCTAGACCCTTGATAAAATATGCAGACGAAGTCTATAGGGAATTTAGCAATGTAAACAGTATAAATGCATACAAAACTCGATGGATATGCACAAATGATGTCAACGGTTTTTATATTGATGTTTTCAAAATTTTAGGTAGGTTCCTGTTTCAAAAATAATATTTTCATTATCATTTTATAATGGTTTCAAAAAACCGAAAAGTCGAATAAACCGAGTTGAAAAACCCGACGGTTCGAGTTATTCGAAAATGCAGAAAACCCGAAAACCGATAGGCGGTTTTTAAAGAGAAACCGATTAACCGGTTAACCGGCGCGGTTTTTGATTACCCTAATTATGATGGAAAGCTTTTATTTTTTTTTTTTTACACGAACATCTATCGCCAGTCTTGATATGTCTGAATTGAAAGAAAATATATTGAAAGAAAATATATTTAAATTGAAACAAAATATATTTGACACATTTTTTTTTTTTTAAAAACTTTTTACGTATCTCTGAAAAAATAAATCTTATTTTAAAATCATGAAAGTTAATGTTAAAAATTGCAACAAAATGCATTTGGGAACAAGTTTTCTTAAACAAAATATGTGTTTATACAAGTAAAATATGTTTTGCATATTTAATATTTTGAAATTATTATTGTTTTTTATATTGAAATGAGTAAGTAAAAATGAGTTATGTTTTCATACAAATTTATATTTCGGCGACGAGCATGCCACATTCTGAAAATATTTATATCGTTTTCGTTAATTGCTGAAATTAGCAACTTCAACACTTCATATTTTTGTGACAAGAAATATAGTACGAAAAGTCAAGTGTCAAAATTCAAGCCGTATTCAAAAGAGTGCGTGGCGCTAAACATAGCGCCAGTTAACAACGCTACCCAAACAGGATGCCAGTTAACAACGCTACCCAAAAAATTTTATTAAAGGTGGTGTAGAGTAACCTACATTTTTTTAAGTGGTTCTAAAGCAAAAGTTTCATGGTTCCTTAAAGCCTTCTTGGACGTTATTATAATTATTTAAAATATGTATATAGGAAACAAAATACAGGAAAAATAAAACTGTTGACAAAACAAGAACCAAATAATAACACAGCACAATAAAACCTAATTGAGCCGTACGTAGGGTGCACAGATCAGAAAATAGTTGGGTGTTCACAAATTTTATTTTTTTAATGCTTATTCTTTGTTTCGGACTTAAAGATTACAAGTGAAAATATTAGGATGGAAATAAAAATTAGTTTAGGGTAAATTTTTCCCAAACATATAATATTAGTTGTGTTCCGTGTCATATACATATATCGAGTGTTCCCTAAACATATGATTGATTTTTGTAGAACATGTTTAATATGTTTGCTTTAGTGTTTATAATTAAAAATATTTTTTTTTTATTATTATTATATTAAAAAGAGTTGTAACGTCTTTTATTCATTATATAAACCACAAAACATAATAATAATAATAGTAATAATAATTGCAATAGAATAGTATAATAATCCTAATAATAATAATAATAATATGTTGGTTGACCGATTTATTAGGTCTGTAAACGTTATGATTTAGCCGAGAGAGTCTTGAGCTGATAGAGAATCTCGGTTTAACTAATAATACTAATTCGATTTAAATATGTACTTCATTTTTGAATTGTATATTTTGCATTCAAAACCGGGGCATATTAATTTGGTACAGAGAGGTTAAGTCTAAGCCGTGCCACAATCTATAGAACATCACTTATCTAACGTTCAAAAATAACAATTCGCAATCGCACAGATCTTATGTATGAATACCAAATTATATATAGCTATAAAAATTCCGACGTGTAAAATGTTGGTACAGATGAGAGATCAATAACTGGTTACTGGAGGAATCAGTATACAAGATAACATAATAGAAAATTCATTTTTTCTTCGGATATTGTAATGTGTGCTTTATGGAACAGAAATGTGGAAAACCCAATACATACAATAATAAAGAACAATAACACATATCACCACTAAGAATGGTTGTCATTATTTCTGTTACGTCTGACTATCTATCTATCTACGAGTATATAGTAATAGCAACTTACAACTTCAAAAATCTTGAACCGAACACAGTGTACGTGTGAAAAAAGCTTTATTAGAAAAAACGACGTTAAACTAGGAGCCTATAAGCTAGGCAATGACTTTAAATCAGAATACGATACAAATTATTGTTATCGCTATAATATAATATTGAAATTTTACTATTAATCGGCGTACGCTATTCCTTTTATATATTGATTTAATGGTACACATATTTGCGAACATATCAGCTATGTTCTCCAAGCAAATAAATCTAACAAATTCAATGAACCGTCATGTACACCATGCTGCATACGACTCAATTATATACATTTAATTTCTCCATATATCCTCACATCCTCCACATCTCCGCACATATCACCTTCACCAACATCTAGTATTGTCAAACGTTATGATTATTGCTTGGATGAGTATACCACAATGACTAGAAATACACATAGAACTATAAAAACTACCTTACCACCACTACTCTCAGATAAATTGAAGAATTTTACTAAATTCAAGCTGCATACGACCCAATTATGTCTATTTAATTTCTGTAAACTGAACTCCTCGCAATTATAAATCTTCAACATACTCCAAGTGAAATCCAACCAGAAAATTTCTGAGCGGAGCGAGCAAATATTCTCGTTCCGACTTTCGCTTTTCCCATAGAAGGTTTTGTGTTCCTGAGCAACTGAAAAATATGCTCGCTAAAGTTTCGATCGATCGAGATTTTTTCTATAAATGTACTAGTATGCGACAATGACTAGAAATACATATAAAACTAAAGCAACCCAGCGGCGGAATGCATGAGCTATAAGGCCTTATATCAGGCCTTCTTAGTCATGACGGAGGCCTTCCCTACACATTACCTGTTCCTTTCCATTTAACATTGCGTGAGATTGGGAGGCAAGGCCTTCCTTTCCGTTTCCCTACAAGAATGCCTCCAGAAGGCCTTCATAGATAAGGGATAACGCATGTCAGAAAAAAGCAGGCCTTCCGGAAGGACTATAAAAGAAGGTCTGCTGAAGGCTAATTTAAATAATGCATACATCACGTCTGAAAAAATCAGGCCTCGAAAGTCTTCGAAGTTTTGATAGACGCCCATCTGGTTCTTCCGCTGCAGAATTGAAAAAATTATACTAATATTAATTTTTTTATTTTGCATAACACACAAAAAAATAATTTAATTCAACTTAAAAAGTATAAACCAAAAAAAAAAAAAACAACAAAATAATTCAATAAATAACCTAAAATCTTTTATTATTTAAAACCTTTAAAACACCCGAACCGATGAATGCAAGATCAGAAACTGATAACAACTGATAGCGTTTTATGAAAACTGTTTTTGGTTTTGTTTTTTCTTGCTTTTTTCATCCCCCTCTCTAAGCACAAGTTCTTGTTGTTGTGTGTACGAAACTAAAGTGATAGAATTTAACAAGATGATTCGTCCCGCGGCGATTGTTTTTTTGCTTATTTTAAGACAGATTTTTTTGTAATTATGTATCACAATTAAAAAATTAATATTGATTGATAAGTGCAAAAAAGTAAAAAAACTATTTCCGCGTTTGCAAAATCATTTCTCCTCGTTCGTAACTCAAGAAAATTTAAACAAGCGCGACGAACCGTCTTGTTAATTTGCATTCCCTTCACATTACGTTGGAATTTGTATAACGGCATATTTCGTCTTGTTGTTGCTGCTCTTTCATTTGTGGTATTTAAGCACGATGGACTACGAACCACTCGCTTTTGCATTCCCTCTGCCTTCGTTTTAGAAGGCCTTCTTCAGGCTATCAAAAAGGAAGATTCTTTGTTGGGATTTGGATAACGTTTTTTTTGTTTTTTTTTTTTTCATTTGTTGTATTTGTTATGAACGCTGGACTACGAACCACACGCTCTCACATTCCATCTCCATTCTTTTAGAAGTCCTGTATCATGCCTGATATTGGCATGCCTTCAACTGATCAATAATCATGCATTTGGCAGGCCTTACATAGGGAAGTCCTTGCCGAATAAGGCCTTCCGCATGTCTTATATATGGAAGGCCTCGCAATTTCCGCCGCTGGGAAGTACCTTTCCACACTAACACACACATTGATTTGAAACTGTTTCACCACCCTTCCAGATGCTAGTAACACGTCGGTATCAATTTCTAGGAAACATATAAGTATACAACGCGCATCAATGATACAATGTACAAATATATCTCAAGGCAAGAAAAACATACCATAGCTCTGAATAGAAATAATATGATGCATTGGGTCAATAATGTCCGTTCCATTTTCCCAAACAGAACTCCTAGCAATTACATGAACCAAAATATCTTCGCACTACACACCAAGAGCAACTCCACCATTTCACGTTTTTAAAAATGTTATTTTAAAGAACTTTTATTGCAGGTGGGTCCATGTTGGGCACGTGACATAGGCTTTTTTATTGATCATTGAAAGTTTATTAACTCATTCACACCACATTTACTGAAAATGTACGATGAATGACTTGTAATGATACATAATATTTACACCGTCTTATAGTGGTCTCACACATTATGATTATTCAATGTGTGAGTATGCCACCATAACCAGAAATATATACAGAACAATTATGTCCACTTCATTTCTCGAAACAGAACTCCTCACAATTATATGAACTAAAAATCTTCACCGTACACCATGTGAAACCCAAACAGAACATTTCTGAGCAACTGACTACAATGACTAGAAATACAGATCGAACTATAACAACTGCCTTACCACAACATTTTACTAACTTCAGGCTCCATAGGACAAATTTATGTCTCCAAACCAAACCCCTCGTAATTATATGAACCAAATAAAAGTATACCATACACCAAGTGAAACACAACCAGAAAATTTCTGAGCAATTGAAAAATACGCTCGCTCCAACCCGCCAAAGCTTGGATTGATGCACATTTTTTTCCTCTTCCGCTTTTCCTTCCTACAGACCTTCGCTTTTCCCTTGTAAGGGCTTTATTATGACTGTCCCTCGACTTCGATACTCGGCATCGATATCACAGTGGCCAACAGGAAACGATTTTGACCACCAAATATTCTTCCAATAGTTATGCCCATGAACATGTCTCTCCCTCGGCTTCGAAATGGAAAAATAAATTTTCAAATAGTCACCCCATGAACATGTCTATCCCTCGGCTTCGCAATGGAACAATGCATTTTCAAATAGTTATACCCATGAACATGTCTGTCCCTCGACTTTGATACTCGGTATCGATATCACAGTGGCCAACAGGAAACAAATTTGACCACCAAATAATCTATATAAGGTCGAGCGGAAGTGTTTTGGCCTCCAAATATTCCATATATGGTCTACCGGAAGCGTTTTGCCCCAAACGGAAGCGATTTGGCCCCAAACTTGGCCCCAACTATCTGAAAGTAACATTCCCCCCCTACTATAACACAGTGCGACAAAACAAACTCAAGTTGAGAAGCAAATGACGTGATACTATTTTTCCTGTAGGTCTAGTCGAGTAAAACACGAATCTTTTTTTGGAATTCCCTGGACACCCCCAAAATCCGGATTTACGGGTAAAAAACCGATATTCTTGCCTTTTCTATATACTATAACTTTATAATTAGTAACCGATTTCCAATCTCTAAAAGAATTTAGAAAGAAGAGAATTATACCTTTCAAACGATTTATATTTTGTTTGTTTGAAGATGTAGGAATATAGGTTTATTTGCCCTACAAAACCCATTTTTTTCATTTTTGTGCGCCATTTTCTAGTTTAGACAATGTTTTTACCAAGTATATTATTAATGATTATTTAATTTACATATATAGTAAATTAATAATCAAAATCCGTTTACAATTGCCGGAGTTATTAAAGTTTCATTAAAAGACTGGCGAATCGTAACTCCTGGAGGCTTTTCTGTGAGAAGGTAGACAGCGTTAACAGCATATCTAAAATAAAAAAGTTATTCTCAAAAATTCATATCCAAACCGTAACACTGGTGGTTGAAACGGGTAAAGATGATAACGTAAGGCTCTTGACGAAAGCTCATTTTTCGACTGGTAATGCTGGGTCAACAGTTACAGAACGAAAATGTGATGCATCAAGTAACTATTACGGATATAACAGATCCTATGGTTAAAAAGCACGGAATATTTAAAGCGCTTCTTCAGAATGGGGTGAATCTGGCATCAACTCAACTGGCTGGAGTTTTCACTGCATGCCTAACTCATGCATATACCCCAAAAATGGCAGGAATTAAGGGTGGTTTTCGTACTCAAGCCTGGCAAGGCAAGTTATACGATCTCAAAGACTTATCGACCTATTAGCATAACTTCTTTCCTGTTAAAAACAGTGGAGCGAATAATTGACGACATGGTCAAAGTAAGATAGCAGATGACAAGCTCAAATTTAAAACAAGCTTATGTTAAAGGAACATCAGTGGAAACAGCTCTACATGAGGTGGAACAGTCCTTCAGTGAAGAAATGTACACATTTGTTTTCAGTTGTATCTTTGCTGAATTGTATCTTCAAATGTTTTTTAATGTTTGCTCTGCACCGCAACTTCACTTTGGATTCACCTACTAAAGCGGTAAGCAGCAGCGACCCTTACGCAATAAATCTGTTCCATACAAAATACAAAACCAACACTTGGTTTTCTTTCAGTCTCTTTACATAACACATATATGTACCTGTTTACAATTGGGAGTTTCAAATAATAATAATACAGTCCACTTTTACCAAAGGTCTCCTGAGATTGTACAGATACCTTTATATTAACTTTTACAAAAAAATGTTACGTTTGTGTGGTCCAAGGACTGTCAAAAGGCATATGATATGGTAAAACAAGAAATCACTTCAGATAAAATTTTGGTGCATTTTAACCCAAAATTGCGATTTTTCTGACTAATACGCTTCAGATTACGCAGTAGCTGGCATACGGTCTCACAAATTCTCTAAGGACGAACTTAAACCAACCGCATGCATATCGAGGGCTTTATAAAGCCGATCAAGGTTAGGTTAGGTTAGGGTGGCAGCCGTATTTTTTATACAAGCTCACATAGCCCAGTTTAGGTCCCTAGTGTTACCACGGGCTGAAATGCCCCTCATCGAAACCAACCTGTTTGATATACAAATTTGTCGATATTACGAATATCGGTACTGGAAAGATCAGTTAGGCTGCCTAGAAAAGCCGACCCCAGTATGTCCAGTCGTCGTTTACTCAGAGCGGGACAGTCGCATAGCAAGTGCTCAATGCTCTCCACTTCTTCCTCATCTCCACAGCTTCTGCAGAAGTCATTAGAGTCAATACCCAATCTTTTTGCGTGTTCGCCGATCAAGCAGTGTCCCGTCAGAACTGATACTAACGTAGAAAATCTTTGCCTCTCTAGTGCGAGGAGATATTTTGATCTTCTCAGGTCATACCTTGGCCAGATTTGTCTAGCTACTCTGCAGGTGCCGATTTCTGTCCATCTTTCGTTGGACTGCCTGATTGCCTCTTGCCTAAGCCAAAGCTTGCACGTGGATAGTGGCGCACCAATATATGCAAATTCTTCGAGAATTTGTAATGTCGTCCCTTTCCTAGCAAGTTCATCGGCTTTGCAGTTCCCCGGGATATCCCTATGCCCAGGCACCCATATGAGGTGTATGTTAAACTGCTCAGCCATCTCGTTAAGAGATCTGCGGCAGTCGAGGGCTGTTTGTGAATTTAGGGATGTTGCCTCCAGAGAATTGATGGCAGCCTGGCTGTCCGAGTAAATTACAACGCCAGTGTTGGTTACTATGTTGCGACTCAGCCACTTGGCTACTTCCCATATTGCCATTATTTCGGCTTGATAGACACTGCAGGTATCTGGTAGTCTGTGAGCTATATCCAATCTAAGCTCTGAACAGTGTACTCCGAAGCCAACCTTTTCATCAAGCTTCGAACCATCCGTGTAAAAGTGGAGATGGTTTCTATTACCTGGTTTTCTTCCAACCCATTCATCTCTCGCGGGAATCATAGTGATGTAATTTCTCTCGAAGGTGTACACCACCACTCGGTCGGTTACCATAGCACTATACTTTGATATTCTCACGTGACCGTAGTTTTTGTACCTCCACATTGATAGGCAGTTTAATCTTATTGCCGCTTTGGTTGCAACTTCTCTCGCCACAATATTAATCGGCAGTATATGGAGTAGGGCTTGTAGAGACTCGGTCGCTGTAGTCCTTAAGGCTCCGCTTATGCTCAGGCAGGCAGTTCTCTGAACCTTTGTTAGTAGGTTGGTGATGGTTAGTTTGTCAGTTGCCGTCCACCATACCACAATGCCGTATAGCAGTATAGGACGAACTACTACTATATATTTCCAGTTGACGATTTTAGCCGATCAAAAATGTAGTACTCATGAAAAAGAGGCACTTGCAATAATTTTTTGTGTACAAAATTAAATTAATATTTGATTGGAAATATATTTACATTAAGAACCGATCATAAGCTGCTTATTTCCATATTTGGTGAAAATAAGGGCATACCAGTAATGGCGGCGGCTCGCATTCAGAGGTGGGCGTTCATACTTTTGGGATTTAATTACAAAATAGAATATGTTAAAGTAATTTAAATTATGCTAACAATCTATCGAGAATGCCTCAAATGAAAATGCATAATGTTTCTAATGACATAAATGATGATACTTTTGCGAATTTAATTAAGAAATAAAACGTTTTGACTCTCGATTTTAAGGACACAGCCCGTGAAAGCAGACGTAACCCTGTCCTTTCTAAGGTTTGTGATGTTGTCAAAAAGGGTAATGTCAATGATTTGAAGGGTGAGGATTTTATTGCTTTTACCAACAAGGATTTTGAGTTGACTGTAGATCATGATTGTTTACTGTGGGGTTACAGAGTTATAATACCAGAAAAACTTAGGAAAACTGTACTCCATTTGAATTGAGAATACACATGGATTTTGCAAGTCCAATTAAGAATTACCATCTTTTTTAGTACTTGACTCACATTCAAAATGGGTTGAAGTTTTTAAGACAAAAAACATCACTTCGAGTTTTGTGATTACAAAACTAAGAGCAATTTGTTGTCGTTTCGGCATTTCTCATACCATCGTCAGTGATAACGGCGAGGAATTTCGAGAATTCATTAAAAAAAATAAAATAAATCACACATTAACAGCTCCTGGACATCTAGAGACTAATGGTCAGGCTGAAAACTTTGTAAAAACTTAAAAATTTCAATATAAATATACGCAAATTTGAGTTCTAATATAAATTAAAATATTGATGTCGTTGTAAATCGGTTCTTAATGGATTACACTACGCAACAAAAAATTTTTTTTTGTGTCCTAGACCTAAAAATAATTTTTTTTGTATAGATTGTGGCACTTTTTTATATAATATCAAAACGAAAAATTTGTTTATGGATAAATTTTTTTTTAAAAAATTGTTTATTAAAAATACTATTATCGTCGAAGGTACCCTTAGTATTTGGAGTATATGCCCGATCAGGTCGACTTATACGTTAAATTGAAGCTATTAATGTGGGCTACCAATGTTGGAAATATCTCTTTCACTTAGAAACAGTGGTTTAGTAACAGTCATTAATAAAATTGGAAAAAGTAGATTTCTTAAAAGAAATCCTGGGACAAAAAAAAAAACTTAAAAACTGGAAAAAAAGTTTGCATCATAGCGAAGAAAATAATGCCTATTTGAAAAAAAATCTATGGATAAATGTAGAAATTATAGCCCTTTTGGTAGAGGTAAGAGAATTTCAAAAATTTTTTTTTTTAATTTCTGTTTAAATAGCGACTTTATATATTACTTTCGAAATCGAAAAATAAGTTGGAAGAATACATACATATGTGTTATATACATAAATATAAAAAATATATTTCTAGCCAATTTTTTCATAATTTTTTAACAAATCATTAATAATTGTTTCTTATTGCGGGCTTTTATTGGATCCAAGGAAATTTGAAACTACAGGCTTATACTACTTCCATGCTGCAATTTCATCCGACGACAAATATGATTCGAAATTCACATATTTCATCAGTTTCCTTATTTTAGGCCCATCAAAAACTCCTTCTTCGATTTTTTAAAAGAAAGACTTTTAAATAAACTTTTTAAATATGAGAGTGAATTGCCATCTTTTCTTAAGGCTTTTACAAAATTTTTAAAGAGCCCCAGCTTAATATGATGTGGTGGCCAAATATCGGCTATCCCAGAGGCATAACATACCAACTACTTTTAAATCGCAACTACTTTAAACAAATTTTCCAGTCATGTTCACATTTTATGTATTTTATCAATTAAGCCATTCGTTAGTGTTGACAGCATGAGCATTAGGAATCGACGGTTCCTGATTTCCGTTGTGTAAAAGAACTGCTTTCAAACTTTCTTTACTGCTGCCAACAAGTAACCGCCATTCCTTTGAATTGTATGTTTGATTAAGTTCCTCGAACAATCCGGGAATGTCCTTGCAAAAGCATCTTTTATCCACAGTTGTATAATATTGTTTGTAAGGTATATCACGGACTCTATAATATGATATGTTAACATCTGGGGCCAAAATATTGTACTGTTTCATCCCAGGCTTAAACTTGAATCGCTTAGAGTTGAGTACTCAGTTGTACTTGATGATGTTTCCGTTATTAGGCTATTAGCTATACTTGGGCACTTCCTTCTCCAATATATTAACTTATACAATAAAAGCAGTCCGTATCGTGAATGAATGAATGGAATGCACGCGAAGTCTAAAATTGAAACGTTTTATTCCACAAAACATTGTAATACATTAATTGTAAAGTGCTTATACCAAAATATTACACATATATTTCTTCTATTATTTTACTAAACGCACGTCGATTTTTTTATTACGTATCGGGATCATTTACACATTGAAAAGTTCTTTGCCTTTTACTCACATTTCGAAATATAACTTTATAATATTTTTCAGAAAATCGACTTATCTCTTTAAGGCGCTGAATTACACTAACTTCATAAATTCCGGATTTAAGGTACATAAGTTACAGTACCTGTAGCTGACATATAGTTTGCTTCGAACGTAGAAACCCAATACATATAATTTTACTACCTGTATATACTACTGGGATGTCCATGCCCCTAAAAGGCGCAGCTGTATGGAAACCTCATAAATAAAAAACCACAAATATTGTTGAGTGACCCTCTACCTGAGCGGATCTCATAAAATATAGCTCTCACATTGCATATAATGTTTTATGGAGGGTTACGAACGGCCATAAAACCTCGTCCTCTCTATTATTTAATCCTCATAAAATAAAATGCAAGTGCAATGTCTCTTATATGTCTCTCTCACATATGGCGAATTCAATATAAGCAAAAACATCATTTAAAAACGAAAAAATATGAAACAAGATTTTTTGAATTTCCCTAACATTTACAAAATGGCTCATAACTTTTACATCTATCCATAGATTTTTTCAAAATGTGATAAAATAATTTTTTCGATTTGTTTATGTCTTTTTTGTACCAGGAAAAAGTTTTTCTCATATTTTTGACGACTGTTACTTAACCAACGATTCTACGTGAAAGCGATATTTTCAGCATATGAAGTCCTCATAATTCCCTTTAACACCACACGGCTAAATCAGGCGTATACTTGAAAAATTATGGTCCAAATACTGAATGTACATTCCATGAAAGCTGGAATGTAAAAAAAAATTACCATAAAATTTTTTAAATATATTTTTCGTGTTTGTGACACATAATTGCACCAGAAACTGTTATCCACATCCCTTGGACAAAAATGTTGTTGCATAGTGTTATCGAAAAACAAAGCATTGCTCAACAGATGAAAGTCAATCTAAAGTTTTTCTTGGAAGATCGATTAGAACGCGATTTGATTTAATTAAACATCCTCTTATTAAAGAAAAGTTATTAGAACAGCAACAAAAGAGTATTTTAAATTACAAAGGTGTCAATTTTAAAAAACGAGAAAATATTTATATTCGTGATTACACAAATACAAACAAAAATGAATGGACTACCGCTATGATTAAAGATAAAATCGGTTCACATTCATATCAATGTATACTCTCAAATGGTAGAGTTATAATTCGACATACTGATCAAATAATAGCAGGAGGGATGGATAACACAGTGCGACAAAATAAACTCAAGTTGAGAAGCAAATGACGTGATACTATTTTTCCTATAGGTCTAGTCGAGTAAAACACGAATCTTTTTTTGGAATTCCCTGGACGCCCCCAAAATCCGGAAAAAAGCGATATTCTTGCCATTTCTATCAATTCAAATCAATTAATCGTACGATTATCTCACAATATAATTGGTAAAGACATTGTCTAAACTAGAAAATGACGGACAAAAATAAAAAAAAATGTGTTTGTAGGGCAAATAAACCTATATTCCTACAGCTTCAAACAAACAACACATATATCGTTCGAAAGGTCTAATTCTCTTCTTTCTAAATACTCTTAGAGATTGGAAATCGATTAATAATTAATAAAGTTATAGGCGTTCAAGTGAAAAAGGCAAGAAAATCGGTTTTTTGGCCGTAAATCCGGATTTTGGGGGTGTCCGGCAAATTTCGTAGAACAAACGTTGTTCTACTCGCCAAGACCCACGAGAAAAATAGTATCGCAGTTTTTGGTTTTTGGACTGTCGCACTGTGTAATCAATGTGATGACAATAATATCATATTATGAGTAGAAAAGTCACAAGAAAACAATGATTTATTAGAATTGTTAAATAAAAATGTAAATGAATTAAATCCTCAAACTGAAGTAGATAATGAATCTGTAAACTTGAATGTTAATACAAATGTAAATAAAACAGATAATAACTCAAACGAACAAAATGAAAACAAATGTACAAGTGTATTTAGACTTAGAAGTATAAATAAATAAAATGTATACAATTAAAGAACTATTTTACACCAAGTATTAAATCATTTAGATTTGTAAAAACTGAACTGTGAAATCGATTATTTGAAATGAATTACGACTACATAAAATAATTAATAAAAATATATGTATTGACTATAATTAATTAAGATACTTCAAAAATTTAGCTTTATTTACTTGAAGTATAATCCTACTTTAGAATAAATACATAAACCAGTTGTTAATCATACACCGAGCATTTCAATACATAACAGTAAGGAAGCACCATCTTATTCTTAAATAGCCCAAAAAACATATCCGGGACGAAATATACTATGCCATAATTGATAGCAGTCATGCGTCTGGCAGAATTCCCGAAGAGCAAAAGAGTAACTCCGAAGATTTATTCTACATAAAGGTATTGGACCACATTCTCGAATCTAATGATGGACCAACAATCCAAGTAATGAGTTGCAAGTTTGAGAGGGTTTTGATGTTGAAACTGGCATTACAATGCTGCGCCGCTGTCCTCGTAAAACTAGTGGACCAGTACATAAAGAATCAAAGCAAAGAGGGAACGACAAAAAGTAACACCTCCTCCCTACGAGGTTTACCAGAAGAGTGTGTAATAGATAGGAAAGACGACTCCCAAAGGAAACTTTTACTGGAAAGACAATGATTGAGGTCATCCAGATAAACCTCCACGGGAGCAAACGGCATCCAACACTTTGATGTTCATAATAAATAAAGGCAGGGTTCATGTTGCTTTGGTCCAGGAACCGAGGACAACTAGCAACAAGGTTATTGGATTAAATCATGTGAACTACAATATTTTCTACGCTAAAACAGTTACTCGTCTAAGGACTTGTATTCTGTGCCATAAAAACGTATGCTCTCTTTTCTCTCCAGAGTTGTCAACATCGGACGCAACTGTGCTGATGCAAGGAAATGGAAGTATGTTCCTGGCGTCAGTATACCTGTCATTCGATGCGTCGACTTTGCCACCTACTTCGGAATTACAATGTCTGGTAAGGGAATCCAAAAATACAAGTAATGAGTTACTAGCTGGTTGTGATGCCAACTTCCACCATATCACTTGGGGTAGTACTAAAGATCTCCTGACTCTCAACATAGAGAATATGGTGACCTTTGTTAAGAAAATTAGGGAAGAAGTATGAGATATAACGATATGCTCAGAAAACCTCATTGATGAGATCAATGAGTGGATGGTTTCGGAAGAACACTCCTATTCGGACCACTGTTATATAGGGTTAAAAATTGCACGGCCACCGCTTGACCCAATATGTTTCCGTAATAAGGCTAAACCCGACTGGACTAAATTCGGCAAACTACTTAGAAATCGATTGGACCAGCCTAAACACGATTATCTTAGTACAGAAGATATGGATATCAATGTGAGGAGGATTACAGAGGCTCTTGTAAAATCATTCGAAGATAGTTGCCCGCTTCTGCCTATGAGAAACCTTTACACCAGAGCTCGACGTAAAAAGCTATCAGTATCTTGGAACGACTACCACAGAAGACTCAAAAGATACAATAAAATTATTAGACTGGCGAATCGTAACTCCTGGAGGCTTTTCTGTGAGAAGGTAGACAGCGTTAACAGCATATCTAAAATAAAAAAGTTATTCTCAAAAATTCATATCCAAACCGTAACACTGGTGGTTGAAACGGGTAAAGATGATAACGTAAGGCTCTTGACGAAAACTCATTTTTCGACTGGTAATGTTGGGTCAACAGTTACAGAACGAAAATGTGATGCATCAAGTAACTATTATGGATATAACAGATCCTATGGTTAAAAAGCACGGAATATTTAAAGCGCTTCTTTCCTGTTAAAAACAATGGAGCGAATAATTGACGACATGGTCAAAGTAAGATAGCAGATGACAAGCTCAAATTTAAAACAAGCTTATGTTAAAGGAACATCATTGGAAACAGCTTTACATGAGGTAGTACACCACTTGGAACAGTCCTTCAGTGAAGAAATGTACACATTTGTTTCCAGTTGTATCTTTGCTGAATTGTATCTTCAAAGGTTTTTTTAATGCTTGCTCTGCACCGCAACTTCACTTTGGATTCACCTACTAAAGCGGTAAGCAGCAGCGACCCTTACGCAATAAATCTGTTCCATACAAAATACAAAAACAACACTTGCTTTTCTTTCAGTCTCTTAACATAATACATATATGTACCTGTTTACAATTGGGAGTTTCAAATAATAATAATACAGTCCACTTTTACCAAAGGTCTCCTGAGATTGTACAGATACCTTTATATTAACTTTTACAAAAAAATGTTAGGTTTGTGTGGTCCAAGGACTGTCAAAAGGCATATGATATGGTAAAACAAGAAATCACTTTTGGTGCATTTTAACCCAAAATTGCGATTTTTCTGACATGTAGTCAAAATTAAAATTAACAAAATTAAATTAATATTTGATTGGAAATATATTTACATTAAGAACCGATCATAAGCTGCTTATTTCCATATTTGGTGAAAACAAGGGCATACCAGTAATGGCGGCGGCTCGCATTCAGAGGTGGGCGTTCATACTTTCGGGATTTAATTACAAAATAGAATATGTTAAAGTAATTTAAATTATGCTAACAATCTATCGAGAATGCTTCAAATGAAAATGCATAATGTTACTAATGACATAAACGTTTTGACTCTCGATTTTAAGGACACAGCCCGTAAAAGCAGACGTGACCCTGTCCTTTCTAAGGTTTGTGATGTTGTCAAAAAGGGTAATGTCAATGATTTGAAGGGTGAGGATTTTGTTGCTTTTACCAACAAGGATTTTGAGTTGACTGTAGATCATGATTGTTTACTGTGGGGTTACAGAGTTATAATACCGGAAACACTTAGGAAAACTGTACTCCATTTGCTACACGAATCACATGTACTGGGTGTAGTTAAAACGAAATCACCAGCTATGTCTTTTGTTTGGTGGCCAAAAATGTACAGAGATATAGAAAATGTTATCAAAGTTTCTCTCCCTTGCCAAAAACTTTTAGCATCTCCGGAAAAGAGTATACTTATGCTGTAAAAACCTACAAACTCAGTATGGCACAGAATACACATGGATTTTGCAGGTCCAATTAAGAATTACCATCTTTTTTTAGTACTTGACTCACATTCAAAATGGGTTGAAGTTTTTAAGACAAAAAACATCACTTCGAGTTTTGTGATTACAAAACTAAGAGCAATTTGTTGTCGTTTCGGCATTTCTCATACCATCGTCAGTGATAACGGCAGACAATTTGTATATGAGGAATTTCGAGAATTCATTCAAAAAAATAAAATAAATCACACATTAACAGCTCCTGGACATCCAGAGACTAATGGTCAGGCTGAAAACTTTGTAAAAACTTAAAAAATATCAATATAAATATACGCAAATTTGAGTTCTAATATAAATTAAAGTATTGATGTCGTTATAAATCGGTTCTTAATGGATTACACTACGCAACAAAAAAATTTTTTTGTGTCCTAGACCTAAAAATTATTTTTTTGTATAGATTGTGGCATACTTTTATATAAAATCAAAACGAAAAATTTGTTTATGGATAATTTTTATACCCTACACCACTCTGTGGTACAGGGTATTATAAGTTTGTTTCATGGCAGATGTTTGTAACACCTGAAAATAACACAGATAGACCCAACTTAAAGTATACCGATCGACTCAGAATCACTAGCTGAGTCGATTTAACGATGTCTCGCAGCTGTTAAGGTCGCTATTGAATTTAGTTGAAATCGGTTCAGATTTAGATATAGCTCCCATATATATCTTTCGTCCGATTTGGCCCTTTAGTCCTATAGAAGCTGTATTTTACATCCAATCGATTTGAAATTTTGAATGGTAGAGTTTATTGATCCATGAACCAACATTGCTGAATTTGAAGAAAATCGTTTAAGAGTTAGCTATAGCTCCCATATATATGTTTCGTCCGATTTGGCCATTTAGTCCTATAAAAGCTGTATTTTACATCCAATCGTTTTGAAATTTAGAATGGTAAAGTTTCTTGATCCATGAACCAACATTGCCGAATTTGAAGAAAATCGGTTAAGATTTAGCTATAGCTCCCATATATATGTTTCGTCCGATTTGGCCCTTTAGTTCTATAGAAGCTGTATTTTACATCCAATCGTTTTGAAATTTAGAATGGTAGAGTTTATTGATCCATGAACCAACACTACCGAATTTGAAGAAAATCGGTTAAGATTTAGCTATAGGTCCCATATATATGTTTCGTCCGATTTGGCCCTTTAGTCCTGTAGAAGCTGTATTTTACATCCAATCATTCTGAAATTTAGAACGGTAGAGTTTCTTAATCCATGAACCAACACTACCGAATTTGAAGAAAATCGGTTGAGATTAAGCTATAGCTCCCATATATATGTTTCGTCCGATTTTGCTCTTTAGTCCTGAAGAAGCTGTATTTTACATCCGATCGTTTTGAAATTTAGAATGGTAGAGTTTCTTGATCCATGAACCAACATTGCCGAATATGAAGAAAATCGGTTAAGATTTAGCTATAGCTCCCATATATATGTTTCGTCCGATTTTGCTCTTTAGTCCTGAAGAAGCTGTATTTTACATCCAATCATTTTGAAATTTAGAATGGTAGAGTTTCTTGGAAAATCGGTTGAGATAAAGCTATAGCTCCCATATATATGTTTCGTCCGATTTGGCCCTTTAGTTCTATAGAAGCTGTATTTTACATCCATTTGTTTTGAAATTTAGAATGGTAGAGTTTATTGATCCATGAATCAACACTATCGAATTTGAAGAAAATCGGTTAAGATTTAACTATAGCTCCCATATATATGTTTCGTCCGATTTGGCCTTTTAGTTCTATAGAAGCTATATTTTACATCCAATCGTTTTGAAATTTAGAATGGTAGAGTTTCTTGATCCATGAACCAACATTGCCGAAAGATTTAGCTATAGCTCCCATATATATGTTTCATCCGATTTGGCTCTTTAGATCCAATCGTTTTTATACCCTACACCACACTGTGGTACAGGGTATTATTTAAGTATAAAATGTCCCAAAAGTAAATTCATGTAAACAATTTATACATGAATTACAAAATTTATATATCAGAGTTATTCAATATTACGAGAGTGGTGTAGGGTATTATATAGTCGGCCCCGCCCGACTTTAGCCTTTCCTTACTGGTTTTTTAAAAAAATTGTTTATTAAAAATACTATTATCGTCGAAGGTACCCTTAGTATTTGGAGTATATGCCCGATCAGGTCGACTTATACGTTAAATTGAAGCTATTAATGTGGGCTACCAATGTTGGAAATATCTCTTTCACTTAGAAACAGTGGTTTAGTAACAGTCATTAAAGAAATTGGAAAAAGCAGATTTCTTAAAAAAAAACCTGGGACAAAAAAAAACTTAAAAACTAGAAAAAAATATTGGATCCAAGGAAATTTTAAACTACAAGCTTATACTACCTCCATGCTGCAATTTCATCCGACGACAAATATGATTCGAAATTCACATATTTCATCAGTTTCCTTATTTTAGGCCCATCAAAAACTCCTTCTTCGATTTTTTTAAAAGAAAGACTTTTAAATAAACTTTTTAAATATGAGAGTGAATTGCCATCTTTTCTTAAGGCTTTTACAAAATTTTTAAAGAGCCCCAGCTTAATATGATGTGGTGCCAAAATATCGGCTATCCCAGAGGCATAACATACCAACTACTTTTAAATCGCAACTACTTTAAACAAATTTTCCAGTCATGTTCACATTTTATGTATTTTATCAAATAAGCCATTCGTATGATTCCTTAGTGTTGACAGCATGAGCATTAGGAATCGACGGTTCCTGATTTCCGTTGTGTAAAAGAACTGCTTTCAAACTTTCTTTACTGCTGCCAACAAGTAACCGCCATTCCTTTGAACTGTATGTTTGATTAAGTTCCTCGAACAATCCGGGAATGTCCTTGCAAAAGCATCTTTTATCCACAGTTGTATAACATTGTTTGTAAGGTATATCACGGACTCTATAATATGATATGTTAACATCTGGGGCCAAAATATTGTACTGTTTCATCCCAGACTTAAACTTGAATCGCTCAGAGTTGACTACTCAGTTGTACTTGATGATGTTTCCGTTATTAGGCTATTAGCTATACTTGGACACTTCCTTCTCCAATATATTAACTTATACAATAAAAGCAGTCCGTATCGTGAATGAATGAATGGAATGCACGCGAAGTCTAAAATTGAAACGTTTTATTCCACAAAACATTGTAATACATTAATTGTAAAGTGCTTATACCAAAATATTACACATATATTTCTTCTATTATTTTACTAAACGCACGTCGATTGTTTTTATTACATATCGGGATCATTTACACATTGAAAAGTTCTTTGCCTTTTACTCACACTTCGAAATATAACTTTATGATATTTTTCAGAAAATCGACTTATCTCTTTAAGGCGCCGAATTACACTAACTTCATAAATTCCGGATTTAAGGTACATAAGTTACAGTACCTGTAGCTGACATATAGTTTGCTTCGATCGTAGAAACCCAATACATATAATTTTACTACCTGTATATACTACTGGGATGTCCATGCCCCTAAAAGGCGCAGCTGTATGGAAACCTCATAAATAAAAAACCACAAATATTGTTGAATGACCCTCTACCTGAGCGGATCTCATAAAATATAGCTCTCACATTGCATATAATGTTTTATGGAGGGTTACGAACGGCCATAAAACCTCGTCCTCTCTATTATTTAATCCTCATAAAATAAAATGTAAGTGCAATGTCTCTTATATGTCTCTCTCACATATGGCGAATTCAATATAAGCAAAAACATCATTTAAAAACGAAAAAATATGAAACAAGATTTTTTGAATTTCCCTAACATTTACAAAATGGCTCATAACTTTTACATCTATCCATAGATTTTTTCAAAATGTGATAAAATATTTTATTATGTCTTTCTTGTACCAGGAAAAAGTGTTTTAAAAAAAATCATAGGTCTAGTCGAGTAAAACACGAATCTTTTTTTGGAATTCCCTGGACGCCCCCAAAATCCGGAAAAAAACGATATTCTTGCCTTTTCTATCAATTCAAATCAATTACGGTTATCTCACAATATAATTGGTAAAGACATTGTCTAAACTAGAAAATGACGGACAAAAATGAAAAAAAAAATGTGTTTGTAGGGCAAATAAACCTATATTCCTACAGCTTCAAACAAACAACATATACATCGTTCGAAAGGTCTAATTCTCTTCTTTCTAAATTCTCTTAGAGATTGGAAATCGATTAATAAAGTTATAGGCGTTCAAGTGAAAAAGGCAAGAAAATCGGTTTTTTGGCCGTAAATCCGGATTTTGGGGGTGTCCGGCAAATTTCGTAGAACAAACGTTGTTCTACTCGCCAAGACCCACGAGAAAAATAGTATCGCGGTTTTTGGTTTTTGGACTGTCGCACTGTGTAATCAATGTGATGACAATAATATCATATTATGAGTAGAAAAGTCACAAGAAAACAATGATTTATTAGAATTGTTAAATAAAAATGTAAATGAATTAAATCCTCAAACTGAAGTAGATAATGAATCTGTAAACTTGAATGTTAATACAAATGTAAATAAAACAGATAATAACTCAAACGAACAAAATGAAAACAAATGTACAAGTGTATTTAGACTTAGAAGTATAAATAAATAAAATGTATACAATTAAAGAACTATTTTACACCAAGTATTAAATCATTTAGATTTGTAAAAACTGAACTGTGAAATCGGTTATTTGAAATGAATTACGACTACATAAAATAATTAATAAAAATATATGTATTAACTATAATAAATTAAGATACTTCAAAAATTAAACAACAAATTTAAGTGGAGGCGTGTTACATATTGTTAAATTATGTTAGACGCCAAAGCTTTACTTAATATTATACTAATAACATTCATGCAGTAAGATAACTTTACAGTGTATGAAAGCTTTATTTACTTGAAGTATATTCCTACTTTAGAATAAATACATAAACCAGTTGTTAATCATACACCGAGCATTTCAATACATAACAGTAAGGAAGCACCATCTTATTCTCAAATAGCCAAAAAAACATATCCGAAGAGCAAAAGAGTAACTCCGAAAATTTATTCTACATAAAGGTATTGGACCACATTCTCGAATCTAATGATGGACCAACAATCCAAGTAATGAGTTGCAAGTTTGAGAGGGTTTTGATGCTGAAACTGGCATCACAATGCTGCGCCGCTGTCCTCGTAAAACTAGTGGACCAGTACATAAAG
Source organism: Eudasyphora cyanicolor (assembly GCA_963930755.1). Lineage (NCBI taxonomy): Eukaryota > Metazoa > Arthropoda > Insecta > Diptera > Muscidae > Eudasyphora > Eudasyphora cyanicolor. The sequence continues at coordinate 158,845,326 of OZ005734.1, forward strand.
AATCAAAGCAAAGAGGGAACGACAAAAAGTAACACCTCCTCCCTACGAGGTTTACCAGAAGAGTGTGTAATAGGTAGTAAACGAAAGGAGGAGAAAGACCCACTACCAAATAATCAGGGATGCCACCAGATAGGAAAGACGACTCCCAAAGGAAACTTTTACTGGAAAGACAATGATTGAGGTCATCCAGATAAACCTCCACGGGAGCAAACGGCATCCAACACTTTGATGTTCATAATAAATAAAGGCAGGGTTCATGTTGCTTTGGTCCAGGAACCGAGGACAACTAGCAACAAGGTTATTGGATTAAATCATGTGAACTACAATATTTTCTACGCTAAAACAGTTACTCGTCTAAGGACTTGTATTCTGTGCCATAAAAACGTATGCTCTCTATTCTCTCCAGAGTTGTCAACATCGGACGCAACTGTGCTGATGCAAGGAAATGGAAGTATGTTCCTGGCGTCAGTATACCTGTCATTCGATGCGTCGACTTTGCCACCTACTTCGGAATTACAATGTCTGGTAAGGGAATCCAAAAATACAAGTAATGAGTTACTAGCTGGTTGTGATGCCAACTTCCACCATATCACTTGGGGTAGTACTAAAGATCTCCTGACTCTCAACATAGAGAATATGGTGACCTTTGTTAACAAAATTAGGGAAGAAGTATGAGATATAACGATATGCTCAGAAAACCTCATTGATGAGATCAATGAGTGGATGGTTTCGGAAGAACACTCCTATTCGGACCACTGTTATATAAGGTTAAAAATTGCACGGCCACCGCTTGACCCAATATGTTTCCGTAATAAGGCTAAACCCGACTGGACTAAATTCGGCAAACTACTTAGAAATCGATTGGACCAGTCTAAACACGATTATCTTAGTACAGAAGATATGGATATCAATGTGAGGAGGATTACAGAGGCTCTTGTAAAATCATTCGAAGATAGTTGCCCGCTTCTGCCTATGAGAAACCTTTACACCAGAGCTCGACGTAAAAAGCTATCAGTATCTTGGAAGGACTACCACAGAAGACTCAAAGGATACAATAAAATTATTAGACTGGCGAATCGTAACTCCTGGAGGCTTTTCTGTGAGAAGGTAGACAGCGTTAACAGCATATCTAAAATAAAAAAGTTATTCTCAAAAATTCATATCCAAAACGTAACACTGGTGGTTGAAACGCGTAAAGATGATAACGTAAGGCTCTTGACGAAAACTCATTTTTAGACTGGTAATGCTGGGTCAACAGTTACAGAACGAAAATGTGATGCATCAAGTAACTATTACGGATATAACAGATCCTATGGTTAAAAAGCACGGAATATTTAAAGCGCTTCTTTCCTGTTAAAAACAATGGAGCGAATAATTGACGACATGGTCAAAGTAAGATAGCAGATGACAAGCTCAAATTTAAAACAAGTTTATGTTAAAGGAACATCAGTGGAAACAGCTCTACATGAGGTAGTACACAACTTGGAACAGTCCTTCAGTGAAGAAATGTACACATTTGTTTCCAGTTGTATCTTTGCTGAATTGTATCTTCAAAGGTTTTTTTAATGCTTGCTCTGCACCGCAACTTCACTTTGGATTCACCTACTAAAGCGGTAAGCAGCAGCGACCCTTACGCAATAAATCTGTTCCATACAAAATACAAAAACAACACTTGCTTTTCTTTCAGTCTCTTAACATAATACATATATGTACCTGTTTACAATTGGGAGTTTCAAATAATAATAATACAGTCCACTTTTACCAAAGGTCTCCTGAGATTGTACAGATACCTTTATATTAACTTTTACAAAAAAATGTTAGGTTTGTGTGGTCCAAGGACTGTCAAAAGGCATATGATATGGTAAAACAAGAAATCACTTTTGGTGCATTTTAACCCAAAATTGCGATATTTCTGACATGTAGTCAAAATTAAAATTAACAAAATTAAATTAATATTTGATTGGAAATATATTTACATTAGGTTAGGTTAGGTTAGGTTGAAGAGAGGAGACGTTTAAACGTCTCATGTCCATGGACATACACTTAAGCCAGTGGTTCGGCCTGTTGTGCGCTCCTTATTTATGATCTTTTTATACCTCACGAGTTACAGAAAATCGGTACTAGACACGAATTTTCTCAGTATCTTCCAGTCATATTCTCTGAGATGAGTCAAGTCTGGTAATATGTCGGACCCGAAATGTTGGGATCTTGCATGTGTGAAAGCCGGGCAGTGACACAGAAAATGTTCCATCGTTTCGATGTTTTCTCTGCATGCCCTGCATTCGTCGTTTCCTGCTAGTCCTATGCGATGAAGATGTGCTTGTAAGCTTGAGTGTCCCGTTAGAACACTCATCATCTTACTAATATCGATCTTGTTTAGTTTCAGAAGACTTGTTTTCTTTTCATTTGGGTCACCCCACAGTATCTTTGCAGTTGCTCCTACTGTTGCGCTATTCCACATTTTTTTATGAGCCATCACTGCCCAGTGCTTCAACTCATTTTTCGTGGCTTCGAAAGGTTTCCAATTTTCCAAGTTTATTACTCGAAGTTCTCTGCCCTTTGAAGCCAAGTTGTTTGCCCGTTCATTTCCAATCACTCCGTTGTGTCCTGGTACCCAGCAAATACGCAATTGACCATGGGCTGAGTAATCATTTATCGTTCTTTTACAGTCCAACACAGTTCTGGATTTGACCCTTTCCGATGTTATTGCTTTAATCGCCATTTGGCTATCTGTGAAGATGTTGGCATACTTAGGCTTTGTCGTGTTACTGAGCCAGTTCACACACTCCGTGATTGCTCGAACTTCTGCTTGAAATACCGTGTTATGGTCAGGGAGTCGGAAGTGAAGTTCGACTTCTGGTTCATCAATAAAAAGTCCCAGACCCGTCCTTCCTCCTCGCTTGGACCCATCCGTGTAGCAGCTGGTTCCCACTGGCACATGGGCCAAAGTTCCATTTTCCCAGGAGCGTCTGTCTGGCACAAACGTATCACAGGTAGCTGTAAGCCGCACTTCAGGAATGCGGTCCGAGATTTCTGGCGTTTGAATGTGACCAACTAGATATTCTAAAATCTTCTGATGGTACGACTTGTGGTCTCGATTTATCCATTCACCCATCACTTGTAGACGTCTTGCTGTGAGGGCTGCCTCATACTTTATACGGATGTCTATTGGTTGGATGTGCAGTATAGTCTCCAACGCTTTTGTTGGTGCAGTTCTAAATGCCCCGCTTATGCCTAGACAGCACATACGTTGAATTTTTTGCAAATGTATTACGTTGCAATTCTTGTCCATTGATGTCCACCACACTACAGAGGCGTAGGTGATTATTGGTCTAATCACGCTCATGTAAACCTATAGCTCTTCTGCACAACGACCAACATCTGTGTGCCTTTGTAACTCTTTCTTCAAGATGATCTTTCCAGTACAGTTTCTGATCCAAGATTACTCCCAAGTATTTTACCTTTTTAGTTATAGCAATTGTCTTATTCAGGAATCGAGGCGGGGTAAAACGTTTTCCTTGTAAATAGACATATTTCTGTTTTGTCTGGGTTAACATTTAATCCCCTTGGTTGTGCCCAGTTATATGCTATGTTAAGTGCCTCTTCAGCTCTTCTGCATAATATATTTGGATGAAAACCCCTTAGAAGTATTACAACGTCGTCTGCATAACAGACTGGTTTAAGTCCTTCATTGGTGAGGGCTTTTAGGAGACTGTGTATCGTCGTAACCCATAGAAGAGGCGATAAAATGCCCCCCTGAGGTATACCACGATTTACCTTGTCTCTAATTTTTACGTCATATGACCCACAAATAATCCACCTATTCCTTAGCATATTGTTGATCCAGTTTTTCAGCGCCCGGTCAACCTGAAACTCGTCTAAGGACTGGATAAGTGTATCGGTCTGCACATTGTTAAATGCGCCCTCAATGTCTATGCAAACAGCAAGTGTATACATTTCTTTACTGAAGGACTCTTCTATGTGGTGCACTACCTCATGCAGAGCTGTTTCCACTGATCTTCCTTTGACATAGGCGTATTGTTTGAATTGTAGCCTGTCATCCGCTATTTTACCTTTGACCATGTCATCAATTATTCGCTCCATTGTTTTTAACAGGAAAGAAGTAAGGCTAATGGGTCGATAAGCCTTTGGGGTCGTGTAACTCGCCTTGCCAGGCTTTGGTATGAAGACCACCCTTGATTCCTGCCAGTTTTTTGGGGTATACGAATGGGTTAGGCATGCAGTGAACACTCCAGCCAGATGAGTTGATACCAGATCCACCTCATTCTGCAGAAGTGCTAGAAATATTCCATCCGGTCCCGCAGCCTTAAAGGGAGAGAAACTTTTTATCGCTTCTTTAACCATACCATCTGTTATATCCGTAATAGGTACTTGATGCAATACATTTTCATTCTGTAACTGTTCCTCTGTTGGTCCAGCATTACCAGTCGGAAAATGAGTTTTCATCAAGAGCCTTACGGTATCCTCTATAGTTTCCATCCTTTTACCCGTTTCATCCACCAGTGTTTCGGTTTGGACATGAGTTTTTGAGAGGAACTTTTTCATTTTAGACATGCTGTTAACGCTGTCTACCTGTTCACAGAAAAGCCTCCAGGAGTTACGTTTCGCCGATCTAACGATTTTATTGTATTCTTTGAGTCTTCTGTGGTAGTCGTCCCAATATACTGATTGTTTTTTACGTCGAGCTCTGTTGTAAAGTCTGCGGACATCTTTGCCAATCGAGCGAATTTGTCCTGTCATCCAGGGTTTCTCAAAGGCAGATTTCCTTTCTCGAAGTGGGCAACTATTTTCGAATGATTTTACAAGAGCCTCGGTAATCTTCTTAACATTGATATCAATGTCTTCTGCACATAGATAATCGCGTGTAGGCTGCCCCAATCGATTTCTAAGTAGATTTCCGAATTTAGTCCAGTCGGTCTTAGCCTTATTACGGAAACTTATGGGGTTTGGCGGTGGCCGTGCAATTTTAAACCTTATATAACGGTGGTCTGAATAGGAGTGTTCATCCGAAACCCTCCACTCATGAATCTCATCAATAAGATTTTCTGAACATATCGTTATATCTAATACTTCTTCCCTAATTTTGTTAACAAAGGTTGCAGTGTTTCCTATGTTAAGAGTTATGAGGTCATTTGTATTCAAAAATTCGATAAGGGCGTGTCCCATTTTATTTTTGTTAGTACTACCCCAAGCGATATGATGGGAGTTGGCGTCACATCCAGCTAATAACTCATTACTTGTGTGTTTGGATTCCCTCACCAGACGTTGTAATTCCGACGTGGGTGGCAATGTCGGCGCATCGAATGGCAGATATATTGACGCCAGGTACATATTTCCATTACCTTGCCTCAGCACCGTTGCGTCCGATGTTGACAACTCTGGAGAGAAAATAAAACATAAGTTTTTATGGCACAGAATACAAGTCCTTGGACGAGTACCTGTGTTAGCGTAGAAAAGGTTATAGTTCACATGGTTTAATCCAGTAACCTTGTTGCTAGTTGTCCATGGTTCCTGGATCAAAGCAATATGAACCCTGCCTTTATTTATGATGTCCATCAGAGCGTTGGAAGCTGTCTCGCTCCGGTGGAGGTTTATCTGGATGACCTCAATCATTGTCCTTCCAGTAAACGTTTCTTTTGGGAGTCTATCCTATCTGGTGGCACCCCCTCATTATTTGGTAGTGGGTCATTCTCCTCCTTTCGTTCACTACCTATTACACCATCTTCCAGTCGACAATTTTGGGAGGCGGTATTATTTTTTGTCGCTCCCTCATTGGTTTGAATCGTTTTGTGGCTCTTTTTATTTTGATCACCACCTTTGCTGGGAACTTCCTGCAAAAGTGGCGGTACTATTGGTGAACTGGTGGTGTTATTGACTACTTCCACATCAGTTTTTGGCAGTGTCTCACTTGTCTCCATCCGTTCAATACCAGTGTTTGCCTCTTCAGACAGTATATTTGGACTCGATTCATTTGTCCTGCCAATCGGGACCTTTCCAATTTTGAAAAAGACTGTCCAGATCAAGAAGTACGCCATGCCCTTCGCCATGACAAGATTGTTCTTGGATTCTGGGTCTATGCCTAACACGAGGAGAGTACCCTCGGTGTCATCCTTCCTATAGAGGACTTCCCACTTTCTCACGGAAAGTTTTGAATTCTGTTTGCCAATGATGTCGAGTATGTACTCTGATGAGAACTTACTGGGACATCCCTTAACATATAGGGTCGTTTTTATGAGTTCAGGAATGTCGCTTTTCCTTACCAATTTTAGCTTTGCGCCGTCCCAAGGTGAGGGGAAGCTATCCACAAGTTTTACGAGGACACCAGCGCAGCGTTGTGATGCCAGCCTTAGCATCAAAACACCCCTCTCAAACTTGCAACTCATTACTTCGATTGGTGGTTCATCCTTAGATTCGAGGACGTATTCCGCTACCCTCGTATAGACCAAATCTTCGAAGTTACTCTTTTGGTCTTCGGGGATTCTGCCAGATGCACTACTGCAATCAATTATGGCGTAGCATAGATCGTCTCGAAAATGTTGTTTAGCTATATTAGAATAAGATGGTGGCTTCTTACCCTTCTTTACGGCCAATTTATTTTTCCGTGTCTGTAGAGTCTTTTTGGTTAAAGCCTCATCCTTAACGGATGATTTGGTTGACTTGACCTGCGTTGCTGGGTCAACTTTACCGCCCACAATCGAAGGACCCAGAGTAGAGACCTCCTTTTGTGTGGTTACGTTAGGCTTATCCGAATTACTGGAAGACGGCGAGCCCTTTTTCTTCTTAGTCACTTTCACAGCGCTATGTTCTTCGGGAGACCTGACTCTTTTAGCGGCCTCCATGTTTGTATTGGAGGTAGAATTGTCAGGTTCATCCCGTAATAGGTTCTGTCGGTTCAACTTATTCAGTTTCCTTCTTTGTGCCCCTGACAGTCTCTTTGAGTTAGCAACAATAGTGATATTGTTTTCATTTGATGATTCAGAGTCAGAGTCCCCACTGGCTTTTAAAGGCTGGGGTTGCTTAAAGCCCCGGCTGGGTTCTGCTTCACCTGTCTTATCATTTGTTTTGCCTGCGGCTGGATGTGCTCTTGTTTCATTTTCGACTACGGGATCCAAGGCACCAAAGCTCGTAGAAGTTGCTTGCTCACGATTGTTCGATAACGACGACACATGACTCGTGAGTGAATCAACGCTTGTCGCCGGCACTGGGTTTTCCCTCCCCTGCGCCGTAATCTCCTTCGTCTTTTTTGGTTTAATCATAAATTGGTTGGGGGAGACACCCCCATAGCCAGTATTAGCCCGTAATAGGTACGTCGATATAGGCCTTCCAGACTGAGCTCAGAAATTTCTGTCCAGACACCGATGCATCCAATTCAACCTACGCTTTATAAACAACAAACCTCCTGGTTGCGTAGTAGGTAGGTGAATAGGTATTGCGTAATAGGTTAAAAACTATCCGCTCTGCGATAACACGTCCGTTCGCTACGACAGGCGGCGACTGACTCTCATATTTACATTAAGAACCGATCATAAGCTGCTTATTTCCATATTTGGTGAAAACAAGGGCATACCAGTAATGGCGGCGGCTCGCATTCAGAGGTGGGCGTTCATACTTTCGGGATTTAATTACAAAATAGAATATGTTAAAGTAATTTAAATTATGCTAACAATCTATCGAGAATGCTTCAAATGAAAATGCATAATGTTACTAATGACATAAATGATGATACTTTTGCGAATTTAATTAAGAAATAAAACGTTTTGACTCTCGATTTTAAGGACACAGCCCGTAAAAGCAGACGTGACCCTGTCCTTTCTAAGGTTTGTGATGTTGTCAAAAAGGGTAATGTCAATGATTTGAAGGGTGAGGATTTTGTTGCTTTTACCAACAAGGATTTTGATTTGACTGTAGATCATGATTGTTTACTGTGGGGTTACAGAGTTATAATACCGGAAAAACTTAGGAAAACTGTACTCCATTTGCTACACGAATCACATGTACTGGGTGTAGTTAAAACGAAATCACCAGCTATGTCTTTTGTTTGGTGGCCAAAAATGGACAGAGATATAGAAAATGTTATCAAAGTTTCTCTCCCTTGCCAAAAACTTTTAGCATCTCCGGAAAAGAGTATACTTATGCTGTAAAAACCTACAAACTCAGTATGGCACAGAATACTTTTTTTAGTACTTGACTCACATTCAAAATGGGTTGAAGTTTTTAAGACAAAAAACATCACTTCGAGTTTTGTGATTACAAAACTAAGAGCAATTTGTTGTCGTGTCGGCATTTCTTATACCATCGTCAGTGATAACGGCAGACAATTTGTATATGAGGAATTTCGAGAATTCATTCAAAAAAATAAAATAAATCACACATTAACAGCTCCTGGACATCCAGAGACTAATGGTCAGGCTGAAAACTTTGTAAAAACTTAAAAAATATCAATATAAATATACGCAAATTTGAGTTCTAATATAAATTAAAGTATTGATGTCGTTGTAAATCGGTTCTTAATGGATTACACTACGCAACAAAAAATTTTGTTTGTGTCCTAGGCCTAAAAATTATTTTAGGCCTAGGACATAAAATATTGTACTGTTTCACCCCAGATGCAAGTAGTTCTGCTTTATCTTTGGTCAGTTCCACATCTCTCACTAGATCAATGAGATGAAACTCAGTTAAAAGCGATGACTTCTGACTTAAACTTGAATCGCTCAGTGTTGAGTAATCAGTTGTACTTGATGATGTTTCCGTTATTAGGCTATTAGCTATACTTGGACACTTCCTTCTCCAATATATAACATTAATTGTAAAGTGCTTATACCAAAATATTACACATATATTTCTTCTATTATTTTACTAAACGCACGTCGATTTTTTTAATTACATATTTTCCGCAGAAATTGTCGGGATCATTTACACATTGAAAAGTTCTTTGCCTTTTACTCATACTTTGAAATATAACTTTATGATATTTTTCAGAAAATTGACTTATCTCTTTAAGGCGCTGAATTACACTAACTTCATAAATTCCGGATTTAAGGTACATAAGTTACAGTACCTGTAGCTGACATATAGTTTGCTTCGAACGTAGAAACCCAATACATATAATTTTACTACCTGTATATACTACTGGGATGTCCATGCCCCTAAAAGGCGTAGCTGTATGGAAACCTCATAAATAAAAAACCACAAATATTGTTGAATGACCCTCTACCTGAGCGGATCTCATAAAATATAGCTCTCACATTGCATATAATGTTTTATGGAGGGTTACGGCCATAAAACCTCGTCCTCTCTATTATTTTACAATGTCTGACATCAATCCTCATAAAATAAAATGCAAGTGCAATGTCTCTTATATGTCTCTCTCACATATGGCGAATTCAATATAAGCAAAAACATCATTTAAAAACGAAAAAATATGAAACAAGATTTTTTGAATTTCCCTAACATTTACAAAATGGCTCATAACTTTTACATCTATCCATAGATTTTTTCAAAATGTGATAAAATAATTTTTTCGATTTTCTATTTTTTTTATGTTTTTTTTTTGTACCAGGAAAAAGTGTTTTTAAAAAAAATCATTTTTTAAACCAACGATTCTACGTGAAAGCGATATATTCAGCATATGAAGTCCTCATAATTCCCTTTAACACAACACGGCTAAATCAGGCTTATACTTGAAAAATTATGGTCCAAATACTGAATGTACATTCCATGAAAGCTCGAATGTAAAAAAAATTAATTAATAAAATTTTTTAAATATTTTTTTCGTGTTTGTGACACATAATTGCACCAGAAACTGTTATCCACATCCCTTGGACAAAAATGTTGTTGCATAGTGTTATCGAAAAACAAAGCATTGCTCAACAGATGAAAGTCAAGCTAAAGTTTTTCTTGGAAGATCGATTAGAACGCGATTTGATTTAATTAAACATCGTATTATTAAAGAAAAGTTATTAGAACAGCAACAAAAGAGTATTTTAAATTATAAAGGTGTCAATTTTAAAAAACGAGAAAATATTTATATTCGTGATTACACAAATACAAACAAAAATTCATGGGCTACCGCTATGATTAAAGATCAAATCGGTTCACATTCATAACAATGTATACTCTCAAATTGTAGAGTTATAATTCGACATACTGATCAAATAATAGCAGGAGGGTGGATAACACAGTGCGACAAAACAAACTCAAGTTGAGAAGCAAATGACGTGATACTATTTTTCCTGTAGGTCTAGTCGAGTAAAACACGAATATTTTTTTGGAATTCCCTGGACACCCCCAAAATCCGGATTTACGGGTAAAAAACCGATATTCTTGCCTTTTCTATATACTATATACTATAACTTTGTTAATTAGTAACCGATTTCCAATCTCTAAAAGAATTTAGAAAGAAGAGAATTATACCTTTCGAACGATGTATATTTTGTTTGTTTGAAGATGTAGGAATATAGGTTTATTTGCCCTACAAACACATTTTTTTCATTTTTGTGCGCCATTTTCTAGTTTAGACAATGTTTTTACCAAGTATATTGTGAGATAACCGCATGATTATTTAATTTACATATATAGTATATTTTATAAGGAAAAAAATGCAACCATTCTCTTAAAAATCCGTTTACAATTGCCGGAGTTATTAAAGTTTCATTAAAAGACTGGCGAATCGTAACTCCTGGAGGCTTTTCTGTGAGAAGGTAGACAGCGTTAACAGCATATCTAAAATAAAAAAGTTATTCTCAAAAATTCATATCCAAACCGTAACACTGGTGGTTGAAACGGGTAAAGATGATAACGTAAGGCTCTTGACGAAAACTCATTGAAACTCAAACTCATTTTTCGACTGGTAATGCTGGGTCAACAGTTACAGAACGAAAATGTGATGCATCAAGTAACTATTACGGATATAACAGATCCTATGGTTAAAAAGCACGTAATATTTAAAGCTCTTCTTTCCTGTTAAAAACAATGGAGGGAATAATTGACGACATGGTCAAAGTAAGATAGCAGATGACAAGCTCAAATTTAAAACAAGTTTATGTTAAAGGAACATCAGTGGAAACAGCTCTACATGAGGTAGTACACCACTTGGAACAGTCCTTCAGTGAAGAAATGTACACATTTGTTTCCAGTTGTATCTTTGCTGAATTGTATCTTCAAAGGTTTTTTTAATGCTTGCTCTGCACCGCAACTTCACTTTGGATTCACCTACTAAAGCGGTAAGCAGCAGCGACCCTTACGCAATAAATCTGTTCCATACAAAATACAAAAACAACACTTGCTTTTCTTTCAGTCTCTTAACATAATACATATATGTACCTGTTTACAATTGGGAGTTTCAAATAATAATAATATTTGATTGGAAATATATTTACATTAAGAACCGATCATAAGCTGCTTATTTCCATATTTGGTGAAAACAAGGGCATACCAGTAATGGCGGCGGCTCGCATTCAGAGGTGGGCGTTCATACTTTCGGGATTTAATTACAAAATAGAATATGTTAAAGTAATTTAAATTATGCTAACAATCTATCGAGAATGCTTCAAATGAAAATGCATAATGTTACTAATGACATAAATGATGATACTTTTGCGAATTTAATTAAGAAATAAAACGTTTTGACTCTCGATTTTAAGGACACAGCCCGTAAAAGCAGACGTGACCCTGTCCTTTCTAAGGTTTGTGATGTTGTCAAAAAGGGTAATGTCAATGATTTGAAGGGTGAGGATTTTGTTGCTTTTACCAACAAGGATTTTGAGTTGACTGTAGATCATGATTGTTTACTGTGGGGTTACAGAGTTATAATACCGGAAAAACTTAGGAAAACTGTACTCCATTTGCTACACGAATCACATGTACTGGGTGTAGTTAAAACGAAATCACCAGCTATGTCTTTTGTTTGGTGGCCAAAAATGGACAGAGATATAGAAAATGTTATCAAAGTTTCTCTCCCTTGCCAAAAACTTTTAGCATCTCCGGAAAAGAGTATACTTATGCTGTAAAAACCTACAAACTCACTCAGTATGGCACAGAATACTTTTTTTAGTACTTGACTCACATTCAAAATGGGTTGAAGTTTTTAAGACAAAAAACATCACTTCGAGTTTTGTGATTACAAAACTAAGAGCAATTTGTTGTCGTGTCGGCATTTCTTATACCATCGTCAGTGATAACGGCAGACAATTTGTATATGAGGAATTTCGAGAATTCATTCAAAAAAATAAAATAAATCACACATTAACAGCTCCTGGACATCCAGAGACTAATGGTCAGGCTGAAAACTTTGTAAAAACTTAAAAAATATCAATATAAATATACGCAAATTTGAGTTCTAATATAAATTAAAGTATTGATGTCGTTGTAAATCGGTTCTTAATGGATTACACTACGCAACAAAAAATTTTGTTTGTGTCCTAGGCCTAAAAATTATTTTAGGCCTAGGACATAAAATATTGTACTGTTTCACCCCAGATGCAAGTAGTTCTGCTTTATCTTTGGTCAGTTCCACATCTCTCACTAGATCAATGAGATGAAACTCAGTTAAAAGCGATGACTTCTGACTTAAACTTGAATCGCTCAGTGTTGAGTAATCAGTTGTACTTGATGATGTTTCCGTTATTAGGCTATTAGCTATACTTGGACACTTCCTTCTCCAATATATAACATTAATTGTAAAGTGCTTATACCAAAATATTACACATATATTTCTTCTATTATTTTACTAAACGCACGTCGATTTTTTTAATTACATATATTACACTAACTTCATAAATTCCGGATTTAAGGTACATAAGTTACAGTACCTGTAGCTGACATATAGTTTGCTTCGAACGTAGAAACTCAATACATATAATATTACTACCTGTATATACTACTGGGATGTCCATGCCCCTAAAAGGCGCAGCTGTATGGAAACCTCATAAATAAAAAACCACAAATATTGTTGAATGACCCTCTACCTGAGCGGATCTTATAAAATATAGCTCTCACATTGCATATAATGTTTTATGGAGGGTTACGAACGGCCATAAAACCTCGTCCTCTCTATTATTTTATAATGTCTGACATCAATCCTCATAAAATAAAATGCAAGTGCAATGTCTCTTATATGTCTCTCTCACATATGGCGAATTCAATATAAGCAAAAACATCATTTAAAAACGAAAAAATTTGAAACAAGATTGTTTGAATTTCCCTAACATTTACAAAATGGCTCATAACTTTTACATCTATCCATAGATTTTTTCAAAATGTGATAAAATAATTTTTTCGATTTTCTATTTTTTTTATGTTTTTTTTTTGTAGCAGGAAAAAGTGTTTTTAAAAAAAAATCATTTTTCTCATATTTTTGACGACTGTTACTAAACCAACGATTCTACGTGAAAGCGATATATTCAGCATATGAAGTCCTCATAATTCCCTTTAACACAACACGGCTAAATCAGGCTTATACTTGAAAAATTATGGTCCAAATACTAAATGTACATTCCATGAAAGCTCGAATGTAAAAAAAATTACCATAAAATTTTTTAAATATTTTTTTCGTGTTTGTGACACATAATTGCACCAGAAACTGTTATCCACATCCCTTGGACAAAAATGTTGTTGCATAGTGTTATCGAAAAACAAAGCATTGCTCAACAGATGAAAGTCAAGCTAAAGTTTTTCTTGGAAGATCGATTAGAACGCGATTTGATTTAATTAAACATCGTATTAATAAAGAAAAGTTATTAGAACAGCAACAAAAGAGTATTTTAAATTATAAAGGTGTCAATTTTAAAAAACGAGAAAATATTTATATTCGTGATTACACAAATACAAACAAAAATTCATGGGCTACCGCTATGATTAAAGATAAAATCGGTTCACATTCATAACAATGTATACTCTCAAATTGTAGAGTTATAATTCGACATACTGATAACACAGTGCGACAAAACAAACTCAAGTGGAGAAGCAAATGACGTGATACTATTTTTCCTGTAGGTCTAGTCGAGTAAAACACGAATCTTTTTTTGGAATTCCCTGGACACCCCCAAAATCCGGATTTACGGGTAAAAAACCGATATTCTTGCCTTTTCTATATACTATATACTATAACTTTGTTAATTAGTAACCGATTTCCAATCTCTAAAAGAATTTAGAAAGAAGAGAATTATACCTTTCGAACGATGTATATTTTGTTTGTTTGAAGATGTAGGAATATAGGTTTATTTGCCCTACAAACACATTTTTTTCATTTTTGTGCGCCATTTTCTAGTTTAGACAATGTTTTTACCAAGAATATTGTGAGATAACCGCATGATTATTTAATTTACATATATAGTATATTTTATAAGGAAAAAAATGCAACCATTCTCTTAAAAATCCGTTTACAATTGCCGGAGTTATTAAAGTTTCATTAAAAGACTGGCGAATCGTAACTCCTGGAGGCTTTTCTGTGAGAATGTAGACAGCGTTAACAGCATATCTAAAATAAAAAAGTTATTCTCAAAAATTCATATCCAAACCGTAACACTGGTGGTTGAAACGTGTAAAGATGATAACGTAAGGCTCTTGACGAAAACTCATTTTTCGACTGGTAATGCTGGGTCAACAGTTACAGAACGAAAATGTGATGCATCAAGTAACTATTACGGATATAACAGATCCTATGGTTAAAAAGCACGGAATATTTAAAGCGCTTCTTCAGAATGAGATGAATCTGGCATCAACTCAACTGGCTGGAGTTTTCACTGCATGCCTAACTCATGCATATACACCAAAAAATGGCAGGAATTAAGGGTGGTTTTCGTACCCAAGCCTGGCAAGGCGAGTTATACGATCCCAAAGACTTATCGACCTATTAGCCTTACTTCTTTCCTGTTAAAAACAATGGAGCGAATAATTGACGACATGGTCAAAGTAAGATAGCAGATGACAAGCTCAAATTTAAAACAAGCTTATGTTAAAGGAACATCAGTGGAAACAGCTCTACATGAGGTAGTACACCACTTGGAACAGTCCTTCAGTGAAGAAATGTACACATTTGCCGTTTGTAGAAATGTACACTTGTGAGGAAATGTACACTAGACCGTCATCGTCATCAAAAAAAAGTTATAAAATGCATGGCGGAATATTGAAGCCTCGAGACAATTGCAAAAACATTTTTTTAAATTTTTTCCGAGCCCGCGGAATTGCCTCATAGATGTCGCTGACGTACAATGACATTTTCTGATGAAGACAGACGGACAGACAGACGGACATCAACAATATAGTGGATTATTTGTGGGTCATATGACGTAATAATTAGAGACAAGGTAAATTGTGGTATACCTCATTGGGGCATTTTATAGCCTCTCCTATGTGATACGACGATACACCGCCTCCTTAAAGCGCTCAACAATGAAGGACTTAAAACATTCTATTATGCAGATGACGCACAAATACAAACCAACTATGCAGAAGAGCTGATGAGACACATAACATAGCATAAAACTGAGCAAATCGTACCATCAGAAGATATTACAATCACCGGTCGGTCATATTCAAACAATGGAAACCTCCGACCGCCTTCTTGAAGTGCGGCTTACAGCTACCTGTGATCCGTTCGTGCCAGACAGACGCTCCTGGGAAAACGGAACATTAGCTCATGTGCCAGTGGGAACCAGCTGCTACGCTGAACTGAACCAGAAGTCGATCTTTACTTCCGCCTCTCAAACCTTTACACAGTATTTCAAGCAGAAGTTCGAGCAATCACGGAGTGTGTGAACTGGCTCAGTAATACCACAAAGCCTAATTATGCCAACATCTTCACAGATATCCAAATGGCGATAAAAGCAATAACATCGAAAAAGGTCAAATCCAGAACTATGTTAGACTGAAAAATAATGATAAATGATTACAATGGTCAACTGCGTATTTTCTGGATACAGGGACACAACGGAGTGATTGGAAATAAACGAGCAAACAGCTTGGCTTCAAAGGGCATATAGTTTCGAGTAATAAACTTAGAAAATTGGAAACCTTTCGAAGCAACGAAGGAGGAGTTGAAGCACTGGGCAGTGATGACTCACAAAACAGTGTGGAATAGAGCAACTGTAGGAGCAAGTGCAAAGATACTGTGGGGTGACGGAAATGAGAAGAAAACAAGTAGTTTTCTGAAACTAAACAAGATCGATATTTGTAAGATAATGAGTGTTCTAACGGGACACTCAAGCTTACAAGCACATCTTCATCGCTAGGGCTAGCAGAAAACGACGAGTTCAGGGCATGCAGGGAAAACATCAACTGTGCTGATGCAAGGAAATGGAAGTATGTTCCTGGCGTCAGTCGATGCGTCGACTTTGCCACCTACTTCGGAATTACAATGTCTGGTAAGGGAATCCAAAAATACAAGTAATGAGTTACTAGCTGGTTGTGATGCCAACTTCCACCATATCACTTGGGGTAGTACTAAAGATCTCCTGACTCTCAACATAGAGAATATGGTGACCTTTGTTAACAAAATTAGGGAAGAAGTATGAGATATAACGATATGCTCAGAAAACCTCATTGATGAGATCAATGAGTGGATGGTTTCGGAAGAACACTCCTATTCGGACCACTGTTATATAAGGTTAAAAATTGCACGGCCACCGCTTGACCCAATATGTTTCCGTAATAAGGCTAAACCCGACTGGACTAAATTCGGCAAACTACTTAGAAATCGATTGGACCAGTCTAAACACGATTATCTTAGTACAGAAGATATGGATATCAATGTGAGGAGGATTACAGAGGCTCTTGTAAAATCATTCGAAGATAGTTGCCCGCTTCTGCCTATGAGAAACCTTTACACCAGAGCTCGACGTAAAAAGCTATCAGTATCTTGGAACGACTACCACAGAAGACTCAAAGGATACAATAAAATTATTAGACTGGCGAATCGTAACTCCTGGAGGCTTTTCTGTGAGAAGGTAGACAGCGTTAGCAGCATATCTAAAAAAAATAGTTATTCTCAAAAATTTATATCCAAACCGTAACACTGGTGGTTGAAACGGGTAAATATGATAACGTAAGGCTCTTGACGAAAACTCATTTTTCGACTGGTAATGCTGGGTCAACAGTTACAGAACGAAAATGTGATGCATCAAGGTACTATTGCGGATATAACAGATCCTATGGTTAAAAAGCACGGAATATTTAAAGCGCTTCTTTCCTGTTAAAAACAATGGAGCGAATAATTGACGACATGGTCAAAGTAAGATAGCAGATGACAAGCTCAAATTTAAAACAAGCTTATGTTAAAGGAACATCAGTGGAAACAGCTCTACATGAGGTAGTACACAACTTGGAACAGTCCTTCAGTGAAGAAATGTACACATTTGTTTCCAGTTGTATCTTTGCTGAATTGTATCTTCAAACGGTTTTTTTAATGCTTGCTCTGCACCGCAACTTCACTTTGGATTCACCTACTAAAGCGGTAAGCAGCAGCGACCCTTACGCAATAAATCTGTTCCATAAATCGGTTCTTAATGGATTACACTACGCAACAAAAAATTTTGTTTGTGTCCTAAGCCTAAAAATTATTTTTTTGTATAGATTGTGGCATACTTTTATATAAAATCAAAACGAAAAATTTGTTTATGGATAATTTTTTTTAAAAAAATTGTTTATTAGAAATACTATTATCGTCGAAGGTACCCTTAGTATTTGGAGTATATGCCCGATCAGGTCGACTTAAACGTTAAATTGAAGCTATTAATGTGGGCTACCAATGTTGGAAATATCTCTTTCACTTAGAAACAGTGGTTTAGTAACAGCCATTAAAGAAATTGGAAAAAGCAGATTTCTTAAAAAAAAAATCCTGGGACAAAAAAAACTCAAAAACTAGAAAAAAATATTTTATTTTAGTTTTTAAAAGTTTGCATCATAGCGAAGAAAATAATGCCTATTTGAAAAAAATCTATGGATAAATGTAGAAATTATAGCCCTTTTGGTAGAGGTAAGAGAATTTCAAAAAAAATTTTTAATTTCGACTTTATATATTACTTTCGAAATCGAAAAATAAGTTGGAAGAATACATACATATGTGTTATATACATAAATATAAAAAATATATTTCATTGTTTCATATTGCGGGCTTTTATTGGATCCAAGGAAATTTGAAACTACAAGCTTCTACTACATCCATGCTGCAATTTCATCCGACGTCAAATATGATTCGAAATTCACATATTTCATCAGTTTCCTTATTTTAGGCCCATCAAAAACTCCTTCTTCGATTTTTTGAAAAGAAAGACTTTTAAATAAACTTTTTAAATATGAGAGTGAATTCCTTAAGGCTTTTACAAAATTTTTAAAGAGCCCCAGCTTAATATGATGTGGTGGCAAAATATCGGCTATCCCAGAGGCATAACATACCAACTACTTTTAAATCGCAACTACTTTAAACGAATTTTCCAGTCATGTTCACATTTTATGTATTTTTTCAGTTAAGCCATTCGTATGATTCCTTAGTGTTGACAGCATGAGCATTGGTTCCTGATTTCCGTTGTGTAAAAGTACTGATTTCAAACTTTCTTTACTGCTGTCAACAAGTAACCGCCATTCCTTTGAATTGTATGTTTGAGAATGTCCTTGCAAAAGCATCTTTTATCCGCAGTTGTATAAAATTGTTTGTAAGGTATATCACGGACTCTATAATATGATATGTTAACATCTGGGGCCAAAATATTGTACTGTTTCACCCCAGATGCAAGTAGTTCTGCTTTATCTTTGGTCAGTTCCAAATCTCTCACTAGATCAATGAGATGAAACTCAGTTAAAAGCGATGACTTCTGACTTAAACTTGAATCGCTCAGTGTTGAGTAATCAGTTGTACTTGATGATGTTTCCGTTATTAGGCTATTAGCTATACTTGGACACTTCCTTCTCCAATATAACATTAATTGTAAAGTGCTTATACCAAAATATTACACATATATTTCTTCTTTTATTTTACTAAACGCACGTCGATTTTTTTAATTACATATTTTCCGCAGAAATTGTCGGGATCATTTACACATTGAAAAGTTCTTTGCCTTTTACTCATACTTTGAAATATAACTTTATGATATTTTTCAGAAAATTGACTTATCTCTTTAAGGCGCTGAATTACACTAACTTCATAAATTCCGGATTTAAGGTACGTAAGTTACAGTACCTGTAGCTGACATATAGTTTGCTTCGAACGTAGAAACCCAATACATATAATTTTACTACCTGAATATACTACTGGGATGTCCATTCCCCCAAAAGGCGCAGCTGTATGGAAACCTCATAAATAAAAAACCACAAATATTGTTGAATGACCCTCTACCTGAGCGGATCTCATAAAATATAGCTCTCACATTGCATATAATGTTTTATGGAGGGTTACGAACGGCCATAAAACCTCGTCCTCTCTATTATTTTATAATGTCTGACATCAATCCTCATAAAATAAAATGCAAGTGCAATGTCTCTTATATGTCTCTCTCACATATGGCGAATTCAATACAAGCAAAAACATCATCGTATTATTAAAGAAAAGTTATTAGAACAGCAACAAAAGAGTATTTTAAATTATAAAGGTGTCAATTTTAAAAAACGAGAAAATATTTATATTCGTGATTACACAAATACAAACAAAAATTCATGGGCTACCGCTATGATTAAAGATAAAATCGGTTCACATTCATAACAATGTATACTCTCAAATTGTAGAGTTATAATTCGACATACTGATCAAATAATAGCAGGAGGGATGGATAACACAGTGCGACAAAACAAACTCATGTTGAGAAGCAAATGACGTGATACTATTTTTCCTGTAGGTCTAGTCGAGTAAAACACGAATCTTTTTTTGGAATTCCCTGGACACCCCCAAAATCCGGATTTACGGGTAAAAAACCGATATTCTTGCCTTTTCTATATACTATATACTATAACTTTGTTAATTAGTAGCCGATTTCCAATCTCTAAAAGAATTTAGAAAGAAGAGAATTATACCTTTCGAACGATGTATATTTTGTTTGTTTGAAGATGTAGGAATATAGGTTTATATGCCCTACAAACACATTTTTTTCATTTTTGTGCGCCATTTTCTAGTTTAGACAATGTTTTTACCAAGTATATTGTGAGATAACCGCATGATTATTTAAGTTACATATATAGTATATTTTATAAGGAAAAAAATGCAACCATTCTCTTAAAAATCCGTTTACAATTGCCGGAGTTATTAAAGTTTCATTAAAAGACTGGCGAATCGTAAATCCTGGAGGCTTTTCTGTGAGAATGTAGACAGCGTTAACAGCATATCTAAAATAAAAAAGTTATTCTCAAAAATTCATATCCAAACCGTAACACTGGTGGTTGAAACGGGTAAAGATGATAACGTAAGGCTCTTGACGAAAACTCATTTTTCGACTGGTAATGCTGGGTCAACAGTTACAGAACGAAAATGTGATGCATCAAGTAACTATTACGGATATAACAGATCCTATGGTTAAACAGCACGGAATATTTAAAGCGCTTCTTTCCTGTTAAAAACAATGGAGCGAATAATTGACGACATGGTCAAAGTAAGATAGCAGATGACAAATTTAAAACAAGTTTATGTTAAAGGAACATCAGTGGAAACAGCTCTACATGAGGTAGTACACCACTTGGAACAGTCCTTCAGTGAAGAAATGTACACATTTGTTTCCAGTTGTATCTTTGCTGAATTGTATCTTCAAAGGTTTTTTTAATGCTTGCTCTGCACCGCAACTTCACTTTGGATTCACCTACTAAAGCGGTAAGCAGCAGCGACCCTTACGCAATAAATCTGTTCCATACAAAATACAAAAACAACACTTGCTTTTCTTTCAGTCTCTTAACATAATACATATATGTACCTGTTTACAATTGGGAGTTTCAAATAATAATAATACAGTCCACTTTTACCAAAGGTCTCCTGAGATTGTACAGATACCTTTATATTAACTTTTTCAAAAAAATGTTAGGTTTGTGTGGTCCAAGGACTGTCAAAAGGCATATGATATGGTAAAACAAGAAATCACTTTTGGTGCATTTTAACCCAAAATTGCGATTTTTCTGACATGTAGTCAAAATTAAAATTAACAAAATTAAATTAATATTTGATTGGAAATATATTTACATTAAGAACCGATCATAAGCTGCTTATTTCCATATTTGGTGAAAACAAGGGCATACCAGTAATGGCGGCGGCTCGCATTCAGAGGTGGGCGTTCATACTTTCGGGATTTAATTACAAAATAGAATATGTTAAAGTAATTTAAATTATGCTAACAATCTATCGAGAATGCTTCAAATGAAAATGCATAATGTTACTAATGACATAAATGATGATACTTGATGATATTGGATCCAAGGAAATTTGAAACTACAAGCTTATACTACCTCCATGCTGCAATTTCATCCGACGACAAATATGATTCGAAATTCACATATTTCATCAGTTTCCTTATTTTAGGCCCATCAAAAACTCCTTCTTCGATTTTTTTAAAAGAAAGACTTTTAAATAAACTTTTTAAATATGAGAGTGAATTGCCATCTTTTCTTAAGGCTTTTACAAAATTTTTAAAGAGCCCCAGCTTAATATGATGTGGTGCCAAAATATCGGCTATCCCAGAGGCATAACATACCAACTACTTTTAAATCGCAACTACTTTAAACAAATTTTCCAGTCATGTTCACATTTTATGTACTTTATCAATTAAGCCATTCGTATGATTCCTTAGTGTTGACAGCATGAGCATTAGGAATCGACGGTTCCTGATTTCCGTTGTGTAAAAGAACTGCTTTAAAACTTTCTTTACTGCTGCCAACAAGTAACCGCCATTCCTTTGAATTGTATGTTTGATTAAGTTCCTCGAACAATCCGGGAATGTCCTTGCAAAAGCATCTTTTATCCACAGTTGTATAACATTGTTTGTAAGGTATATCACGGACTCTATAATATGATATGTTAACATCTGGGGCCAAAATATTGTACTGTTTCATCCCAGACTTAAACTTGAATCGCTCAGAGTTGAGTACTCAGTTGTGCTTGATGATGTTTCCGTTATTAGGCTATTAGCTATACTTGGACACTTCCTTCTCCAATATATTAACTTATACAATAAAAGCAGTCCGCATCGTGAATGAATGAATGGAATGCACGCGAAGTCTAAAATTGAAACGTTTTATTCCACAAAACATTGTAATACATTAATTGTAAAGTGCTTATACCAAAATATTACACATATATTTCTTCTATTATTTTACTAAACGCACGTCGATTTTTTTATTACATATCGGGGTCATTTACACATTGAAAAGTTCTTTGCCTTTTACTCACACTTCGAAATATAACTTTATGATATTTTTCAGAAAATCGACTTATCTCTTTAAGGCGCTGAATTACACTAACTTCATAAATTCCGGATTTAAGGTACATAAGTTACAGTACCTGTAGCTGACATATAGTTTGCTTCGAACGTAGAAACCCAATACATATAATTTTACTACCTGTATATACTACTGGGATGTCCATGCCCCTAAAAGGCGCAGCTGTATGGAAACCTCATAAATAAAAAACCACAAATATTGTTGAATGACCCTCTACCTGAGCGGATCTCATAAAATATAGCTAACGGCCATAAAACCTCGTCCTCTCTATTATTTAATCCTCATATAAATCCTCATAAAATATGTCTCTCTCACATATGGCGAATTCAATATAAGCAAAAACATCATTTAAAAACGAAAAAATATGAAACAAGATTTTTTGAATTTCCCTAACATTTACATAATGGCTCATAACTTTTACATCTATCCATAGATTTTTTCAAAGTGTGATAAAATATTTTTTTCGATTTTTTTATGTCTTTTTTGTACCAGGAAAAAGTGTTTTTAAAAAAAAATCATTTTTTTCTCATATTTTTGACGACTGTTACTAAACCAACGATTCTACGTGAAAGCGATATTTTCAGAATATGAAGTCCTCATAATTTCCTTTAACACAACACGGCTAAATCAGGCTTATACTTGAAAAATTATGGTCCAAATACTGAATGTACATTCCATGAAAGCTGGAATGTAAAAAAAAATTAAAAAAAAAATTACCATAAAATTTTTTAAATATTTTTTTCGTGTTTGTGACACATAATTGCACCAGAAACTGTTATCCACATCCCTTGGACAAAAATGTTGTTGTATAGTGTTATCGAAAAACAAAGCATTGCTCAACAGATGAAAGTCAAGCTAAAGTTTTTCTTGGAAGATCGATTAGAACGCGATTTGATTTAATTAAACATCCTCTTATTAAAGAAAAGTTATTAGAACAGCAACAAAAGATTATTTTAAATTATAAAGGTGTCAATTTTAAAAAACGAGAAAATATTTATATTCGTGATTACACAAATACAAACAAAAATGCATGGACTACCGCTATGATTAAAGATAAAATCGGTTCACATTCATATCAATGTATACTCTCAAATGGTAGAGTTATAATTCGACATACTGATCAAATAATAGCAGGAGGGATGGATAACACAGTGCGACAAAATAAACTCAAGTTGAGAAGCAAATGACGTGATACTATTTTTCCTGTAGGTCTAGTCGAGTAAAACACGAATCTTTTTTTGGAATTCCCTGGACGCCCCCAAAATCCGGAAAAAAACGATATTCTTGCCTTTTCTATCAATTCAAATCAATTAATCGTACGGTTATCTCACAATATAATTGGTAAAGACATTGTCTAAACTAGAAAATGACGGACAAAAATGAAAAAAAAAATGTGTTTGCAGGGCAAATAAACCTATATTCCTACAGCTTCAAACAAACAACATATACATCGTTCGAAAGGTCTAATTCTCTTAGAGATTGGAAATCGATTAATAATTAATAAAGTTATAGGCGTTCAAGTGAAAAAGGCAAGAAAATCGGCTTTTTGGCCGTAAATCCGGATTTTGGGGGTGTCCGGCAAATTTCGTAGAACAAACGTTGTTCTACTCGCCAAGACCCACGAGAAAAATAGTATCGCGGTTTTTGGTTTTTGGACTGTCGCACTGTGTAATCAATGTGATGACAATAATATCATATTATGAGTAGAAAAGTCACAAGAAAACAATGATTTATTAGAATTGTTAAATAAAAATGTAAATGAATTAAATCCTAGAGAAAATATTTATATTCGTGATTACACAAATACAAACAAAAATTCATGGGCTACCGCTATGATTAAAGATAAAATCGGTTCACATTCATAACAATGTATACTCTCAAATTGTAGAGTTATAATTCGACATACTGATAACACAGTGCGACAAAACAAACTCAAGTGGAGAAGCAAATGACGTGATACTATTTTTCCTGTAGGTCTAGTCGAGTAAAACACGAATCTTTTTTTGGAATTCCCTGGACACCCCCAAAATCCGGATTTACGGGTAAAAAACCGATATTCTTGCCTTTTCTATATACTATATACTATAACTTTGTTAATTAGTAACCGATTTCCAATCTCTAAAAGAATTTAGAAAGAAGAGAATTATACCTTTCGAACGATGTATATTTTGTTTGTTTGAAGATGTAGGAATATAGGTTTATTTGCCCTACAAACACATTTTTTTCATTTTTGTGCGCCATTTTCTAGTTTAGACAATGTTTTTACCAAGAATATTGTGAGATAACCGCATGATTATTTAATTTACATATATAGTATATTTTATAAGGAAAAAAATGCAACCATTCTCTTAAAAATCCGTTTACAATTGCCGGAGTTATTAAAGTTTCATTAAAAGACTGGCGAATCGTAACTCCTGGAGGCTTTTCTGTGAGAATGTAGACAGCGTTAACAGCATATCTAAAATAAAAAAGTTATTCTCAAAAATTCATATCCAAACCGTAACACTGGTGGTTGAAACGTGTAAAGATGATAACGTAAGGCTCTTGACGAAAACTCATTTTTCGACTGGTAATGCTGGGTCAACAGTTACAGAACGAAAATGTGATGCATCAAGTAACTATTACGGATATAACAGATCCTATGGTTAAAAAGCACGGAATATTTAAAGCGCTTCTTCAGAATGAGATGAATCTGGCATCAACTCAACTGGCTGGAGTTTTCACTGCATGCCTAACTCATGCATATACACCAAAAAATGGCAGGAATTAAGGGTGGTTTTCGTACCCAAGCCTGGCAAGGCGAGTTATACGATCCCAAAGACTTATCGACCTATTAGCCTTACTTCTTTCCTGTTAAAAACAATGGAGCGAATAATTGACGACATGGTCAAAGTAAGATAGCAGATGACAAGCTCAAATTTAAAACAAGCTTATGTTAAAGGAACATCAGTGGAAACAGCTCTACATGAGGTAGTACACCACTTGGAACAGTCCTTCAGTGAAGAAATGTACACATTTGCCGTTTGTAGAAATGTACACTTGTGAGGAAATGTACACTAGACCGTCATCGTCATCAAAAAAAAGTTATAAAATGCATGGCGGAATATTGAAGCCTCGAGACAATTGCAAAAACATTTTTTTAAATTTTTTCCGAGCCCGCGGAATTGCCTCATAGATGTCGCTGACGTACAATGACATTTTCTGATGAAGACAGACGGACAGACAGACGGACATCAACAATATAGTGGATTATTTGTGGGTCATATGACGTAATAATTAGAGACAAGGTAAATTGTGGTATACCTCATTGGGGCATTTTATAGCCTCTCCTATGTGATACGACGATACACCGCCTCCTTAAAGCGCTCAACAATGAAGGACTTAAAACATTCTATTATGCAGATGACGCACAAATACAAACCAACTATGCAGAAGAGCTGATGAGACACATAACATAGCATAAAACTGAGCAAATCGTACCATCAGAAGATATTACAATCACCGGTCGGTCATATTCAAACAATGGAAACCTCCGACCGCCTTCTTGAAGTGCGGCTTACAGCTACCTGTGATCCGTTCGTGCCAGACAGACGCTCCTGGGAAAACGGAACATTAGCTCATGTGCCAGTGGGAACCAGCTGCTACGCTGAACTGAACCAGAAGTCGATCTTTACTTCCGCCTCTCAAACCTTTACACAGTATTTCAAGCAGAAGTTCGAGCAATCACGGAGTGTGTGAACTGGCTCAGTAATACCACAAAGCCTAATTATGCCAACATCTTCACAGATATCCAAATGGCGATAAAAGCAATAACATCGAAAAAGGTCAAATCCAGAACTATGTTAGACTGAAAAATAATGATAAATGATTACAATGGTCAACTGCGTATTTTCTGGATACAGGGACACAACGGAGTGATTGGAAATAAACGAGCAAACAGCTTGGCTTCAAAGGGCATATAGTTTCGAGTAATAAACTTAGAAAATTGGAAACCTTTCGAAGCAACGAAGGAGGAGTTGAAGCACTGGGCAGTGATGACTCACAAAACAGTGTGGAATAGAGCAACTGTAGGAGCAAGTGCAAAGATACTGTGGGGTGACGGAAATGAGAAGAAAACAAGTAGTTTTCTGAAACTAAACAAGATCGATATTTGTAAGATAATGAGTGTTCTAACGGGACACTCAAGCTTACAAGCACATCTTCATCGCTAGGGCTAGCAGAAAACGACGAGTTCAGGGCATGCAGGGAAAACATCAACTGTGCTGATGCAAGGAAATGGAAGTATGTTCCTGGCGTCAGTCGATGCGTCGACTTTGCCACCTACTTCGGAATTACAATGTCTGGTAAGGGAATCCAAAAATACAAGTAATGAGTTACTAGCTGGTTGTGATGCCAACTTCCACCATATCACTTGGGGTAGTACTAAAGATCTCCTGACTCTCAACATAGAGAATATGGTGACCTTTGTTAACAAAATTAGGGAAGAAGTATGAGATATAACGATATGCTCAGAAAACCTCATTGATGAGATCAATGAGTGGATGGTTTCGGAAGAACACTCCTATTCGGACCACTGTTATATAAGGTTAAAAATTGCACGGCCACCGCTTGACCCAATATGTTTCCGTAATAAGGCTAAACCCGACTGGACTAAATTCGGCAAACTACTTAGAAATCGATTGGACCAGTCTAAACACGATTATCTTAGTACAGAAGATATGGATATCAATGTGAGGAGGATTACAGAGGCTCTTGTAAAATCATTCGAAGATAGTTGCCCGCTTCTGCCTATGAGAAACCTTTACACCAGAGCTCGACGTAAAAAGCTATCAGTATCTTGGAACGACTACCACAGAAGACTCAAAGGATACAATAAAATTATTAGACTGGCGAATCGTAACTCCTGGAGGCTTTTCTGTGAGAAGGTAGACAGCGTTAGCAGCATATCTAAAAAAAATAGTTATTCTCAAAAATTTATATCCAAACCGTAACACTGGTGGTTGAAACGGGTAAAGATGATAACGTAAGGCTCTTGACGAAAACTCATTTTTCGACTGGTAATGCTGGGTCAACAGTTACAGAACGAAAATGTGATGCATCAAGGTACTATTGCGGATATAACAGATCCTATGGTTAAAAAGCACGGAATATTTAAAGCGCTTCTTTCCTGTTAAAAACAATGGAGCGAATAATTGACGACATGGTCAAAGTAAGATAGCAGATGACAAGCTCAAATTTAAAACAAGCTTATGTTAAAGGAACATCAGTGGAAACAGCTCTACATGAGGTAGTACACAACTTGGAACAGTCCTTCAGTGAAGAAATGTACACATTTGTTTCCAGTTGTATCTTTGCTGAATTGTATCTTCAAACGGTTTTTTTAATGCTTGCTCTGCACCGCAACTTCACTTTGGATTCACCTACTAAAGCGGTAAGCAGCAGCGACCCTTACGCAATAAATCTGTTCCATAAATCGGTTCTTAATGGATTACACTACGCAACAAAAAATTTTGTTTGTGTCCTAAGCCTAAAAATTATTTTTTTGTATAGATTGTGGCATACTTTTATATAAAATCAAAACGAAAAATTTGTTTATGGATAATTTTTTTTAAAAAAATTGTTTATTAGAAATACTATTATCGTCGAAGGTACCCTTAGTATTTGGAGTATATGCCCGATCAGGTCGACTTAAACGTTAAATTGAAGCTATTAATGTGGGCTACCAATGTTGGAAATATCTCTTTCACTTAGAAACAGTGGTTTAGTAACAGCCATTAAAGAAATTGGAAAAAGCAGATTTCTTAAAAAAAAAATCCTGGGACAAAAAAAACTCAAAAACTAGAAAAAAATATTTTATTTTAGTTTTTAAAAGTTTGCATCATAGCGAAGAAAATAATGCCTATTTGAAAAAAATCTATGGATAAATGTAGAAATTATAGCCCTTTTGGTAGAGGTAAGAGAATTTCAAAAAAATTTTTAATTTCGACTTTATATATTACTTTCGAAATCGAAAAATAAGTTGGAAGAATACATACATATGTGTTATATACATAAATATAAAAAATATATTTCATTGTTTCATATTGCGGGCTTTTATTGGATCCAAGGAAATTTGAAACTACAAGCTTCTACTACATCCATGCTGCAATTTCATCCGACGTCAAATATGATTCGAAATTCACATATTTCATCAGTTTCCTTATTTTAGGCCCATCAAAAACTCCTTCTTCGATTTTTTGAAAAGAAAGACTTTTAAATAAACTTTTTAAATATGAGAGTGAATTCCTTAAGGCTTTTACAAAATTTTTAAAGAGCCCCAGCTTAATATGATGTGGTGGCAAAATATCGGCTATCCCAGAGGCATAACATACCAACTACTTTTAAATCGCAACTACTTTAAACGAATTTTCCAGTCATGTTCACATTTTATGTATTTTTTCAGTTAAGCCATTCGTATGATTCCTTAGTGTTGACAGCATGAGCATTGGTTCCTGATTTCCGATGTGTAAAAGTACTGATTTCAAACTTTCTTTACTGCTGTCAACAAGTAACCGCCATTCCTTTGAATTGTATGTTTGAGAATGTCCTTGCAAAAGCATCTTTTATCCGCAGTTGTATAAAATTGTTTGTAAGGTATATCACGGACTCTATAATATGATATGTTAACATCTGGGGCCAAAATATTGTACTGTTTCACCCCAGATGCAAGTAGTTCTGCTTTATCTTTGGTCAGTTCCAAATCTCTCACTAGATCAATGAGATGAAACTCAGTTAAAAGCGATGACTTCTGACTTAAACTTGAATCGCTCAGTGTTGAGTAATCAGTTGTACTTGATGATGTTTCCGTTATTAGGCTATTAGCTATACTTGGACACTTCCTTCTCCAATATAACATTAATTGTAAAGTGCTTATACCAAAATATTACACATATATTTCTTCTTTTATTTTACTAAACGCACGTCGATTTTTTTAATTACATATTTTCCGCAGAAATTGTCGGGATCATTTACACATTCAAAAGTTCTTTGCCTTTTACTCATACTTTGAAATATAACTTTATGATATTTTTCAGAAAATTGACTTATCTCTTTAAGGCGCTGAATTACACTAACTTCATAAATTCCGGATTTAAGGTACGTAAGTTACAGTACCTGTAGCTGACATATAGTTTGCTTCGAACGTAGAAACCCAATACATATAATTTTACTACCTGAATATACTACTGGGATGTCCATTCCCCCAAAAGGCGCAGCTGTATGGAAACCTCATAAATAAAAAACCACAAATATTGTTGAATGACCCTCTACCTGAGCGGATCTCATAAAATATAGCTCTCACATTGCATATAATGTTTTATGGAGGGTTACGAACGGCCATAAAACCTCGTCCTCTCTATTATTTTATAATGTCTGACATCAATCCTCATAAAATAAAATGCAAGTGCAATGTCTCTTATATGTCTCTCTCACATATGGCGAATTCAATACAAGCAAAAACATCATCGTATTATTAAAGAAAAGTTATTAGAACAGCAACAAAAGAGTATTTTAAATTATAAAGGTGTCAATTTTAAAAAACGAGAAAATATTTATATTCGTGATTACACAAATACAAACAAAAATTCATGGGCTACCGCTATGATTAAAGATAAAATCGGTTCACATTCATAACAATGTATACTCTCAAATTGTAGAGTTATAATTCGACATACTGATCAAATAATAGCAGGAGGGATGGATAACACAGTGCGACAAAACAAACTCATGTTGAGAAGCAAATGACGTGATACTATTTTTCCTGTAGGTCTAGTCGAGTAAAACACGAATCTTTTTTTGGAATTCCCTGGACACCCCCAAAATCCGGATTTACGGGTAAAAAACCGATATTCTTGCCTTTTCTATATACTATATACTATAACTTTGTTAATTAGTAACCGATTTCCAATCTCTAAAAGAATTTAGAAAGAAGAGAATTATACCTTTCGAACGATGTATATTTTGTTTGTTTGAAGATGTAGGAATATAGGTTTATATGCCCTACAAACACATTTTTTTCATTTTTGTGCGCCATTTTCTAGTTTAGACAATGTTTTTACCAAGTATATTGTGAGATAACCGCATGATTATTTAAGTTACATATATAGTATATTTTATAAGGAAAAAAATGCAACCATTCTCTTAAAAATCCGTTTACAATTGCCGGAGTTATTAAAGTTTCATTAAAAGACTGGCGAATCGTAAATCCTGGAGGCTTTTCTGTGAGAATGTAGACAGCGTTAACAGCATATCTAAAATAAAAAAGTTATTCTCAAAAATTCATATCCAAACCGTAACACTGGTGGTTGAAACGGGTAAAGATGATAACGTAAGGCTCTTGACGAAAACTCATTTTTCGACTGGTAATGCTGGGTCAACAGTTACAGAACGAAAATGTGATGCATCAAGTAACTATTACGGATATCCTATGGTTAAACAGCACGGAATATTTAAAGCGCTTCTTTCCTGTTAAAAACAATGGAGCGAATAATTGACGACATGGTCAAAGTAAGATAGCAGATGACAAATTTAAAACAAGTTTATGTTAAAGGAACATCAGTGGAAACAGCTCTACATGAGGTAGTACACCACTTGGAACAGTCCTTCAGTGAAGAAATGTACACATTTGTTTCCAGTTGTATCTTTGCTGAATTGTATCTTCAAAGGTTTTTTTAATGCTTGCTCTGCACCGCAACTTCACTTTGGATTCACCTACTAAAGCGGTAAGCAGCAGCGACCCTTACGCAATAAATCTGTTCCATACAAAATACAAAAACAACACTTGCTTTTCTTTCAGTCTCTTAACATAATACATATATGTACCTGTTTACAATTGGGAGTTTCAAATAATAATAATACAGTCCACTTTTACCAAAGGTCTCCTGAGATTGTACAGATACCTTTATATTAACTTTTTCAAAAAAATGTTAGGTTTGTGTGGTCCAAGGACTGTCAAAAGGCATATGATATGGTAAAACAAGAAATCACTTTTGGTGCATTTTAACCCAAAATTGCGATTTTTCTGACATGTAGTCAAAATTAAAATTAACAAAATTAAATTAATATTTGATTGGAAATATATTTACATTAAGAACCGATCATAAGCTGCTTATTTCCATATTTGGTGAAAACAAGGGCATACCAGTAATGGCGGCGGCTCGCATTCAGAGGTGGGCGTTCATACTTTCGGGATTTAATTACAAAATAGAATATGTTAAAGTAATTTAAATTATGCTAACAATCTATCGAGAATGCTTCAAATGAAAATGCATAATGTTACTAATGACATAAATGATGATACTTGATGATATTGGATCCAAGGAAATTTGAAACTACAAGCTTATACTACCTCCATGCTGCAATTTCATCCGACGTCAAATATGATTCGAAATTCACATATTTCATCAGTTTCCTTATTTTAGGCCCATCAAAAACTCCTTCTTCGATTTTTTGAAAAGAAAGACTTTTAAATAAACTTTTTAAATATGAGAGTGAATTCCTTAAGGCTTTTACAAAATTTTTAAAGAGCCCCAGCTTAATATGATGTGGTGGCAAAATATCGGCTATCCCAGAGGCATAACATACCAACTACTTTTAAATCGCAACTACTTTAAACGAATTTTCCAGTCATGTTCACATTTTATGTATTTTTTCAGTTAAGCCATTCGTATGATTCCTTAGTGTTGACAGCATGAGCATTGGTTCCTGATTTCCGATGTGTAAAAGTACTGATTTCAAACTTTCTTTACTGCTGTCAACAAGTAACCGCCATTCCTTTGAATTGTATGTTTGAGAATGTCCTTGCAAAAGCATCTTTTATCCGCAGTTGTATAAAATTGTTTGTAAGGTATATCACGGACTCTATAATATGATATGTTAACATCTGGGGCCAAAATATTGTACTGTTTCACCCCAGATGCAAGTAGTTCTGCTTTATCTTTGGTCAGTTCCAAATCTCTCACTAGATCAATGAGATGAAACTCAGTTAAAAGCGATGACTTCTGACTTAAACTTGAATCGCTCAGTGTTGAGTAATCAGTTGTACTTGATGATGTTTCCGTTATTAGGCTATTAGCTATACTTGGACACTTCCTTCTCCAATATAACATTAATTGTAAAGTGCTTATACCAAAATATTACACATATATTTCTTCTTTTATTTTACTAAACGCACGTCGATTTTTTTAATTACATATTTTCCGCAGAAATTGTCGGGATCATTTACACATTCAAAAGTTCTTTGCCTTTTACTCATACTTTGAAATATAACTTTATGATATTTTTCAGAAAATTGACTTATCTCTTTAAGGCGCTGAATTACACTAACTTCATAAATTCCGGATTTAAGGTACGTAAGTTACAGTACCTGTAGCTGACATATAGTTTGCTTCGAACGTAGAAACCCAATACATATAATTTTACTACCTGAATATACTACTGGGATGTCCATTCCCCCAAAAGGCGCAGCTGTATGGAAACCTCATAAATAAAAAACCACAAATATTGTTGAATGACCCTCTACCTGAGCGGATCTCATAAAATATAGCTCTCACATTGCATATAATGTTTTATGGAGGGTTACGAACGGCCATAAAACCTCGTCCTCTCTATTATTTTATAATGTCTGACATCAATCCTCATAAAATAAAATGCAAGTGCAATGTCTCTTATATGTCTCTCTCACATATGGCGAATTCAATACAAGCAAAAACATCATCGTATTATTAAAGAAAAGTTATTAGAACAGCAACAAAAGAGTATTTTAAATTATAAAGGTGTCAATTTTAAAAAACGAGAAAATATTTATATTCGTGATTACACAAATACAAACAAAAATTCATGGGCTACCGCTATGATTAAAGATAAAATCGGTTCACATTCATAACAATGTATACTCTCAAATTGTAGAGTTATAATTCGACATACTGATCAAATAATAGCAGGAGGGATGGATAACACAGTGCGACAAAACAAACTCATGTTGAGAAGCAAATGACGTGATACTATTTTTCCTGTAGGTCTAGTCGAGTAAAACACGAATCTTTTTTTGGAATTCCCTGGACACCCCCAAAATCCGGATTTACGGGTAAAAAACCGATATTCTTGCCTTTTCTATATACTATATACTATAACTTTGTTAATTAGTAACCGATTTCCAATCTCTAAAAGAATTTAGAAAGAAGAGAATTATACCTTTCGAACGATGTATATTTTGTTTGTTTGAAGATGTAGGAATATAGGTTTATATGCCCTACAAACACATTTTTTTCATTTTTGTGCGCCATTTTCTAGTTTAGACAATGTTTTTACCAAGTATATTGTGAGATAACCGCATGATTATTTAAGTTACATATATAGTATATTTTATAAGGAAAAAAATGCAACCATTCTCTTAAAAATCCGTTTACAATTGCCGGAGTTATTAAAGTTTCATTAAAAGACTGGCGAATCGTAAATCCTGGAGGCTTTTCTGTGAGAATGTAGACAGCGTTAACAGCATATCTAAAATAAAAAAGTTATTCTCAAAAATTCATATCCAAACCGTAACACTGGTGGTTGAAACGGGTAAAGATGATAACGTAAGGCTCTTGACGAAAACTCATTTTTCGACTGGTAATGCTGGGTCAACAGTTACAGAACGAAAATGTGATGCATCAAGTAACTATTACGGATATCCTATGGTTAAACAGCACGGAATATTTAAAGCGCTTCTTTCCTGTTAAAAACAATGGAGCGAATAATTGACGACATGGTCAAAGTAAGATAGCAGATGACAAATTTAAAACAAGTTTATGTTAAAGGAACATCAGTGGAAACAGCTCTACATGAGGTAGTACACCACTTGGAACAGTCCTTCAGTGAAGAAATGTACACATTTGTTTCCAGTTGTATCTTTGCTGAATTGTATCTTCAAAGGTTTTTTTAATGCTTGCTCTGCACCGCAACTTCACTTTGGATTCACCTACTAAAGCGGTAAGCAGCAGCGACCCTTACGCAATAAATCTGTTCCATACAAAATACAAAAACAACACTTGCTTTTCTTTCAGTCTCTTAACATAATACATATATGTACCTGTTTACAATTGGGAGTTTCAAATAATAATAATACAGTCCACTTTTACCAAAGGTCTCCTGAGATTGTACAGATACCTTTATATTAACTTTTTCAAAAAAATGTTAGGTTTGTGTGGTCCAAGGACTGTCAAAAGGCATATGATATGGTAAAACAAGAAATCACTTTTGGTGCATTTTAACCCAAAATTGCGATTTTTCTGACATGTAGTCAAAATTAAAATTAACAAAATTAAATTAATATTTGATTGGAAATATATTTACATTAAGAACCGATCATAAGCTGCTTATTTCCATATTTGGTGAAAACAAGGGCATACCAGTAATGGCGGCGGCTCGCATTCAGAGGTGGGCGTTCATACTTTCGGGATTTAATTACAAAATAGAATATGTTAAAGTAATTTAAATTATGCTAACAATCTATCGAGAATGCTTCAAATGAAAATGCATAATGTTACTAATGACATAAATGATGATACTTGATGATATTGGATCCAAGGAAATTTGAAACTACAAGCTTATACTACCTCCATGCTGCAATTTCATCCGACGACAAATATGATTCGAAATTCACATATTTCATCAGTTTCCTTATTTTAGGCCCATCAAAAACTCCTTCTTCGATTTTTTTAAAAGAAAGACTTTTAAATAAACTTTTTAAATATGAGAGTGAATTGCCATCTTTTCTTAAGGCTTTTACAAAATTTTTAAAGAGCCCCAGCTTAATATGATGTGGTGCCAAAATATCGGCTATCCCAGAGGCATAACATACCAACTACTTTTAAATCGCAACTACTTTAAACAAATTTTCCAGTCATGTTCACATTTTATGTACTTTATCAATTAAGCCATTCGTATGATTCCTTAGTGTTGACAGCATGAGCATTAGGAATCGACGGTTCCTGATTTCCGTTGTGTAAAAGAACTGCTTTAAAACTTTCTTTACTGCTGCCAACAAGTAACCGCCATTCCTTTGAATTGTATGTTTGATTAAGTTCCTCGAACAATCCGGGAATGTCCTTGCAAAAGCATCTTTTATCCACAGTTGTATAACATTGTTTGTAAGGTATATCACGGACTCTATAATATGATATGTTAACATCTGGGGCCAAAATATTGTACTGTTTCATCCCAGACTTAAACTTGAATCGCTCAGAGTTGAGTACTCAGTTGTGCTTGATGATGTTTCCGTTATTAGGCTATTAGCTATACTTGGACACTTCCTTCTCCAATATATTAACTTATACAATAAAAGCAGTCCGCATCGTGAATGAATGAATGGAATGCACGCGAAGTCTAAAATTGAAACGTTTTATTCCACAAAACATTGTAATACATTAATTGTAAAGTGCTTATACCAAAATATTACACATATATTTCTTCTATTATTTTACTAAACGCACGTCGATTTTTTTATTACATATCGGGGTCATTTACACATTGAAAAGTTCTTTGCCTTTTACTCACACTTCGAAATATAACTTTATGATATTTTTCAGAAAATCGACTTATCTCTTTAAGGCGCTGAATTACACTAACTTCATAAATTCCGGATTTAAGGTACATAAGTTACAGTACCTGTAGCTGACATATAGTTTGCTTCGAACGTAGAAACCCAATACATATAATTTTACTACCTGTATATACTACTGGGATGTCCATGCCCCTAAAAGGCGCAGCTGTATGGAAACCTCATAAATAAAAAACCACAAATATTGTTGAATGACCCTCTACCTGAGCGGATCTCATAAAATATAGCTAACGGCCATAAAACCTCGTCCTCTCTATTATTTAATCCTCATATAAATCCTCATAAAATATGTCTCTCTCACATATGGCGAATTCAATATAAGCAAAAACATCATTTAAAAACGAAAAAATATGAAACAAGATTTTTTGAATTTCCCTAACATTTACATAATGGCTCATAACTTTTACATCTATCCATAGATTTTTTCAAAGTGTGATAAAATATTTTTTTCGATTTTTTTATGTCTTTTTTGTACCAGGAAAAAGTGTTTTTAAAAAAAAATCATTTTTTTCTCATATTTTTGACGACTGTTACTAAACCAACGATTCTACGTGAAAGCGATATTTTCAGAATATGAAGTCCTCATAATTTCCTTTAACACAACACGGCTAAATCAGGCTTATACTTGAAAAATTATGGTCCAAATACTGAATGTACATTCCATGAAAGCTGGAATGTAAAAAAAAATTAAAAAAAAAAATTACCATAAAATTTTTTAAATATTTTTTTCGTGTTTGTGACACATAATTGCACCAGAAACTGTTATCCACATCCCTTGGACAAAAATGTTGTTGTATAGTGTTATCGAAAAACAAAGCATTGCTCAACAGATGAAAGTCAAGCTAAAGTTTTTCTTGGAAGATCGATTAGAACGCGATTTGATTTAATTAAACATCCTCTTATTAAAGAAAAGTTATTAGAACAGCAACAAAAGATTATTTTAAATTATAAAGGTGTCAATTTTAAAAAACGAGAAAATATTTATATTCGTGATTACACAAATACAAACAAAAATGCATGGACTACCGCTATGATTAAAGATAAAATCGGTTCACATTCATATCAATGTATACTCTCAAATGGTAGAGTTATAATTCGACATACTGATCAAATAATAGCAGGAGGGATGGATAACACAGTGCGACAAAATAAACTCAAGTTGAGAAGCAAATGACGTGATACTATTTTTCCTGTAGGTCTAGTCGAGTAAAACACGAATCTTTTTTTGGAATTCCCTGGACGCCCCCAAAATCCGGAAAAAAACGATATTCTTGCCTTTTCTATCAATTCAAATCAATTAATCGTACGGTTATCTCACAATATAATTGGTAAAGACATTGTCTAAACTAGAAAATGACGGACAAAAATGAAAAAAAAAATGTGTTTGCAGGGCAAATAAACCTATATTCCTACAGCTTCAAACAAACAACATATACATCGTTCGAAAGGTCTAATTCTCTTAGAGATTGGAAATCGATTAATAATTAATAAAGTTATAGGCGTTCAAGTGAAAAAGGCAAGAAAATCGGCTTTTTGGCCGTAAATCCGGATTTTGGGGGTGTCCGGCAAATTTCGTAGAACAAACGTTGTTCTACTCGCCAAGACCCACGAGAAAAATAGTATCGCGGTTTTTGGTTTTTGGACTGTCGCACTGTGTAATCAATGTGATGACAATAATATCATATTATGAGTAGAAAAGTCACAAGAAAACAATGATTTATTAGAATTGTTAAATAAAAATGTAAATGAATTAAATCCTCAAACTGAAGTAGATAATGAATCTGTAAACTTGAATGTTAATACAAATGTAAATAAAACAGATAATAACTCAAACGAACAAAATGAAAACAAATGTACAAGTGTATTTAGACTTAGAAGTATAAATAAATAAAATGTATACAATTAAAGAACTATTTTACACCAAGTATTAAATCATTTAGATTTGTAAAAACTGAACTGTGAAATCGATTATTTGAAATGAATTACGACTACATAAAATAATTAATAAAAATATATGTATTAACTATAATAAATTAAGATACTTCAAAAATTAAACAACAAATTTAAGTGGAGGCGTGTTACATATTGTTAAATTATGTTAGACGCCAAAGCTTTACTTAAAATTATACTAATAACATTCATGCAGTAAGATAACTTTACAGTGTATGAAAGCTTTATTTACTTGAAGTATATTCCTACTTTTGAATAAATACATAAACCAGTTGTTAATCTTACACCGAGCATTTCAATACATAACAGTAAGGAAGCACCATCTTATTCTCAAATAGCCAAAAAAAAACATATCCGGGACAAAATATACTATGCCATAATTGATAGCAGTAATGCGTCTGGCAGAATTCCCGAAGAGCAAAAGAGTAACTCCGAAGATTTATTCTACATAAAGGTATTGGACCACATTCTCGAATCTAATGATGGACCAACAATCCAAGTAATGAGTTGCAAGTTTGAGAGGGTTTTGATGCTGAAACTGGCATCACAATGCTGCGCCGCTGTCCTCGTAAAACTAGTGGACCAGTACATAAAGAATCAAAGCAAAGAGGGAACGACAAAAAGTAACACCTCCTCCCTACGAGGTTTACCAGAAGAGTGTGTAATAGGTAGTAAACGAAAGGAGGAGAAAGACCCACTACCAAATAATGAGGGGTGCCACCAGATAGGAAAGACGACTCCCAAAGGAAACTTTTACTGGAAAGACAATGATTGAGGTCATCTAGATAAACCTCCACGGGAGCAAACGGCATCCAACACTTTGATGTTCATAATAAATAAAGGCAGGGTTCATGTTGCTTTGGTCCAGGAACCGAGGACAACTAGCAACAAGGTTATTGGATTAAACCATGTGAACTACAATATTTTCTACGCTAAAACAGTTACTCGTCTAAGGACTTGTATTCTGTGCCATAAAAACGTATGCTCTCTTTTCTCTCCAGAGTTGTCAACATCGGACGCAACTGTGCTGATGCAAGGAAATGGAAGTATGTTCCTGGCGTCAGTATACCTGTCATTCGATGCGTCGACTTTGCCACCTACTTCGGAATTACAATGTCTGGTAAGGGAATCCAAAAATACAAGTAATGAGTTACTAGCTGGTTGTGATGCCAACTTCCACCATATCACTTGGGGTAGTACTAAAGATCTCCTGACTCTCAACATAGAGAATATGGTGACCTTTGTTAACAAAATTAGGGAAGAAGTATGAGATATAACGATATGCTCAGAAAACCTCATTGATGAGATCAATGAGTGGATAGTTTCGGAAGAACACTCCTATTCGGACCACCATAAGGTTAAAAATTGCACGGCCACCGCTTGACCCAATATGTTTCCGTAATAAGGCTAAACCCGACTGGACTAAATTCGGCAAACTACTTAGAAATCGATTGGACCAGCCTAAACACGATTATCTTAGTACAGAAGATATGGATATCAATGTGAGGAGGATTACAGAGGCTCTTGTAAAATCATTCGAAGATAGTTGCCCGCTTCTGCCTATGAGAAACCTTTACACCAGAGCTCGACGTAAAAAGCTATCAGTATCTTGGAACGACTACCACAGAAGACTCAAAAGATACAATACAATTATTAGACTGGCGAATCGTAACTCCTGGAGGCTTTTCTGTGAGAAGGTAGACAGCGTTAACAGCATATCTAAAATAAAAAATTCATATCCAAACCGTAACACTGGTGGTTGAAACGGGTAAAGATGATAACGTAAGGCTCTTGACGAAAACTCATTTTTCGACTGGTAATGCTGGGTCAACAGTTACAGAACGAAAATGTGATGCATCAAGTAACTATTACGGATATAACAGATCCTATGGTTAAAAAGCACGGAATATTTAAAGCGCTTCTTTCCTGTTAAAAACAATGGAGCGAATAATTGACGACATGGTCAAAGTAAGATAGCAGATGACAAGCTCAAATTTAAAACAAGCTTATGTTAAAGGAACATCAGTGGAAACAGCTCTACATGAGGTAGTACACCACTTGGAACAGTCCTTCAGTGAAGAAATGTACACATTTGTTTCCAGTTGTATCTTTGCTGAATTGTACAACACTTGCTTTTCTTTCAGTCTCCTAACATAATACATATATGTACCTGTTTACAATTGGGAGTTTCAAATAATAATAATACAGTCCACTTTTACCAAAGGTCTCCTGAGATTGTACAGATACCTTTATATTAACTTTTACAAAAAAATGTTAGGTTTGTGTGGTCCAAGGACTGTCAAAAGGCATATGATATGGTAAAACAAGAAATCACTTTTGGTGCATTTTAACCCAAAATTGCGATTTTTATGACATGTAGTCAAAATTAAAATTAACAAAATTAAATTAATATTTGATTGGAAATATATTTACATTAAGAACCGATCATAAGCTGCTTATTTCCATATTTGGTGAAAACAAGGGCATACCAGTAATGGCGGCGGCTCGCATTCAGAGGTGGACGTTCATACTTTCGGGATTTAATTACAAAATAGAATATGTTAAAGTAATTTAAATTATGCTAACAATCTATCGAGAATGCTTCAAATGAAAATGCATAATGTTACTAATGACATAAATAATGATACTTTTGCGAATTTAATTAAGAAATAAAACGTTTTGACTCTCGATTTTAAGGACACAGCCCGTAAAAGCAGACGTGACCCTGTCCTTTCTAAGGTTTGTGATGTTGTCAAAAAGGGTAATGTCAATGATTTGAAGGGTGAGGATTTTGTTGCTTTTACCAACAAGGATTTTGAGTTGACTGTAGATCATGATTGTTTACTGTGGGGTTACAGAGATATAATACCGGGAAAACTTAGGAAAACTGTACTCCATTTGCTACACGAATCACATGTACTATGTGTAGTTAAAACGAAATCACCAGCTATGTCTTTTGTTTGGTGGCCAAAAATGGACAGAGATATAGAAAATGTTATCAAAGTTTCTCTCCCTTGCCAAAAACTTTTAGCATCTCCGGAAAAGAGTATACTTATGCTGTAAAAACCTACAAACTCAGTATGGCACAGAATACTTTTTTTAGTACTTGACTCACATTCAAAATGGGTTGAAGTTTTTAAGACAAAAAACATCACTTCGAGTTTTGTGATTACAAAACTAAGAGCAATTTGTTGTCGTTTCGGCATTTCTTATACCATCGTCAGTGATAACGGCAGACAATTTGTATATGAGGAATTTCGAGAATTCATTCAAAAAAATAAAATAAATCACACATTAACAGCTCCTGGACATCCAGAGACTAATGGTCAGGCTGAAAACTTTGTAAAAACTTAAAAATATCAATATAAATATACGCAAATTTGAGTTCTAATATAAATTAAAGTATTGATGTCGTTGTAAATCGGTTCTTAATGGATTACACTACGCAACAAAAAATTTTGTTTGTGTCCTAGACCTAAAAATTATTTTTTTGTATAGATTGTGGCATACTTTTATATAAAATCAAAACGAAAAATTAGTCTATGGATAATTTTTTTTTAAAAGAATTGTTTATTAGAAATACTATTATCGTCGAAGGTACCCTTAGTATTTGGAGTATATGCCCGATCAGGTCGACTTATACGTTAAATTGAAGCTATTAATGTGGGCTACCAATGTTGGAAATATCTCTTTCACTTAGAAACAGTGGTTTAGTAACAGCCATTAAAGAAATTGGAAAAAGCAGATTTCTTAAAAAAAAATCCTGGGACAAAAAAAAACTTAAAAACTAGAAAAAAATATTTTATTTTAGTTTTTAAAAGTTTGCATCATAGCGAAGAAAATAATGCCTATTTGAAAAAAATCTATGGATAAATGTAGAATTTATAGCCCTTTTGGTAGAGGTATGAGAATTTCAAAAAAAATTTTTAATTTCGACTTTATATATTACTTTCGAAATCGAAAAATAAGTTGGA
The DNA here is from genome assembly GCA_963930755.1 of Eudasyphora cyanicolor. Classification (NCBI taxonomy): domain Eukaryota; kingdom Metazoa; phylum Arthropoda; class Insecta; order Diptera; family Muscidae; genus Eudasyphora; species Eudasyphora cyanicolor. Next base: position 158,887,311 of record OZ005734.1, read on the forward strand.
AGAATAAATACATATGTGTTATATACATAAATATAAAAAATATATTTCATTGTTTCATATTGCGGGCTTTTATTGGATCCAAGGAAATTTGAAACTACAAGCTTCTACTACCTCCATGCTGCAATTTCATCCGACGTCAAATATAATTCGAAATTCACATATTTCATCAGTTTCCTTATTTTAGGCCCATCAAAAACTCCTTCTTCGATTTTTTGAAAAGAAAGACTTTTAAATAAACTTTTTAAATATGAGTGTGAATTGCCATATGAGAGTGAATTCCTTAAGGCTTTTACAAAATTTTTAAAGAGCCCCAGCTTAATATGATGTGGTGGCAAAATATCGGCTATCCCAGAGGCATAACATACCAACTACTTTTAAATCGCAACTACTTTAAACAAATTTTCAGTCATGTTCACATTTTATGTATTTTATCAGTTAAGCCATTCGTATGATTCCTTAGTGTTGACAGCATGAGCATTGGGAATCGACGGTTCCTGATTTCCGTTGTGTAAAAGTACTGATTTCAAACTTTCTTTACTGCTGTCAACAAGTAGCCGCCATTCCTTTGAATTGTATGTTTGAGAATGTCCTTGCAAAAGCATCTTTTATCCGCAGTTGTATAAAATTGTTTGTAAGGTATATCACGGACTCTATAATATGATATGTTAACATCTGGGGCCAAAATATTGTACTGTTTCACCCCAGATGCAAGTAGTTCTGCCTTATCTTTGGTCAGTTCCAAATCTCTCACTAGATCAATGAGATGAAACTCAGTTAAAAGCGATGACTTCTGACTTAAACTTGAATCGCTCAGTGTTGAGTAATCAGTTGTACTTGATGATGTTTCCGTTATTAGGCTATTAGCTATACTTGGACACTTCCTTCTCCAATATATTAAGTTATACAATAAAAGCAGTCCGTATCGTGAATGAATGAATGGAATGCACGCGAAGTCTAAAATTGAAACGTTTTATTCCACAAAACATTGTAATACATTAATTGTAAAGTGCTTATACCAAAATATTACACATATATTTCTTCTATAATTTTACTAAACGCACGTCGATTTTTTTAATTACAGAAATTGTCGGGATCATTTACGCATTGAAAAGTTGTTTGCCTTTTACTCATACTTCGAAATATAACTTTATGATATTTTTCAGAAAATCGACTTATCTCTTTAAGGCGCTGAATTACACTAACTTCATAAATTCCGGATTTAAGGTGCATAAGTTACAGTACCTGTAGCTGACATATAGTTTACTTCGAACGTAGAAACCCAATACATATAATTTTACTACCTGTATATACTACTGGGATGTCCATGCCCCTAAAAGGCGCAGCTGTATGGAAACCTCATAAATAAAAAACCACAAATATTGTTGAATGACCCTCTACCTGAGCGGATCTCATAAAATATAGCTCTCACATTGCATATAATGTTTTATGGAGGGTTACGAACGGCCATAAAACCTCGTCCTCTCTATTATTTTATAATAGACGTGTTTTCGTTACACCATAAGTGCTTAATTTGTATGGGGAGATAAGCACTTTTAAGCACTATTAGTTCCCGATGAAGTTTGGTGCTTGTGTTCATGTCTTAATGGAGTATGATGTTGCCAGATTGGGCACCCTATATTTAGCAATATGGCATCCCTTTTTTGGAGAGATTTTATCAATTATTGTGAATTAACGGGAAGAAGAAGAACAAAAATGGGAAATTATTTTAATATTTGCAAAGAGTGTAAACAATTGAACATAGAATAGTAAATATATGTTTTATAAATACTTTTCACGAATTTTTTGTTGTTGCAAAGTGCTAAACTAAAAGTGCTAGCTTGTAACGAAAACATGCCTAATGTCTGACATCAATCCTCATAAAATAAAATGCAAGTGCAATGTCTCTTATATGTCTCTCTCACATATGGCGAATTCAATATAAGCAAAAACATCATTTAAAAACGGAAAAATATGAAACAAGATTTTTTGAATTTCCCTAACATTTACAAAATGGCTCATAACTTTTACATCTATCCATAGATTTTTTCAAAATGTGATAAAATAATTTTTTCGATTTTCTATTTTTTTTATGTTTTTTTTTTGTACCAGGAAAAAGTGTTTTTAAAAAAAAATCATTTTTTCTCATATTTTTGACGACTGTTACTAAACCAACGATTCTACGTGAAAGCGATATATTCAGCATATGAAGTCCTCATAATTCCCTTTAACACAACACGGCTAAATCAGGCTTATACTTGAAAAATTATGGTCCAAATACTGAATGTACATTCCATGAAAGCTCGAATGTAAAAAAAAATTACCATAAAATTTTTTAAATATTTTTTTCGTGTTTGTGACACATAATTGCACCAGAAACTGTTATCCACATCCCTTGGACAAAAATGTTGTTGCATAGTGTTATCGAAAAACAAAGCATTGCTCAACAGATGAAAGTCAAGCTAAAGTTTTTCTTGGAAGATCGATTAGAACGCGATTTGATTTAATTAAACATCGTATTATTAAAGAAAAGTTATTAGAACAGCTTTTAGGTTTAGGTTAGGGTGGCAGCCGTATTTTTTTTACAAGCTCACATAGACCAGTTTAGGTCCCTAGTGTTACCACGGGCTGAAATGCCCCTCATCGAAACCAACCTGTTTGATAAATAAATTTATCGATAGTACGAATATCAGTACTAGAAAGATCTGTTAGGCTGCCTAAAAAGGCCGACCCCAGTATGTCCAGTCGTCGTTTACTCAAAGCGGGACAGTCGCAAAGCAAGTGCTCAATGCTCTCCACTTCTTCCTCATCTCCACAGCTTCGGCAGAAGTCATTGGAGTCAATACCCAATCTTTTGGCGTGTTCGCCGATCAAGCAATGTCCCGTCAGAACCTGTACTAACGTAGACAATCGTTTCCTCTCTAGTGCGAGAAGATATTTTGACCTTCTCAGGTCATACCTTGGCCAGATTTGTCTAGCTACCCTGCAGGTGCCGATTTCTGTCCATCTTTCGTTGGACTGCCTGATTGCCTCTTGCCTAAGCCAAAGCTTGCACGTGGATAGTGGCGCACCAATATATGCAAATTCTTCGAGAATTTGTAATGTCGTCCCTTTCCTAGCAAGTTCATCGGCTTTGCAGTTCCCCGGGATATCCCTATGCCCAGGCACCCATATGAGGTGTATATTAAACTGCTCAGCCATCTCGTTAAGAAATCTGCGGCAGTCGAGGGCTGTTTGTGAATTTAGGGATGTTGCCTCCAGAGAATTTATGGCAGCCTGGCTGTCCGAGTAAATGACAACGCCAGTGTTGGTTACTATGTTGCGACTCAGCCACTTGGCGACTTCCCATATTGCCATTATTTCGGCTTGATAGACACTGCAGGTATCTGGTAGTCTGTGAGCTATATCCAGACTAAGTTCTTCACAGTGTACTCCGAAGCCAACCTTTTCATCAGGCTTAAAATAATTTTTTCGATTTTCTATTTTTTTTATGTTTTTTTTTTGTACCAGGAAAAAGTGTTTTTAAAAAAAAATCATTTTTTCTCATATTTTTGACGACTGTTACTAAACCAACGATTCTACGTGAAAGCGATATATTCAGCATATGAAGTCCTCATAATTCCCTTTAACACAACACGGCTAAATCAGGCTTATACTTGAAAAATTATGGTCCAAATACTGAATGTACATTCCATGAAAGCTCGAATGTAAAAAAAATTACCATAAAATTTTTTAAATATTTTTTTCGTGTTTGTGACACATAACTGCACCAGAAACTGTTATCCACATCCCTTGGACAAAAATGTTGTTGCATAGTGTTATCGAAAAACAAAGCATTGCTCAACAGATGAAAGTCAAGCTAAAGTTTTTCTTGGAAGATCGATTAGAACGCGATTTGATTTAATTAAACATCGTATTATTAAAGAAAAGTTATTAGAACAGCTTTTAGGTTTAGGTTAGGGTGGCAGCCGTATTTTTTTTACAAGCTCACATAGACCAGTTTAGGTCCCTAGTGTTACCACGGGCTGAAATGCCCCTCATCGAAACCAACCTGTTTGATAAATAAATTTATCGATAGTACGAATATCAGTACTAGAAAGATCTGTTAGGCTGCCTAAAAAGGCCGACCCCAGTATGTCCAGTCGTCGTTTACTCAAAGCGGGACAGTCGCAAAGCAAGTGCTCAATGCTCTCCACTTCTTCCTCATCTCCACAGCTTCGGCAGAAGTCATTGGAGTCAATACCCAATCTTTTGGCGTGTTCGCCGATCAAGCAATGTCCCGTCAGAACCTGTACTAACGTAGACAATCGTTTCCTCTCTAGTGCGAGAAGATATTTTGACCTTCTCAGGTCATACCTTGGCCAGATTTGTCTAGCTACCCTGCAGGTGCCGATTTCTGTCCATCTTTCGTTGGACTGCCTGATTGCCTCTTGCCTAAGCCAAAGCTTGCACGTGGATAGTGGCGCACCAATATATGCAAATTCTTCGAGAATTTGTAATGTCGTCCCTTTCCTAGCAAGTTCATCGGCTTTGCAGTTCCCCGGGATATCCCTATGCCCAGGCACCCATATGAGGTGTATATTAAACTGCTCAGCCATCTCGTTAAGAGATCTGCGGCAGTCGAGGGCTGTTTGTGAATTTAGGGATGTTGCCTCCAGAGAATTTATGGCAGCCTGGCTGTCCGAGTAAATGACAACGCCAGTGTTGGTTACTATGTTGCGACTCAGCCACTTGGCGACTTCCCATATTGCCATTATTTCGGCTTGATAGACACTGCAGGTATCTGGTAGTCTGTGAGCTATATCCAGACTAAGTTCTTCACAGTGTACTCCGAAGCCAACCTTTTCATCAAGCTTCGAACCATCCGTGTAAAAGTGGAGATGGTTTCTATTACCTGGTATTCTGCCGACCCATTCGTCTCTGGCGGGAATCATAGTGATGTAATTTCTCTCGAAGGTGTACACAGTTGGTATATAGTCCACTCGGTCGGTTACCATAGCACTACACTTTGATATCCTCATGTGACCATAGTTCTTGTACCTCCACAGTGATAGGCAGTTTAATCTTATTGCCGCTTTGGTTGCAACTTCTCTCGTCACAATATTAATCGGCAGTATATGGAGTAGGGCTTGTAGAGACTCGGTCGCTGTAGTCCTTAAGGCTCCGCTTATGCTCAGGCAGGCAGTTCTCTGAACCTTTGTTAGTAGGTTGGTAATGGTTAGTTTGTCAGTTGCCGTCCACCATACCACAATACCGTATAACAGTATTGGACGAACTACTGCTATATGTATCCAGTGGACGATTTTAGGAGAGAGTCCCCACCGCGACCCTACAGCCTTTTTGCAGGAATATAAGGCGACCTTGTCCTTCCTTACACGTTCCAATACGTTAAGTCTGAATAACATTTTCCTATCTAGAATTATTCCTAAAAATTTTGCACTTTCAGAAAAGACTAGATCTGTTCCATTTATCCGAGGTGGAGGGTCCACATGTGGGACATTATTCATCCTAGTAAAGAGAACCAATTCTGTCTTGTTGGGGTTTAGCGCCCAAACCGCTGCTTCTGGCCCATCTAACCAACTTGTTCAGAGCCACCTGTAGGATGTCTCTGAGGACGTTTACGAATTTGCCACTCACTGCGATTGCCACGTCGTCCGCATATGCCACGACCTTGCAGCCACAACGTTCTAGATCTAGCAGGTTTTCATTCACCGCTAGGTTCCAAATTAGTGGAGACAGTACTCCTCCTTGCGGGGTCCCTCTGTTTACATACCTTGTTAGAGTTCTGGACCCTAGACATGCTGTTATGCGTCTTCTGGTGAGCAGACTTTGAATTAGTCTAATCAAACTATTGTTAACTTTTAGATGTGACAGTGCCGCAATTACCGCATCTGAGTGAATGTTGTTAAAAGCCCCTTGTTGTTCGTTCCTTTATTTCAAATAGACTCCCGAAAAATTATAAAATATTTTCTGACAAACATATCTTAATGTCTATGTATACATTGTTTAAATTTTATATAAATTCCAAAGTCAGTTGTACAACAGTAGAAAGTAAAATAAACATGAAAGCAAAAGGTAAAATAAACATAGCAAATTGTAAAAACTACAACATTCTCCCTCCTGTGAATCAAGTTGATTCACCACTTTCTTCTGCGAATACAGCTAACTTCGAGACAGGTCTGCGTTTAACACCACACGTGGTTTTGATTTCAGCTACTCGTATTTGTCCATCTTTAGCAGGGAAAACATTTACAATACGGCCTTTTAACCAATGACTTCTAGGCTGTGATGAGTCAAGAATAATAACAATATCTCCTATTTTACCTTTTTTTGATTTTTCTCTCCATTTTGTCATGTGAATTAACTGTGGAAGATATTCCGTCACCCAACGCTTCCATAGACGATCTTTCAAATTTTGTGCAATCTTCCATTGTTTGCGTAGGCAAACATATTCTTCAGCATTACTTGGAGTTTGTGTGGAGTTTAAACAACCTAGAAGGAAGTGGTTTGGGGTGAGTGGTTCATAATCTTCTGCAGAAATAGGGATTTCAGTAAGAGGTCTGGAATTTATAATGTTCTATGCTTCAATAAGCAAAGATTGAAGTGTTTCCAATCTCGGAGACGACTCTTTCAACGTTTTGTTTAACAGTCTCTTTATTATTTGAATCAGGCGTTCCCATACACCACCTGAACTTGGATTTTCTGGACAGTTGAAAATCCACTCTATATTATTATTGGCTACCTCCTCTTGAAGTTTATCTTCGTTTATAAGCCGATGTTCTCTACGCAATAGCTTCTGTGCCCCGATGAAATTTGTGCCGTTGTCACTTCTAATGCGTATCGGAACACCTCGGCGATTGACAAAGTTTCTGAGGCACAAAATAACAGCGTCGGTTGATAAGTCATGAGCCATCTCTATATGCGCGGCTCTTGTCGTTAGACATGTGAATATGACTGCCCATCTTTTCTCTCTTCGGGGACCAATCGTTACATTAAATGGGCCACACAGATCCACTCCAGTATATGTGAATGGGCGTACATATGGAGTTATCCGATCTTCTGGCAACTGACCCATTTGAGGTGTAATCGGTTTGATTGAATCCATTTTACATGTGGGACAATTCCGTTTTATTTTCTTGAATAGTGATTTTATTTTCGGAATCCAATATCGTTGACGTAGTTCATTAATAGTCAAATTCATGTTCTGATGATGATTTTTATTGTGGTAGTGTGCCATTATCAACTCCGAAACCCAATGATCGTGTGGCAAAATAATTGGTCTCCGAGCATCGAATGGCAGATAAAGAGCTTCGTCCAATCTTCCTTGAACACGTAGTATACCATCTTCATCCAAATACGGTACGAGACTCTTTATTGAACTTCTTTTAGAAATAGAATTAGCAGTTTTTAAAGAAGTTATTTCTTCCTGGAACCGTTCCATTTGTACTCTTTTACAAATTAGCTTGTCAGCATAATCAATTTCTTTTACGTTTAAATTAATTGACGTTTTAGGAATTATTTTTGCAAAACGCACTACCCACGCCAAGGTCCTTTTAAGTTTGGTAATTGACGAAAATCGATAATAGTCAATTATAGGGTTAAGACGTTCCGTACATATAAATAAATTGTGTTTTATTTCTTCCTCTAATGGGCATGTCGGTGATACTATATTTTGGCATGGCCAGCGACATTCATCTTCTCGTAAAAATTGTGGGCCTTGAATCCAGATACTGTTGTTGCCGAATTTCGGAGTATGAATTGTTCTTGTTCCTGCATCTGCTGGATTCTGATTTGTCGGAATATATCTCCATTGATGTGGTTTCGAAATATTCAAAATTTCTGCAATACGGTGACTTACAAATGCCTGAAATCGTCTCTCGGTCGAATTTATCCAATGAATTACAGTTTGAGAGTCTGACCAAAATGTTACAGACGATATCTTGAACTCATGATTTTCAACAATTACCTTGCTTAATCTTGTTCCCAACACAGCGGCTTGAAGCTCCAAACGAGGAATGCTCATAAGTTTTAGTGGAGCACATCTTATCTTTCCCATTACGAATACAACTTCTCGCCCTATTCTGAAGTAACAAACGGCAGCAAATGCTTCTTGACTGGCATCAACAAAGACATGTAATTGTACTTCAAAATCAAAAAGCTTCCGGGATAAGCATCGCCCGATTTTAAAGGATTCAATGTTCTTGAATTCTTTCCACCACCGAATCCATTTATTGTGTAGTTCAGACGGTATAGGATCATCCCACTCTAGTTTATATTTCCACGTATTTTGTACCAAAATTTTAGTATATAACAGAAAATTCCCTATCAATCCATATTGGTCAAAAACAGACATAGCTATTTTTAAATGTTCACGTTTTGTGGGAACACGTTTGCCATCCGCGACTTCTTGGGCGAGAGAGTAAAATTTCGTTTTGAACTCGAAAACATCTTCAGTCTTATTCCAATACATGCCCAATATTTTATCTGCCGATGACTGCTTCTCCATATCAATATTATTTCCAACAGTACTGGAGTTCTGATTCATAATCGTTTCTAAATTCCTACTATTCGAAACAAATCCTCTTAGTTCAAACCCAGCTTCGTAATGGATTTTAACAACACGATCACAAATTTGAATTGCGTGGTTTTCACTTCGGAAGCTACATACGAAGTCATCAACATAATGTTTATCAATGATTGCTGACGCAGCTTCTGGATATTTGTCGACATATTCCTTTGCATTGAAATTCTTTATATACTCCGCGCAGCATGGTGAGCACACGGCTCCGAATGTCATTGAAATCATTACAAAATGCTGCACACGTTGGTTCGTATTTCCACCTCTCCATAAAAATCTCTGAGAATGTTGATCTTCAGGGCGAATTCTCACTTGAGAAAACATTTCACGGATATCAGCCGCAACTGCGACAATTCCTTGCCGAAATTTCCTCATAATTCCCTTTAACACAACACGGCTAAATCAGGTTTATACTTGAAAAATTATGGTCCAAATACTGAATGTACATTCCATGAAAGCTCGAATGTAAAAAAAAATTACCATAAAATTTTTTAAATATTTTTTTCGTGTTTGTGACACATAATTGCACCAGAAACTGTTATCCACATCCCTTGGACAAAAATGTTGTTGCATAGTGTTATCGAAAAACAAAGCATTGCTCAACAGATGAAAGTCAAGCTAAAGTTTTTCTTGGAAGATCGATTAGAACGCGATTTGATTTAATTAAACATCGTATTATTAAAGAAAAGTTATTAGAACAGCTTTTAGGTTTAGGTTAGGGTGGCAGCCGTATTTTTTTTACAAGCTCACATAGACCAGTTTAGGTCCCTAGTGTTACCACGGGCTGAAATGCCCCTCATCGAAACCAACCTGTTTGATAAATAAATTTATCGATAGTACGAATATCAGTACTAGAAAGATCTGTTAGGCTGCCTAAAAAGGCCGACCCCAGTATGTCCAGTCGTCGTTTACTCAAAGCGGGACAGTCGCAAAGCAAGTGCTCAATGCTCTCCACTTCTTCCTCATCTCCACAGCTTCTGCAGAAGTCATTGGAGTCAATACCCAATCTTTTGGCGTGTTCGCCGATCAAGCAATGTCCCGTCAGAACCTGTACTAACGTAGACAATCGTTTCCTCTCTAGTGCGAGAAGATATTTTGACCTTCTCAGGTCATACCTTGGCCAGATTTGTCTAGCTACCCTGCAGGTGCCGATTTCTGTCCATCTTTCGTTGGACTGCCTGATTGCCTCTTGCCTAAGCCAAAGCTTGCACGTGGATAGTGGCGCACCAATATATGCAAATTCTTCGAGAATTTGTAATGTCGTCCCTTTCCTAGCAAGTTCATCGGCTTTGCAGTTCCCCGGGATATCCCTATGCCCAGGCACCCATACGAGGTGTATATTAAACTGCTCAGCCATCTCGTTAAGAGATCTGCGGCAGTCGAGGGCTGTTTGTGAATTTAGGGATGTTGCCTCCAGAGAATTGATGGCAGCCTGGCTGTCCGAGTAAATGACAACGCCAGTGTTGGTTACTATGTTGCGACTCAGCCACTTGGCGACTTCCCATATTGCCATTATTTCGGCTTGATAGACACTGCAGGTATCTGGTAGTCTGTGAGCTATATCCAGACTAAGTTCTTCACAGTGTACTCCGAAGCCAACCTTTTCATCAAGCTTCGAACCATCCGTGTAAAAGTGGAGATGGTTTCTATTACCTGGTATTCTGCCGACCCATTCGTCTCTGGCGGGAATCATAGTGATGTAATTTCTCTCGAAGGTGTACACAGTTGGTATATAGTCCACTCGGTCGGTTACCATAGCACTACACTTTGATATCCTCATGTGACCATAGTTCTTGTACCTCCACAGTGATACGCAGTTTAATCTTATTGCCGCTTTGGTTGCAACTTCTCTCGTCACAATATTAATCGGCAGTATATGGAGTAGGGCTTGTAGAGACTCGGTCGCTGTAGTCCTTAAGACTCCGCTTATGCTCAGGCAGGCAGTTCTCTGAACCTTTGTTAGTAGGTTGGTAATGGTTAGTTTGTCAGTTGCCGTCCACCATACTACAATACCGTATAACAGTATTGGACGAACTACTGCTATATGTATCCAGTGGACGATTTTAGGAGAGAGTCCCCACCGCGACCCTACAGCCTTTTTGCAGGAATATAAGGCGACGTTGGCCTTCCTTACACGTTCCAATACGTTAAGTCTGAATAACATTTTCCTATCTAGAATTATTCCTAAAAATTTTGCACTTTCAGAAAAGACTAGATCTGTTCCATTTATCCGAGGTGGAGGGTCCACATGTGGGACATTATTCATCCTAGTAAAGAGAACCAATTCTGTCTTGTTGGGGTTTAGCGCCCAAACCGCTGCTTCTGGCCCATCTAACCAACTTGTTCAGAGCCACCTGTAGGATGTCTCTGAGGACGTTTACGAATTTGCCACTCACTGCGATTGCCACGTCGTCCGCATATGCCACGACCTTGCAGCCACAACGTTCTAGATCTAGCAGGTTTTCATTCACCGCTAGGTTCCAAATTAGTGGAGACAGTACTCCTCCTTGCGGGGTCCCTCTGTTTACATACCTTGTTAGAGTTCTGGACCCTAGACATGCTGTTATGCGTCTTCTGGTGAGCAGACTTTGAATTAGTCTAATCAAACTATTGTTAACTTTTAGATGTGACAGTGCCGCAATTACCGCATCTGAGTGAATGTTGTTAAAAGCCCCTTGTTGTTCGTTCCTTTATTTCAAATAGACTCCCGAAAAATTATAAAATATTTTCTGACAAACATATCTTAATGTCTATGTATACATTGTTTAAATTTTATATAAATTCCAAAGTCAGTTGTACAACAGTAGAAAGTAAAATAAACATTAAAGCAAAAGGTAAAATAAACATAGCAAATTGTAAAAACTACAACATTCTCCCTCCTGTGAATCAAGTTGATTCACCACTTTCTTCTGCGAATACAGCTAACTTCGAGACAGGTCTGCGTTTAACACCACACGTGGTTTTGATTTCAGCTACTCGTATTTGTCCATCTTTAGCAGGGAAAACATTTACAATACGGCCTTTTAACCAACGACTTCTAGGCTGTGATGAGTCAAGAATAATAACAATATCTCCTATTTTAACTTTTTTTGATTTTTCTCTCCATTTTGTCATGTGAATTAACTGTGGAAGATATTCCGTCACCCAACGCTTCCATAGACGATCTTTCAAATTTTGTGCAATCTTCCATTGTTTGCGTAGGCAAACATATTCTTCAGCATTACTTGGAGTTTGTGTGGAGTTTAAACAACCTAGAAGGAAGTGGTTTGGGGTGAGTGGTTCATCATCTTCTGCAGAAATAGGGATTTCAGTAAGAGGTCTTGAATTTATAATGTTCTCTGCTTCAATAAGCAAAGATTGAAGTGTTTCCAATCTCGGAGACGACTCTTTCAACGTTTTGTTTAACAGTCTCTTTATTATTTGAATCAGGCGTTCCCATACACCACCTGAACTTGGATTTTCTGGACAGTTGAAAATCCACTCTATATTATTATTGGCTACCTCCTCTTGAAGTTTATCTTCGTTTATAAGCCGATGTTCTCTACGCAATAGCTTCTGTGCCCCGATGAAATTTGTGCCGTTGTCACTTCTAATGCGTATCGGAACACCTCGGCGATTGACAAAGTTTCTGAGGCACAAAATAACAGCGTCGGTTGATAAGTCATGAGCCATCTCTATATGCGCGGCTCTTGTCGTTAGACATGTGAATATGACTGCCCATCTTTTCTCTCTTCGGGGACCAATCGTTACATTAAATGGGCCACACAGATCCACTCCAGTATATGTGAATGGACGTACATATGGAGTTATCCGATCTTCTGGCAACTGACCCATTTGAGGTGTAATCGGTTTGATTGAATCCATTTTACATGTGGGACAATTCCGTTTTATTTTCTTGAATAGTGATTTTATTTTCGGAATCCAATATCGTTGACGTAGTTCATTAATAGTCAAATTCATGTTCTGATGATGATTTTTATTGTGGTAGTGTGCCATTATCAACTCCGAAACCCAATGATCGTGTGGCAAAATAATTGGTCTCCGAGCATCGAATGGCAGATAAAGAGCTTCGTCCAATCTTCCTTGAACACGTAGTATACCATCTTCATCCAAATACGGTACGAGACTCTTTATTGAACTTCTTTTAGAAATAGAATTAGCAGTTTTTAAAGAAGTTATTTCTTCCTGGAACCGTTCCATTTGTACTCTTTTACAAATTAGCTTGTCAGCATAATCAATTTCTTTTACGTTTAAATTAATTGACGTTTTAGGAATTATTTTTGCAAAACGCACTACCCACGCCAAGGTCCTTTTAAGTTTGGTAATTGACGAAAATCGATAATAGTCAATTAGAGGGTTAAGACGTTCCGTACATATAAATAAATTGTGTTTTATTTCTTCCTCTAATGGGCATGTCGGTGATACTATATTTTGGCATGGCCAGCGACATTCATCTTCTCGTAAAAATTGTGGGCCTTGAATCCAGATACTGTTGTTGCCGAATTTCGGAGTATGAATTGTTCTTGTTCCTGCATCTGCTGGATTCTGATTTGTCGGAATATATCTCCATTGATGTGGTTTCGAAATATTCAAAATTTCTGCAATACGGTGACTTACAAATGCCTTAAATCGTCTCTCGGTCGAATTTATCCAATGAATTACAGTTTGAGAGTCTGACCAAAATGTTACAGACGATATCTTGAACTCATGATTTTCAACAATTACCTTGCTTAATCTTGTTCCCAACACAGCGGCTTGAAGCTCCAAACGAGGAATGCTCATAAGTTTTAGTGGAGCACATCTTATCTTTCCCATTACGAATACAACTTCTCGCCCTATTCTGAAGTAACAAACGGCAGCAAATGCTTCTTGACTGGCATCAACAAAGACATGTAATTGTACTTCAAAATCAAAAAGCTTCCGGGATAAGCATCGCCCGATTTTAAAGGATTCAATGTTCTTGAATTCTTTCCACCACCGAATCCATTTATTGTGTAGTTCAGACGGTATAGGATCATCCCACTCTAGTTTATATTTCCACGTATTTTGTACCAAAATTTTAGTATATAACAGAAAATTCCCTATCAATCCATATTGGTCAAAAACAGACATAGCTATTTTTAAAAGTTCACGTTTTGTGGGAACACGTTTGCCATCCGCGACTTCTTGGGCGAGAGAGTAAAATTTCGTTTTGAACTCGAAAACATCTTCAGTCTTATTCCAATACATGCCCAATATTTTATCTGCCGATGACTGCTTCTCCATATCAATATTATTTCCAACAGTACTGGAGTTCTGATTCATAATCGTTTCTAAATTCCTACTATTCGAAACAAATCCTCTTAGTTCAAACCCAGCTTCGTAATGGATTTTAACAACACGATCACAAATTTGAATTGCGTGGTTTTCACTTCGGAAGCTGCATACGAAGTCATCAACATAATGTTTATCAATGATTGCTGACGCAGCTTCTGGATATTTGTCGACATATTCCTTTGCATTGAAATTCTTTATATACTCCGCGCAGCATGGTGAGCACACGGCTCCGAATGTCATTGAAATCATTACAAAATGCTGCACACGTTGGTTCGTATTTCCACCTCTCCATAAAAATCTCTGAGAATGTTGATCTTCAGGGCGAATTCTCACTTGAGAAAACATTTCACGGATATCAGCCGCAACTGCGACAATTCCTTGCCGAAATTTCAATAATATTCCAAGAAGTGGCTTTGCTTGCTCCGCACCTTTTAATAGTAACGAATTTAAGGAAATTCCCGAACTCTTGGCTGCAGCATCGAAAACTACTCGTAGTTTCTCGGGCTTGTGGGGATTTACTACTCCAAAATGTGGTAGATACCAAACCGGAAATCGAGCCTCGTTTACTTCATCGTCAGTTAGTTTCCGAGCGTATCCTTTTTTGATATATTTTTCTATTTCCAGGATATACTTTTCGGCGTATTTAGAATCTTGTGACATCTTTTTCTCAATGCTCAATAGACGTTTGTGAGCCATATCGTAACTAGGTGGCATGTTCGGGGGATACTTCTTCCACAGCAGACCAATCTCAAAACGGTTACCCACACGTTTAATAGTTTTTTCCATAATTTCCGTAGCAGCTTGATCATCATCCGATATCAGAGGTTCAATATTAGGGTTTATACCGAAATTTTCTGTCGCAAGAAATTCTTGTACGATATTATGTAGGGGATCCTCCTTAATGTGTAAAACGGTCGGTTGATCACAAGGATTTTTCGTGATACCATATGCAAACCAACCAAGCTTGCATTGCATAGCTATCAAATCGCCTGCTTCTTTAACAACGGATGGCGTTCCAAGAAATACATTGTCCAGACCTAGAAGCAATATCGGCGTGACGTTCGCATAGTCTTCAATGGGCAACGAATGAAATTCGGAATGGTTGGCTTTGGAAAACGATTGCTTTGGCAGATTTAGAGTTTTCACTGTATGTACATTCTTCAGGTCGTATTTGGCGGCATTGTCCCCCACTCCTTCGATTTGGAAATGTACTATGGATGATTTCTCCTTGACAAGTTTGTCTCCATACCATTGTAGATTTAATTCTAACGATTTTCCCTTTAGTCCCAAAAGACGAGCCGTGTTTTCTTCCAGCAAAGAAATAGATGATCCTTCGTCAAACATTGCGTACGCTTTAAGAAAACCAGAAGGGCCGTACAACTTTATTGGCAGTATTTTAAACATTTTACTCGCCTGTATGGGTTGCTGTCTGCAATTCAGCAACGGGGTTGATGTATGATTATTCTGATCTACTTTATCTTCATGCAGCGTTTTGTGATGGTAGAGCCTGCAATTGTTAGAACCACATACGTTTTTGAAGCGACATCTCATTGAACTGTGTCCTTTATGTAAACAACAGAAACACAATTTCAATTGCTTAGCTTTTTCCCATCGAGATGATACAGGCATTTCTTCAGCAAAAATTTTGCATTTTGAGACAGAGTGTTCTTCGCCACAAATTTCACACTTAATTTTCGATTTCTTTTCCTTGTTAATCACCATAACCTGATTTGAAGGCCGCACTTGTGGTATTCGAATATTTGGCATCATACTTATAACTTTGGCCAAATTTCCAAGCCATTTTGAAAAGTCCTCAACTGTGGGGAATGGTTTTATGTTAGCAGCCATTTTTACCCATTCAAATTGTTGGTCAATTGGAAGCTTTGATACCATTTCTTCTAGTAATGTGGTGCTCATAAGGTGTTGGTGGCATCCTGCAGAACTTAGAAATGAAACAACATTTCTGACAGTTGTTGAAAATACCACTATTTGATCCATTCTTTTCCTGCTAATAACTGGGAACTGTTTCACCCTCTGTATCTGTGAACGTACTAGTATATCTGGACGTCCAAACCGGAACTCCAATTCTTCTATGACCTTTGGAACATCATTAGGGAAAATTAATAGAGATGATACTGCCTCTTTCGCAGCTCCATGGAGGCACTTCTGGAGACGCATTAAATTTTGACGACAACTGTATTTAAACGCATCAGTTGTATCCTTAAAGTTTGCAATAAACAAAGGCCATTCGTCTGCATTGCCAGAGAATGATGGCAAATCATAGAGTTTACATACCGAATCAGCAAATATAACAGTCTGCTGATTTAGTAAATTTGGTGAAGAATTCTGACCTGAAGGACGGGACAAATTTTCTCTCGATGTTCCAGCAGGGTCCGAATTCCTTCGAATATCTTCATTACTGTTGTTAGATGAAGACCGTAAAACGTCCGAGGAAGCCTCTGCTTGCGTCGTTTCGCATTGCTGGGCTCTATTCATATGGCTAATAGGAGGGGGCAATATTCCACCAGAAGCTGCTGCTGTCGACATCTCTTCACTGATATTTGTGGACATCCTGGACTGTACCTGCTGAATCTGCAGCTTCAAAACGTTAATATCACTACGGCTCTCCACCACCGCTCTTGTTAATTCTCAGAGCCCAGAGAGTACTTCCATCAGTTTATCTTCAACAGATGGTGGCTGTTCATTGTCGTATTCAATTCATCAGTTGATAGCTGGATCGGAGATTCGGGTTCATTTGCATTGGAACGCAAATTAGGACGTGGCATGTCGAAAAATATCTTCTAAATCTTGCAATCTGCACACAAATAGCAGAAACAAATCTGACACAATTCAGAAAATGAATATGTATGTATATTCAAATCCGATCCCAATAACGGAAAAGTGGCCACAAAGACAAACCAATTAATTATTCTTTCCAGCGAATATAATTCTTTATCCACAAAATTGTTCAGCGTTGCGTACAATATCTCAAATTCGCACACAATTACTGGAAATAGCTGAACAACAATAAAAAAAAAAAAAAAAAAATTTAAAACTGTTGTTCGTTCCTTTATTTCAAATAGACTCCCGAAAAATTATAAAATATTTTCTGACAAACATATCTTAAAGTCTATGTATACATTGTTTAAATTTTGTATAAATTCCAAAGTCAGTTGTACAACAGTAGAAAGTAAAATAAACATTAAAGCAAAAGGTAAAATAAACATAGCAAATTGTAAAAACTACAACACCCCTTCTATGTCAAGAAATGTCACCATGGTGAATTCCTTGAAATGCAGGGACGATTCGATAGTGCTCACAAGTTCGTGCAGGGCTGATTCTGTAGACTTGCCCTTATTGTAGGCATGTTGGTTCCCCGACAGGAGTTTTGTATCCAGGTTTTCCCTAATGAAATGATCTAAAAGTCTTTCCAGACCTTTCAATAGGAAGGAGGATAGGCTAATTGGTCTGAAGTCTTTTGGCCTAGTGTGTGATATCTTTCCCGCTTTAGGTATGAATACCACTTTGGTATCCCTCCACCGATTAGGGACGTATGAAAGCCAGATACAGCCTACATAAATTTTCTCCAGCCAGGGGATAATGTACTTTAACATTTTCTGCATTTCTGCTGGAGTGATGCCATCTGGTCCAGGTGACTTGAAGGGCTAAAAGCTGTTAATAGCCCAGCTTATTCTGGATCTCTCAGTCAAGAAGCTAGCGACGCTCGCAGTCCACTCGCACTCTTGTTGGTCCTGCTGATCCTCGGGTTCTGTTACAGAGTTGCCCGGGAAATGTGTTTCGAGCAGTACATTGAGCGACTGCTCGCTGTTTTTGGTCCAGTTATTTGCCTCATCCTGTAAATATCCCACTGTGCAGGGTGAAGCAGATAATATCTTCCTCAGCCTAGCGGCGTCGGAGACCTTTTCCACTTCACCACAGAAGGTATACCAAGAGCGCCTTTGCGCCATTCTAAGCTCCTTCTTATAGATCTTGAGTTGCTCTTTATAGGCATCCCAATCATTAGCGACCCCATTAGATTTAGCCTTATTGAATAGCTTGTTGCAGGTCTTTTTCATAGCCGTTAGCTCAGAAGTCCACCATTGGGGTTTAGTTTTACCCTTGTACCTTGTTTTCGGACAGGCTTCTTCAAGGGAACTATTGAATGATGTGGTGATATGATCGACCAGATTATCCAGACCGGCTTTGTCATTCGGTTCGCACAGAAGTTTAGAGTTGAGGACTTTCTTGAAATTCTTCTCATACAGGTGCCACTTTGTCTTCCTTACATTTCTGTGGACGGCAGGTTTAGGCGCTTTTTCCGCGAGTTTGAACTCAATATAATGGTGATCTGAGAATGAGTGGTCGTCCAGTACATTCCACCCAATAATTTTGTCTGACAGCCGGTCAGTAGCAAACGTTACGTCGAGTACCTCCTGTCTGTCTTTAATTGTAAAGGTCGGTTTATTACCTATGTTACAAATACTAAGGTTGGTAGTTAGAATAAAGTCAAGAAGCGAATCACCCCTATTGTTTATATCCGTACTACCCCAGATAGTATGATGAGCGTTCGTGTCTGCGCCAATAATCAGCTCGATCTCGTCAGACGTTGCTTCTTCCACTACTTCCCTGAATAGAGCAGTCGGTACTACAGATTCATAAGGCAAGTAGCTGGAGACCACCCAATATATGCGATTACCGATCTCCAGGCTAGCAGCTGTTTGGTCTTTACCACTTAAATTAGTCAGGAGAAAGATACTTAGATCTTTCCTGGCCAAAATGCAGGTTCTTGGAGTGCCTTCACAGTTGGCCACAAGCAGTTTAAAGTTGGGTGTCCTAATACCGCACACCCTTCCTCCCACTACGTAGGGCTCCTGTATCAGGACGATGTCTACTGCGCCTGTGGACAGGCGCAGCAATAGAGCCGCTGAGGCTGCTTTAGCGTGATGGAGGTTAATCTGTAGAATTCTTACCATCATTGGTAATTGACAGATTAACATCCACCCCGACAAGGGTGTTATCGAACTCTTCGTCCGTAGCATGTCCCCGCCAGATGCGTCAAAGAGTCCGGAGACTCCCCTCAGCCTCTCTGTGTCCGAAGTAGAGCTTTTGTCCTCAGAGAAGGACGTTACAGATCTTCTGTTAGAGTTGGAGTCACCAGAAATAATAGGCGTGGGTACCTCCGCACTTCCAGGAAGTGCCACGGTGGACGACTCACCTTCTGCAGTGGGAGCTATATCCTGCTTGTATATCTTCAAGACTATAGTCTCGAAGCCATAATGTAGGGTTGCACTCGCACCTTGTATATGGGAGGTGGATTCAGCGTTTAGGATAAGATTGACCTGCCGCTTTTTACCATCCGCCTCACCCACCTTGCTGATTCTCCAATTATGGGCCGGCAGACCAGGATTGGAATCTTTTATTATTTCTAAGATGTCAGCCGGGTTGGAGGGCTCTTCTGTAACCCAGGTGATGGCTCTAGGGTGACTAGGGATGTTGTTTTTTTCGACAACATCCAACTGGGCACCCGGCCACACCTCACCCGCTCGACTCAGAGCAGACTTATACAGGTCTACTGATCTGGCATCACCGAAATATAAGAGCTTTACTCTCCCCTGATGCCATCCTGCATCGTTGCAGATTGGTGGTTTGCCCGGCATTTCTCTACGGACATCGAGGTAGTGAGCCGTAATGGCTGATTGTACATGACTCCATTTGTCCTTGAGGATGGATCCATCCTCACTACTTCTGTCTATAACAGCCATCACTAGACTCTCCTTCGCCACTTCATTGAAGGGCTTGGTGAGTGTCCTGTTGATGGTGACATTAGGGCCTCTTGCCTTTTTCGAAGGCAGGGGTTCATCAGGTGATCTGATTCGTTTTACTTTATTAGCCGTTAACACAGCTGAATTTGTGGCTCTTTCAGCCGACTCATTGGCCTTAGAAGCATCTATGACGCCTTTAGCCCAGGTAAGTGACTCTTTTTGTTTTTCGGTAAGAGCCGAAACCTCAACAGCCTCCAACTTCGTCAAAACTCTGAGCGCTACACGATGCTCATTGTGCTTCCGTTTTGACGGTCGGACATGACGTTTACCCCTCACCGCACCACCTGTTGTGAGTACTTGGGGGAGATTTTCACCATTCTTGGTGTGGTCGGCTTTGGCCAAGACCAACGGACGGACAGTCGGACGATTGGGGAACCGCGCTCCATCGGAACACGAAGGCATCCCCGTCAAGAGAATTTATTTTTATTTTGTCTGTATTAGACCGTAATAGGTACTACGATGTAGGCCTTACAGACTTTGTACAGATTTTTGCTATTGCGTAATAGGTACTGGTAACTATCCGCTATGTGATAAACACGTCCGTTCACTGCGAATGATCAGCAACGATGAGCTATTAGAACAGCAACAAAAGAGTATTTTAAATTATAAAGGTGTCAATTTTAAAAAACGAGAAAATATTTATATTCGTGATTACACAAATACAAACAAAAATTCATGGGCTACCGCTATGATTAAAGATAAAATCGGTTCACATTCATATCAATGTATGCTCTCAAATTGTAGAGTTATAATTCGACATACTGATAACACAGTGCGACAAAACAAACTCAAGTTGAGAAGCAAATGACGTGATACTATTTTTCCTGTAGGTCTAGTCGAGTAAAACACGAATCTTTTTTTGGAATTCCCTGGACACCCCTAAAATCCGGATTTACGGATAAAAAACCGATATTCTTGCCTTTTCTATATACTATATACTATAACTTTGTTAATTAGTAACCGATTTCCAATCTCTAAAAGAATTTAGAAAGAAGAGAATTATACCTTTCGAACGATGTATATTTTGTTTGTTTGAAGATGTAGGAATATAGGTTTATTTGCCCTACAAACACATTTTTTTCATTTTTGTGCGCCATTTTCTAGTTTAGACAATGTTTTTACCAAGTATATTGTGAGATAACCGCATGATTATTTAATTCACATATATAGTATATTTTATAAGGAAAAAAATGCAACCATTCTCTTAAAAATCCGTTTACAATTGCCGGAGTTATTAAAGTTTCATTAAAAGACTGGCGAATCGTAACTCCTGGAGGCTTTTCTGTGAGAATGTAGACAGCGTTAACAGCATATCTAAAATAAAAAAATTATTCTCAAAAATTCATATCCAAACCGTAACACTGGTGGTTGAAACGGGTAAAGATGATAACGTAAGGCTCTTGACGAAAACTCATTTTTCGACTGGTAATGCTGGGTCAACAGTTACAGAACGAAAATGTGATGCATCAAGTAACTATTACGGATATAACAGATCCTATGGTTAAAAAGCACGGAATATTTAAAGCGCTTCTTTCCTGTTAAAAACAATGGAGCGAATAATTGACGACATGGTCAAAGTAAGATAGCAGATGACAAGCTCAAATTTAAAACAAGCTTATGTTAAAGGAACATCAGTGGAAACAGCTCTACATGAGGTAGTACACCACTTGGAACAGTCCTTCACATTTGCCGTTTGTAGAAATGTACACTTGTGAGGAAATGTACACTAGACCGTCATCGTCATCAAAAAAAAGTTATAAAATGCATGGCGGAATATTGAAGCCTCGAGACAATTGCATAAACATTTTTTTAAATTTTTTCCGAGCCCGCGGAATTGCCTCATAGATGTCGCTGACGTACAATGACATTTTCTGATGAAGACAGACGGACAGACAGACGGACATCAACAATATAGTGGATTATTTGTGGGTCATATGACGTAATAATTAGAGACAAGGTAAATTGTGGTATACCTCATTGGGGCATTTTATAGCCTCTCCTATGTGTTACGACGGTACACCGCCTCCTTAAAGCGCTCAACAATGAAGGACTTAAAACATTCTATTATGCAGATGACGTTGTAATACTTCTAAGGGGCACAAATACAAACCAACTATGCAGAAGAGCTGATGAGACACATAACATAGCATAAAACTGAGCAAATCGTACCATCAGAAGATATTACAATCACCGGTCGGTCATATTCAAACAATGGAAACCTCCGACCGCCTTCTTGAAGTGCGGCTTACAGCTACCTGTGATCCGTTCGTGCCAGACAGACGCTCCTGGGAAAACGGAACACTAGCTCATGTGCCAGTGGGAACCAGCTGCTACGCTGAACTGAACCAGAAGTCGATCTTTACTTCCGCCTCTCAAGCCTTTACACAGTATTTCAAGCAGAAGTTCGAGCAATCACGGAGTGTGTGAACTGGCTCAGTAATACCACAAAGCCTAAATATGTCAACATCTTCACAGATATCCAAATGGCGATAAAAGCAATAACATCGAAAAAGGTCAAATCCAGAACTATGTTAGACTGAAAAATAATGATAAATGATTACAATGGTCAACTGCGTATTTTCTGGATACAGGGACACAACGGAGTGATTGGAAATAAACGAGCAAACAGCTTGGCTTCAAAGGGCATATAGTTTCGAGTAATAAACTTAGAAAATTGGAAACCTTTCGAAGCAACGAAGGAGGAGTTGAAGCACTGGGCAGTGATGACTCACAAAACTGTGTGGAATAGAGCAACTGTAGGAGCAAGTGCAAAGATACTGTGGGGTGACGGAAATGAGAAGAAAACAAGTAGTTTTCTGAAACTAAACAAGATCGATATTTGTAAGATAATGAGTGTTCTAACGGGACACTCAAGCTTACAAGCACATCTTCATCGCTAGGGCTAGCAGAAAACGACGAGTTCAGGGCATGCAGGGAAAACATCGAAATGGTGGAACATTTTCTGTGTCACTGCCCAGCATTCACACTTGCAAGAACCCGATATTTCAAGTCCGACATGTTGGCAGACTTGACTCATCTCAGAGGATATGATGGAAGATACTGAGAAATTTCGTGTCTAGTACCGATTTTCTGTAACTCGCCTCTATTCCTAAGCTAAACAAAAACTTTACCAACATAATTTTTCTACACGTTCCACCTAAATATTCGATGGACGGAGCACAGAAAGAAAAAATTGAGTAGTTCGTACTTGAATTAAGCCGTAGTGGTGTTAAAGTACGATAAGTACGGTTTTTACAAAATACTTGAATCAAGTACAGATTTTTAAGCTCTAATACTTAATCTTAGTGCGCATCACGCGTGGTTATGCTTGATTTTAAGCCGAAATATTCTTATTTTAAGCATAGATCGATTGATTTAACAATTTCATGAGATTGATTTGAGTGCGAAACGGGCTTCAATGAAGACAATTTTGATTGAATTAAGCCTGTCCAATACTTGATTTAAGCCTGATAATACTTTATTAAAGCCTGATCAGTTCTTGATTTAAGCCAAACCAATACTAGCGCGCATCACGCCTGTTTAGGCTTGATTTTAAGCCGAAATATTCTTATTTTAAGCATAGATGGATTGATTTAACAATTTCATGAGATTGATTTGAGTGCGAAACGGGCTTCCATGAAGACAATTTAGATTGAATTAAGCCTGTCCAATACTTGTTTTAAGCTTGATAGTACTTTATTTAAGCCTGATCAGTTCTTGATATAAGCCAAACCAATAGTTGATTTAAGCCTGATCATACTTCGTTTATTGTAATTTCTTTCGTTTTATACCTAGGTTTAGGTTTAGGTTAGGGTGGCAGCCGTTTTCTTTTTTTTCTTCAGCTCACATAGACCAGTTTAGGTCCCTAGTGGTACCACGGGCTAAAATGCCCTTCATCGAAACCAACCTGTTTGATATACAAATGTGTCGATAGCACGAATATTGGTACTGGAAAGATCTGGTAGGCTGCCTAGAAAGGCCGACCCCAGTAGGTCCAGTCGTCGTTTACTCAAAGCGGGACAGTCGCATAGCAAGTGCTCAATGCTCTGCACTTCTTCCTCATCTCCACAGCTTCTGAAGAAGTCATTGGAGTTTTTACCCAATCTTCTGGCGTGTTTCCTTATCAGGCAATGTCCCGTCAGAACTGATACTAACGTAGACAATCTTTTCCTTTCCAGTGCGAGGAGATATTTTGACCTTCTCAGGTCATTAAACTGCTCAGCCATCTCGTTAAGAGATCTGCGGCAGTCGAGGGCTATTTGTTTTATACCTAAACCTATATACTATTTTTGCCTCTGTTTGAATGTAATTTAATCAAAATGGTATATCAAAATACAACAGCAAAAGTAAAAGTTTAGCTATTATTATTTGATTTAAATATCAAACATATATGTAAATATCAAACATATAACAACGAGACGAACAACAATTATTTACAACTTCAAAAAACTTTATTCAAAAAAATCACGCCAAGTAATGTATTTACAAACACTGCATGAACTAGAAACCAATTGGATATGGTTGCGCACAAATGTTTATACATATACATCTCGTCGATTTATATGAGTGTGTGTTTGATTCTGCTTCAGCCAAACTCAACTCTTAAATGAGAATGGTTGAGAGGGTAATTTTATTGTGCTTTATAATTGATGTGCCTCTCAGAGATTAAAGTAAGCGTTTACTTCTTACTTTAAGCCATACTAGGCTTAATTTTCCTTTTTAAGAAATGCTTACTTGATTTCAAGTATTATACACTTACTGTAAGCCTTTCAGCGCTTATTTTTTTCAATTTAAGCCGATTTACACTTGTTTTAAGTAAAACTTAGTACAAACGTACTTAAAGTTTTAATTTTAAGTACGATTTCGGCTTAAATTAATTTTTTTTACTTGAATTTAGTATGGCATTTTTCTTTCTGTGTGGCTTTGATCAATCTAACAAGTAAGAAAGTTTCAGTCGGGTAAACCGACTAAGGTATACCCTCACTTTGTGAGTAATGTAATATATAACATTACACCAATAAATCTGTCAATTTGTGTGGGAGGTACCAGAAGGGGTTTTCCAAATACACATATTTTTCGGTAAACAGTACATTCTTAAATACATTGCATTGTGCTGAACTATAAGCGTTTGTGTGCACTGGTATATTAAAGTTACGAGCTATGTAATTTTTGTATGATTTGGTCATTTTATGTGGGAGGTACAAAAAGGGGCGGGGTGATAACGCCCACTTTTTACAGGACTATAGGCACTACAACAGCATTACACTGTACAAAATTTCAAGTATTTGTATGCACTGGTATTAAAGTTACAAGCCGTTTACTTTGGTACGAAACGGGCCATTTGTGTGGGCGGTACCAAAAGGGGCTGTACAATGATGCCCATTTTTTACCGGACTATAGGCGCTACAAAAACATTATACTGTAGAAAATTTCAAGCATTTTTATGCACTTGTATTAAAGTTATAAGCAGTTAAATTTTGATGCAAAATGGTCCATTTGTGTGGGAGGTACCAAAAGGGGCATGCCAACTTCACCCATTTTTCTCGAGTTAATAGCGACTAATATACTAATATTATGTGCAGAATTTCAAAAGATTGGAATAAGTAGTATAGCAGTTATTAAAGAATCAGTATTTCACTAAATTTTAACCCTTTGTGTGGGAGGTACCAGAAGGAGTAGACCAATATGGCCCATCTTCGAACTCATCCGGAGATAGATCAAAATATTACCACATACCAAATTTGAAGTCAATCGGTTACTCCTTTCGAGAGTTATCGTGCGCACCAGCCAGCAGACACACAGACAGACAGACGGACGGACATTGCTCATTCGACTTAAAATGACCCAAAACGGATTTCCTCCGAACATACTTAGGGTCTTAGATCACTCCTTCGATGTGTTACACTTTTTTCCGTAGCAAATGATATATACCCTCGTCACACTAAAGTGAGGGTATAAAAATAGCAAAACCAACAGATTTTATGTTGAATAATTATTATTTGTTTATACAAAATTTCATCTAGGGTCTTCCTCCTAGGGTGTCCATTTCGGGCACAGTGTTATTTTTATACCCTACACCACACTGTGGTACAGGGTATTATAACGTTGTGCATTTGTTTGTAACACCCAAAAGGAGAAGAAATAGACGCATCGCACAGTGGTTGCGCCCATAGGCCAAAATTCAAAAAAATCATAACAACAAGAATTTGCGAAAAGTAACCAAATTGTCTCTAAAATGTCCAAGTTCTATTATGGCAAACCGTTTTTTTCTGGAAATCTAACTGGACATTCTAAAAATAGAATTGAAGATGTGAACACGAGTTGATTTGCAAAGCGCAACTGCACGCATCACGAATATTTCACAAGACAATCGAAATTCAAAGTGGTCAGTCAATTAATTAAGTCTCCGAATTTATATTATTTGAAATGGATTTTGAAGTTAAAGGTATTTATTTTAAGTTGCAATATTAATAAAAACTAACTTGTGTTGTAGTTATTTTGAAATTAATGCTTTAGTTTATTCAGTTTTTTGTACATTTTGTGTGAGTCTTTATTATGTTTACTTAAAGTTTTAGCTGCTTTCCCCAAAGATCCCCCGATTATTTTTTATTTCAGTATATTTGTGAATGTCTTAAGGTAATAAAAAAGTTTAAGTTAGCTGCAGATATTTGCAGATATGTGCATAATCAAGGATATACTAAGACCATCTTTTTTCTTCAAAGTCAAATTTGCCTAGCAAAGCAGCTGTTTTGCATTTTGTTGTGCTATGTTTTTGTGTTCTTAATAAGTTCAAATTTTAATTTTGATTGCGTTATTTTTTTTAATTTAATTTTAGTAGATGACTCAGTGTGTGTTTACTCGCTTGTACATATTCAATTGTTGGTGTACAGAAATCAGCACCAATGCAGAAAAATTACAAAAGCCGATCAATGCTATGCGAAGCAGTATTGAAAATATCGGTTACACGCCCGAGATAACCGAGCTAACGAAATGTATTGACTATATATGCAAAAAGTTACTGCATTGTGGATTCAGTATAAACGCAAGAAGGCATCAGTTCAGAAATAGTTAAAGGTGCTCAAGATGAACGTCCGAAAGTAGATTTTAATGAGTCATTAAAGAGAACAAAGCGACGAAGAATTGCAGAGCTTTCAAAAACAGTCTAAAGTCTAAAAAAGGGCATTAAAATGTTTAGAAGGCAGAACAAGCGTAAGACCTCTCAGATTACAACAAATACCGATTTGATAACTAGATTGTTTTTGAGCTCACATCCATTTATTACTGGCTAAAGAAAGCTCCCACGTTCAAAAAAGTCAGTATTATCAACATTATCATATCAGTCACTCACTTCAAGAGTGACATAACTCAAAATTAAAATTTTTGAGGTTGCCTTACAAAAATGCGAATTTTGCAAATGTCCACAAAGTAATCTCAGCGAAATTTGGTATATAAGTAAACAACCATATTTCGGATTATTGAAGAGTTTTTTTAACATCTTATTTCATGTTACTTGTCTTTTTATACGGACTTAAAGTTAAACATCTTGACAATTTTCAATTTTGAGTTATGTCACTCTTGAAGTGAGTGAGCGATTTGACCTACTGCATGACATCAATTTAAAATATTTTGTAATAATTTTTCCCTAAAAATATTATTTTAAATGTGATAATTATGAAATAAAAAAGTTTCAAGCCGAAAAAACAAAGTTATTCAAATTTGGTCCGATATTTGCTATGGTAGCTATAGGGTATGGCCAATTTTTTTATTATAAATTTAAAATATTTTTCTACATTTTTGGTGAAAATTTCATAACGATATACCAACTAGAAGTATTTATGGCCGCGGCTCCATACAAGCCCAACCACTGTGCATCGTTTATTATACCGATCGACTTAGAATCACTTTCTGAGTTGATTTAGCTATGTCCGTCTGTCTGTGCATGTATTCTTGTAATCAAAGTACAGGTCGCAATTATGGTCCTTTCTCTAAGAAACTTTAGACATGTCATTTTTTTGGCCCAAGGACGATCCCTATTCAATTTGGTTAAAATCGGTTCAGATTTAGATATAGCCCCCATATATATGTTACCCCCAATTTGATATGTAAGCGCTTTAAAAACTGTATTGTATATCCGATCAGAATGAAATTCGGCAGAAAGATGTTTCTTATTACATGAAGGAATACTGGCAAATTCGGAGAAAATCGGTTCAGATTTAGATATACCCCCCATATGTTACCCCCGATTTGACATGTAAGCGTTGTAGAAACTTTATTTTATATCCGAGCAGTGCGAAATTCAGCAGAAAGAGGTTTCTTATTACATGAAGGAATACTGCCAAATTCGGAGAAAATCGGTTCAGATTTAGATATAGCCCCCATATATATGTTGAGTATTATATATAACCTCCATTTATATGTTCCTCCTGATTTGGTATCAAAGCGCTATAGAAGTTGTACTTTACTTCCGATCATTACAAAATTGTCCAGAAATGAGGAACATCTTCCTCATTTTAGGAACGAATGTTGCCTAATTAAGCGATTATCGGTTCAGAATCAGATATAGCCACATATACGGTATGTTCATGTGAATTTTTAATTTCCGCGGGCTACGTGTATTTGATTTTTGATATTTTTGTAGCGTTATGTTGGTACTGACGTCCGCGTTATGTGCGCGAATATTTGGCCAAAAACAACACAGTAATGGTGCCGCAGCCACCGTATTCCCCTGACCTAGCCCCATGTGACTATTTTTTGTTCCCAAAACTGAAAAGGCCCATGAAATGACGACGCTACGCCACGATTGAGGAGATAAAGACGGCATCGAAGGAGGAGCTGAACAAGATCACAAAAAATGATTATTTGAAGTGATTCGAGGATTGGAAAAAACGTTGGCAGAAGTGTATTATATCCGAGGGGAATTACTTTGAAGGGGACAAAATAGATATTCATGTATAAATAAATACTTTTTGAAAAAATAGAAAATTCGCGATATGTTTTGAACATACGTCGTATATGTTCCTACCCATTTACCAATTATTCCGAATTATTATCGCAATGACCCTTATCGCATTGTTTGGGAGGTGTAGGGTATTATATAGTCGGCCCGCCCGATTTTCTGCCTTTCCTTACTGGTTTAATCATTGTATTTGGGTAATTCCAAAATAAAATGACCCAAAAATTACAATTTAAATATTTGATCCTTTCGATTTCAATGAAATTTTACACGAGTATTCTAGAAGAACATGTAGACTTATTACGTTTTACCGATTATCCAGATTCATAAATGTTTAGATTTTATAGGATACCGCAGTTGGTCATATGCAAAATATTTTTACAAATGTAGCCTTTTTGAAGCCTACATAACTTTTGAACGGAATGTCAGATTTGAATGATATAAGTACATCCTCTCTAAGAATTATAAATTAAGTAATTAATATTTCCTATTAAGGACATCAAATGATCCTTGGTTAATGTTTTTATAGTATCTTCAATCCAGTACAAAGTGGGCGTTATTGCCCACTAAGCACATACCAGTTTCGCTTTTATTTTATGAGCATTGACTATTTGATGTCAGACGTTATAAAATGGTCGAGGGGACTAGATTTTATGATCATTCGTATCTATCAATAAAACTATATGTACGATATGAGAATTACATTGAACGAGATCAACCGAGGTAGAAGGGCAATAAAAAATATTTGAGTTGTATTTTTATTTTTTTGGATGTTTCCGTTCATTTTCCCCTTTTTATCCCCTCGCCTTAGAGAGGAGGGTATAAGTATATCATTTGCTACGAACCAAAAGTGTAACACATCGAAGGAGTGACCTAAGACCCTAAGTGTGTTCGGCGGATATCTTTTTTGGTTCATTTTAAGTCGAATGACCAATGTCCGCCCGCCTGTCTGTCTGTCTGCTGGCTTGTGCGCACGATAACTCTCAAAAGGTGTAACCGATTGACTTCAAATTTGGTATGTGGGAATATTTTCTTCTATCTCTGGCTAAGTTCGAAGATGAGCCATATTGGTCCACTCCTTCTAGTACCTCCCCCACAAAGGGTTAACATTTGGTGAAATATTGATTATTAAATAACTTCTAAATTTGGTACTTATTTGAAATTCTACACATAGTATTAGTTTATTAGTCACTATTACATCGAGAAAAATTGGCGAAGTTGCCACGCCCCTTTTGGTACCTCCCACAGAAATGGAAAATTTTGTACCAAAATTAATAGCTTATAACTTTATTACCAGTGCATTTAAAGACTTGAAATTATGTACAGTGTAATGGTTTAATAGTACCTACAATGGGCATTATTGCCACGGTCCTTTTGGTACCTCCCATAATACTTTAATACCAGTGCATACAAATACTTGAAATTTTGTACAGTGTAATGCTTTTATAGTAACTAGAAAATTTTGTACAGTGTAATGCTTTAATAGTACCTAGTGTCCAGAGAAAAGTGACCGTTATTGGCTCGCCCCTTTTGATACCTCTCACACAAATGGGCCATTTTGTACCAAAAGAAACAGCTTTTAACTTTAATACCAGTACATACTTTAAAGTTATTAAATGCATTTTAAAGTGATAATAATTTAAATAAAACAAAAAAACAAGTAAGAAAGTTCAGTCGTGTAAACCGACTTATGAATCCCCTCACCTTGGGTCCCAAAATATTAGTAAATTTATTTATTTTTTTGTTTTAATTAAATTATCAATTTAAATTGCATTTAATAATTTTAAAGTACGTACTGGTATTAAAGTTATATGCTGTTAATTTTTGGTGCAAAATGGTCCATTTCTGTGGGAGGTACCAAAAGAGGCGTACCAATAACGCCCAATTTTCACTGGGCTGTAGGTCCTACAAAAGCATTACACTGAACAAAATTTAAAGTATTTGTGTTACTGGTATTAAAGTTATATGCACTTAACTTTTGGTGCAAAAGTGGTACATTTGTGTGGGAGGTACCAAAAGGGGCGTGCCAATATCGGCCACTTTTCTCTATACTCTAGGTACTATAACAGCATTGCACTGTACGAAATTTCAAGTATTTATAGGCACTGGTATTAAAGTTAAAGCTGTTTACTTTTGGTACAAAAATGTCCATTTGTGTTACTAATAGGGGTGTGTCAATAACGCCCATTTTTCTCTGGACTCTTGGTACTATAAAAGCAGTACACTGCACAAAATTTCAAGTCTTTTCATGCACTGGTATTCAAGTTATAAGCTATTAGCTTTTGGTACAAAAATGTCCATTTGTGTGGGAGGTGCCAAAAGAAGCGTGGCAACTTCGCCCATTTTCCTCGAGGTTATAGTGACTAGGTCACTCCTTCAATGTGTTACACTTTTGGCTCGTAGCAAATGATATATACCCTCCTCTCTAAGGTGAGGGGATAATAAATAAAATTACTAATATTTTTTTAAGGCTCAAGGTGAGGGGATTCATTATTCGGTTTACCCGACTGACCTCTCTTACTTGTTATGGCATTTGTTTACGCCGAGTGCGTGTAAATAAAAGATAAATAAAAACACGGGTATTAGGTTTTTTCAATAATAATAAATGGCGAGGATGCCAAAGGTTTATTTAAATAATTAGAGGTTGGAAGTTGGGTAACAACATATCTTGTACAACGATATGTACTTAAGCGACGAAAAATGTAAATCGAGGGAAAGTCCGAGATGCAGTGAGATGGCGGCGAAAGTTGTCTTAGAATCCAAAAAACGAGCAGTTACTCGTTAGAATCAGCAAAGCTAATGTTACAAGGATTAAGTAATGAGTAGGAGGCAGATTCCAACGAGTAAGTGCATACGATAAGTAGGACAATATATGCACCGAAAGAAATTAATGACATTAATCAAATTCAAGGAAAATATTCTTACATAAACATTGATGTTGTAACTAAAATTATGTTATAACTAAAATTTATATAATTCAAGTAGTACCTATAGTGCAGTAAACAATTTTCTGTGAGCATTTCAATTCAATTACTTTTTTATTCATTTCAAAATACAAGTCTAAACATATATTCGGCGAAAGGGCCATTAGGGAACCCCGCGAAACGAAAGGGCCATTAGGGAACCCCGCGATTAAATGTTACACATTCACGCGAGCACCCATCCGAAGATAGTGTACTGGGCCACCGGCAATCCTGGTGCTGTCTGCACGCGGCTCGTTACTATCTTCGCGTAAACCTCGGGGCCAAAAATCTAAGCAACGCGCACTACTTTGTAGAATTGTGGATCGGCCAAGGGAAATCCGAGGAACGCTTCCTTTAACTTCTCTGGAACTGCTTCCGGAGGCGTAAAAACATGAGCCAGACTACACACCCTTGCCAGCAAGGTTAGGCACTGCTCCGGATCATAGGTAGACGCGACCGTCAGGCGAAATAGTGGTTTCCCATCCAGCCACATGAGAGGAAGCTGCAGTTTGTCCACCAGAGACGAACAAATCTGGCTTTGGCGTCCACAGAGGTCAAGCACTGCGCGGACCGACACGGACGACTTTGTGGATTTTAAATGGACAACAAGGCTAGGCGACAGTGTCATGACGCCGACTAAGGGTGGGATACTCGACGAGCTGACCGAAGTTCGGTTTTTTTCGGACGGACCGGATTCGGACATTTGACGCGGACGGGACCATGGTTTTGAATACGGACTGTAATAACGAGGCGAACGGACGCTGGACTTTTGATCTTTGCCAAGTGGTGTTGACCCTGAATGGAGTAGAGTGTGGTGGTCTTCCCTACATTTTCTGCAGTAACCTTGACTGGTACACTTGTCAGTCCGGTGGAACAAAGCCAAACAACGGGAACAGAACCCGTGCATAACCACCACGCGAAGCCGTTTCTTCAGCGACATGTCTAAAAACTTTCCACAGAAACGGAGAGGGTGCCAACCATGGCAAACACTGCACTGACTTATCGACGGATTCCAAGGCGCTTCCTTCGATGCGGGGTCGACCGTCGATGCGGGACCGTCCTTCGACTCCGTCGACAACTCGGTCTGGACCTTGGGCAATTGAGGGATGGGCATCGAGGGCTGCAGGCGAAGTAGCAGCGACCGTAGGTAAGATTGGCGGCAAGACAACTGCCAGCGCAGTACCAGGACGGGAGTTCTCCTGGGACATCTCCATCAATTCGTCGAAGTCCTCAAGGTCATCGTCAAAGAACGTAATTTTGTCCATGATACTACGAAAAAAAAACGATTTTAAGATGCAGGCGAGGGAGGATCGGTCAGAACGACCAATTTTGTGACAGGTCGTCTTACAACGCCGTGATCGGTACGTATATCTACGACGCGCACGTTACCGTCATCACCGGGATGAATGTTAACCACGCGACCTAATCTCCATGAAGTAGGCGGATGGTTTTCATGGCGAACCACTACTAAATCGTCAACTCCAATATTTCGCTGGGGAAATTTCCATTTGTAGCTTTTATTCAAACTATGTAAGTACTCATTTTTCCATCGGGTACAAAATTGGTGCGTCAGAGCCTTCAATTTTCGAAAACGGTTGATTAAACTCAAAGGGGAGTCCTCAATAATAGGTTCGGGGGGTGACAAAAGGGGCGCGCCAACGAGGAAGTGCCCTGGGGTAAGAGCAACCATCTCTTTCGCATTATCGGACATGGGACAGAGTGGACGCGAGTTCAAGCATGTTTCAATGCGTGCAAGAATGGTCGACAGCTCTTCAAATGTAAATTTAAGGTCCTTAGTGTGTCTACGAGAATGTGACTTGAAGCTTTTGACAGCTGCCTCCCAGAGACCACCCATATGTGGAGCGCCTGCTGGAATGAACTGCCAGGTGAGCTCTTGGTACCCCATTGCGGTACAAATTGTATTGCGACCATCGCGAAGGAAATGCTTAAAATCCCTTTCGATTTCACGGGAGGCGCCAACGAAGTTTGTGCCATTGTCAGAAAAGATCGACTTAGGGCAACCACAGCGAGCAATGAAGCGATGAAATGCGGCCAAGAATGTAGCCGATGACAAATCCGAGGTCGGCTCCAAATGAATTGCTTTTGCCCAAAGCAAACGAAAACGCATACGTAACCTTTGGTTATTCGACAAGCCCGACCTGTATATGATTTGATATCAAAGGGCCCAGCGAAATCCACCCCAGTAGAGGTAAAAGCTCTAGTAACACTAGTTCTTTCAGAGGGCAAACCAGCCATGATCTGACTACATGACCGTTTCTTTTCTAGGAGACAAGGTTTGCAACGACTAATGGCAGCGCGAATAAGAGTCTTTACGCGAGGTATCCAATATTCAATGCGCATTATACGTAACATTGGTTGATTTCCACCGTGAATGGATATCAAATGTACGTCGTCAACGAGAAGACGGGTGAAACGACTAGAATATGGCAGGATAATTGGATGTTTTTCAGTGTAAGAGAGATTGGGCGATTTCACTAAGCGTCCATTGAGACGCATTATGCTATCTTCATCGAGGTATTGGTTCAAGGTTAGGAGGGTACTACGCGGGGGTAAGACAGTCTTATCTAGAAGACATTTGTACTCCTCGGCATAGTGAACTTTTTGAGCCACGAGTGCGAGTCGCTTTTTGACAGCTTGGATTTCGTCGGAGGTAACGACCGAAGTAGCAAAAGAATGCCGCGACCGATGAGATGGATGAATCCTATGGAAAAATCGAAACACATACGAGAGAACACGTAACGCCCTATCAAGTGAAGACAATCGATCTAGAACATCATCGTAAGCCGAGAAAAGGGAAACATGACTCCTAATTCGACGAACCTCCTGATCGGTTTCAGGGGGGACGAGATTGGAGATTTTCCATTGGGAAGGATCCAGAGTCAACCATTCGGGACCATGCCAACAAAGCGACGAATCTGACAGCGACACGCCGCGACTTCCCAAGTCAGCGGGATTATCTTCGGATCGAACATGATGCCAAATTCCATGTCCTACATTTTGCTGAATACGACAAACCCTATTCGCGACGAAAGTGGACGAAAGTTTCGCAACCACGACTGAACAATTGTAGAATTCGCCCAACAATAGATTTCAAAAATAGCAATGCCTATCTCGCTTAATACCGCTTTAAGGAGCTCCGAGGCCAACACCGCTCCACAAAGTTCAAGGCGGGGTAACGAGACTGATTTTAAAGGTGCTACCCGTGTCTTAGAGGATAATAAGTGAACACGAACTTCGCCTCGTGTATCCTGAGTTCGAATATAAATCACCCCCGCGTATGCTTTCTCCGAGGCATCGGAGAAAACATGAAGTTCCGCCCGACTATCAGGATAGTATCGGACCCATCGGTGGGGGGAAGCACTCAAGAATAGAAAGATGGTTGGAAGTCAATTTTCGCAGTTCAAATTTAGCCATAGCTAACGCAGCTACAAGTTGATCCCGAGCGATCAACGCCGTTTCTACATCATGAGCTCCCGCGAGAACATCATCGACGTACATGCATTTACGCAGAATTTGGGCGGCTAGCGGATACTCAGCCTCACAGTCATCTGCCAGCTGAAGAAGAGTTCGGATGGCCAGAAAGGGAGCGCAATTGATTCCAAATGTGACCGTTTGCAATTCATAATCCAGAACTGGAACGGAGGAAGATTCTCGGAACAAGATACGTTGAAGCGGAGTATACTTCGGATGGACGCGTATTTGCCGATACATTTGGGTAATGTCACAGTTGAAAACGAATTGGAGTAAACGCCATCGCAGAATCAAAAGGACTAGGTCCGCCTAAAGGGTGGGCCCGACATGGAGAATATCGTTAAGACTATTTCCATTCGATGTCTTATTTGAGGCATTAAATACCACGCGTAATTTGGTCGTCTGTTTCGAGGGTTTAATAACGGGGTGATGGGGTAAATAGCAAACACTAGTATCCGAAGGGGGTAAGGGGGATACTTGCCGCATATGACCTAAATCTAGGTATTCCCGGAGAACCTTGTCATAGACGACTTTAAGGGAAGGTCTGCGTAGGAGCGAATTTTCCGAACGATGGAACTGTTGTAACACGTTGTGACGCGAGTCCCCGAGTTATAAGGTTTGAGGAAATTCCGAACGAATGGGAAGTGTCACTACGTAACGACCCTCCGAATTTCTCACAGTGGTGGAACGGTAATTGTCCTCACAGAACTTGTCCGACGGAGACATAAGTTTCCGCTTGGGGGTTTCTTCCAATTCCCAGAATCGCAACAAAGTTTTGTTGAGATTGTCTTCTTCCGCGAACTCTAATGTGATCGTAAAGGCCTGAACGGGCGACGACGAAATGGGACCAGTAATTATCCAACCAAAAATGGAGTTTTGTGCCAAAAGTGATCCTAAAACATTTTGGTGGGACCCCGGGAGCAAAATCTGTGGATACAAATCCGCACCAATAAACAAATCGACCGGTCGGCAATCGAAAAGATGGGCCTCAGCCAAACGAAGTTCAGGAAGACGGTGCGCCAGGTCGGCACTAATGGAGAAGGAGGGAAGGTTTCAAGAAATTTGCGGCAGTACGAACGCCATTGTTTTTAATATCACCGAAGAATCTGTTCGTGAACCGATGCTCACAGAACAATTTCTTCGCGAAGTCGCCGAAACTGATCCATTTACCCCTGAGACAGTAGCCAGAACAGAGCGAGCCGACAATTTAAGCCTATTCTGTATTGCTTCCGTAATGAACGAAGCCTCGGAAGCTGGATCTATTAATGTCCGTACTGGGTATAACACTCCATGGTGAATGATATTCACCATGGCGGTTGCCAAGAGCACCTTGCAATTTTGTGACATATGAAACACCTGACGATTCATCACGGTTGGATTAGCACCAGAAGATGTAGAGGCGACATTTTCGTTACTAGGAGTAGCAGTGGAACTGGTAGTGACCGAAGCGGAAGGGTCGGACTGAGATGGTGGTGCTGTTGAACGGGTCGAACTATCTGGGCGGTGCAAGAGGGTATGATGTCTACCATTGCAATTTCGTTTGCTGGGACACTCTTTAAGGGCGTGTCCTTTCGAGAGGCAATTAAGACAACGTCACTGCTTTTTCACCGCAGAAAACCTTTGATCAAAATTAAACTTCTTGAAACGTGGGCACGAACTTAACGCATGACTTTCCCTTGGGCAAAATACACACAAGCTGGGGGAAGAGGTGGTGGTTTCCGACGAAGCAGATTTGGTGAAATGCGCCCTAACTTTTCTCGAATGGGAAACCTTAGGCGATTCGATGCCCTTAATATCGCGAAGACACGCCAGCGTTTGAATTCTTTCAGTAAGAAAAGAATCGAATGTCTGCCAGGAGGATAATGACGATTTATCCCGGATACTCTGTTCCCATAGAGTTAGGGTGAGCTTTGACAACCTCTGAATATAAATGAATACCAAGATAGGGTCCCAGTGGACCGTGACGATATCATATACGCACAGATAGACAGCCGTTGTTTCCGCGCTGCAGAGTCTTGAACTTGTCTCATTTTCAAGGATCGGAAGGTCGAATAGAAGCTTAATGTGGTTATTCACCAGAATCCGCTTGTTGTCATACGTATCTTTCAACGCTTTCCAAGCTAGATCGAAACTCCGGTGGGTAAGGGGAAATTTCTCAACAATTTATCTGGCCTCACCACTCGTTTTCCTACGCAAATGACAAAGCCTTTCGATATCGCTGAGACGGGAATTATTCATGTAAACCGCCGTAAATAAATCTCGAAACGTGGGCCACGAATGAAAATCGCCCTCAAAAACGTCAGTATCACAAGGCGGGATCGAAATATTGTGCATGACGTCACTAATTGGCTGAATAATGCCTGCATGCCTAGTACTATTTTCCTTGTTTAAAATGTGCGAAGAATCATCCTGAGTACCGATTTGGGTTGAGGTACTCATGTCGTTTATCTGATCAGAAATACGCGTGTCACCGAAGAGTGGTGGTGCCAATGAAGCTACGGACCCACTCATAGTCGAATTCAGGGACGTTCTACGCGAGCGTTTGAATACGGACAATTTCCTATTTACAGCGGACCGACATTGGATGTAAGTCTGATAAGACACGTCGTACTTAGTGTGTGCCAAGTCCAAATCATCTTTCCCCGCGTCAGGAGAAGATTGTAAATAGTCTAGACATTTTTGAAACATTTCTCGCGTTGTAGCCCACATATTATTCAACTCTGTACAACGCACCTCTAGATCATAAACATCGAGATCCTCTTCCTTCAAAGCACGGAAAGACGAATCAAATTTCAATACAGCGCTGATGAAAAAATCAAGGGGAGTAAGTGGCATTTTAAGCAGTAGTTTTCCCACGAACGAAAGATCTCAATTGAAGTAAAAAAACGGAACAAAAATTCGATGGAAAACGAACGATTGAAAATTCCTGCCAATACCAATTTCAAATCAATCACGAAATCAGCTATGAATTTATTGTCGAAAACTCCCAAAAATCACAGACTCAAAATTTGCAACAACAAAAAATCGATAAAAAACAATGCGAAGTGAAAAGAATCTCAAGATAGCCGAACACGACCAAATGGCGAAACGATTATTAATATTATCGGACGAAAATGTAATGTTTTGAAATAAATGATATGTTTCAATTAAATCGAATCGAAAACGAAAAGGATCAAAAATCACACTTTTATTTACGCACGTTGTAATGAACGCAATTGACCGACTCAATTATGTGTAGCGCCACCAACGCACAAAAGAAACCCGACTTGGACGTATGTTTGTATGTACATATGTATATGAATATACACGGGTATGTATATGCATCCAACGCAATGCGAGCGAACGCGGCCAGACGGCGTCGGTATGTACACTAGACCGTTTATAGCACATGATGCAAAAAGTGAAAGTTGCTGCGATCTTTGATTTCCGAACCGAAGAAGTTTCCATTTGGCCTACAAGACTTCCATAAAAAAATTTTGTGCCGATCGGATAACCCTAGGATCTGCCCAAAGTTCATTCAAAATTTAGAACACACTTTATAGGGGAAATATTTTTTTATTAAAAAATCGTATGTTTAAGTAAGTAAAATTACATTTCTTTGTATTATTAATTACTAAATAGTTTTTAAATATTAAGATCGGTGAAAAAAAAAACAAAAATACAATTAATTCAATATTATATTAGATCTGACTTGTTATGTGAGGGACATTTTCTACGATATTCTTCAATGCACTGTAATATAAATTGATTTTGTTCTTCGTCTTTCGTAAGTATTCTGTTGTAATCATTCATAAATTGTACACCGCGTTCAGCAGTGTCGTTAACAACAAACAGATTACGACAAACATCGAGGGCATCTTGATAATCTTCCCAAATGGATGTGTCATGCTTTAAAAATTCAGTACTCAATCCAAAAGCACCGATAAAATTTTTGGTTTTGTATGAGACGAAATCGCTCAAATTATTACACAGCAATAGTTTCGGGTCGGAGAATTTTCGATCGTTTTCCAGATTTACGACGGGCTCTGTTGATTGCAGACGCATAACCATTTTTCGTTTCTCTTCGAGTGAAACATCCGAATCGAAAAATGCCAAAGCCATTGATTCTGGGGCCAAATACCACAAATGAATTTTCCATTTCTTCATAACCGCTTCAGACACATCTCGGTCGATTTCTGCGTATGCGAAATCATGATTTGGTGCTCGTATGGCATTTTGCATGTAAACCACGCTTTGACATACAGCCGCACGAGAAAAATACATATATCCCGTAGCCCACACAGAGCCGAAAATACAATGATTTTTTTAACCATGTGTCTGGTTAAATTTTTCATGGTAAATGTTTGATTACGAAGACAAAAATAACCTTATATAAGTTCAAATGTACATGAAAAATGGTTAAGTTAACATTATAACTATATGGTTGGTTTTTTTGAAAGAGAGGCAGAAAAATGTGCGAGATAAACAACAATTCGGCTCTGGTGTGGTCGACGTTTTTCAACTGCTTTGTGTTAGACGAAGTTGAGTATTAAGTTAAACGAAGTTGAAACGAATGCGACTGTCGTCATAAGAGAATTTATCTCGCTCATTGAAAACACCACCAAATGCCAGCTTCGGTGCTTGATCGAGTGCGGGAGTTCAGTTGGTGTTGAATAGTCGATGGGACTAGTGCTGTTGTCGGAAGGTGTTGGTATAGAGGTAAGTAGTAAAACATTTTGTAAAGAACTACATTCATACGTATGTATGTACATATGTGTATTTAAAAAGTGAAATAATAAAATATGTGTGTTAAAAATGTTAATAGTGTTTTGTGCCTGTTTAATTATAGTAAAGGCGAATGTAATATTAATATTATTTTTTGTGATTATGCCATTACAATTGTGAAATTCAGTGGTTAAGAGTGGAAAAAAATATGTACACGCTGTCGCATTAACTGAGCATGAAAAAACAACAATGTATGTACGTAAGTATATGCAGCAGCAAGCAAACATACGGAGAGAAGTGATGTGTACGTGTGGGTATGTGTTCATCTTGTCTTTTCGTTTGAACACTTGTGGCTGCTACGCCGTACATACATACGTTAGTTTTTTTTTGTTGTGCGATGTTGATACTGTTAAATGTACATACTTACATATGTTGTTAGAAGTGCTTTCGTAATACTTACATACATACATATAAACGATGTTTTTGTTTTTTTCTTTTCAGTTGTTTCTTTTTCTGTGGCTTGCGGCTGCTTGTGCTGGGAGTCCGGCCTTGAATCTGTTGGTAAGTTGTGCCAATACTAGAAACTGTTGATAATCTGTATCAATACTAGTTGTAGTGTGCGAAGTAATTACAGGAAAAGTGGTATGCATGCATACATTTGTTTTTTTATACCCTCACGTTAGTAATACGAGGGTATATATCATTTGCAACGGGCCAAAAGTGTAACACATTGAAGGAGTGATCTAAGACCATAAGTATGTTCAGCGCATATTAGTTTTGGGTCATTTTAAGTCGAATGAGATATGTCCGTCCGTCTGTCTGCTGGCTAGTGCGCACGATAACTCTCGAAAAGAGTAACCGATTCACTTCAAATTTGGTATACGGTAATATTTTTTTCTATCTCCGGTTAAGTTCAAAGATGGGCCATATTGGTCCATTCCTTCTGGTACCTCCCACACAAAGGGTTAACATTTAGTGAAATATGCATTCTTTAATAACAACTATACCTTGGTCGGTTTACCCGACTGAAACTTTCTTACTAGTTTTTAATATACAATTGAGTGCACTTCCTTGAAGTATCATCCATTGACTTACCCAATCCTTGATTTTTATATCTATTCCGATTATGATTTTGGTGGGACATCGGCTTTCTATCAGATTGCCTTTGTTATTAATCTCCTCTCTCCTATAAGTTTGCCGTAAGATCGGACTAAGCTCAGTACCCCAAACTAAGTGCCTAACCGTCCTGGGCCCTTAATAATCGAAAGATTCAGGGAGTTTACGTGGACGGCACCTTTTGAGCGGGGACTGATCACATGTTGGTCAAGCACAGAAACGTAGGCACTTAACTTATAGTCACAGAGCAGATTTTTCCATCAGATCAGCCCATCGGTAAAAGCTTATGCTCTTTGAACTACAGAATTTAGGTAAAAAGTCAAAAGATCTTCTTAGAATTGCACCCTTTTTTACATTTATACTTATATTTTCTAACCTTTTTGTTTTTTTCTTTTCAGGTGTTTCTTATACATATATATATTAACATATATTTTGTAAATAAAATAAAAAATAAAAATGCGAAAGTTAAATTTTTCTTGTTTTATTTGATATAAATATTAAAAATTATTGAAACAACTATGTTTCTGGTTACATGAAGTAACCACTAAATAGTGAAGTTAACAATAAAAAAGGTTTCAATAACAATCTTCATAGTTAATAATATTAACAATTTCATTGTTAAATTGAACATTCATTGTTTCAATAAATTAACTATGAAATGTTAATATTAACAATTTTCATGGTTAAAAAATTCAAAAATGCATTGTTAAAGTAACAATTATTATTATAATATTAACAATTTTCATGGTTAAAAAATTCAACCATGGAATAGTTAAATTAAATATTATTATTGTTAAATACCAGTCAACAAGAAAATGTTCAAATTAACCTTATATAACGTAGACTCCAAATCATGTTTATTTATGGTT
Source organism: Eudasyphora cyanicolor (assembly GCA_963930755.1). NCBI lineage: Eukaryota > Metazoa > Arthropoda > Insecta > Diptera > Muscidae > Eudasyphora > Eudasyphora cyanicolor. The sequence continues at coordinate 158,929,121 of OZ005734.1, forward strand.
AAGTTAACCTTATATGAGGTTAATTTTTGGCTATTACATTTTTAAGGCATAAATGCCTTTTCCCATGAACCTTGCGTGGGATGTTGGACCAGGTGTTCGGAAGTTATCGCCGACACCACCAATAAACATTATTGTTAATTGTAATAGTTCCTTGTAGTCAGCTCGGATTTGTGTTTCATTTAGCTGTTTAATGCAGAATTTCTTAATAACTTCGCAGTCAGCATTACTTATTTTTGAGCGTACAGTTGGATCTTCGAGTCCGTTTTTAAACGATTTGTGGTCGAGACTTACCCAAACGGCAGCAAAACGATTAAAAATAGGCACTTCAGGACCACAAGTCGCCGAAGTTTAACCTCAAACACATGTTTCAATACTATCTCCATCATGTGATGAGAACATGGGAACTTGATTAATTTTCGATCTAATTTGTTCTGCAACAAAATGCACGATCCAGTGTTTTGACCTGTATTTGATGAGTGTATCATGAACGACTTTGGCCATATTTTCTCCAGTACCAGCCGGGATTTTGTGAGCGCCCAAAAATTTTGATGTGTAGAACGATTAATCACAAGCTCACCAACAGAGGTCAGAGGCGTCGCAGCATTAAACATTACAGTTATCACATTATGAAATATCTGTCTATTTGACGGCAGTTTGGCTCCAGATATTGTATGTGATACATGCCCAACTGATTCTACGGTGCGAAATTTATCAGTAACCATTTTGGATGTGGTCGGTCTGGAGACAAATAAGAATATGACTAAAATTAAATTTTGTGCGAAGCTGTCCTTTTCTCAATTCACTTAGGCTGGAGACAGAGCGCGTTCCTGTTGCTTGGCCGTATAGCGCGCTGCAAAGTTCTGCTTATGTTTTCTTATTTGACCAGTAGAAAAATGTCAGACTGATGCGAAAAATCAACTATCATGCAAATCCGTTTTTTTTTTTCAGGCATGCACAAGCATGATCTATTTTTTATTGTGATTGCTCTTACGTCTACATAGGTACATAGAGGCCATGTCGGTGTGCATGCATGCCCTGTCATGACGTAAAATTCAAATGAAAACTGTTGTAACTTTTTCGTTTTTCGGTCGATTTTGATTGTTTACGACTTGTAAGAAAGAAAATTTTATTCAAAGATCATTTAAAAACTTTTCATGCTAATAAAATATTTTTTAGTTACTTGAACATGTGACATTTGATAAAAACCCAAATTTTGTTCATGTAAAGTGAGTTTTGTGTTTTCAAACAACTTTGGGCAGACCTTAGCGTTATCCAATCGGCACCAAATTTTTTATTGGAGGTTTGTAGGTCAAATGGAAACTTTTTCGGCCCGGAAATCAGTACCGAAAAAATAATAAATGGTCTAATGTACACGTATATATGCACGAACGTATGTATATTGAAAGCTAAGAAAATGAGCGCGGCCAGACGGCGTCGGTATGTTTAATTAATATATGTACGAATATTTGTATATAGGTTTAAATGACGCGAATAATTAGGATGAAATTACGTGTATTTTTAAGGGTGGATTTCGAACGATTATTGACGCGGAAAAATAAACAAAAAGAAAAGGTTTTAGCAAGTATTTTAATAATTTTTTAAACCAAATTGAAATGATTTCTTACACTAATTCCACCACCAATTATTACAAAAAAATACACTGAATTTCACTGTTTTGTTGAGACTTTTTCACAGATGTCCGTCCGCGTAAATATGTACGTACGTAATGTAGTCGCGAAATCGAGCACTAGGAGCCGAGACGGGATAAGCGGGAGGGGTATCGCGACGCGTTAGAAGGCCTGAGAAACGAAACACTTTTTTGTTGTTTTCAACACATTTTTCCCGAGCTCACTTAAATACTGCACTATACAAACCTGTGATGTATTGAGACAAAAATTTGTAACTTAAAATGTTTATGTTATCTCCGATGGAAGGATGAACGGATGGATGAATGGATGATGATGTGAATTACAAAGGCTGCAGGGGAAAAACACCGATTAAAACGAAACTTTGCCGAGGTTGTTGTGGTAGGCTCAGAGAATGAAGCCAAGGCAAAATTGGCGGCGGCGGCTGCCATTGAAAATTATAGATCGGCGGCGGCGGCTTGATGGCTTAGCCGACATAAAATTGACATACGGCGGCTCTGTGATAGTCATTTTTACATTTAAAATAATAGTTGAAAGGTTAAGCTCTGGTATATATTCATAAATAATGGATGTTTTTTAAGTTAAACATCCATTATCCATTGCCGAATCTTATATACCCTCCAGCATGAATTGCATTCAATTCTATTACTGAAAGATTTTTGGATATGGGGCCGTTCAAGTATTACGTAAGCAGATTTATTGCAATTATTTACCCCCCCCCCCCCCCTCCCCCTTGTCATCAAAAGTAAGCAAAGCTCTTATCCCCCCCCATGCTTACGTAAACATTGTTATATGCATTTTTCATGTAATGTATTCTATTTTTGTTATTCATTCATGAGAAGCAGTTAAAATTCTAGAAATAAGAAAATAGGCTTAGGATAGAGGACTTTAACGCACATAATATTCATTTAAACAAACTTTATTGATACGGTATTCAACATAGAGTAAAGTACAAATATTATAATCTTATTAAGTAATATTACGAACTAAACAAAATTCTTTTAAATTTTTGGTGTACATATTAATTCCAATTAACAGTCTTCAGTCCATGACACCCGAATCCATGATTCTAAGTTTTCGATGACATTGGATGTTTGCTGCTCAATGTTGTGTGTCTGCTCACTTTCATTCGATTTTGGAATGTCTACGTCGTTTTCATCGAGCCATTCAACATCTTGGTGCTCTAAATTTTGAATAATGCACATCAGTTCATTAGCACGACGAGCAGCCACTCTTAAAGGCCTAACTTTCATATCAGTGTGCGTGTTTACTTTTTTATGGATCTTCTCGATGTGACGATTTAGTGACTTGACGGAAGTATGATAAAGACCACACGTTTTGCATGTTCGACTTAATAGCTTCAATTTTACCGTCGGACAAAAATAATCGTATGGCATTTGTAGGAAATCTTTGAGTGAAGAATTTAGGCGTAGAGCTAAATTGACTGGAAGATTGAGAAATTGCCCTCCATCATCCAAAACCAAGTCATCAACTGTTTGTTTTACTTTTACTGGTGGTGGAAGAAACCTGTTGTCTAGTAATCTAAATAGGCCACTTCTTGGACGACAGCATTCTATGTTTCTACATTTTACAATTTGAAGTAAGTATTGGCTTTCACGCACATGTTCTGAATACCATTCAATATCTGGCAAATCAGGCAGATCTTGTTCGCCCGGCCCAACATATTGTGCAGTAACATGATAGCCATCAATTTCCATTGAACTCCATATCTCAGCTAACACATTTCCTGCAAACTCGAAATTGGATCTTTCTAAATGTTCATTAATTGTAACACCACGTGCATCCAAATGTGACCCAAAATGGTCATGAGGCAATATCAAACCAGCCAGTTCCCGACTAAGAGGAGCCATTCTGCGCTCTACTCTGTTATACGCACTTCTGCCAGGAGCATTGGTAGCTAAAAACAATGCATCGAGATCATGTCGCTTAAAGTTTTTAATAGCAAACCCTATAACTTTTGTATAACGCGGATTTTCATCTGGCCCTCCACCAACCGTCATGATTACTACTGGTTTTACCTGGTCCAAGTATGGATGCTATGTTCTCCAAATAATGGATTGATGTTTCAGCGAAATTGCTATCTAAGTGGCTTTTGTGCTGATCAGTCTGAGCCCGAGTGAGCTTTACAGGGACTGTCGATACATGTCTTCGTCCCTCTGCAGAATTAGATTTTCTGGGAATCAAACGAAGATATGTCCCACTTCGACTAATGTCAAATCCTATTTTTCGTAATTCTTGTGTTAATTCGTCAAGAGTTTTTACACTGCGAATAGATTCTGTTCGTCTTCTATCATCTGCTGCACTGCCAAATAAAGCAATATCCGCAATTGTTTTCAATAATAATGGTTGATCATTTTCTAGGCTAGGCCGTCCCACTGAATCCCTCATGGATAGTTTTTTTTTATTTCTGGATTTGCATGAGAAATATCTTCTAACTTTCTTTTCATACCATCTCTGTGTTTCTTCTGGGCAACTTCGTTTTGAATCTTCCTGTTTAAAGACATTTTCGCTGTTTTTAATTCTTCGCGCAACTTATTGATTTGTTTATCAACTTCAACACGGATTGGCATACTATCTCTGGCAGAATACAAAGCATTCAGATTTTTTTCGAGTAGAGCAATCTTATTTTTCATAGCTTCCTGCGAAGGTTTTGCTCTCGGCTGTTTATCTGTATTTTCTGTGTTTTCGCATTGCTGTTGTGATTCCACTCCGGGGTTTAAGTCGTCTTTTTGTTCTTTAGAATTTGAAGCTGGCTGTATAATTTGTGGTTTTTCTGCAGGCTTACAGGTATTCGTTGCCTAAAAATTAAAACATTTTATAGGTACTGCTAATGTTTGTCTTATTAATACATACACACTATAGTGAGTACATTTAATATTCACCCCTATCGTGAATAAAATTCCATGTGAAAAGTTTTGCTCCCCAGAAAAATTGAAGGGATATAATCAAAATGGAAAGTGAAAATAATTCCACTTGAATAGACTTTTAAGATGAGTAGTTATCATTTTCTTCATTGCAAATCTCTTTAACGCAGAATAATATACCTATAGACTTCAATTTCTACTTTGTATTTTCTAGGGATCAAAACATTTCACGTGAAATTTTTTCTGCGATAGGGGTGATTGTTTAATTTACATTAACTTCATCACTCACCTTGGAAAAAAATCGTAGTAGATTGGATTTATTCTTAGTCGCTGCTTGCAATTCTTCTTCAATTCTCTTAGAGACAATAATATCAAGTTCCTTGTCCGATTTTGCTTGTAACTTATAATTACGCCACACTTCGTTAACTAACTTCTGTACTTTTTGTAGTTTTGTATTTGTATGAGATTTTTTAAAACTTTCAAACAATTGTTGGTATAACTTGGATTTGTCTATTTGAAACGACATCTTAAACAATTCCACTTTGGCGAAAGTGGATCAACGGTAACACAAATATTTACTTGCTTTGCTTTGCTTACACCACGTCAAATCGTCAATCGTACCGAAACGAAACTGATTGAAGAAATTCTAAGCGAGTACCTAAATGTACTCATTATTTATGGGAATCCCCGAATATGGGTTTTGTTTTCGAGCATAGACATTGTGTGGGTTGCCATATGTGTAAAAAAGTAAATAACTACTGCTGAAGTAATCACAATCTGTGTGGGTTGTCATATGTGCTGACGTAATCACCATCTCCAACACCCCCCCCCCAATGTCATCAAAAATAAGCAAAGCAAAGACCCCCCCACCCCCCTATAGTGCTTACGTAATACTTGAACGGCCCCTATGGAGCAAGTCATGGAACAATCTTTTTGTTTAAGCAATTTATTGAAAAAACGAACGCTACAGTTTTTAGCCGAATTTTAGGCCTCTTTAGCCAAACTCTTAATCTGAAAAAATGGTACTTATGGCTTAAATTAGCATATTCTACACGGGGACTACAACAAAATATAAACTGATTTGTATACATTTCATTGACATGAATTCTTATCAAAATATAAGTAGAATACAAACTGAAAAGTTTCTGCAAAATTGCTTTAAATATGTGGTGTTTATGGCTTAAGCAAGCCTTTTTGGGAGCGACATCTATAGGTGGACTATAAAAAATATGAACCGATTTAAAAAAAATTAGTGTTATGAATTTTTGCCTAAGTAAAATAAAAACTGCAAGGATTCAGTTAAAATGCTTAAAAAAATGTGGTATTTATGGATTAAATATGTATATTTTGGAGCGGCGAAGCTATTCAGCCAGAAATGAGACTCATATCTGAAGATGATTTTTCGATTTTTCGCGCTATTAACTTATCTTTCCATAATGAAATGGCAAACCTTACTGAAGAGAAATGTCAAAAGAGCGGCAAAAAATATGGCGCCGTTTGCTGTCCCTGTCGGTCTACTTTTGTAGCGTCCCTTTTGAAAAACCCTTTATATATGCAGTATTACAATTCTGTAATACTCCATTGTTTTTTTTTTTGGAAAATATTTGTTTCTCTATGTGTACGTAATCTAATAATAAATAAAAAATCTTATTATTTCCTTTAAAAACAATTTTTATAATTATTTTTCTATTACTATCAATATTCTCATTTTTAATACATGTTAAGCGCCCTCTTGTGACAATAATCGAATCAAAACGAAAATCATTTTCCATATCGTCCCCCAATAAATGAATAGGGTATAATTTATTTGTCGTTTCAAGAAAATCATATTTGAAGTTTTTGTGAAATTGAAACTCGATATTATTATTTATTAATGAACAAATTCAAACACCCAATAACCCAATTTGTGGAAGTAGAATTTCCCCAAATTTTTACTAGATATACAACCAATTGCGTAGATTATTAAAATGCAATAAAAATTAATAGTGTTTATGTGTATACACTATTGTTCTATTGAGGGGACTATATATCTGTTATATGGTTATTTGCTTATCAAAAATGTAAATTGTATCTATCCATATTTTAAAGTTTTTCTGTGGAACGCCGGCTGTGTTTCAACCGATTTTAGCCGCAAAGATCGGCGGCGGCTCGGCTCGGCGGCTTAATACTCTGGGTAGGCTCGCAATCCGGTTCGATGCGACCAATGTTTACGTCGAGTGCGTGTAAATAAAAGATAAATAAAAACACGAGTATTAGGTTTTTTCAATAATAATAAATGGCGAGGATGCCAAAGGTTTATTTAAATAATTAGAGGTTGGAAGTTGGGTAACATAGTTTACCTTTAATCTCTTGTACAACGATATGTACTTAAGCGACGAAAAATGTAAATCGAGGGAAAGTCTGAGACAGGATTGCCAGTTTTTTTTAGTGCCGACTCCCCAAATTTTTATTTTTTATCCCCTAAATCCCCAAAAAAGGATTTCTCATCCCCAAAAAATATTTTAACTTATGTGAATGAGGTATTTTACAATTCAATGGACTTTGTACTAAAATTCATTTTGTTTGTACAAAATGTACGTTGTCAAATTATCAAATATATCTGATTCAAAATCTTCGGCGCAGTGAAATAACCCCCAAGTGAAATAACATTCAAGCCGAAAATGAAATAACACCCAAAAAAAATTCAAAATTGGGTTTGGGTGAAATTTCATTAACTTTGGGTTTCATTTCATTTTTTCAAGTTTTTTTAAATTTTTGTTACTAAGACCAAAATGAAATAAAACCCAAAATAAAATGAATTTGGGATTTATTTCATCATTTTTGGTTTTGTCGATTTTTTCATTGTTTGGGATTTATTTAATTTTCATCGAAATCAAATTTTTCTTGGGCCGTATTTCATTTTATTTGGGGATTATTTCATCGACTTTCAAAATGAAATTTAGGAAAGTTTTTAATAATAAAATTGTTAGATATCGCTTCCTTGTCGTTAGGCGGTTAGAATCGAATGAACATATTGAACGGGGTAACTTTAGGGTGGATCTTGAGAGTAGTAATCAGTTCTTAATAGTGATTCAGAGAAGAAAATTTACAAATTTTAAATTATAACAAATAGGAAAATTTAAGTTTAAGTTAAAATTTAAGTTTAAGGATAGCAGATTACAGAAAACATACCAGATGGTACGATTGGATTATATCATGAAATTGATAAGCTTTAAATGTTTGGAAATGGTAAGTAAAATAAAATTTGCGAATATTTTGCTAGAGAGCCGATCAGTAAAGGAACTGATTGGGTTTGTTCCCTTTTAACAATTTACGAATGAATACTGCTGTAAGAGAAAAATTGAAGAAAAGATAAAGCAAGTGAAACAGAGAGACAAAAATCGCGGCGATTTTTTGGCATATTTTTCGTCTGCTTTACTATTTCTTCATGTCAGAAAATTGTATGGAAATATTTTGGAAGAGAAAACATGAATAGGAATTAATGAAGACGAAAAATAGGTAAAAAATCGCCGCGATTTTTAACCTTTTTTTCGTCTCCATTAATTCCTATTCATGTTTTCTCTTCCAACATATTTCACACACGAAGTTTCAGTTCTCTTCCAACAGTTTTCAAGCATGAAGAAATAGTAATGCAGACGAAAAATAGGTCAAAAATCACCGCGATTTTTTACTTATTTTTCGTCTCCATTAATTTATATTCATGTTTTCTCTTCCAACATATTTCACACACGAAGTTTTAGTTCTCTTCCAACAGTTTTCAAGCATGAACAAATAGTAATGCAGACGAAAAATAGGTCAACAAATCGCAGCGATTTGTTAACCTATTTTTCGTCTGCATTACTATTTCTTCAAGTTTTCACTTCCAACAATTTTTGAACATGAAGAAATAGTAATGCAGACGAAAAATAGGTAAAAATCGAGGCGATTTTTTAACCCATTTTTCATCTGCATGACTATTTCTTCATGTTCAAAAACTGTTGGAAGAGAACTGAAATTCATATGTGAAATAGTTTGGAAGAGAATTCTCTTCCAAAAGTTTTCATGAATTCTCATGTATTATATTCCAAAAGTTTTCAAACGTCAAGAAATAGTAATGCATTACAAAAAATAGTTCAGAAAATTTTTTTTTAATTTTTCGCCAGGATTACTATTTTCTTATGTTTTCTGTTCCAACATTCAGTTGCAAAGCAGTTGAAACGTTGTTTCTATCAATTTGCAATTGCAGGTATTCCCATTAGTTTTTATTCTAATTTGTTTCGTCGGCCTATTGGGGATTCCATACAAGCGTTTCTGTAAATACTACAAACTGTTTTTGGGAAAAATGTTGTATATTGCACAAAAAAATATTTGTCTAGACGAATAAATTTAATTTGGAGTTTATTTCATTTGTTTGGGGTTTTTTTCATTGGGGGTTATTTCACTTTTTTTTTGGGGAATTATTTATTTTTGATTTAACTAATATTTTTTGGGGGTTGTTTCATTTATTATTTGGCTATTATTTCATTTAATTTGGACTTTATTTCACATTTAAACTTTGGGCGTTATTTCATTTCATTTGGGGCATATTTCATTGGGGGTTATTTCGTGGCGCCAAAATCTTCCATCTCATCACATCATCTAATTGTACTGTACACGTTTTTGGTATTAAAAGTTTGATCATTTCTGTCAATGGACTAAATAATTGATAAAGTACATCAACGAGGTTATACCAGCGATTCCAGTTCTTTAAAATAGAGTTGGACCAGCAGAATCCTGTTACTGGTAAGCTTTACTCCAATATTAGCTTAAATTGTTCGTAATGTCGTCTGGGAAGCATTTTATAAACCGCATTTGCTTCAATTGATTTATAAATATCTATAGAAATACGTATTGGCAATTACTACAGGTTGTCTATTAAAGTCGTACTCTAATACACTGCGAGTCAAGCTACTTTTTGTAGGAACATTTTCTAAAAAAAAATAGATTTAACAGAAAATACCAATTTTAACACAAATAAAGACATGTAATTATAAAAAATTGCAATCCCCGACAAAACCCCGGATCCCAAACCAACAAATATATCCCCATTCGCGAAGAAAAATCCCCAAATTGGGGATAAATCCCCTAAACTGGCAGCGCTGGTCCGATGCAGTGAGATGGCGGCGAAAGTTGTCTTAGAAGCCAAAAAACGAGTAGTTACTCCTTTGAATCCGCAAAGCTAATGTTACAAGGATGGAGTAATGAGTAGTAGGCAGATTCCAACGTGTATGTGCATACGATAAGTAGGACAATATATGCACCGAAAGAAATTAATGACATTAATCAAATTCAAGGAAAATATTCTTACATAAACAGCATTAATTAGTTTTTTTTATTTCCCGGACTTTTTCAATTCCCGGGAAAGCTGGATTTTTTTTAAGACGTTCACGGGATGCCGCTCTATTAAAAGTTCCGAAATGTGTATTTTATGTATATAAAATTTCTTTAAGACATATCGAGCCTTAACTGCCAAAAAGACGTAAGCACCACCATGATTTATTTGAATTTTTTAAGGAAATCGTTTACTTATGACAAATGGCATCATGTGTCAGAATTTTATAGATGTAAAATATAGAAGAAAATGAAGGCTACCTAATTGTTATCATTTAACCAATCCTGAAACAATTCGGATAAGTGGTTCTTGATTTATGCTAAAATATCTTCAATAATAGTTTATCGCGAGAACTACAACCAGTCCAATGAAAGCACCTTATAAGCTGAGTAGTGTATTATATATGTGTTAATCGATTGCAAAGGTTTTGCAGCAAAAACATTTTTGAGCTGTGTTATTAATATTGAACAAAAGCTAGCAGATATTAAAAAAAACTTTTTTTCTGCCTTTTTCATTGAAAAATTAAAAATATTGTTTGAAAATGCACTACGCAAAGGAATACAGCCGAATTGTTAGAATAAAACCTGCCTTCAACATACGAAGGAAAAGTATATAAGCAAAAAAAAGTCGGGAATTCCTGCACAGATTTCCTGGGATTGCGGGATTGAAAAAATATAAAATTTCCCGGGGATTCCCCAGGATCATGTTCCCGGGAAAAAGAACCCTAGCATTAATTAAATCCAATGGAACTCCCTGTCGTATCCTCACGAAACAGTATAACAGAAAGGTTTCTACGTTAAAAGCAAAAGATATGTCATGTTCCCGGGATTAAAAAAATCTAGCATTCATGAAATCCCATGGAACTCCCTGTCGTATCCTCACAAAACAGTATAATAGAAAGGTTTCTACGATAAAAGCAAAATATATGTCAGACATAGGTACTGTTTAGGATGATGGGATTTGTTTGTTCTATTTTTGGGTTTCCTTAAAATGTATGTCTGATTTTGGTGTTTTTCATTTACTGTTTTTCTTTGCCTTTCACAAATATAAAAGACTTTTGTTTTGGTTTTGTGTTTTAAGATCTTTATTTCAATATGTTTTTTGTTTGATTTTGTATGTTTTAAAATTTGTTTAATTCTATTTAAATTCACTTTTAATTTGTCTTATGTTTAGTTTTAGATCTAAGTTTTTATTACAGGCGCACATAGGGTTCGATATCATCAATCCGGAGGATTAATTCAAAAAATCAAAATTATCTCATCGTGTTATTTTTGGTACCCACTTAAAGAGCACAAAATTCTGCTTCATTTGATGAAAAAGCTATCTTTCTGCCGCCACTGGTTTAGCTATCTGTCAAAGTTATAATAAATTTTGTAAATTTTTATGTAAGTTTAAAAAATTAAAACTGAAATATTTTATTGCGCGAATTTCTTTATCAATCTCTTTAAATTACAACAAATTACAATGGATCCACCAACTAGAGGTAGGTACCTATGCACAGTGGTTGGGCTTGTATGGAGCCGCGGCCATAAATACTTCTAGTTGGTATATCGTTATGAAATTTTCACCAAAAATTTAGAAAAATATTTTAAATTTATAATAAAAAAATTGGCCATATCGCACGACTATACCCTATAGCTACCATAGCAAATATCGGACCAAATTTGAATAACTTTGTTTTTTCGGCTTGAAACTTTTTTATTTCATAATTATCACATTTAAAATAATATTTTTAGGGAAAAATTATTACAAAATATTTTAAATTGATGTCATGCAGTAGGTCAAATCGCTCACTCACTTCAAGAGTGACATAACTCAAAATTTAAAATTGTCAAGATGTTTAACTTTAAGTCCGTATAAAAAGATAAGTAACATGAAATAAGATGTTAAAAAAACTCTTCAATAATCCGAAATATGGTTGTTTACTTATATACCAAATTTCGCTGAGATTACTTTGTGGACATTTGCAAAATTCGCATTTTTGTAAGGCAACCTCAAAAATTTTAATTTTGAGTTATGTCACTCTTGAAGTGAGTGACTGATATGATAATGTTGATAATACTGACTTTTTTGAACGTGGGAGCTTTCTTTAGCCAGTAATAAATGGATGTGAGCTCAAAAACAATCTAGTTATCAAATCGGTATTTGTTGTAATCTGAGAGGTCTTACGCTTGTTCTGCCTTCTAAACATTTTAATGCCCTTTTTTAGACTTTAGACTGTTTTTGAAAGCTCTGAAGTTCTTCGTCGCTTTGTTCTCTTTAATGACTCATTAAAATCTACTTTCGGACGTTCATCTTGAGCACCTTTAACTATTTCTGAACTGATGCCTTCTTGCGTTTATACTGAATCCACAATGCAGTAACTTTTTGCATATATAGTCAATACATTTCGTTAGCTCGGTTATCTCGGGCGTGTAACCGATATTTTCAATACTGCTTCGCATAGCATTGATCGGCTTTTGTAATTTTTCTGCATTGGTGCTGATTTCTGTACACCAACAATTGAATATGTACAAGCGAGTAAACACACACTGAGTCATCTACTAAAATTAAATTAAAAAAAATAACGCAATCAAAATTAAAATTTGAACTTATTAAGAACACAAAAACATAGCACAACAAAATGCAAAACAGCTGCTTTGCTAGGCAAATTTGACTTTGAAGAAAAAAGATGGTCTTAGTATATCCTTGATTATGCACATATCTGCAAAAATCTGCAGCTAACTTAAACTTTTTTATTACCTTAAGACATTCACAAATATACTGAAATAAAAAATAATCGGGGGATCTTTGGGGAAAGCAGCTAAAACTTTAAGTAAACATAATAAAGACTCACACAAAATGTACAAAAAACTGAATAAACTAAAGCATTAATTTCAAAATAACTACAACACAAGTTAGTTTTTATTAATATTGCAACTTAAAATAAATACCTTTAACTTCAAAATCCATTTCAAATAATATAAATTCGGAGACTTAATTAATTGACTGACCACTTTGAATTTCGATTGTCTTGTGAAATATTCGTGATGCGTGCAGTTGCGCTTTGCAAATCAACTCGTGTTCACATCTTCAATTCTATTTTTAGAATGTCCAGTTAGATTTCCAGAAAAAAACGGTTTGCCATAATAGAACTTGGACATTTTAGAGACAATTTGGTTACTTTTCGCAAATTTTTGTTGTTATGAGTTTTTTGAATTTTGGCCTATGGGCGCAACCACTGTGCTATGCACAGTCATGCGAATTTAGGTAAATTATATTAAGTAAATGTTTTTAAATATGCATTTTAAAATTACTCTAAAATATGAACTTTTTCAAAGAAAATGTAGACCTTTTGTATATTATTAAGCAACATTAAGCGAAAATGACCACATATTTGAAAGTGGCGAATCATACGCTTCAAATTTCAAAAGAAAACGGTTGCTCGTTTTTGCTCCTTTTTTAAATAATGGATATTTTCTTAAAAATCACAGTTGAGAAATCTTTTTTTTTCGTTTAATTTTTTCATGTATCAATTTTTTTAAATAATTTTTAATGAGTTATAAAAATTTTCATATTAGGAATGTTTGCAATGTCTCGCCAAGAACTGTTTGATATTATGCGAAAATCAAATTCCAAGAGCTTTAATTTTAGAGTAACGACTTTGAAAGAGCAAATCCTAAAAGTTTTCAAACCTACGGATATGTCAGCTTTTAAACTTAAATTCCAAACGTTTTGTGCACAGTATAAGATCCGCTGGGATAAAGCAAATAGAAACGAGAAGAGATTTCTTTATAATAATAAAAGTTGTTTGACTAAATCAATCTCATTTCAAAATTCTACACTAGAATCTAAGAAACGCGGTCGAAAGGAAACTGCTTTTGAAGAGTGCAAAAATAATACAAAAAACAAAAAATATAAAACTTTAAGAGATAAAATCCCGTTTCCTGTTTTATCTTACGCAACCCAGTTAAGTTTAAGGTCTTCCGGACAATTTCGTGCATCGCATATATTAAAAGACATTACATCTTCTCCAACCAGAGCTGACACGTATATTAATACACATACTAAAGAAACACACAAATTAAGCGTTGAGGAAGCCCTTTCAGTCTTGGTAGAAGTAAAATTGACTCGACATCAGTACAATGTTATAAGAAGGGCAGCACCCCAAACATTTCCGTCATACACCGAAGTCCAAAAAGCCAAACAAAAGTGTTATCCAAATAAAAACAAAATAATTACTTCAGAAACTTCTGCGCAAGTAAGTCTACAATGCCTCTTAGATCATACTACGGAACGCATAATTGAATTGAAGAAATCGGAATTTGCTTCATTAACAAATGAAGAACTATCTCAAGTAACCCTACACTGCAAATGGGGGTTCGATGGGAGCTCAGGACATAGCTCTTATAAGCAAGCATTTCACGGTGCAGAAGCTAGTGACTCATCCGTTCTTATTACGTCCATAGTACCATTGAAATTATCTTGCAATGAAAGAGTAATATGGCAAAATCCCCGTCCTTCATCTACTAGGTTATGTAGACCCTTAAAGATAGAATTTTTAAAAGAAACTTCTATTACATCAAAGCTTGAAAAAGAACGCGTTGAAAATGAAATTAAAAATCTCGAAAACTCTATAGTTTTGTGTGATGAAAGGGTAATTGCAATTAACCATGTGCTAATGTTGGTCATGATCGACGGAAAAGTATGTAATGCAATTACAGGCACGACATCCACACAGAGATGTTATATATGTTCTGCAACAAGCAAGGATTTTAACAGTGTTGAAAAAATGATTATTAAAGAAATAAACGTTGAAACATTGAAATTTGGCATATCAATCCTTCACGGCTGGATACGTTTTCTTGAATCTCTACTTCACCTATCGTATAAAATCCCAGTAAAAAAATGGCAAGCTCGAGGTGAAAATGAGAAAATAAATTATTGCAGAGACTAAGAAACGAATTCAGAGATCAAACAGGACTAATCGTCGATGAACCGAAACCAGGCTTTGGGAATACCAACGACGGTAACACCGCGAGACGCTTCTTTCAGAACGCTCAAGTTTCTTCAGAAATTACAAATGTCGATTTAGAACTGATAGAACGAATGCATGCTATACTTGTTGTTATATCTTGCGGTCATGATATCAATAGAGAGGCATTCCGAAAATTTGCCCAAGACACCGCAAGACATTTTGTGAATCTATATCCGTGGTACAATATGACGCCTACGTTACACAAATTTTTTATTCACGGGCCAGAGATAGTTTCTCAAGCACTATTACCAATATGGCAATTATCCGAAGAGGCACAAGAGGCTCGAAACAAAGATTTCAAAAACTACAGGGAGAATTATGCCCGCAGATGCAGCCGAGAATATTTTTATATCGACATATTCAACAGATTCCTCTTAACTTCAGATCCCGTAATCAGCAGTAAAGCCAACAAATGTAAAAAATTGAAATGGATATTCCAAACATGGCAAAGGATTTGCTATTAATAAACAAGGCTTTAGAACATGATATTGTTCAACAAATCAATCTTGAAGTTGACGATGGTTACGAATGTGACAATGAGAATAGTAATATTTACTATAACTTAGACTAGCCACAATAATTTATATGTATATAGTTATTGTAAAACACATGAAGAAGTTTTTGTTGTTTTCGTTGTTTTTATGCGTTTTATCCCACGAGAAATTGTTGAATATGGTTAATTTTATCTCGTTAATTGTTATTGTGCCAAAAATTAAAGATTTCCGAATAATTTAAATGGTATTTGAATTTATTCTCCTCATACCTATGTTTTAACCCAATGTGAGGCCTTTGGATTTTCATTTGTTTCTTATCATTAGACCTCGGATTTTTGCATATCTTTCAATTTTCATCCGATTTAAACCAATATTTGTATTTAAACGTTTAATCACTCACATTTAAATAATTTGAGTGCATATCTAAAACATGCAAAAAATATGCAAATATATATGCAAAATTTGTTGCCGATATGTGAATCAAAAATTCAAAATATCAGAAGGATATGTCAGTACTATTTAAAAAATCATGTCACAAAAATGAAAAATGGGTGAGTTCGAAAATCGTCCAAAAAAAATGCCTAAATATATGAAAAGTATGGGGTAATTTCAAATTAAACCGACACACTCTGAATATTAACATATGTGGATTTGGATTAAATTTTGCACGCGTGTACTACAAGACAATGGGGAATTAAGGCCTTTCACCGTTTAACAAATTTTATGGTGATTTTGATTCTGAAAAAAATGTTGACGTGAAATTCTGAAAAATATTTGCACTTTTTAGGTGGAACTGATGTAGTCCCTCGAATTAAACTTAGCTTCTACATCAAAATTCCAAAATGTTGCATAGATGTCCAGTTATCGGGAAAAGGGCAACGGAAATGTTGCACTTTTTTGCAGAAAAGAAATCACCATTATACTGGTTTAGATTTTATAGGGTGCCAAAGTTGGTCATCTACAACATTTTTATCCCCTCACCTTAGAGAGGAGGGTATATATCATTTGCTACGAGGCAAAAGTGTAACACATCAAAGGAGTGATCTAAGACCCTAAGTATGTTCGGGGGAAATCCGTTTTGGGTCATTTTAAGTCGTTTGAGCAATGTCCGTCTGTCTGCTGGCTGGTGCGCACGATAACTCTCGAAAGGGGTAACCGATTGACTTCAAATTTGGTATTCGGTAATATTTGCTCTATCTCCGCCTAAGTTCGAAGATGGACCATATTGGTCCACTCCTTCTAGTACCTCCCCCACAAAGGTTTAACTTTTAGAGAAATATTGATTCTTTAATACCTTCTATACTACTTACTCGAATGTTCTGAAATTTCACATATAGTATTAGTTTGGTAGTCGCTAACACCTCAAGAAAAATGGGCGAAGTGGCCAATCCCTTTTTTTGTACCTCACACACAAACGGACCATTTTGCACCAAAAGTTAACGGCTTATAACTTTGATTCCTGTTCATACAAATATTTGAATTTTCGTATAGTGTAATGCTTTTATTTTACGTAGAGCCCAGAGAAAAAAGGGCGTTATTGGCACGCCCCTTTTGGTACCTCCCACACAAATAGACCATTTTGTACCAAAAGTTAACAGCTTTTAACTTTAATACCAGTGCATACATATACTTGAAATTTCATATAGTGTAATCTTTTTATAGTACCTAGATCCCAGAAAAAAGTGGCCGTTATTGACACGCCAGTGTAATGCTTTTATAGTACCTAGAGTCCACTGAATAGTGGGCGTTATTGGGACGCCACTTTTGGTACCTCCCACGCAAACGGACCATTTTATACCAAAAGTTAAAAGATTTTAACTTTAACACAAAGGAATATAAATACTTGACATTTTGTACGGTGCAATGCTTTTATAGTATCTAGAAGCCAATTTAAATGAATGCAATTTAAATTGATAATATTTTAATTAAAGCAAAACAAATTAATTTACGAATATTTTTTGGGACTCAAGGTTAGGGGATTTATAAGTCGGTTTACCTGACTGAACTTTCTTACTTGTTTTTTTACCAGTTTAGCTATTTTAAAGTCGACATAACTTTTAAACGGAATATCAGATTTGAATGATATAAGTTATGTTAGGTTAGGTTAAGGAGAGGAGACGTTTAAGCATCTCATGTCCATGGACATACACTTAAGGCAGTGGTTCGGCCTGTTGTGCGCTCCTTATTTATGATTTTTTTATACTTCACGAGTTACAGAAAATCGGTACTAGACACGAATTTTCTCAGTGTCTTCCAGTAATATCCTCTGAAATGAGTCAAGTCTGGGAATATGTCGGAACCGATATATCGGGATCTTGCATGTGTGAAAGCTAGAGTGTGACACAGAAAATGTTCCATCGTTTCGATGTTTTCCCTGCATTCGTCGTTTTCTGCTACTCCTATGCGATAAAGATGTGCTTGTAAGCTTGAGTGTCCCGTTAGAACACTCATCATCTTACTCATCTCGATCTTGTTTAGATTCAGAAAACTTCTTGTTTTCTTTTCATTTGGGTCACCCCACAGTATCTTTGCAGTTGCTCCTACTCTTGCGCTAATTCACACAGTTTTGTGAACCATTACTGCCCAGTGTTTCTACTCATCCTTCGTAGCTTCGAAAGGTTTCCAATTTTCTAAGTTTATTACTCGAAACTATATGCCCTTTGAAGCCTGTTTGTGTAGCATATAACGTTCATAAAATGAGGAGGGATGTTATTATTCGCATATATTCGAAGCATAGCACGTATTTTCACCGGCCATATTGCTCGTCGTGTGGGGTAGGTTCCTGGCTTCTATACAAAATCTTCAGCTAATAACAAATAATTATTTTTACGTGCTTATTAACAAATAAAGGAGGGATAGAAAAGATTTCTCCATGTCAAAATTACTAGACCTCGAGATGTTAGTAAGTCTAGCATGCCCACCCAACCGAATCAGAAAATGGATATAATCCTAACGCTATTTTATTTGTGATACCCATGTCTGAATGCATCCGAACTACCTAAACTATCTGGATATCAAACAGGACATAATTTCAATTTAGACGCACATCATTACGTTTTTATTATGTAGGGTTAAAAATTCAACAAAATTCACAATATTGGAATATGTATATTAACGTAATTCATATTACTACCTTACTCACTAATTATAAACATATATATTTTTTAAACTCTAGGTTAGGTTAGGATGGCAGCCGTATTTTTTTACAAGCTCACATAGACCAGTTTAGGTCCCCAGTGTTACCACGGGCTGAAATGCCCCTCATCGAAACCAACCTGTTTGATATATAAATTTATCGATAGTGCGAATATCAGTACTGGAAAGATCTGTTAGGCTGCCTAAAAAGGCCGACCCCAGTATGTCCAGTCGTCGTTTACTCAAAGCGGGACAGTCGCAAAGCAAGTGCTCAATGCTCTCTACTTCTTCCTCATCTCCACAGCTTCGGCAGAAGTCATTGGAGTCAATACCCAATCTTTTGGCGTGTTCGCCGATCAAGCAGTGCCCCGTCAGAACCTGTACTAACGTAGACAATCGTTTCCTCTCTAGTGCGAGGAGATATTTTGACCTTCTCAGGTCATACCTTGGCCAGATTTGTCTAGCTACCCTGCAGGTGCCGATTTCTGTCCATCTTTCGTTGGACTGCCTGATTGCCTCTTGCCTAAGCCAAAGCTTGCACGTGGATAGTGGCGCACCAATATATGCAAATTCTTCGAGAATTTGTAATGTCGTCCCTTTCCTAGCAAGTTCATCGGCTTTGCAGTTCCCCGGGATATCCCTATGCCCAGGCACCCATATGAGGTGTATATTAAACTGCTCAGCCATCTCGTTAAGAGATCTGCGGCAGTCGAGGGCTGTTTGTGAACTTAGGGATGTTGCCTCCAGAGAATTGATGGCAGCCTGGATGTCCGAGTAAATGACAACGCCAGTGTTTGTTACTATGTTGCGACTCAGCCACTTGGCGACTTCCCATATTGCCATTATTTCGGCTTGATAGACACTGCAGGTATCTGGTAGTCTGTGAGCTATATCCAGACTAAGTTCTTCACAGCGTACTCCGAAGCCAACCTTTTCATCAAGCTTCGAACCATCCGTGTAAAAGTGGAGATGGTTTCTATTACCTGGTATTCTGCCGACCCATTCATCTCTGGCGGGAATCATAGTGATGTAATTTCTCTCGAAGGTGTACACATTTGGTATAATCCACTCGGTCGGTTACCATAGCACTAAACTTTGATATCCTCATGTGACCATAGTTCTTGTGCCTCCACATTGATAGGCAGTTTAATCTTATTGCCGCTTTGGTTGCAACTTCTCTCACCACAATATTAATCGGCAGTATATTGAGTAGGGCTTGTAGAGACTCGGTCGATGTAGTCCTTAAGGCTCCGCTTATGCTCAGGCAGGCAGTTCTCTGAACCTTTGTTAGTAGGTTATGATGGTTAGTTTCTCAGTTGCCGTCCACCATACCACAATACCGTATAACAGTATTGGACGAACTACTGCTATATATATCCAGTGGACGATTTTAGGAGAGAGTCCCCACCGCGACCCTACAGCCTTTTTGCAGGTATATAAGGCGACGTTGGTCTTCCTTACACGTTTCAATACGTTAAGTCTAAATAACATTTTCCTATCTAGAATTATTCCAAAAAATTTTGCACTTTCAGAAAAGACTAGATCTGTTCCATTTATCCGAGGTGGAGGGTCCACATGTGGGACATTATTCATCCTAGTAAAGAGAACCAATTCTGTCTTGTTGGGGTTAACGCCCAAACCGCTGCTTCTGGCCCATCTAGCCAACTTGTTCAGAGCCACCTGTAGGATGTCTCTGAGGACGTTTACGAATTTTCCACTCACTGCGATTGCCACGTCGTCCGCATATGCCACGACCTTGCAGCCACAACGTTCTAGATCTAGCAGGATTTCATTCACCGCTAGGTTCCATATTAGTGGAGACAGTATTCCTCCTTGCGGGGTCCCTCTGTTTACAAACCTTGTTAGAGTTGTGGACCCTAGACATGTTGTTATGCGTCTTCTGGTGAGCAGACTTTGAATTAGTCTAATCAAACTAGTGTTAACTTTTAGATGTGAGAGTGCCGCAATTACCGCATCTGAGTGAATGTTGTTAAAAGCCCCTTCTATGTCAAGAAATGCCACCATGGTGAATTCCTTGAAATGCAGGGACGATTCGATAGTGCTCACAAGTTCGTGCAGGGCTGATTCCGTAGACTTGCCCTTATTGTAAGCAAGTTGGTTCCCCGACAGGAGTTTTGTATCCAGGTTTTCCCTAATGAAATGATCTAAAAGTCTTTCCAGACCTTTCAATAGGAAGGAGGATAGGCTAATTGGTCTGAAGTCTTTTGGCCTAGTGTGTGATATCTTCCCCGCTTTAGGTATGAATACCACTTTGGTATCCCTCCATCGATTCGGGATGTATGAAAGCCTGATACAGCCTACATAAATTTCCTCCAGCCAGAGGATAATGTACTTCAACATTTTCTGCATTTCTGCTGGAGTAATGCCGTCTGGTCCAGGTGACTTTAAGGGCTCAAAGCTATTAATAGCCCAGCTTATTCTGTATCTCTCAGTCAACAAGCTAGCGACGTTCGCAGTCCACTCGCCCTCTTGTTGGTCCTGATGATCCTCTGGTTCTGTTAGAGAGTTCTCCGGGAAATGTGTGTCGAGCAGTACATTGAGCGACTGCTCGCTGTTTTTGGTCCAATTATTTGCCTCATCCTGCAAGTAACCCACTGTACAGGGTGAAGCTGATAGTATTTTCCTCAGCCTTGCGGCGTCGGAGACCTGTTCCACTTCGCCACAGAAGGTATACAAAGAGCGTCTTTGCGCCTTTCTAAGCCCCTTCTTATAGATCTGGAGTTGCTCTTTATAGGCATCCCAAACAAAAGCGTCCCCAGTAGATTTAGCCTTGTTGAATAGCTTGTTGCAGGTCTTTTTCATAGCCGTTGCTCAGAAGTCCACCATTGGGGTTTAGTTTTACCCTTGTACATTGTTTTTGGGCAGGCTTCTTCAAGGGAACTATTGAATGATGTGGTGATATGCTCGACCAGATTATCCAGGCTGGCGTTGTCATTCGGTTCGTACAGAAGTTTGGAGTTGAGGACTTTCTTGAAATTCTTCTCATACAGGTGCCACTTTGTCTTCCTTACATTTCTGTGGACGGCAGGTGTAGGCGCTTTTTCCGCGAGTTTGAACTCAATATAATGGTGATCTGAGAATGAGTGGTCGTCCAGTACATTCCACCCAATAATTTTGTCTGGCAACCGGTCAGTAGCAAACGTTACGTCGAGTACTTTTTGTCTGTCTTTAATTGTAAAGGTCGGTTTATTACCTATGTTACAAATAATAAGGTTGGTAGTTAGAATAAAGTCAAGAAGCGAATCACCCCTATTGTTTATATCCGTACTACCCCAGATAGTATGATGAGCGTTCGTGTCTGCGCCAATAATCAGCTCGAGCTCATCAGACGTTGCTTCTTCTACTGCTTTCCTGAATAGAGCAGTCGGTACTACAGCTTCATAAGGCAAGTAACTGAAGACCACCCAATATATGCGATTACCGATCTCCAGGCTAGCAGCTGTTTGGTCTTTACCACTTAAATTTGTCAGGAGAAAGATACTTAGATCTTTCCTGGCCAAAATGCAGGTTCTTGGAGTGCCTTCACAGTTGGCCACAAGCAGTTTAAAGTTGGTTGTCCTAATACCGCACACCCTTCCTCCCACTACGCAGGGCTCCTGTATCAGGACGATGTCTACTGCGCCTGCGGACAGGCGCAGCAATATAGCCGCTGAGGCTGCTTTAGCGTGATGGAGGTTAATCTGTAGAATTCTTACCATCATTGGTAATTGACAGATTAACATCCACCCCGACAAGGGTGTTATCGAACTCTTCGTCCGTATCGTCGAGAAGCATGTCCCCGCCAGATGCGTCAAAGAGTCCGGAGACTCCCCTCAGCCTCTCTGTGTCCGAAGTAGAGCTTTTGTCCTCAGAGAAGGACGTTACATATCTTCTGTTAGAGTTGGAGTCACCAGAAATAATAGGCGTGGGTACCTCCGCACTTCCAGAAAGCGCCACGGTGGACGACTCACCTTCTGCAGTGGGAGCTATATCCTGCTTGTATATCTTCAAGACTATAGTCTCGAAGCCATACTGTAGGGTTGCACTCGCACTTTGTATATGGGAGGTGGATTCTGGCATCACCGAAATATAAGAGCTTTACTCTCCCCTGATGCCATCCCGCATCGTTGCAGATTGGTGGTTTGCCCGGCATTTCTCTACGGACATCGAGGTAATGAGCCATAATGGCTGATTGTACATGACTCCATTTGTCCTTGAGGATGGTTCCATCCTCACTACTTCTGCCTATAACAGCCATCACTAGACTCTCCTTCGCCACTTCATTGAAGGGCTTGGTGAGTGTCCTGTTGATGGTGACATTAGGGCCTCTTGCCTTTTTCGAAGGCAGGGGTTCATCAGGTGATCTGAATCGTTTTACTTTATTAGCCGTTAACACAGCTGAATTTGTGGCTCTTTCAGCCGACTCATTGGCCTTAGAAGCATCTATGACGCCTTTAGCAAAGGTAAGTGACTCTTTTTGTTTTTCGGTAAGAGCCGAAACCTCAACAGGCCCCAACTTCGTCAAAACTCTGAGCGCTACACGATGCTCATTGTGCTTCCGTTTTGACGGTCGGACATGACGTTTTCCCCTCACTGCACCACCTGTTGTGCGTACTTGGGGGAGATTTTCACCATTTTTGGTGTGGTCGGCTTTGGCCAAGACCAACGGACGGACAGTAGGACGATTGGGGAACCGCGCTCCATCGGAACACGAAGGCATCCCCGTCAAGAGAATTTATTTTTATTTTGTCTGTATTAGACCGTAATAGGTACTACGATGTAGGCCTTACGGACTTTGTACAGATTTTTGCTATTGCGTAGTAGGTACTGGTAACTATCCGCTATGTGATAAACACGTCCGTTCACTGTGAATGATCAGCAACGATTATCTTATATTATGTACATCTAACAACAACAAAAACAATATTGATTCTTGAGATACAATTTGGTTGCCATTCAAATATGTCATATGAATTCGTATGACAACAGAGAAAATGAGCAGAAACAGCCTTTTTGCAGGTATATAAGGCGACGTTGGCCTTCCTTACACGTTCCAATACGTTAAGTCTAAATAACATTTTCCTATCTAGAATTATTCCTAAATATTTTGCACTTTCAGAAAAGACTAGATCTGTTCCATTTATCCGAGGTGAAGGGTCCACATGTGGGACATTATTCATCCTAGTAAAGAGAACCAAATCTGTCTTGTTGGGGTTAACGCCCAAACCGCTGCTTCTGGCCCATCTAGCCAACTTGTTCAGAGCCACCTGTAGGATGTCTCTGAGGACGTTTACGAATTTTCCACTCACTGCGATTGCCACGTCGTCCGCATATGCCACGACCTTGCAGGTACAACGTTTAAGATCTAGCAGGATTTCATTCACCGCCAGGTTCCAAATTAGTGGAGAAAGTACTCCTCCTTGCGGGGTCCCTCTGTTTACAAACCTTGTTAGAGTTGTGGACCCTAGACATGCTGTTATGCGTCTTCTGGTGAGCAGATTTTGAATTAGTCTAATCAAACTAGTGTTAACTTTTAGATGTGAGAGTGCCGCAATTACCGCATCTGAGTGAATGTTGTTAAAAGCCCCTTCTATGTCAAGAAATGCCACCATGGTGAATTCCTTGAAATGCAGGGACGATTCGATAGTGCTCACAAGTTCGTGCAGGGCTGATTCTGTAGACTTGCCCTTATTGTAAGCATGTTGGTTCCCCGACAGGAGTTTTGTATCCAGGTTTTCCCTAATGAAATGATCTAAAAGTCTTTCCATACCTTTCAATAGGAAGGAGGATAGGCTAATTGGTCTGAAGTCTTTTGGCCTAGTGTGTGATATCTTTCCCGCTTTAGGTATGAATACCACTTTGGTATCCCTCCATCGATTCGGGACGTATGAAAGCCTGATACAGCCTACATAAATTTTCTTCAGCCAGGGGATAATGTACTTTAACATTTTCTGCATTTCTGCTGGAGTGATATCATCTGGTCCAGGTGACTTGAAGGGCTCAAAGCTATTAATAGCCCAGCTTATTCTGGATCTCTCAGTCAAGAAGCTAGCGACGCTCGCAGTCCACTCGCACTCTTGTTGGTACTGCTGATCCTAGGGTTCTGTTACAGAGTTCCCGGGAAATGTGTGTCGAGCAGCACATTGAGCGACTGCTCGCTGTTTTTGGTCCAGTTATTTGCCTCATCCTGTAAATATCCCACTGTACAGGGTGAAGTAGATAATATCTTCCTCAGCCTAGCGGCGTCGGAGACCTTTTCCACTTCACCACAGAAGGTATACCAAGACCGCCTTTGCGCCTTTCTAAGCTCCTTCTTATAGATCTTGAGTTGCTTTTTATAGGCATCCCAATCATTAGCGACCCCAGTAGATTTAACCTTATTGAATAGCTTGTTGCAGGTCTTTTTCATAGCCGTTAGCTCAGAAGTCCACCATTGGGGTTTAGTTTTACCCTTGTACCTTGTTTTTGGACAGGCTTCTTCAAGGGATCTATTGAATGATATGGTGATATGATCGACCAGATTATCCAGACCGGCTTTGTCATTCGGTTCGTACAGAAGTTTAGAGTTGAGGACTTTCTTAAAATTCTTCTAATACAGGTGCCACTTTGTCTTCCTTACATTTCTGTGGACGGCAGGTTTAGGCGCTTTTTCCGCGAGTTTGAACTCAATATAATGGTGATCTGAGAATGAGTGGTCGTCCAATAATTTTGTCTGACAGCCGGTCAGTAGCAAACGTTACGTCGAGTACTTTTTGTCTGTCTTTAATTGTAAAGGTCGGTTTATTACCTATGTTACAAATAATAAGGTTGGTAGTTAGAATTAAGTCAAGAAGCGAATCACCCCTATTGTTTATATCCGTACTACCCCAGATAGTATGATGAGCGTTCGTGTCTGCGCCAATAATCAGCTCGAGCTCATCAGACGTTGCTTCTTCTACTACTTCCCTGAATAGAGCAGTCGGTACTACAGATTCATAAGCCAAGTAGCTGGAGACCACCCAATATATGCGATTACCGATCTCCAGGCTAGCAGCTGTTTGGTCTTTACCACTTAAATTTGTCAGGAGAAAGATACTTAGATCTTTCCGGGCCAAAATGCAGGTTCTTGGAGTGCCTTCACAGTTGGCCACAAGCAGTTTAAAGTTGGGTGTCCTAATACCGCACACCCTTCCTCCCACTACGTAGGGCTCCTGTATCAGGACGATGTCTACTGCGCCTGTGGACAGGCGCAGGAATATAGCCGCTGAGGCTGCTTTAGCGTGATGGAGGTTAATCTGTAGAATTCTTACCATCATTGGTACTTGACAGATTAACATCCACCCCGACAAGTGTGTTATCGAACTCTTCGTCCGTATCGTCGAGAAGCATGTCCCCGCCAGATGCTTCAAAGAGTCCGGAGACTCCCCTCAGCCTCTCTGTGTCCGAAGTAGAGCTTTTGTCCGGCATTTCTCTACGGACATCGAGGTAATGAGCCATAATGGCTGATTGTACATGACTCCATTTGTCCTTGAGGATGGATCCATCCTCACTACTTCTGCCTATAACAGCCATCACTAGACTCTCCTTCGCCACTTCATTGAAGGGCTTGGTGAGTGTCCTGTTGATGGTGACATTACGGCCTCTTGCCTTTTTCGAAGGCAGGGGTTCATCAGGTGATCTGATTCGTTTTACTTTATTAGCCGTTAACACAGCTGAATTTGTGGCTCTTTCAGCCGACTCATTGGCCTTAGAAGCATCTATGACACCTGTTTATTGACCAATGGTTCGTTCTTACCTCGGTTGTTTTTGTTTCCGTCAGAATGATAACGCAAGTGGTAGATTTTGGATTTTGGTTTTATTTGTAAAAATTTCAATTTTTTGTTTTGTGGATTTCATGTGTGTACAGGTATGTGTGAAAATGTGATTAATTGTATTGTACTTTTTAAATTTAAATTTAAATTGTATAGCATTTTTAAAGTTAACAATTTTTAAATGTTTTTAATTTCAGTTTTTTAATTTCAGTTTTTAATCTTAATATTAATTGTTTTGTTTCATGTAGTTCACTTCTTTTTGTTTCAATTTAATCTTTCAATGTTGGGTCTGTTGGTATCACAGGGTCTTTTATGTACATGTATGTATCTGTATAAAAATTACACTTATTATTTAAACTTTACTATTCACTAATAATCACTTAATCGCGGGAGGGAGACGAACGAGTTTATGGTTGGCACAATTGGATACAAACTAACTCCTGCTGCTTTCCTTTTGTCTAATGCAAGCTCGGTTACAATGACAAAACGCAAGCAGCGAGCAACCAAATGACGATGCCAAAAAAGACATGGCAATACCTAGGTAAGCATAGGCAGCACTGGAATGTACGTATGCAACTACATAGATTGCAGAATGCAGACGCATTTACACACACACGCACATACATATGCTGCCGCGCCACCTTGGTCGTTCTACACTGATGTTCAAAAGTGTGGTGTCACCTTTGAACATTCTCCCCCCCCGTGATTTAGTGCTTTACTAGACATACCTGATTGACCCAAGGTCTTATTCGCTACTTCGTATGGCTCTGACTACAGGACCCGCGATGACATACCCAAGAGCAGTTTCGAACGCCTTTACAGCTCCCAGGTCAGTGTCACGAACTTCCGCTTCTCCTAATTCGATGTCTATAGGGTCGTTACTTCTTGGGTCTACGTCGGCGAGGGTATGTCTGTCAAAGCTAGATGTGGGATCCTCCAAAATCGGGTCGGCATAGGGTCGACTGGGCAGCTCGCTGGTGACCAGCGCATTGAGTCTGATCGTGATGGAAGGGCGGTTGTGTCGATGTTGGAGGGACAGCTTTACAAATTGGCTCCCGCGCCTTAAAATGGTCGCCCATCCTAGGGTTCTGTTACAGAGTTCCCGGGAAATGTGTGTCGAGCAGCACATTGAGCGACTGCTCGCTGTTTTTGGTCCAGTTATTTGCCTCATCCTGTAAATATCCCACTGTACAGGGTGAAGTAGATAATATCTTCCTCAGCCTTCACCACAGAAGGTATACCAAGACCGCCTTTGCGCCTTTCTAAGCTCCTTCTTATAGATCTTGAGTTGCTCTTTATAGGCATCCCAATCATTAGCGACCCCAGTAGATTTAACCTTATTGAATAGCTTGTTGCAGGTCTTTTTCATAGCCGTTAGCTCAGAAGTCCACCATTGGGGTTTAGTTTTACCCTTGTACCTTGTTTTTGGACAGGCTTCTTCAAGGGATCTATTGAATGATATGGTGATATGATCGACCAGATTATCCAGACCGACTTTGTCATTCGGTTCGTACAGAAGTTTAGAGTTGAGGACTTTCTTAAAATTCTTCTAATACAGGTGCCACTTTGTCTTCCTTACATTTCTGTGGACGGCAGGTTTAGGCGCTTTTTCCGCGAGTTTGAACTCAATATAATGGTGATCTGAGAATGAGTGGTCGTCCAATAATTTTGTCTGACAGCCGGTCAGTAGCAAACGTTACGTCGAGTACTTTTTGTCTGTCTTTAATTGTAAAGGTCGGTTTATTACCTATGTTACAAATAATAAGGTTGGTAGTTATAATTAAGTCAAGAAGCGAATCACCCCTATTGTTTATATCCGTACTACCCCAGATAGTATGATGAGCGTTCGTGTCTGCGCCAATAATCAGCTCGAGCTCATCAGACGTTGCTTCTTCTACTACTTCCCTGAATAGAGCAGTCGGTACTACAGATTCATAAGCCAAGTAGCTGGAGACCACCCAATATATGCGATTACCGATCTCCAGGCTAGCAGCTGTTTGGTCTTTACCACTTAAATTTGTCAGGAGAAAGATACTTAGATCTTTCCGGGCCAAAATGCAGGTTCTTGGAGTGCCTTCACAGTTGGCCACAAGCAGTTTAAAGTTGGGTGTCCTAATACCGCACACCCTTCCTCCCACTACGTAGGGCTCCTGTATCAGGACGATGTCTACTGCGCCTGTGGACAGGCGCAGGAATATAGCCGCTGAGGCTGCTTTAGCGTGATGGAGGTTAATCTGTAGAATTCTTACCATCATTGGTACTTGACAGATTAACATCCACCCCGACAAGTGTGTTATCGAACTCTTCGTCCGTATCGTCGAGAAGCATGTCCCCGCCAGATGCTTCAAAGAGTCCGGAGACTCCCCTCAGCCTCTCTGTGTCCGAAGTAGAGCTTTTGTCCGGCATTTCTCTACGGACATCGAGGTAATGAGCCATAATGGCTGATTGTACATGACTCCATTTGTCCTTGAGGATGGATCCATCCTCACTACTTCTGCCTATAACAGCCATCACTAGACTCTCCTTCGCCACTTCATTGAAGGGCTTGGTGAGTGTCCTGTTGATGGTGACATTACGGCCTCTTGCCTTTTTCGAAGGCAGGGGTTCATCAGGTGATCTGATTCGTTTTACTTTATTAGCCGTTAACACAGCTGAATTTGTGGCTCTTTCAGCCGACTCATTGGCCTTAGAAGCATCTATGACACCTGTTTATTGACCAATGGTTCGTTCTTACCTCGGTTGTTTTTGTTTCCGTCAGAATGATAACGCAAGTGGTAGATTTTGGATTTTGGTTTTATTTGTAAAAATTTCAATTTTTTGTTTTGTGGATTTCATGTGTGTACAGGTATGTGTGAAAATGTGATTAATTGTATTGTATTTTTTAAATTTAAATTTAAATTGTATAGCATTTTTAAAGTTAACAATTTTTAAATGTTTTTAATTTCAGTTTTTTAATTTCAGTTTTTAATCTTAATATTAATTGTTTTGTTTCAGGTAGTTCACTTCTTTTTGTTTCAATTTAATCTTTCAATGTTGGGTCTGTTGGTATCACAGGGTCTTTTATGTACATGTATGTATCTGTATAAAAATTACACTTATTATTTAAACTTTACTATTCACTAATAATCACTTAATCGCGGGAGGGAGACGAACGAGTTGATGGTTGGCACAATTGGATACAAACTAACTCCTGCTGCTTTCCTTTTGTCTAATGCAAGCTCGGTTACAATGACAAAACGCAAGCAGCGAGCAACCAAATGACGATGCCAAAAAAGACATGGCAATACCTAGGTAAGCATAGGCAGCACTGGAATGTACGTATGCAACTACATAGATTGCAGAATGCAGACGCATTTACACACACACGCACATACATATGCTGCCGCGCCACCTTGGTCGTTCTACACTGATGTTCAAAAGTGTGGTGTCACCTTTGAACGTTCTCCCCCCCCGTGATTTAGTGCTTTACTAGACATACCTGATTGACCCAAGGTCTTATTCGCTACTTCGTATGGCTCTGACTACAGGACCCGCGAAGACATACCCAAGAGCAGTTTCGAACGCCTTTACAGCTCCCAGGTCAGTGTCACGAACTTCCGCTTCTCCTAATTCGATGTCTATAGGGTCGTTACTTCTTGGGTCTACGTCGGCGAGGGTATGTCTGTCAAAGCTAGATGTGGGATCCTCCAAAATCGGGTCGGCATAGGGTCGACTGGGCAGCTCGCTGGTGACCAGCGCATTGAGTCTGATCGTGATGGAAGGGCGGTTGTGTCGATGTTGGAGGGACAGCTTTACAAATTGGCTCCCGCGCCTTAAAATGGTCGCCCATCCAAATTGGCTTACCGTGGACGCCGCAATCCTTGAGACCGTTGATGACTGGTTCAGTAGGGCTCGCACCATCTTGTATTCGTCGGCCGGTTGTCCCGATGCGATCTTGACCGTCGCTGTTGGCACCAAAACGCTGGTTCGGCGGTAAACAGGTTCTGTCGGAGGCGCCCTTCCGAGTTGGTCTTCCAGTTGGGGTGCCCCATGAAGCATGGTATGGTGTCGGTGGTCGCACTGTTTGCAGGCTGTTAGGGCTGGGCAGTCCGGCGCCAAATGACTCCGAGCCAAGCAGTTTCGGCTGTAGCCTCTTCTCTCCACGGTCTCGTACCTTCGGTATGGGGAGAATTGCCGAAAGGTGGGGCACGTCCGGATGGCGTGGTCCGCCTGGCAGAGGCCGCAGGAATACTGCCAAGACGAAGGGCGAGGGCGCTGGCTACGGTTTCGATTGACGGAGCCGAGTCTTTGAACGGCAGACTGGTCGCGAGTTTGGAGGTGGTGGGGTTGACGGTCGGACGAAGGGTCACGACTTGGCGCTGGAGTGGGTAGTCGCGCTGCCATTTCTGGAATAAAAGAGATGCGAGTACCCAGTTCTTTCACAAATAAATAGTTATTTAGGGTTAGTTAATTTGAAAATAGTTTGACGATTTTCGTTATCGGTCGACTAATTACACCGTTAGCTGTCCGAATGTCAATGACCCTAATGTTGTTATCAATTCCTCGGTAAGTTTTTTCTATACGGCCTATTTTCCATTCAGTCGGGGCCAATCTCTCATCTTTAATTACAATCAAATCATCCTCTTTCAAATTTTCTGTTTGGTACTTCCACTTATATCGACGATGTAGCTCATTCAAATACTCAGTTTTCCATCTTTGGCAAAAATATTGAGAAATAATTTTTAATCGCTTCCATCTATTGGCAAGGGTGATGTTGTTGTCTGAAACATCGGGTTCAGTTGGGGTCAAAATTGAAGTACCAATCAGAAAATGAGCTGGGGTGAGAGGATGTAAGTCGGAAGGGTCGTCACTGGATGGACTTAGGGGTCGAGAATTAAGACAGGCCTCAATTCTCGCTAAAATGGTCGCGAATTCTTCAAAGGTAAAATTCATTTGCGGTATAAATTTTCGTAGATGTGTTTTGAATGATATAACTCCCGCCTCCCATAATCCTCCCATATGAGGGGCACCTGGAGGAATAAAGCTCCATTCTAAGTTCTGATAAATATTGTTCTGGGTGGCGTCCTTTTGCAGATTCTTCATAAACTCTAGCCTATCTTTTCTTATTAATTCTGCTGCTCCTACAAAATGAGTCCCATTATCTGAGTAGATCTTGGCTGGGCTTCCTCGTCGCCCAATAAAGCGAGATAAAGCGGCTAAAAAAGATTGAATTGATAGATCACTAGTGGGTTCTAAGTGAATTGCTTTTGTGGAAAAGCAAACGAAGACGCAAACATAACCCTTTGTTATTAAACAAGCTCTTCCTGTAAAATTCTTTATGTTGAAGGGTCCTGCAAAATCTACTCCTGTGTTGGTAAAAGGTCGAGTCAGCATAGTTCGCTGGGGCGGAAGTGAGGCCATAATTTGCGTTTGAGTCTGGTGTTTATACAAAACACAAGTTCGACAATTATGAATTACCTTCTTGATTAAGGGCTTCAATTTAAATATCCAAAATTCAGACCTGATTACTCGAGTCATGAGTTGATTTCCGCCATGCATCGTAATTTTGTGAATAAATTCTACTAACAAAAGAGCTAATCTCGATTCGTATGGGATAAGAATGGGATGGCGCTCGTTATATGTAAGTGCTGGGGACTGAACAAGGCGGCCATTTGCCCTAATGATTCCTTTTGAATCAATGAATGGATTGAGAGATAAAAGACTGCTACTAGATGAGAGTCTTTTCTTTTGGGTTAACGCTAAATACTCCTCTGCGAAATAATGCTTTTGTGTTAAAACAATAAGACGATCTTTGATATCTTGGATTTCACCGTGGGTTATCTCTGCTGAAGAAATTCTAAATCGGGTCCGATTGACGCCGGTATTTCTCCAAAAACGAATCGCAAATGCTAAGACTTTGTATTCCCTAGATAGAGAAGAAAATCTATCCAAAGGATCTTCAACTGTTGTGGTCGCGAAAACTTTAACTGCTTTTGCTTCTAACTCTGTGTCGCTCATAATGTCGTGTCTAGGCCATCGGTCTTTTGGAAACTTCAGCCATTGGGGTCCAGTCCACCACAAATGATGTGACTGCAAATCATTTGGCGAACATCCTCGACTGGCTACATCAGCTGGGTTGCTTTCTGAATCTATGTGCTTCCAATTTTCGTTGCCTACATTATCTAAAATATCTGAAATTCTATTTCCTACAAAGGCACTCCATGAACACGGTGGTTTTTTGAGCCATGCTGGCACGATCGTTGAGTCGGTCCAAAAGTGTGTTGAAATATTTTCAATTTGTAAGTTGGGAGCCACCGCTGTGGTTAATTTTGCTAAGAGAACGGCTCCGCATAATTCTAATCTAGGCAGAGATATTTTTTTGATGGGTGCTACTCGAGTTTTCGCTGCCAAAAGAAACGTGTCGACTGTTTGATCTAAATGTTCTACTCTAACATAAAGAGTCGCGGCGTAAGCGCTTTCTGAAGCGTCACAAAAACCATGTACTTCAATTTTACTTGAGGGTTTAAATCTGATCCACCTAGGTACTGAAACTGAATCTATTGAGGGACAATTTTTAATGAAATTCTTCCAATTCATTCGAGTTATGGGCTTCAACGCTTCGTCCCAATCTACTTTATCCAGCCAGACTTGCTGCATGATAAGTTTCGCTACGATGATTACTGGAGCCAGCCATCCACATGGGTCGAAAAATTTGGCAATTGTTGAAAGGACTTCTCGTTTGGTGCATAACTCCCTTTCTTCCGTGGGTGGTGATGTGAACGTAAAGTTATCAGCCGAAATGTTCCATCGGATACCTAGAGTTTTCGTTGAAGTTCCTTCCGAAATATCCAACCAATTGACCGGCAAGAGTGAGTCTGGTGGCAGATCGCGAAGTAGATTGGGGTCGTTTGAACTCCATTTTCTCAATTCAAAACCTGCTGAGTCCATGGCTGCTACTAATTCTTTCATAGACTTAAGGGATTCTTCTACAGTGTGACCTCCAGCTAAAACGTCGTCGACATATAAATTTTGTTTTATAATTTCCGAACCTAATGGGTATGTTTCTTTAACATCTTCTGCCAATTGAATTAGGGTCCTAAGAGCGAGAAATGGGGCGCAATTAATTCCGAAAGTGACTGTCGAAAGTTCAAAGTCTTCAACTGGGTCATTTGCTGATCTTCTAAAAAGAATTCTTTGAAATGGGGCCTGACTTGGGTCGATTTGTATTTGACGATACATTTTGGTAACGTCCGCGTTAAATACGTATTTAAAAAACCTCCATTTTAAAATCTGCAATACTAAATCCTGTTGAAGAATAGGCCCTGGATGTACAATGTCATTAAGACTTTTCCTATTTGATGTGGGACTTGACGCATTAAAAACTACCCTAAGTTTAGTGGTAACCCTATCTGGTTTAATATGATGTGCATGATGTGGCAAATAGTAGTGAAGGGTCTTCTCGATTTCCTGGGGTCTCAGTTTCCGCATGTGTCCAAGTTCCAAATATTCCATTATCGCTGCGTCGTATTGAGATTTGATTTCGGGCGTTTTTTGCAACTTTCTTTCCATTCGATAGAATTGCGCCATTGCGATATTTCGAGATGCTCCAAGTTCAGCACAAGATTTGAACGGCATCGTGACAATATATCGTCCATCTTCATTTCTTCGCGTTGTATTTTTGAAGTTTGTTTCGCAAAAGGTGTCTTCTGCTGACCTCAAAACTTTTTTTGGGGTCTCCTCCACCTCCCAAAAACGTGTGAGAATTTTCTCTATCGAAACTGTATTGTAAAGTGAAATTTTCCTATCATTTGTGTTTGATTTTTCAAGAGGTCCTCCCACTATCCAGCCAAAAACGGTGCTTTGCGCTAGTAAAGATCCTATAGATTTCATTGGAGCTCCTACTGTGTAAATTAAGGGTCCTATGTCTAAACCTATCAGAAGATCTATGGGTCGGCTTTCGTAAAAACGAGGATCTGCTAACTCGAGTTGAGTTGTTTCTCTATGTTGATTTTTATCTAGGGTGCGCGACGGCAAATTAGAAGGAAGGGACTTCAAAACGGGTGCCCAAACTTCTAATTCAAAACTAGGGTTTGTACGAGAACAAAGGTTCTTTTTAACCTTTTGTTGAAGTTTCTGAAACGGTTTCACTTAAACCGGTAACATGAACAAGATTCTTCCTAGTTGGAAGCTTCAATTGGTTTGTAATCTTCTCTGAAATAAATGTTGATTGAGATCCAGGGTCGATAATCGCTCGTGCGTCATATCGCTGCCCTCTAGATTCAATTTGAACAATCGCTGTAAAGAGTAGTGTTTCCTTCGATTGCTGCTGGCTAAGTTGTGAATTTTCCTTGAGAGTTAGAGTCGTTATACTAGGAGTTTGAAAACTAGGTGTGGACTGTAAACTAGGAGTGGATTGTACTAGGGTGGTTAGAGCTGCCGCACTGGTACTAGGTCGTACGTCATCTCTAACCGGTTGTGAATTTGTAGGTCGGGCCTCGTTACCCTTATGTAATAAAGTGTGATGTCTTTGATTACATTCTCTACACGTGAAACGACTCTTACAATCTCTTACACCATGATCCGAAGTGATGCAGTTGTAACAAAGATTGTGAAGTTTTACTAAGTGAATGCGATCATTCACGTTTTTCTCAAGGAATTGTGGACAATTTCGTAACAAATGGTTTGCCTTGCAAATTTGGCAACTCGGTCCATTTGTACGACTACTAGGTTGCGTAGATGTGCTATATCTGTTGCTATTGTTGAATCTTCTTTGCGAACTTTGAGTCTGTTGCGCAACATTAGTTTGAAATGACTTAACCCTATTTTCCTTCCTACTATAATCGGGTCTAGGCTGATTATTTTTGGAGAAATGGGGCTTAATATTTCCTACAGTTTCTAAAGTTTTGAACTTGTGTGTCAAAAATTCATTCAAATCTTTCCAAGACGGTAGTATGGAACAGTCTTCCAAACCGTTTTCAAATTCTTCTAAGAAATTTCTCGGCAGTTTCGCAGAAGTAAGGTAAACTAAAATTGGGTCCCACCCCTTTACATCTACCTTGAGTGTTTCTAGTGTCTGAACGCAACCATCTATAGTGCGTTGAAGTTTTTGGATCGAAGATCCTGAATCTGCCGAAACTTGTGGTAAACTAAGTAGAGTCTTTAGTTGTTCATTTACTTGCATTCGTTTATTCTCGTATCTGTTTTCTAAGTTCTTCCATGCTAGATCAAAACCTTCATTTGTTAGTGGTACGTTACTAATAATTTCCCGTGCCTCCCCCGCGGTTTTTTGTTTTAGATGAAAAAGTTTTTCTACTTTACTGAGTCTAGAATTATTTCTGTACAAGGCCGAAAACAAATCCCGAAAAGTAGGCCAAGCGCTGTATCCTCCATGAAATGTGTCGGTGTCGCATGGTGGTAAACGTAACGATAGATGGTTGTTTGGCTCAACTGTTTCCTTTTTTCGGGTCTCCGATTCTCGTTCGAACTTTTCCTGCTGCCTTTCGTCGGTTAGTGCTAAAATTTCTCCATTTACTGCGCTTAAACATCGTTTGTATGTCTCTAATGCCTCTTTATAATGGGTCCTCAACTTTGATTTATCGATTGGGGCCTCATCTTTTTCGGGAACACGGTCTCTACAATCTAAATAGGCCCTTTTCACTTGATCCCAAACAGAGTTCAATTCTACACGTGTCACTTCTAATGAGTGAATATTATCATCGGTGCTAGTAGCAGAGTAACCACTCTCAAAGTCTATCAGGTCATTTACGCAATTTACAAATTTATCACGTAAAACTTTGTCCATATTTCCTCCTTCTTAAATATTTTCTTTGTCAAATTTTAAACTGGCTAAAATTTCAAGAAACTTTTAAAATTGAGATTTTCTTTTAACAATTTCTGTAAAAACTTACTTTGCCAATATTTGCAAAATAATTTCAGAAAAACGCTAAATATTTGTTGAATGGGGTCAATCTTTTACAGTCCGATCTTTTTTTTCACGAATATATATAAATAATGGCAGTTTATTTTGAACTTGTGTCGTTTGTGCGAAAAGTAAGAAATTTTAGCGATAATAATTTTTATAGATTTGGGTCTTTTGGAGAAAAAAAATTATATAAATAAAAATTTGGACGAAAGTAATTCTTTGTCGACTAGTGTACTCTAAAAAAATTACCAATCAACTCTTCTTTAACAGAACAAAAAACCCGTAGGAAAGTGATTCTTCTATCAGAAAAAATTCGATCGAATAAAAAAACAAATTTTGTAGGAAGGTGTTTTTTGCAAAATTATAACAAACAAAAAAAAACTTTGTAAGAAATTGTTTTTTCAAAAAAAAAAACCCAAATTTTGTAGAAAGGTGTTTCTTCCAAGAAACTATCACTTAATAAATTTTTCGAGCAAATTTATTTTTCGTAGTAAAGTGTAATTTCCAAAAAATAACACTTAATAAATTTCTGAGCAAATTTATTTTTCGTAGTAAAGTGTAATTTTCCAAAAATTAGCACTTAATAAATTTCTGAGCAAATTAATTTTTCGTAGCAAAGTGTAATTTCGAAAAATTAGCACTTAATAAATTTCTGAGCAAATTTATTTTTCGTAGTAAAGTGTAATTTCCAAAAATTAGCACTTAACAAATTTCTGAGCAAATTTATTTTTCGTAGCAAAGTGTAATTTCCAAAAATTAGCACTTAATAAATTTCTGAGCCAATTTATTTTTCGTAGTAAAGTGTAATTTCCAAAAATTAGCACTTAATAAATTTTTGTGCAAATTTATGTTTCGTAGTAAAGTGTAATTTCCAAAAATTAACACTTAATAAATTTCTGAGCAAATTTATTTTTAGTAGTAAAGTGTAATTTCCAAAAATTAGCACTTAATAAATTTCTAAGCAAATTTATTTTTCGTAGTAAAGTGTAATTTCCAAAAATTAGCACTTAATAAATTTCTAAGCAAATTTATTTGTCGTAGTAAAGTGTAATTTCCAAAAATTAGCACTTAATAAATTTTTGTGCAAATTTATTTTTCGTAGCAAAGTGTAATTTCCAAAAATTAGCACTTAATAAATTTTTCGAGCAAATTTATTTTTCGTTGTAAAGTGTAATTTCCAAAAATAAAAATAAATTTCAATAAATGTAAATTA
Organism: Eudasyphora cyanicolor; assembly: GCA_963930755.1. NCBI lineage: Eukaryota > Metazoa > Arthropoda > Insecta > Diptera > Muscidae > Eudasyphora > Eudasyphora cyanicolor. Next base: position 158,966,552 of record OZ005734.1, read on the forward strand.
TTGTGTTAGTTCTGTTTAGCTTTTGCCGAAATGTCCGTCCGATCCCATCAACCATCAAACCATATGTTCTCTCATTCCTTTCTTTACGGCTGAAATTATGTTTTCCTACTTCTCCCTTTTTTTCTATTTCACAAAAAAACTCCAGTGGTACATTAACCTTTGGGTTCCCTAATCAAGGCAAGAAGTGAAAACGAATGAAAAGACAACGAGAAACCAACGAAAAAAAAAATCCGCTACCTATTGTCTGGTATGCATCGATGTACATAGACTGCTGTTGTTGTTGTTTTAATGGGTACGAGGGGTCGAGTTGAAAGTGTCGACACAGGAACTTTTTTATAAAATATATCAAGATTTTCGCTTCAAATCGGTTGAAAACTACAATAATGTTGATTTATAGCACAAACCACACATATTAATAGCTAAAGAATGTAAAAAATCTTAAATTTTTTGACATTTTTCAAAAGGATTTTTCTATTGAATCTACTGCAATACGAGGGTCGTTCAAAAAGTCGGAACACGTATTTTCTAAAGCAAAAAAAAATAAATTATTTTTTTCTTTTAAGTTATTGATTGGGATTGATTTTAGCGTCTCCAAAGCATATGCTAATATCATACGGTCGATTTCTCCCTAAAAAAAATATATTTTTTTTTTCTAAGTTGCAAACTCGATGTTTAAGGTACCCAAAAATCACGAAGTAATTTGTAGGGTTCACAAGCCAGTCAGCGGATGAGTCGAGCCAATAATTTTTTCTTTTTTTCTTTTCTTTCAAGCAGCTAATACTAATAGTAATAAGAATAAAAGTAAGCTTAATAAATATAACCACGATTTAAGCAGCCGAAAAGATTCAAGAAACTTTCGCTCTTTTGTTTCGCAAGAAAGTTGTCCGTCCACGCGTTATTCAGCACAAAATTATCTGGAATTCTTGCTGAGGTTTTCGGATTAAGTCAATGGGTGTCCGTCCGCGCGTCCGAAACAAATCTTAATAAACTTATCTTAATAATCGTATCTTAATAATCTTATCTTAAAAATAACTTGACCGAATAAATCGACTCGACTAGCCGCTGGCTTTCAGAAAAATTCATCAGAATGCGTAATAAATTATGTGAGCAAATTATCGAAGGGTTTTCAAAAAGGTTGATTTGTTATTTTCCTAATGTTTCGAAAACTAGAAAACAGTAAAGTCGCGCGTTGTTACCGAAAAAATCGTCAAAAAACTTTCATAGGTTAGAATGCATGTAGGTTATGCAAGAGGTTAGTATATATGTAAAGGGTATATATGTGCAGCAATGTGTAGGTATGTAACTGCAAGCTAACTGCACTTATGTATGTATGTATTTCAAAGTGCTATGTATGTAAGTGCAAGCTAACTGCAGTTAAGTATTCAGTTATTTTTGTATATATGTAAAAGGCAAAAAACCAAGCCAGCGTCGTACATAGGGCCAGACCCGCCAAAATCTCCTTCATATATCAATATGGCGGAGTTCAAAAAAAATGGTTTTGGCACCCTATGTAACAACGCTACTTGCACAAATTTTGGGTACTCACTTTGATCCTGTAATAAGTGTCTTACTCGTATATTGGTCTCGATGTTGCTGGCGTGGGTCGCTGGCTCTTCCTTCTAGGGTGTCGTGCTGGGTTTTCGGTGTCGTGCTGGGTCTTTTTGTTGTTGTGTCGAGTCTTTTTCTTTTTAGATTTTTGTTTCGCGGCGCGTCGATTTGCAATTTATTTATTTTTCACCTGTAAATATTGAAATTTAAAAACTTGGCACTTGTGGCCTTTTTTTTCTTCACTTGTGGTTCTCACTTTTTCAAAACACACTAATCACACTTTCATACTTTTTCCTCAGATTTTGTTTTTAACAATTTAAAAACACACTTTTAGATCCGGTTCGCATAGGACCAATGTTTATTGACCAATGGTTCGTTCTTACCTCGGTTGTTTTTGTTTCCGTCAGAATGATAACGCAAGTGGTAGATTTTGGATTTTGGTTTTATTTGTAAAAATTTCAATTTTTTGTTTTGTGGATTTCATGTGTGTACAGGTATGTGTGAAAATGTGATTAATTGTATTGTTTTTTTTTTAATTTAAATTTAAATTGTATAGTATTTTTAAAGTTAACAATTTTTAAATGTTTTTAACTTCAGTGTTTAATTTCAGTTTTTAATCTTAATATTAATTGTTTTGTTTCATGTAGTTCACTTCTTTTTGTTTCAATTTAATCTTTCAATGTTGGGTCTGTTGGTATCACAGGGTCTTTTATGTACATGTATGTATCTGTATAAAAATTACACTTATTATTTAAACTTTACTATTCACTAATAATCACTTAATCGCGGGAGGGAGACGAACGAGTTGATGGTTGGCACAATTGGATACAAACTAACTCCTGCTGCTTTCCTTTTGTCTAATGTAAGCTCGGTTACAATGACAAAACGCAAGCAGCGAGCAACCAAATGACGATGCCAAAAAAGACATGACAATACCTAGGTAAGCATAGGCAGCACTGGAATGTACGTATGCAACTACATAGATTGCAGAATGCAGACGCATTCACACACACGCACATACATATGCTGCCGCGCCACTGATGTTCAAAAGTGTGGTGTCACCTTTGAACAACGCCTTTAGCAAAGGTAAGTGACTCTTTTTGTTTTTCGGGAAGAGCCGAAACCTCAACAGGCTCCAACTTCGTCAAAACTCTGAGCGCTACACGATGCTCATTGTGCTTCCGTTTTGACGGTCGGACATGACGTTTTCCCCTCACCGCACCACCTGTTGTGAGTACTTGGGGGAGATTTTCACCATTTTTGGTGTGGTCGGCTTTGGCCAAGACCAACGGACGGACAGTAGGACGATTGGGGAACCGCGCTCCATCGGAACACGAAGGCATCCCCGTCAAGAGAATTTATTTTTATTTTGTCTGTATTAGACCGTAATAGGTACTACGATGTAGGCCTTACGGACTTTGTACAGATTTTTGCTATTGCGTAGTAGGTACTGGTAACTATCCGCTATGTGATAAACACGTCCGTTCACTGCGAATGATCAGCAACGATTATCTTATATTATGTACATCTAACAACAACAAAAACAATATTGATTCTTGAGATACAATTTGGTTGTCATTCAAATATCTCATATGAATTCGTATGACAACAGAGAAAATGAGCAGAAACAGAATGAAACAAAAAGAAGCAGAAAACAAATCACTGAACTCAGAAACAAACGTAGAGAGAAAATTAATAAGTACTATGATATTACCTATCATGGGAGATGACACCTGAGAGATTATAACGAATAAAATATTTGAAATCTGGAGAGCAACACAAAAATCTCTCGAAAGTATTGTTGCTCGGGATGAAACGAGAAAATCCCTTTTGAGCCGTGGTATCTAAACGTATGAGTTTGTTGTTAAATATCAAGAAATCACAAGCACTGAACAACTCACCGTCTGTCGTGAAATAAAGTGTTTTAGAAAAAAACTCTGCACAAGTAAATGTAAATAGCACTTTGAGTTTTATACAAAGAGTTGAACCTGTTCAACGGAAGTACAAATGGAGAAAGGCTGAGTTTAGGTCATATCTTGCACAAGAAACCTCGCAGAAGCGTTTAGATACCGCAATCATTCCAGATTTCTGGCGAAAACGTCAAGAAACAAACAGTAAAACGTCAACTACCTGATAACTAATCAATTTGTTTGCATAGATTTCACATACATGAGATCAAGAGATTAGTCTTACAACATAGAAAAAATGCAATCGGTTGCAAGCACCCTTTACATTAGCTCGTTTATTTCCAATCACTCCGTTGTGTCCCGGTATCCAGAAAATACGCAGTTGACCATAGGCTGAGTAATCATTTCTCTTTCTTTTACAGTCTAACACAGTTCTGGATTTGACCCTTTCCGATGTTATTACTTTAATCGCCAGTTGGCTATTTGTGAAGATATTTCCATATTTAGGCTTTGTGGTATTACTGAGCCAGTTCACACACTCCGTGATTGCACGAACTTCTGCTTGAAATACCGTGTTATGGTCAGGGAGGCGGGAGTGAATTTCGACTTCTGGTTCATCAATAAAAAGTCCCAGACCCTTCCTTCCTCCTCGCTTGGACCCATCCGTGTAACAGCTGGTTCCCACTGACACATGGGCCAAAGTTCCATTTTCCCAGGAGCGTCTGTCTGGCACAAACGAATCACAGGTAGCTGTAAGCCGCTCTTCAGGAATGCAGTCGGAGATTTCTGGTGTTTGAATGTGACAAACTAGAGATTCCAAAATCTTCTGATGATACAACTTGTGGTCTCGATTTATCCATTCACCCATCACTTGTAGACGTCTTGCTGGGAGGGCTGCTTCATTCTTTATACGTATGTCTATTGGTTGGATGTGCAGTATAGTCTCCAGCGCTCTTGTTGGTGCAGTTCTAAATGCCCCGCTTATGTCTAGATAGCACAGACGTTGAATTTTTTGCAAAGGTACTACGTTGCACTTCTTATCCATTGATGTTCACCTCACTACACAGACTTAGGTTATTATTGATCAAATCACGCTCATGTAAAGCCAGTGAGTAATATTTGTACGTAGTCCCCATTTTGAAACTATATATATTCTGCACAACGAGCAACATCTGTGGACCTTTGTAACCCTTTCTTAAAGATAATCAAGTAAAAGTATTTTACCTTTTTATAGCCTCACTTTAGTGTGACGAGGGTAGATATCATTTGCTACGGACAAAAAGTGTAACACATCGAAGGAGTGACCTAAGACCCCAAGTATGTTCTGCGGAAATCCGTTTTGCGTAATTTTAAGTAATTTGAGCAATGGGAGCGCACGATAACTCTCGAAAGGAGTAACAGAATGACTTCAAATTTGGTATGGGATAATATTTTTTTCTACCTCAAGCTAAGTTCGAAGATGGGCCATATTGGTCCACTCCTTCTAGTACCTCGCTCACAAAGGGTTAACATTTTGTGAAATATTGATTCTCTAATAACTCCTAGACTAGTTATCAGAATCCTCTGTAATTCCACGCATAATATCAGTTTATCTGTCGCTATCAACTTGAGAAAAATGGGTAAAGTGGTTGGGTAAAGTGTTCCGCTCCTTTTGGTACTTCCCGCACAAAGGGACCATTTTGTACATAAAGTTAACAGCTTACAACAATAATACCAGCGCATAAAAATACTTGAAATTTTGAACAGGCTTTTAAAGCGCCTACAGTTCAGTGAAAAATTGGCGTTATTGCCACGCCCCTTTTGGTACCTCCCACACAAACGTGACATTTTGAACAAAAATTTAAAAGCTTATTGCGTGAGTACCAATGCACGAAAATACTACACAGTGTAACGCTTTTTAAGTACCTACAGTGCTGTGAAAAATGGGTGTTATCACCACTCCCCTTGTTGTACCTTCCACACAAAATGGTCAAAATTTAATAGCTCATAAAGTTAATAAATTAGTGCACATAAAAGTTTATGGTTCGGCACAGCACAATGTATTAAAAGTATCTACAGTTTAACGAAAAATAAGTGTATTTGATAAACCCCTTCTAGTACCTCCCACACAGATTGAACCATTAATTCGTGTAATATTCCATATTATATTACTCACAAAGTGAGGGTATACCTTAGTCGGTTTACCCAACTGAAACTTTCTTTCTTTTAGTTATAGCAATTGTCTTATTCAGGAATCGAGGCCCGGTTAAACTTGGGATCTTCGATTGCCTTGTAAATAGACATTTTTCTGTTTTGTCTGAGTTAACATTTAATTTCCTTGGTTGTGCCCAGTTATATGCTATGTTAAGTGCCTCGTCAGCTCTTCTGCATAATAGGTTTGGATGTATGCCACTTAGAAGTATTATAACGTCACTACGTTCTTTTTACTCATTTATGTCGCGTAGTCTTTTCGGGGCAGTTTTATGTAAGGGTTATGTCACTGCTTAATGCGACATTGTTAACACATTTTTATTGTTAACACATTTTTTATTTTATTTATTGAATTTACATCCGGGGTTCGAAGGTCCAAAAATGTTAGAATGGGGTTGCGGATTTGTTTCATTGTTGGTTTTTTTACAATGTATGTCTAATTTTGGTGATTAAATACCAAATTTTGGTCAATTTATATCAAAATTTAATAGCTCAGAACGTTAATAAATTAGTGCGCATAAAGTATCTACAGTTTAACGAAAAATAAGTGTATTTGATAAACCCCTTCTAGTTCCTCCCACACACATTGATACATTAATTCGTGTAACATTCCATATTATATTACTCACAAAGTGAGGGTATACCTAAGTCGGTTTACCCGACTCTTCTGCATAATAGGTTTTGATGTATGCCCCTTAGAAGTATTACAACGTCAATAGGTTCTTTTTACACATTTATGTCGCGCAGTCTTTTCGGTGCAGTTTTATGTAAGGGTTATGTCACTGCTTAATGCAACATTGTCAACAAATTTTTTATTGTATTTATTTCATTTATTAAATTTACATCCTGGGTTCGAAGGTCCAAACATGTTAGAATGGGGTGGGGGATTTGTTTCATTGTTGGTTTTTTACAATGTATGTATAATTTTGGTGTCTTTTATTTACTGTTTTTCTTTGCCTTTCACAAATAAAAAAGACTTAAGTTTTGGCCTTGTATTTGAATATATTTATTTCATTGTGCTTCTTGTTTGATTTTGTATGTTTTAAAAACTTTGTTTAATTATATTGAAATTCATTTTTATTATGTCTTATGTTTAATTTATGATCTAAGTTTATATAACAGGCAAACAGTGGGAGGAATTCCAAAAAAGGGAAACAATTCTGCCGTTTCTTAACCAGACAACCAATTGCCACCAAAGTTGCCATGTTTGTAGAAGAGGTATTAGAGAAGTTTTGAGTTTGGGCCCCCTGTGGTATACTGGGGCGGAGTTGCAGGGCATCAAAGTTGGCAACCTCAGGTAAACAAAATTTTTAAGCGCGTGTAACTTTCGTCTTTGTGTGTATTCTATTCTAGTTCCAGTCTAGAGTTACCGAGATGTCTGCATTAATTGAATTTTTAATTTTTTCCCCGACCCTGTGCTAGTATTTTGTAAATATCGAAGCAGAATGTGCACCAATTTACTTCGGTTAAACACGTCAAGATTGGCAACAAAATTTCCTATATTTGGTTCGATATACCCAATAGGACAAAAGTTATGGCCACTTGAAGTATATTTAAACAAAAAATCGATTTTTTGTCATTTTTTTAGGAAAAAAGTAAATGTCGTATTTTCGTTTTTAGAAGAAGTTATTAAAACAAGGTATAACATATTTACTATCACCTTAAAGGAAACATATTTACTATCACCTTAAAGGAAACATATTTACTATCACCTTAAAGAATATTCTCAAAGAAAGAACGGGTCAAAAATATTCACGGGTATTGTTACCAAGCTTCCCCAATTTACACCATTTTTTACACAAATTTCAAAATGAAGCCACATTTTCTCCAAAAAATTTAAAATGTTAAAACTTTTGGCATATTTATATGTGGTAAGGTGTTGTAATTTGAACTGCAAAGGGAATCTGAAATCCTAAAAATCACACTTTTGTGAATTTTCAAAATTATTTTGGGTATTGTGGGATTGACTTTTGGAAATATAATGATTCGCGAACTACATTCGATTTGTGACATCAAGACCTACAAACTACAAAAGATTTCATTGAAAACTATCCATTTTTAAAAATTTTATGTCGTTTTTACATTTCTGTCTGCATTTACAAATTGACCTTTTTCCTTACCCTGTCCCAGCATTTGCTCACTATCAGTGCAGAATATAAACCGATTTCTTTCACATCAACTTCTCTAAATTGACAACAAAATTTGCTATGTAATGTAAACAATTTCTTTTAAATGTGCCCACTTAAAAAGTTATGGCCATATCAATTTATATTTGTAAATTATAGGCAATTTTTGTATTTTATTGCGGAAAGGCATATGTAGTATTTTGGAGCTACAGACGAATTTATAAAAAGAAAGTATAACATATTTATACTCGTCTTAAAAGACACTTCCTGAAGAATATTTTTGAGGAGAATATTTTTTAAAGATTTTATGGAATTATAAAATTTCCTTTGAAAAAAAATTTTGTTTGTTTTTCCCGATCCTTTCCTACGAATCGGTATATATTATAGCCAGTTATAAATCGATTCCTTTCTCATTATATTTTCTGAATAGACAACAAAATTTGCTATTTGATAGCAAAATATTGCGTATTGACATTACAAAAATATATGCGCATTCTAGAGTTGAAAAAAATCAGGAGGAACCTTCATTTGGAGACTATATCAAAATTTGAACCGATATAACTGATTTATGCTGATTACCATCTCAGGCAAAACAAAGTAAAAATTTCTATAATAGAAACTAAACGGCGGATAAGTTGAGCTGTTTGCAGATTCTGACCAATGTGTTTAATGAGTGGTCTTAATACGAATACTTAGGGAGTTATAGCCATTTTAAGTTTAGATAAATCACAGTTTTCACCAATAAATATGTTTTCACAAAGATAAGATAGGCTACATTAGAGGGACAATGGGAGTCACCTGTTCACCTAGACCAATTGTGGTTCCTAGAGCTACAAAGAGCACATCTACCCCTTATGGGAATCAACCTATATGGTACACAAAGATTGGATAGACTTCCCAGTATATCGAAGCATCGCTTACTCTAGTGGCCTTCGGTATCTCAGTGGTTAGTGCATTAGCAACAGAAATGCAGCGCATCTAGTGGAGAATAGAAACGGCAACACTCAAAATAACATCCATCCCCTGAAATAACAGACGAATGTTAATTTACAACCGGGCAACATTGAGTAGATGAAAACAACATAAGGTTCCCGCGATAATTGGATAAATGCCGGAACGAAGTCTGTAATAGAAAATAGACTTACAGCCTGTTCAGCTAAATGTACCAAAACGCAGACGTGCGATAGCTACCCAAGCAATAATTTTCTTCTTCTTATTCTCACCCAAGCGATCATGTTTTTAATTTGGTTCATTGTCACTTATCGTTCGGGTAAGAAAGCTCTTTTCTTCATCGTCTTCCTGTCATAGACCAATATTACCTTCATGTTGTTATTGACATTTCTTAAAGCTTTTTCCACACGAAAATATCAGAACGGGGGCAACCCTATCTAACAGCTGTAAAAGTTGCAACAGCTGTTTCTAGACAATGAGTAATAATTAAAAAACCGAAAACAAACACAATTGTTTGGTTGATTGATCATTTATGTATATATAGGGGCTATATCTAAATCGGAAACCTTCTGCACCCATTTTAGTAAGTCCTTGAGTTAAAAAGGTTAAGTTTTTGCTAAATTTCCTAGTGATCTGAGCATAATTAATTGTGACCTGTACTCGGTAACAAGGACACATTTATAAACAGACGGACGGACAAAACCAAACCAATTCAGAATGATATTCTAGGTCGATAGGTATAATACACAATTGTTTGGGTCACCTAATTTAAGGTATTATGAAAAAAATGCAAAAAGCAACAGTGTGGTTGTAAGATTTCATACATTTTATACAAACTAATAAAAAGAAATTTTTTGAAATTTTGATGGATACTTCAGCAACAGATACATGTGTATGTTGTTTGGTTCATTTATCCATTTTTTATTCATTTATCCAACAATTTTCACTTTATCTTTCAAAAGGGCGTTAGCATAACCGACACGAATGAATTTTTCTGATCGTCTAATTTGACATTTCATTTCGTTCGTTGTTGTCTTATAAGAACCAAAATGTTGGCGATAATTGAAAGCTTCTTTGTTTACAATCAAAACAAAGTGTGCAAAAACCAAAAATTTCATTCGCTTGCCAATAGACGTGCGAAGTGACAAAAAATAAGTTACAAAAACAGGCCCTTAAGTATTATCAACTCAGCGTCTCCAAGCTGCTACAACAACAACAACATCGCTTAGTCTATCCCAAACGGGAATAAAGCAGGTGTTCCTGTTCCGAATTGATTGTGACCTTCTTAGTTCGTATTGGGCCATATTTGTCCAGCAGTCATATTTATGTTCATTTTTCTTGCCTAATCCTAGGCTCCTAATGACAGTGGGACACAAATATATGAAATTTCCTTGAGAATTTGTAATGTCGTCAAATTTCTTGCAAGTTCATCGGCTTTGCAGTTCTCCAGAATATCCCAATAACCAGTTACCCATACGCTCACTTACTTCAAGAGTGACATAACTCAAAATTGGAAATTGTCAGGATGTGTAACTTTAAGTCCGTATAAAAAGATGAGTAATATGAAATAAGATGTTTAAAAATGATTGAATAATGCAAAATACGGTTGTTTACTTAGAAACTAAATTTTGCTCAGATTAATTTGTGCACATTTACAAATCTAGCATTTATGTAAGCCAACCTCAAAAATGTTAAATTTTCAGTTATGTCACTCTTGAAGTGAGTGAGCGATATGAGGTATAGTATATAGGTATTGAAGGCAGTTTGCGAATTTAGGGATGTAACCAATATTCCCTATTGTCCCACACTGGTTCATTATTCCTTCTCGGAAATGGTGAAGACGAAAGAGAAGGAGTAAGAAAAATCAAAGAACGAACCTGTGTTTAATTATTAATTAAAGAAAAAATTAGAGAACGAACGAACGAACCGAACTTGTGTTTTGTATAAACACCAGACTCAAACGCAAATTATGGCATCACTTCCGCCCCAGCGAACTATGCTGGATGTAACCAATATTCCCTATTGTCCCACACTGGTTCATTATTCCTTCTCGGAAATGGTGAAGACGAAAAAGAAGGAGTAAGAAAAATTAAAGAACGAACCTGTGTTTAATTATTAATTAAAGAAAAAAATAAAGAACGAACGAACGAACCGAACTTGTGTTTTGTATAAACACCAGACTCAAACGCAAATTATGGCATCACTTCCGCCCCAGCGAACTATGCTGACTCGACCTTTTACCAACCCTGGAGTAGATTTTGCAGGACCCTTCAACATAAAGAATTTTACAGGAAGAGCTTGTTTAATAACAATGGGTTATGCTTTTCTACAAAAGCAGTACACCTAGAACCCACTAGTGATCTATCAACTCAGACTTTTTTAGCCGCTTTATCTCGCTTTATTGGGCGGCGAGGAAGCCCAGCCAAGATCTACTCAGATAATGGGACTAACTTTGTAGGAGCAGCAGAATTAATAAAGAATGATAGGCTAGAGTTTATAAAGAATCTTCAAAAAGATGCCACCCAGAACAATACTTACCAAAATTTAGAGTGGAGTTTTAAGGGAGGCGGGAGTTAAGACATTCAAAACCCATCTATGAAAGTTTATACCCCAAATGAATTTTACCTTTGAAGAATTCGCAACCATTTTAGCGAGAATTGAAGCCTGTCTTAATTCTCGACGCCTAAGTACAGCCAGCGACGACCCTTCCGACTTAAATCCTCTCACCCCAGCTCATTTTCTGATTGGTACTTGGATTTTGACCCCAACTGAACCCGATGTTTCAGACGAAAACATCACCCTTGCCAATAGATGGAAACGATTAAAAATTATTTCTCAATATTTTTGCCAAAGATGGAAAATCGGAGTAATATTGATACAGTAATGAGCTACATCGGCGATATAAGTGGAAATATCAGACAGAAAATATAAAAGAAAATTATTTAGTTGTCATAAAAGATTAGCCCCTGTTGAATGGAAGCTGGGCCGTATAATAAAAACGTATGTAGGAAGTGACAAAAACATTAGGTTTGTGGACATTCGGACAGCTAACGGTGTGATTAGTCGACCGATCACGAAAGTCGTCAAACTATTTCCAGATCGACTAACAATTTATTTTTATGTAGAAGAACTTGGTACTCACAGATGCTGTGGTATCCAGTACCCTACAACTTCGACCCTACTAAGACCCGCCATCGCATTTCCATCAACATTTATTATTCAAGCCTTGGATCCGTGACAGGCCCCAAAACTGGATGGGGGTTTCATCCACGGGAGCCACATGAGCTGCAGTTCTAGATTAAGCTAGTTTAAGATAATAATCTACACTAACATCAGTGTGAAACGTCCACTGCTGCGCGGCATTATATGTGTAGGTGTGTAAATCCGAATGCATTTATATGCCCATACATGCGTAACCTATGCACTCATCACCCTAAAGCACTCAATACTCTAATTTCCCTTTTGCTTATTTGTTTGTTTACTTGTCGCTTGCCATCTGTGGCTTAACGAAAGTCGTTAGATGAGCTTAGAAGAGATAGATGGCAAGCACAAGTAATCAGTCTTTTACCGATCCTTAAACCAAACTCGTGCGTCTCTCTCCCGTGATTAGTTTTCCCGTGTTTAAATAAGTTTAATAATTCAAAGTGTTAGTTTTTATACCCTCACGAGGGTATATATCATTTGCTACGGAAAAAAGTGTAACACGTCGAAGGAGTGACCTAAGACCCCAAGTATGTTCGGAGGAAATCCGTTTTGGGTAATTTTAAGTCGAATGAGCAATGTCCGTCCGTCTGTCTGTCTGTCTGTCTGTCTGTCTGTCTGCTGGCTGGTGCGCACGATAACTCTCGAAAGGAGTAACCGATTGACCTCAAATTTGGTATGTGGTAATATTTTTTTCTATCTCCGGCTAAGTTCGAAGATGGGCCATATTGGTCCACTCCTTCTAGTACCTCCCCCACAAATGGTTAAAATGTTGTGAAATATTGATTCTTTAATAACTGCTATACTACTTATTCGAATCTTTTGAAATTCCACACATAGTATTAGCTTATTAGTCGCTATCAACTCGAGAAAAATGGGCGAAGTCGCCACGTCCCTTTTGGTACCTCCCACACAAAGGCACCATTTTGCACAAAAAGTCAACAGTTTATAACATTAATAACAGTGTATAAAAATACTTGAAATTGTGTACAGTATTATGCTTTTATATTGCCTACAGTCCAGGGAAAAATGGGTGTTGTTGCCACGCCCCTTTTGGTACCTCCCACACAAAGGTACCTTTTTGCACCAAAAGTTAACAGCTTATAACATTAAAACCAGTGTATAAAAATACTTGAAATTTTGTACAGTGTAATGTTTTTATAGTGCCTATAGCCCTGTGAAAAATGGGCGTTATCGCCACACCCCTTTTTGTACCTCCCCCACAAAATGCCCAAATCATACCACAATTTAATATCTCATAACGTTTTTACCAGTGCACATAAATGCTTATAATTCGGCACAGTGCAATGAATTTAAAGTATCTAATGTTCAGCGAAAAATAGGTGTATTTGATAAACCCCTTCTGGTACCTCCCACACAAATTGACAGAATAATTCGAGTAATATTCAATATTACATTACTCACAAAGTGAGGGTATACCTTAGTCGGTTTACCCGACTGAAACTTTCTTACTTGTTTATGTATAAAACGGTGTACATAAAAGACATTACAGTGAACTCAAACGACCCAAAGTTTAACAATTACATTAAGAACAAATAGTTATAATAAGAACACAAATTGGAACAAAAAACACCATTGAAATTGCTAAATATAGCAAACACCATGTTATTAATATTTTCACATACATAAATTAAAGAATTTAATTACCCAAAGTTACATTAAAATTTAAATTAAACAAAAACCTACTGAATTTATACACACACTGTTAATTTTCACACACATATATATGTACACACTAACCTACCCAAACCCTAATGAATTGAAAGAAAAAATAAAGATTTTAAATAAAAATTGAAAAATAAGCTTTCTTATTTTGAAAGGAAACAAAACCATTAGCTTCACTGCTAAACATTTGGCCCTATGCGAACCGGATAAAAAGTGTGTTTTTTTAATTATTAAAAAACAAAATCAAGTGTTGTGTGGAAAATATTTTGTAGTGAAAATTTAATTTGACCGGTGAAATTAAAATAAATTATATAAAACAAATTTCGGTACGGTACGCGAAAACTTAAAATTGAAAAACAACAACAAAAAAGTGAACCAACAAAAAAGTGCCCCAATAACAACACAAGACCCAGAAAAGAGCCTTGGAAACGAGACCCAACAACAACAACTACCCGCTTGAACCCCTAGAAGAAAGGAAGGAAGAACCAGCGACCAACGCCTACAACACCAGGTACCCCAAATACATAAAAGGATCAAAGTGAGTATCCCAGAATTGTTAAAAGAAGCGTGTATAGAGGGTGCCAAAAACTATTTTTGCAACTCCGCCATATTGTTATATGAAGGAGATTTTGGCGCGTCTGAACCTATATACGGCGCTTGCTTTTTTCTTTTACGTATTTACATAAATCCCTGAATAGATAAGTGCAGTTAACTTGCACTTACATAATACATAGCACCTCGATATACATATACACATAAGTGCACTTAAATACATCGCACCTCGCTATACATACCCGGTCATATACATACTAACATTGCATAACCTAACGCGTTCTAACCTAAGAATAAATTTATTGGCGATTTTCGTGGACGACTTTACTTAGACTCTTTAAGAAAATATTTTTTAAATGATTTCGTGGATTTTGGGAAAAAATTTTAAAAAAACTAATTTGAGACTTGCAGACAATTTTTCAATATTTTTTTTAATTTTTTTTAAATTTTTTTTGGAAAAAGAACTTCGACTACGGGATATTAATTTGTGCGTTGGAGAGCGTAAATCAACCCAAATTAATAAATTGCAAAAAAAATTTTACTTTCAAAAATATATGTTCAAGCTTGTTGAACGACCCTCGTATTGCCTTAGATTCAATAGAAAACCCCTTTTGAAAAACGTCAAAAAATTTATGATTTTTAAATTTCCATTTGCATTAATATGCGTGGTTTGTGCTATAAACAAGCATTATTGTAATTTCCAACCACTTTGAAGCGAAAATCTTGATATATTTTATAAAAAAGTTCCTGTGTCGACACTTTCAACCTGACCCCTCGTACCCATTAAAACAACAGCAGTCTATGTACACCGGTGCATACGAGACAATAAGTAGCGGATTTTCTTCTCATTGGTTTCTCGGTGTTTATTTTTTCCTTTTTCGTTTCTGATTTGCGAACCTATCAAAAGGTTAATGTACCAAGGGAGTTTTTTTGTGAGAAAGGAAAAGAAAACACAAAAATAAATGGAGAAGTAGAAAAACTTAATTTCAGTTTGAAGAAAGAAATGAAGAAACATATGGTTTGATGGTTTCGGACAGACATATTGAAAAAAGTTTAAGTGGTAATTACACTTTGCTATGAAAAATAAATTTGCACAAAAATGTATTAAGTGGTAATTTTTGGAAATTACACTTTGCTATTAAATATAAATTTGCTGGGAAAATTTATTAAGTGGTAATTTTTGGAAATTACATTTTACTACGAAAAATAAATTTGCTCAGAAATTTATTAAGTGGTAATTTTTGGAAATTACACTTTACTACGAAAAATAAATTTGCTCAGAAATTTATTAAGTTCTAATTTTTGGAAGATACACTTTACTACGAAAAATAAATTTGCTCGAAAAATTTATTAAGTGATAGTTGCTTGGAAAAAACACTTTCCTACAAAATTTGGGTTTTTGTTTGATTGTTTTTTTTTTTGAAAAAAACAATTTCCTACAAAGTTTGTTTTTTTGTTTGTTATATTTTTGCAAAACACACTTCTACAAAATTTGTTTTTGGATTTGATTGATTTATTTTTTGATAGAAAAATCAATTTCCTGCGATTTTTTTGGTTTTGTTAAAGAAAAGTTGATTGATAATTTTTTTCTTGAGAATACACTAGCCGACAAAGAATTACTTTCGTCAAAATTTTATTTATATAATGTTTTTTCTCCAAAAGACCCAAGTCTATAAAAAATATTATCGCTAAAATTTCTTACTTTTCGCACAAACGACACAAGTTCAAAATAAACTGCCATTATTTATATCTATTCGTGAAAAAAACAAAGTCGGACTGTAAAAGATTGGCCACATTCAACAAAAATATTTAGCGTTTTTCTGAAATTATTTTGCAAATTTTGGCAAAGTAAATTCTTACAGAAATTGTTAAAAAAAATCTCAATTTTAAAAGTTTCTTGAAATTTTAGCCAGTTTTAAATTTAACAAAGAAAATATTTAAGTAGGATGAAATATGGATAAAGTTTTACGTGATAAATTTGTAAACTGCGTAAATGACCTGATAGACTTTGAGAGTGGATACTCTGCTACTAGCACCGATGATAATATTCACTCATTAGAAGTGACGCGAGTAGAATTGAACTCTGTTTGGGATCAGGTGAAAAGGGCCTATTTAGATTGTAGAGACCGTGTTGCCGAAAAAGATGAGACCCCAATCCATAAAACAAAGTTGAGGACCCATTATAAAGAGGCATTAGAGACATACAAACGATGTTTAAGCGCAGTAAATGGAGAAATTTTAGCACTAACCGACGAAAGGCAGCAGGAAAAGTTCGAACGAGAATCGGAGACCCAAAAAAATGAAACAGTGGAGCCAAACTACAATCTATCGTTACGTTTACCACCATGCGACACCGACACATTTCATGGAGGATACAGCGCTTGGCCTACTTTTTGGGATTTGTTTTCAGCTTTGTACAAAAATTATTCTAGACTTTGTAAAGTAGAAAAACGTTTCCATCTAAAGCAAAAAACCGCGGAGGAGGCACGGGAAATTATTAGTAACGTACCATTAACAAATGAAGGTTTTGATCTAGCGTAGAAAAACTTAGAAAATAGATACGAAAACAAACGAATGCAGGTTATTGAACAGCTAAAGACTCTACTTAGTTTACCATCAGTTGCGGCAGATTCGGGATCTTCAATCCAAAAACTTTAACGCACGATTGACGCGTTCAGACACTCAAGGTAGATGTAAAAGGGTGGGACCCAATTTTAGTTTACCTTACTTGTACGAAACTGCCGAGAAATTTCTTAGAAGAATTTGAAAACCGTTTGGAAGAATGTTCCATACTACCGTCTTGGAAAGATTTGAAGAGTTTTTAACGCACAAGTTCAAAACTTTACAACCTGTAGGAAATATTAAGCCTTATTTCTCCAAAAAATAATCAGCCTAGGCCCGATTATAGTTGAAAGGAAAATAGGGTTAAATCATTTCAAACAAGCGTTGCGCAACAGACGCAAAGTTCAAAGAAAAGATTCAACAACAGCAACAGATTTAGCACATCTACGCAACCTAATAGTCGTACAAATGGATCGAGTTGCCAAATTTGCAAGGCAAACCATTTGTTACGAAATTGTCCACAATTCCTTGAGAAAAACGTGAATGACCGCATTCACTTAGTAAAACTTCACAATCTTTGTTACAACTGCATCACTTCGGATCATGGTGTAAGAGATTCTAAGAGCCGTTTCAATTGTAGGGAATGTAATCAAAGACATCACACTTTATTACATAAGGGTAACGAGACCCGACCTACAAATCCACAACCGGTTAGAGATGACGTACGAGCTAGTACCAGTGCGGCAGCTCTAACCACCCTAGTACAATCCACTCCTAGTTTACAGTCCACACCTAGTTTTCAAACTCCTAGTATAACGGCTCTAACTCTCAAGGAAAATTCACAACTCAGTCAGCAGCAAACGAAAGAAACACTACTCTTCACAGTGATTGTTCAAATTGAATCTAGAGGACAGCGATATGCCGCTCGAGCGATTATCGACCCTGGATCTCAATCAACATTTATTTCGGAAAAGATTACAAACAATTTGAAGCTTCCTACTAGGAAGAATCTTGTTCATGTTACCGGTTTAAGTGAAACCGTTTCAGAGACTTCAACAAAAGCTTGTCTTTTCAACCTTTGTTCTCGTACAAACCCTAGTTTTGAATTAGAAGTTTGGGCACCCGTTTTGAAGACCCTTCCTTCTAATTTGCCGTCGCGCGCCTTAGATAAACATCAACACAGAGAAACAACTCAACTCGAGTTAGCAGATCCTCGTTTTTACGAAAGCCGACTCATATATCTCCTGATAGGTTTAGACATAGGACCCTTAATTTACACAGTAGGAGCTCCCATGAAATCTATAGGATCATTACTAGCACAAAGCACAGTTTTTGGCTGGATAGTGGGCGGACCCCTTGAAAAATCAAACACAAATGATAGGAAAATTTCACTTTACAATACAGTTTCGATCGAGAAAATTCTCACACATTTTTGGGAGGTGGAGGAGACCGCAAAAAAAGTTTTGATGTCAGCAGAAGACACCTTTTGCGAAACAAAAAAAATACAACGCGAAGAAATGAATATAGACGATATGTTGTCACGATGCCGTTCAAATCTTGTGCTGAACTTGGAGCATCTCGAAATATCGCAATTCTATCGAATGGAAAGAAAGTTGCAAAAAACGCCCGAAATCAAATCTCAATACGACGCAGCGATAATGGAATATTTGGAACTTGGACACATGCGGAAACTGAGACCCCTTCTAATTTGCCGTCGCGCGCCTTAGATAAACATCAACACAGAGAAACAACTCAACTCGAGTTAGCAGATCCTCGTTTTTACGAAAGCCGACTCACATATCTCCTGATAGGTTTAGACATAGGACCCTTAATTTATACAGTAGGAGCTCCCATGAAATCTATAGGATCATTACTAGCACAAAGCACAGTTTTTGGCCTTGAAAAATCAAACACAAATGACTTTACAATACAGTTTCGATCGAGAAAATTCTCACACATTTTTGGGAGGTGGAGGAGACCGCGAAAAAAGTTTTCATGTCAGCAGAAGACACCTTTTGCGAAACAAAAAAATACAACGCGAAGAAATGAATATGGACGATATGTTGTCACGATGCCGTTCAAATCTTGTGCTGAACTTGGAGCATCTCGAAATATCGCAATTCTATCGAATGGAAAGAAAGTTGCCAAAAACGCCCGAAATCAAATCTCAATACGACGCAGCGATAATGGAATATTTGGAACTTGGACACATGCGGAAACTGAGACCCCTTCTAATTTGCCGTCGCGCGCCTTAGATAAACATCAACACAGAGAAACAACTCAACTCGAGTTAGCAGATCCTCGTTTTTACGAAAGCCGACTCATATATCTCCTGATAGGTCTAGACATAGGACCCTTAATGTACACAGTAGGAGCTCCCATGAAATCTATAGGATCATTACTAGCACAAAGCACAGTTTTTGGCTGGATAGTGGGCGGACCCCTTGAAAAATCAAACACAAATGATAGGAAAATTTCACTTTACAATACAGTTTCGATCGAGAAAATTCTCACACATTTTTGGGAGGTGGAGGAGACCGCAAAAAAAGTTTTGATGTCAGCAGAAGACACCTTTTGCGAAACAAAAAAAATACAACGCGAAGAAATCAATATGGACGATATGTTGTCACGATGCCGTTCAAATCTTGTGCTGAACTTGGAGCATCTCGAAATATCGCAATTCTATCGAATGGAAAGAAAGTTGCAAAAAACGCCCGAAATCAAATCTCAATACGACGCAGCGATAATGGAATATTTGGAACTTGGACACATGCGGAAACTGAGACCCCAGGAAATCGAGAAGACCCTTCACTACTATTTGCCACATCATGCACATCATATTAAACCAGATAGGGTTACCACTAAACTTAGGGTAGTTTTTAATGCGTAAAGTCCCACGTCAAACAAGAAAAGTCTTAATGACATTTTACATCCAGGACCTATTCTTCAACAGGACTTAGTGCTGCAGATTTTAAAATGGAGGTTTTTTAGATACGTATTCAACGCGGACGTTACCAAAATGTATCGTCAAATACAATCGACCCAGTTGAAGACTTTGAACTTTTAACAGTCGCTTTCGGGATTAATTGCGCTCCATTAGGACCCTAATTCAATTGGCAGAATATGTTAAAGAAACGTACCCTTTAGGCTCAGAAATTATCAAAAAAAAAATTATAGGTCGAACGTTTTAGCTGGAGGTCACACTGTCGAAGAATCCATGAAGTCTATGATAGAATTAGTAGCAGCCATGGACTCAGCAGGTTTTGAATTGAGGAAATGGAGTTCGAACGACCCCAATCTACTTCGCGATTTGCCCTCTGACTCACTCTTGACGGTCAACTGGTTGGACATTTCGGAAGGAACTTCAACGAAGACTAGGTATCCGATGGAACATTTCGGCTAATAACTTTACGTTCACATCACCACCCACGGAAGAAAGGGAATTGAGCGCCAAAAGAGAAGTCCTTTCAGCAATTGCCAAATTTTTCGACCCATGTGGATGGCTGGCTCCAGTAATCATCGTAGCGAAACTTATCATGCAACAAGTCTGACTGGATAAAGTAGATTGGGACGCCACGTTGAAGCCCATAACTCGAATGAATTGGAAGAATTTCATTAAAAATTGTCCTTCGATAGATTCAGTTTCAGTATCTAGGTGGATCAGATTCAAACCCTCAAGTAAAATTGAAGTGCATGGTTTTTGTGACGCTTCAGAAAGCGCTTACGCCGCGACTGTTTATGTTAGAGTAGAACATTAAGTTCAAACCGTCGACACGTTTCTTTTAGCAGCGAAAACTCGAGTAGCACCAATCAAAAAAATATCTCTGCCTAGATCAGAATTATGCGGAGCCGGTCTCTTAGCAAAATTAACCACCAACATACAAATTGAAAATATTTCCACTCACATTTGGACCGACTCAACTATCGTGTTAGCATGGCTCAAAAAACCACCTTGTTCATGGAGTACCTTTGTAGGAAATAGAATTTCAGACATTTTAGATAATGTGGAAAATGAAAATTGGAAGCATATAGATTCAGGAAGCAACCCTGCTGATGTAGCCAGTCGAGGATGTTCGCCAAATGATTTGCAGTCACATCATTTGTGGTGGACTGGACCCCAATGGCTGAAGTTTCCAAAAGACCGATGGCCTAGACACGAAATTATGATCGACACAGAGTTAGAAGCAAAAACAGTTAAAGTTTTCAGTTGGCCACAACAGTTGAAGATCCTTTGGATAGATTCTCTTCTCTATCTAGGGCATATAAAGTCTTAGCATTTGCGATTCGGTTTTGGAGAAATACCGGCGTCAATCGGATCCGACTTAGAATTTCTTCAGCAGAAATCACCCATGGTAAAATCCAAGATATCAAAGATCGTCTTATTGTTTTAACACAGAAACATTATTTCGCTGAGGAGTATTTAGCTTTAACCCAAGGGAAAAGACTCTCACCTAGTAGCAGTCTTTTATCCCTTAATCCATTTATTGATTCAAAAGGAATCATCAGAGCAAATGGCCGCCTTGTTCAGTCCCCAGCACTTACATATAATGAGCGCCATCCAATTCTTATCCCACACGAATCGAGATTAGCCCTTTTGTTAGTAGAATTTATTCACAAAATCACGATGCATGGCGGAAATCAACTCATGACTCGCGTAATCAGGTCTGAATTCTGGATATTTAAATTGAAGCCCTTAATCAAGAAGGTAATTCATAAATGTCGAACTTGTGTTTTGTATAAACACCAGACTCAAAAGCAAATTATGGCATCACTTCCGCCCCAGCGAACTATGCTGACTCGACCTTTTACCAACACTGGAATAGATTTTGCAGGACCCTTCAACATAAAGAATTTTACAGGAAGAGCTTGTTTAATAACAAAGGGTTATGTTTGCGTCTTCGTTTGCTTTTCTACAAAAGCAATACACCTAGAACCCACTAGTGATCTATCAACTCAGTCTTTTTTAGCCGCTTTATCTCGCTTTATTGGGCGACGAGGAAGCCCAGCCAAGATCTACTCAGATAATGGGACTAACTTTGTAGGAGCAGCAGAATTAATAAAGAAGGATAGGCTAGAGTTTATGAAGAATCTTCAAAAAGATGCCACCCAGAACAATACTTACCAAATTTAGAGTGGAGTTTTATTCCACCAGGTGCCCCTCATATAGGAGGATTATGGGAGGCGGGAGTTAAGTCATTCAAAACCCATCTACGAAAGTTTATACCCCAAATGAATTTTACCTTTGAAGAATTCGCAACCATTTTAGCGAGAATTGAAGCATGTCTTAATTCTCGACGCCTAAGTACAGCCAGCGACGACCCTTCCGACTTAAATCCTCTCACCCCAGTTCATTTTCTGATTGGTACTTCGATTTTGACCCCAACTGAACCCGATGTTTCAGACGAAAACATCACCCTTGCCAATAGGAAACGATTAAAAATTATTTCTCAATATTTTTGCCAAAGATGGAAAATCGGAGTAATATTGCTACAGTAATGAGCTACATCGGCGATATAAGTGGAAATATCAGACAGAAAATGTAAAAGAAAATTATTTAGTTGTCATAAAAGATTAGCCCCTGTTGATGGGAGCTGGGCCGTATAATAAAAACGTATGTAGGAAGTGACAAAAACATTAGGTTTGTGGACATTCGGACAGCTTACGGTGTGATCACGAAAGTCGTCAAACTATTTTCGGATTGACTAACAATTTATTTTTATGTAGAAGAACTTGGTACTCACATCTCTTCTATCCTAGATATGGTTTCTCAGTTGCCTAGCCCAACCCTGAGTCATGACTCATCCAACTCACGAAGTACCGTTATACGACACGATGACAGCCCATATACAGACAGACAGATGCTGTGGTATCCAGTACCCTACAACTTCGACCCTACTAAGACCCGCCATCGCATTTTCATCAACATTTATTATTCAAGCCTTGGATCCGTGACAGGCCCCAAAACTGGATGGGGTTTTCATCCACATGAGCTGCAGTTCTAGATTAAGCTAGTTTAAGATAATAATCTACACTATATCACGGGAAGGGAGCTCTAAAGCACTCCTTACATGCACTCATTACTCTAATTTCCCTTTTGCTTATTTGTTTGTTTACTTGTCGCTTGCCATCTGTAGCTTAACGTAAGTCGTTAGGTGAGCTTAGAAGAGATAGATGGCAAGCACAAGTAATCAGTCTTTTACCGATCCTTAAACCAAACTCGTGCGCCTCTCTCCCGTGATTAGTTTTCCCGTGTTTAAATAAGTTTAATAATTCAAAGTGTTAGTTTTTTATATATAAAACGATGTACATAGAAGACGTTACGGTGAACTCAAACGACCCAAAGTTTAACAATTACATTAAGAACAAATAGTTATAATAAGAACACAAATTGAAACAAAAAACACCATTGAAATTGCTAAATATAACAAACACCAAGTTATTAATATTTTCACATACATAAATGTAAAAATCAAATTAAAGAATTTAATTATCCAAAGTTACATTAAAATTTAAATTAAACAAAAACCTACTGAATTTATACATACACTGTTAATTTTCACACACATATATATGTACACACTAACCTACCCAAACCCCAATGAATTGAACGAAAAAATAAAGATTTGAAATTAAAAATTGAAAAATAAGCTTTCTTATTTTGAAAGGAAACAAAACCATTAGCTTCACGGCTAAACACATAGTTTGTTATTAAATAATTGTATTAAATAATTTAATAAAGCAGCAAGAAAAATATTTGATAAAATAGCAAACATAAGTTTGCGAAAATAACAGATAAGGCTGCTTTCACTTTTTCAGCAGCAAAAACTGTTGTAACAACAAACTTTGTTGCTGTTTTTACTAACACAATCCTTTGAGTGTATGTACACCCAAAAAAAGTTTGCTGTTAATAACAAACAACGTCTGCTAATTTTCAGCAAACATTTTTTCTGCTAATACAGCAAATGTTCTGCTGTAATAACAAAGAGTTCGCAGTTTTGCATTAGCAAACGCACTGCTGAAAAATTTGCAGTTTGCTGAAAATGTTTGCTGTTAACCAAAATATGTGAAAATACTTAAGACAAAAGTTGCAATAATTTACATGATAAAGTTCAACTACCATTGAAAATCAAAAAGGTTAAGGTCATTCGTGCGATGAGAAAGTATATTTTGAAAAAAAGTTAAATAATTTTAATTTTTCATTGGATTTTATAAATATTGGAAATAGGAGTCGAATAAAACTGCAAAAAGTAAAACACAAATCTATAACGAATATGATTTGACGTGGTAATAGAGCGATTTCAAAATCTTACATACAATTACAATTAAACATACAATTAAAATTAAACTATTGCGTTTATATTTTTTTTGTTTCTAATTTTTTAATATTTTAATGAAACCAAAGCTAAACATTAATATTTTCTGTGCGATTTGTATAAATGTTAATAAAGTCCTGATTCACACGAGGCAATTTTTTCAAGCAACTGTCAAAGTTTGTACCAGAGAAGGCAGAGAGCTCTTTCGGCCAGGAGCTCTAAATTTCTACAAATTTGGTCACTGCTTGGAAAAAATTTACTCGTGTGATCCGGGACTAAGTCTTGTGTATGCCAAAAAAACAAAAGAATTCCTAAAGGTTTGGGGTGAGTATTAAGAGAACATTTCGCAAGATTGCATCCTGTGCAAAGACGATTTTTATACTTGAAATTACATCTGAAAAAATTTGTTGCCGCAGGACGGCAAATACTTGTGAAACTTTCAGTTTGAAATGGAAAGTTCCGCTTTACTCTGGCCGATTTTTATCAGCGATTTTAATATTCTCTAATTCTCTTTTGAACTTGCCTCAACACAGGTGGGAATTTTCTAAGGCAATTCGGTGTTTGTAGGAGAGAGAGGCATGCGGAAGATAACACAGTGCGACAGTCCAAAAACCAAAACCCGCGATACTAATTTTCTTGTAGGTCTTGGCGAGTAAAACAAAGTTTGTTCTATGAAATTTGCCGGATACCCCCATAATCCGGATTTACGGGTAAAAACCGATTTTCTTGTCTTTTTTTCACTTGTTAACTGATTAACTGTTATTTATTAACTGATTTTCAAACTCTAAACGAATTTGGAAAGAAGATACATGGACCTTTCGAACGATGTATATATTGAAAATCAGTTAATAAGTAACAAAGTAAGAGGCGTTCAAGTGAAAAAAGGCAAGAAAATCTTTTTTTACCCGTAAATCCGGATTTTGGGGGTGTCCGGGGAATTCCAAAAACAGATTCGTGTTTTACTCGACAAAACCTACAGGAAAAGTTGTATCACGTCATTTGCTTCTCAACTTGAGTTTATTTTGTCGCACTGTGTAATGGGGAAAGTAGTTTCTTGTACTGGCAATCCGTTTTGTGTTTTTCATTCGCACTTTGCTGCCTTTATCTCCTACAAACACCAAATTGCCTCGCGTGCATCGGGACATAAACATGCTTTACTACGTAAAAAAGAAAAATAAAAGAGAAGCGGCGTTTAATTTATATTCCTTACCACTGAAACCACTTTTTTCCATTAAAATGTGCTTGTGATAAGTTATACATATATTCATATTTGTGCAGATGACAAAATCTTGTGTGTATTTCGCATATCAAAAAAGATTGACAGACGTAATAAGCATTCACTAGCATTCAAGAGTAGCCCTCTTTGACAGACATCGTGCGCCGATGTCGGCTATTTAAGTAGCACCCTTTGATGTGTAAAATATTTTACGCGAATAAAATTTAAATTTTCGTTCTGTTTGTTATTCGCATTACAAAGGCATTCCGATGGCGGCGTAAAGAAATCTTTTTGGCAAAAAGATCACATCCGTCAAAGAAGATAATGCAAATGATTTTAATGAGTAAAATCAAAGACAATATAATTTATGAAGACATTCCTTCCTGTAGCGAGTAATTGTCAGTTACGAACGAATAGGAATTTGATTCCAACGAGTGAGGTTTTTCGCGGATTTTCAAACCGTTTTTCACCAATTTTTTGTGATTGTCACAATTAAAAAATTAATGTTAATCGAAATCGAAAAAAGATTTCAATCAATGTTCGCGGAATACTGAGTTTTCGCGTGTTACAATTCATTCCTATTCGTTCGTAACTGATAGATTTTGACGTTTCGGCCTGAAGGAATGTCTTCTGATATTCTATTTGTCTTTGAGTAAAATGATTCCGGGGGAAAGCTTCGACCACGCTTACAAATGGCTAAAAAAAGAAATCGGTTTAATATTTTCCGAAAAGGAAATTGTTTATGCTTTGGAGGATAGAAGGCACAGGACTGAAAATATTGAATGGTGGGTGGGTGTTTACAATTTCATAATAAAATGCATAAGGGATGTGGCACACAAAGAACCATGTTATCAATTAATCAAGTCGCAACAGGTAAGCGTGCGTACACAAATTGCAAATTAAATTCACTATGATTGTGAAAGGCTATTTCTGGTTGTTTTCACGATTCTCAGCAAGCAGTGTCCTATTAAACTTATATACTATACTACTTAAATACAGTTACAAAAGATGAACTAAAATTTCCTAGCAAATTTTACATGCTGCCCATACAGAGAACTTGTGATAGCGATGGACTAGAAACTTATTTCCGTGTCTAATTTTCCAAATCTCATAGACCTCTTAGAAGTGTGCCCCTAACGAAAATATCTGCAACAACTCGTAAGTCATTTGTTTACTTATTTCATTAATTACAACTGTATCACCAGAAATGACAAAATTGATTTTTTTAAACCATATGCTGCAACCAAAGAGATTCAATATAAGAAGAGAAACCATTTCATTCACCACACGGAAAATGTGGATTCCACCTCATGTGTAAAGATGAGTTCATGAAAAATTTAATTTAAAAATTTTGTATTTTGCGAGTTTTTCTTGCTCTTTTTCACATGCTTGTCAATAAACAAACTAAATACAGTTCTTATGCGTTAGTTGGAACGAAGAAAAAACTCTGTTTTTAATCACTTTAAATTTCCTTTTATATCCACCACTTCGATAGAAAAACTCACCTCTGCACACGAATTTTCGCCGTTACTCTTTATGTAAAATCTCTTTGCTCCAACGATGGTCGATATCCGAATCACGAAGCAACCTTTTGGCTCCAAACACCTCAGGATAATTTAGTCTAATTGGGATGTAATCCATCGATAAGATAATTTTGCCCAATGCTATGGCTCTGGACATGTACAATTACCGTGTATATAGGGTGAACCCAATTGGCTAACGCGTAGATGTCACTGATAATCGTACGGTCTTGGGGAACATCAAACATAACCAAAGGTAGTACGATTTATGGTTTTTATATTTATCATTCGGACAAAAAGAAGATAATTGTTAATTCCAGTGACCGGTAAGTTTTGTGTGTAAATATTGCTATTTAATTTTCTAAATGATTTGTATTTTTAGATCAAGCGTACACAAAGGCATACAAAGAATCATGTTACTAATTAATCAAGACGCAACAGGTAAGCGTACACAAATTGAAACTTAAATGTACTATGATTATAAGACTTATTTCTGTTTGTTTTCAAGATTCTCACCAATCAGTGTCCTATTAAACCCCTCTATTTAAATACGGCTATAAAAGATGATCTGAAATTTCGTAGCAACTACATGGAGAAAAATCGTAATTTTTGATATGTTTGAATTGAAAGAATGTATATGTGGAAACGTTTTTTTAAATATTTTATATTTGTTGACAAACACATTTTATTTGAAAATCAAGAAATTTAGTTTGAATCGCATATATTAGTATATTAGAACATAATTTATTTGCAAACTGAATTTCACAAATAAAATATATGTTTACACACAAACAAAGTTATCGTTTAAGAAGTTTTCCAAATATATTATATTTAAAAAGATTTTTAAAACATTGCTGACTTATTCGAATTTTAGTTAGTTTTTCCTAGATTTCGTGTTAAACTTTATAGCTAAAATTTTCTTAATTTATAAATATTCAAATTCATCAGTTTTTCTCAATCCATCAATGCAATTTTTATTTACGAAAGATTCGATTTAAGTTTTAATTCAATTTTACAAAAATATAAAATTTATAAAAAAAATGCGCTTTGAACATCTGAAAAAAAGGAAATATGTCTTTAAGTTACGGCATTGATACATTGCCAAAATAAATAATTACAAATTAATCTTTGTTTCAGAAATACTAGTTCCAAATAAAAACATATTTGAATGGGAGCATATTTTTGTTTAAAACAATATCCTCCCAAACAAATATTATATTTGTGTGTGTCAAATATTATATATTTGAATTGAGGATGGACTAGCAATTTATTTCCTTGTCTACTTTTCCAAATCGCATACACCTCTTGGAAGTGTGGCCCTAAGGAAAATACCTGCAACAACTCGTAAGTATTTTTTTCCTTTTTGTGTTTACCGAAATGGCAAAATTGATTTACTCCATATGCTCTAACGATGGTCGCTAATATCCGAATCACGAAGCAACCTTTTGGCTCCAAAAAAACTCAGGATAATTTAGTCTAATTTGAATGTAATCCATGGATATGATAATTTTGCCCAATGATATACCTATGGACATGTACAATTACCGTGTCTATAGGGTGAACCCAACACATTGGCCAACATTTACAGGGTTCGCATCGATGTCGTACGATTTATGTTCCTTATATTTATCCTTCGGACAAAAAGAAGATAATTGTTAATGCCAGTGACCGGTAAGTATTGTTTGTAGATACACCTATTGCTATTCAATTTAACTAAATGATTTATTTTTCATTTGTATTTTTAGATCAAGCGTACATACAGATTTCACAGTTCGAAACACTTATCAATACACGGGCTGAGTAACTACAGGTTGGAATCCTGGTTGATATACTCTTCTCAAATATCAGGAAAATATAAAATTTGTATTTCTTTTATTAAAATAAAAAAGAAAAAGACGTATGCTAGAATAACAAAAATAGTTTGTTCTTCCAGCCGCTTTTTTTTGTTAAATAATAGCAAAATTGTTTGCTAAAACGACTGTTTTAGTTTGGTATAGTAGCAGGCATTTTGATTTAAAATAACAGGCGAAGTCTGCTTTCCCTTTTTCAGCAGACACAGGTTGAAGCAACAAACATTTTTGCTAATGATACTCACCAAATTCTTTGAGTTTTATAAAAACATAATTTAAAAAAATTACACGACAAATTGTTTTGCTATGCACCAAAATTTTTCAGAGAGCGGAGTTCTTAAAATTCTGTCAATATTCGACTCCATTACAAAAGAATTTTTCGCGATGAATCCAAATAAATACGATGTCGGGACTACTCTACCACTTCGCGATTTCGAATTTCGGCTAAATTTGACAAATAATTTCAATGATTTATATTGTAGGTTCTTAAAAAAATTCATTAAGTTATTACATAGGTATAGTGCTTTTTAAACTTAGTTTTACTTTTGACGATTTTTTTACTTTTCCGATAAGATGTGTTACCTAAAAAATTGTAGATTGCTTTCAAATAAAAAATATAAACCATAAATATCCCATAGGAACAAATTATATATACTTTACCAAAATTGATAAAATAAAAAGTTTATGTCACTACGTTCATTAAATAATCACGAATCTTGAAGCACTCTCAATGACCTTCAAAACGATATATCAAATTTAAACAATATCTCGATAACCAACATTTTATGATTTTTTTCGAATACACATTATAAAGGACTTTAGTGAAAAATGCTTTTTTTGTCAAGAAAATCCGTAACTCGTTGAAATTTTGCTGTCAAATATCATAAGATTTGACACGGAAGGAGGGACTCATATATGTACATAAATATGAACATTTCATGAGAGTGTGATCTGACATGAGATTTTTTCATTTAGGTCTCAGTCATTCAGATTGATCATCTAATAAGCATATTCGAGTGTGAAGTGACTGCTACAATTCCGGAATGAATGATTTAGGTGCTGGCAATAGACACATTATACTTAACGCCATTACCATGTGCCAGATGGAATGAACAATGAAGTAATTGTGTTTGGTCTGAAGAAATGCATAACAAACCAATCCCATCATAACGAGAACAACACCCACAGGCATATATACCATTAGATAAGTGCGGGCTGGAAACCATTTGCGCAATTTATAGCAATGCATTCCCCAACTGGCGGATATGAAACAAATCCCAGTCAAGACTGGGGCTAAAAATGCCCACAGACTTTGTTTATTCAGCTCGGTTGCGAAAGCCAATAGAATAGCGCCCACCATATGCAATAATGAAAGTAATTCTTTTCGTATGTGAGACATTGCCAGAAGTGTGACCCAAATGGACAAAAGACCGCAGTAAAAGTCACAAAATTGCAAAACATCGAGTTTTACCAGGCAAAAGCTATATTCGTCTTCGCCGGAGTCACAAGCGTGATAGAAGATGGAGAACGACATTGCGAAGATATATATGATAGCTTCGATATAGAATTTCCTAAGTGCTGCTATATATATGCTAGGCAAAAACAGTAAATTGCTGAAAATTAGAAGAAGGGAAGATAACAGTTTAGACATGCCAGAAGGAACTTGGGAACTGTCGCTGCAATCCCAGCCTCGATAGCCATTCGTACATACGCAGGTCGAAAACACAAAACCTCCAGACATGTAGTGGTAGCAATGACCGAAACGACCACACTTCCCAACAACACAAGGATTTGAGGAGATGGTAAACATTACTGAGGTGCTACAGTTCTCTAGGGAAATATTTTCTTCTTTTACAAGATGTCTGTGGGCCTCAAATTTCCGTGTCATTTCTTGGTGATCTGTGGTACATTTTGAGTCAATGAGACATTCCTTGATTTTCAGTGTATCTTGCTGACCCATTGCCTTCAAACAAGTGGGTTCGTTTAAACAGTTTTTGTATAGGGACACATTCGCAGCACAGGGACAAGATTGCATCAAGGAGTCCAGCATGTACGAATATTCTTTCACGAACTCTTTAACTCTGTTTGTGGCAGTGTTGCGATCTGATGTTATTACACCTTGACAATACAGACCCATAGTTATAAACCACTGGCCGGATTCTGGGAATGGAACATGTATCAATCCTGTTCCTGTTATTGAGTCAGTATTGTTGATTATACTAGAAGCGGGTAATAGATACCGACCGTATCGGCACTTGTCGGGCCATATGGGCTCGCCTGGTTCACCATAATGCATGCAGATTATAATTATTTCATTTTTGCGAGGCAATGGCTTGTTCGCTGAACTGTGTGCATTTCCATGTACATCTTCTGATTCATAGTTATTCTCCAGTGACGAATCTCCAACGAATTTTTGTGGCAAAAATCCACCTCTTTTCTTTTTATTTGTCCTTGATGATGTCCTTGAACCTGCATCAAACGCCTTTTGCTCAAGCTTCATAGATAATGTAAAGGACAGCGTACCACCTATATCATAAACTTCGCCAATACTGAATGCAAAGCCACTTGTAACACCAGCGGTGAGATTCAAAATTTTTGGCACTGTCCCATTTTCGTCGGGTACAAGATCGTAATCGAATGAGAAAAATTCGCTATATGTCTGCCTCAGCAATGGATATAACTCTATATTTCGAAAAACGTTGGGCTTCCAGCTATTGGTCACTCTTTGCTTATCCGATTTAGATTCATTATAGTCTATTTTAAACCCAAACGATACGTTATACCGTGTTCTTGTCTCCTCATTTTTCTTCGTAGATGGAATTCCGTAATCAAATGGCTTCACAAAATGATCTTCACTGACAAACTTGAGCAGAACATAGTGCCACATCGTTGGTTGGACATTGAACATAATTGTGATTTCACTTGTTTGATTCGCTTGGAGATAAGTATTTTGTGCTGATGAACCTTCATGAGTTCCAGGTGTATTGCTTGGAAGGGCGTTACATTGTACATGGAATCCAATATAAGGACATTGTGAGCATATTTGACCAAATTTGATTCGAGCCAAAGCTACTCCAACGTTTTTAGGCACATAGAATTTGTAAATAATTTCATGACAAGCATCAGCATCCACATTGATTATACGATACGTTGATTTTGTGTAGTTCGATGAAGTTTTCTTTACACTAATTATCTGCCGTTTTGTAATAACATTTACATTCGTTGTCGTTGTATTACTGGAATTGTTTGAAATTCTCTTGGCGGTATTTCCAGATAAAGTGCTGTTATGTACTTGCCCCTTATTTGTGATAATTGACAAGAAGGGGGACAGCGACATTTCCGCCATCAAAAGTGTCTCGCAAGAAGCAGCAATACCTGCAATAGAGATAACTGAATTTTTAGAAATACTCATGGGCAAAAGTAAAATATTTTAAAACACTCTTTAACATGAAATGTGTTTTTGAATTTTAAAAAATATTATAATAAATAATAACTTACACCCTTAAACTAAAAACTAAAATCATTTCAGTAGGTATAAAAAACCAAGCTTGAAAATTATAAGCCTCCGAAATGGTGTCTGGTGTACTACCACGTCAATACAATAGTGAAAATAAAGTCACGCCAGTCGCAGAGGGTTAAACAACTAAGGCCGTCTGCAGATAGTCTTCACTAAAATTAATTTCTAGACAAGTCGCTTTTTGTTGTATTAATAATTTTTTGTTGTATTAACAACCAATAAAGTTTTTGTTAGTATTAAATTTACCGTAGTAACGGCACTGGATTAAAAATACTCTGAAAAGTAGTTCGACAGATATTGTAATTTATTTTACGATTTTCGTTGTTATTGTAATATTTAGTCAACAACTTTCCTTAAAATCAAGGGTTTTGTAATGACCGTCTATATACTGTGTTTTTATATGTACATGTGTACGAGCATTAATATTATTGCTAAGTCGGCATTTGTTATTTTTGTTATAGCAAAACCTATATTTTTCTAACAAAAGAGATTTTTGACAATAACACGATAAAGGGACGATTTAAAAAATGCAAACTTTATTCACAGAGCGATGAAGAGATTGCAGAATTGATGAGTGATATTGAACATCAAAGTGAATTCGATGTCATGGATGACAAAATTGAAGATCCAGATTATTGTTGTGATAAACTCCAATCAGAAGATACTCCAATGATAAGCTAATGGATTCTTCAAGATTTATGAGCCAAATGTTTCTTACTTTAGACTCAACACAACTGACGCATAACAGCAAATGTTAACTGTACTTGAGATTACAATTGAAAATAATAAAATGTAGATGAAACTGCTATCGATTTTCCAGAATCACTTGCAGTATAAAAACAATTACGAAAATCTCGTCAAAGTCTAAAAAATATCGATCATGATTCCCAAGTGTGGATGACTCAGGACTCTGGGCCAACTGGTGTTTTCACCGGATAGTGTATTGTTTGTTGTTTTGTGCGACAGCAATGGGTACTCTTGCATATTCTAAATCTACAATTGAGCGAATCCAAACGACAAACTTCCTCCCGATAAGAGATTAGAGCTTTAGAAAGCACCGCTAGGATAATCAACGGAATTATGGCGAAGGCCAAAGAGCGCGTGAAGCGGTGCGGCGCAAAGTTGTTCAGAATCGTTTTTTTACTGGCCAAAACTCTGTAACTTTGGAACTGATAGAGATATTTTAGTAATTTTTGTTCGACATGTAACTCCTTAAGCTTTTCGCCAGTTTTTATTTCAATAAAATCGGGTCAGCAGTTATTGAGGAATTCAAGCTTAAAATTGAACTTTTGAATTTTTTTAATATTTAGCATGGAAAAGTGGGGTTTTGTTTTCATCTTCTTTATTTATTAAAAGAATGTCATATGTTGATAAATAAACCATTTTAATAATAAATTTTGTAAAACTAAAAAAAAAATGTTCGACAAAAAAATTTCCTGCATATTTAAAAAAACACCTTGCATAGCTAACTTTTTTTATATTTTGTATTTGAATAACATTAAGGTAAAGCATTTATTTATTACTTATATATGTAACAAAAACAGTAAATTATAATTTTTATACCCTACACCACACTGTGGTACAAGGTATTATAAGTTTGTTTCACGGCAGATGTTTGTAACACCTGAAAATAACACTGCTAGACCCACCTTAAAGTATTCCGATCGACTCAGAATCACTAGCTGAGTCGATTTAACAATGTCTGTCCGTCCCTCTGTCCATGTAAAGTTGTTCGTCGACTACAGGTCGCAATTTCACTCCGATCGTTCTGAAATTTTGCAGTTTAGAGTATTTCGCAGCTGTAAAGATCCCTATTGAATATGGTTGAAATCGGTTCAGATTTAGATATAGCTCCCATATATATCTTTCGTCCGATTTGGCCCTTTAGTACTATAGAAGCTGTATTTTACATCCAATCGTTTTGAAATTTAGAATGGTAGAGTTTCTTGATCCATGAACCAACATTGCCGAATTTGAAGAAAATCAGTTAAGATTTAGCTATAGCTCCCATATATATGTTTCGTCCGATTTGGCCCGTTAGTTCTATAGAAGCTGTATTTTACATCCAATCGTTTTGAAATTTAGAATGGTAGAGTTTCTTGATCCATGAACCAACACTACCGAATTTGAAGAAAATCGGTTAAGATTTAGCTATAGCTCCCATATATATGTTTCGTCCGATTTTGCTCTTTAGTCCTGTAGAAGCTGTATTTTACATCTAATCATTTTGAAATTTAGAAAGGTAGAGTTTCTTGATCCATGAACCAACACTACCGAATTTAAAGGAAATCGGTTAAGATTTAGCTATAGCTCCCATATATATGTTTCGTCCGATTTGGCCCTTTAGTTCTAGGTTAGGTTAGGGTGGCAGCCGTTTTCTTTTTTTTATTTCTTCAGCTCACATAGACCAGGTTAGGTCCCTAGTGGTACCACGGGCTAAAATGCCCTTCATCGAAACCAACCTGTTTGATATACAAATGTATCGATAGCACAAATATTGGTACTGGAAAGATCTGTTAGGCTGCCTAGAAAGGCCGACCCCAGTTGGCCCAGTCGTCGTTTACTCAAAGCGGGACAGTCGCATAGCAAGTGCTCAATGTTCTCCACTTCTTCCTCATCTCCACAGCTTCTGCAGAAGTCATTGGAGTTAATACCCAATCTTCTGGCGTGTTCGCCGATCAGGCTGTGTCCCGTCAGAACTGATACTAACGTAGATAATCTTTTCCTTTTCAGTGCGAGGAGATATTTTGACCTTCTCAGGTCATACCTTGGCCAGATTTGTCTAGCTACCCTACAGGTGCCGATTTGTGTCCATCTGTCGTTGGACTGCCTGATTTCCTCTTGCCTTATCCAAAGCTTGCACGTGGATAGTGGCGCACCAATATATGCAAATTCTTCGAAAATTTGTAAAGTCGTCCCTTTCCTAGCAAGTTCATCGGCTTTGCAGTTCCCCGGGATATCTCTATGCCCAGGCACCCATATGAGGTGCATATTAAACTGCTCAGCCATCTCGTTAAGAGATCTGCGGCAGTCGAGGGCTATTTGTGAATTTGCAACTTCTCTCGCTACAACATTAATCGGCAGTATATGGAGAAGGGCTTGTAGAGGCTCAGTCGCTGTAGTCCTTATGCACAGGCAGACAGTTCTCTGAACCCGTGATAGCAGGTTTGTGATGGTTAGTTTGTCAGTTGCCGTCCACCATACCACAATGCCGTATAACAGTATTGGACGAACCACTGCTATATATATCCAATGGACAATTTTAGGAGAGAGGCCCCACAGCGACCCTACAGCCTTCCTGCAGGAATATAGGGCGATGTTGGCCTTCTTTACACGTTCCTGTACGTTTAGTACAGTACAGTTTCCTATTCAAAATTATTCCTAAACATTTTGCACTTTCAGAAAAGACTAGATCTGGTCCATTTATACGAGGAGGAGGGTCCACATGAGGGACATTATTCATCCTAGTAAAGAGAACCAATTCTGTCTTGTTTGAGTTAACACTCAAACCGCTGCTTCTGGCCCATCTAGCCAACTTGTTCAGAGCCACCTGTAGAATATCTCGGAGGATGTTTTCGAATTTGGCACTCACTGCGATTGCCAGGTCGTCCACATATGCCACGACCTTGCAGCCACAACGTTCTAGATCTAGCAGGATTTCATTCACCGCTTGGTCCCAAATTAGTGGAGACAGTACTCCTCCTTGTGGGGTCCCTCTGCTTACAAACCTTGTTAGAGTTGTGGACCCTAGACATGCTGTTATTCGTCTTATGTTGAGTAGTCTTTGAATTAGTCTAATCAAGCTAGAGTTCACCTTTAGATGTGACAATGCCGCGATTACTGCATCTGGGTGTATGTTGTTAAAAGCCCCTTCTATGTCAAGAAATGCCACCATGTTGAATTCTTTGAAATATAGGGACGATTCGATAGTGCTCACAAGTTCGTGCAGGGCTGATTCTGTAGACTTTCCCTTATTGTAAGCATGTTGGTTCCCCGACAGGAGTATTGTATCCAGGTTTTGCCTAATGAAATAATCTAAAAGTCTCTCCAGACTTTCAATAGGAAAGAGGATAGGCTAATTGGTCTGAAGTCTTTTGGCCTAGTGTGCGATATCTTCCCCGCTTTGGGTATGAATACCACTTTGGTATCCCTCCATCGATTCGGGATGTATGAAAGCCTAATACAGCCTACATAAATTGTCTGCAGCCAGGGGATAATGTACTTTAACATTTTCTGCATTTGTTCTGGGGTGATGCCGTCTGGTCCAGGTGACTTGAAGGGCTCAAAGCTGTTTATAGCCCAGCTTATCCTAGATCTCTCAGTCAACAAGCTAGCGATGCTCGCAGTCCACTCGCACTCTTGTTGGTCCTGTTGATCCTCGGGCTCTGTTGATGAGTTCCCCAGGAAATGTGTGTCGAGCAGTACACTTAGCGATTACTCGCTGTTTTTTGTCCAGTTGTTTGCCTCATCCTGCAAGGAGACGCGGATAGTACCTTCCTCAGCCTTGCGGCGTCGGAGACCTTTTCCACTTCGCCACAGAAGGAATACCAAGAGCATCTTTGCGCCTTCCTAAGCTCCTTCTTGAGTTGCCCTTTATATGCATCCCAATCATTAAAGGCTCCTGTAGATTTCGCCTTGTTGAATAGCTTGTTGCAGGTCTTTTTCCTTGCCGTTAGCTCAGAAGTCCACCATTGGGGTTTAGTTTTACCCATGTACCTTGTTTTTGGACAGGCTTCTTCAAGGGAACGATTGAATGATGTGGTGATATGCTCGACCAGATTAACCAGACCGGCTTTGTCATTCGGTTCATAAAGAAGTTTAGAGTTGAGGACCTTTTTAAAATTCTTCTCAGACAGGTGCCACTTTGTCTTCCTCACATTTCTGTGGACAGCAGGTTTAGGCATTTTTTCGGCGAGTTTGAACTCTATATAATGGTGATCCGAGAATGAGTTGTCATAAAGTACATTCCACCCAATAATTTTGTCTGACACTCGGTCAGTAGCAAACGTTACGTCTAGTACTTCTTGTCTGTCTTTAATTGTAAAGGTCGGTTTATTGCCAATGTTACAAATAGTTAGGTTGGTAGTTAGAATAAAGTCATGAAGCGAATCACCCCTATTGTTTATATCCGTACTACCCCAGATAGTATGATGAGCGTTCGTGTCTGCGCCAATAATCAGCTCGAGCTCGTCAGACGTTGCTTCTTCTACTGCTTCCCTGAAGAGAGCTGTCGGTATTGCAGCTTCATAAGGAAAGTAACTGGAGACCACCGATTACCGCTCTCCAGACTAGAATGATGTGGTGATATGCTGTTTGGTCTTTACCACTTAACTTAGTCAGGAGAAAAATACTTAGATCTTTTCTGGCCAAAATGCAGGTTCTTGGAGTGCCTTCACAGTTGGCCACAAGCAGTTTAAAGTTTGGTGTCTTGATACCGCACACCCGTCCTCCTACTACATAGGGCTCCTGGATCAGGACGATGTCTACTGCACCTGTGGACAGGCGCAGCAATAGAGCCGCTGAGGCTGCTTTAGCGTGATGGAGGTTAATCTGTAAAATTCTTACCATCATTGGTAATCGACAGATTAACATCCGAATCGAACTCTCCGTCCGTATCATCGGGGAGCATGTCCCCGCCAGATGCGTCAAAGAGTCCGGAGACTTCCCTCAGCCCCTCAGTATCCGAAGTAGTGTTTTCATCCTCAGAGAATGACGTTACAGATCTTCTGTTAGAGTTAGAGTCACCAGAAATAATGGTCGTGTGGACCCCCGCACTTCGAGAAAGCCTTGCATCAACCACGGTCGACGACTCGCCTTCCGCAGTGCTTGCTATATCCTGCTTGTATACCTTCAAGACTATAGTCTCGAAACCATATTGCAGGGTTGCACTTGTACTATGTATATGGGAGGTGGATTCAGCGTTAAGGATCAAATTGACCTGACGCTTTTTACCATCCGCCTCACCCACCTTGCTAATTCTCCAATTATGGGTCGGCAGACCCTTTAGTTCTATATAAGCTGTATTTTACATCCAATCGTTTTGAAATTCAGAATGGTAGAGTTTCTTGATCGATGAAGAAAATCGGTTAAGATTTAGCTATAGCTCCCATATATATGTTTCATCCGTTTTGGCTCTTTATTTCTATAGAAGCTATATTTTATATCCAATCGTTTTGAAATTTAGAATGGAAGAGTTTCTTGATCCATGATGCCGAATTTGAAAAAAATCGGTTAAGATTTAGCTATAGCACCCATATATATGTTTCATCCGATTTGGCTCTTTAGAACCAATCGTTTTTATATCCTACACCACACTGTGGTACAGGGTATTATTTAAGTATAAAATGTCCCACAAGTAAATTTATGTAAACAATTTATACATGAATTATAAAATTTATATATCAGAGTTATTCAATATTACGAGAGTGGTGTAGGGTATTATATAGTCGGCCACGCCCGACTTTAGCCTTTCCTTACTGGTTATTCGTTCGGTTGAAAAATTGCCTGCAAATATTTCACATTTTGTTCCGTATTATTTCTGTCCTCTAGCAGCCCTCATGCATCTTCATCTAAGTCCCGATGTTTCCATTTATTTCGAATGCTGGAGATGAGTGGATCTGACGTTGCCAACAAAATAGTAAATAGATCTTCGTTTGTACAATTTCGAGATGTTTTTCTGGTATTGTGCTCTCTATAAAACCTGTAATCCTTATTTATTTTTTCCTGGGCTTCCTCTGATAGATCTCCGATTGGTACCAAATAATGCTTAATGACTTCTCCTCCATGATAATGAATTTTGTGAACTGCTGCAGACGCATTTCTCCATGTAAATTTGGTATTATATATTCGTGCACTTTCCTTGGTATATTCATTATAGAATATACCAAGGAAATGATAGAAGCTGTTTTTTACATCCAATCCTTTTTATACCCTACACCAGACTGTGGTACAGGGTATTATTTAAGTATAAAATGTCTCAAAAGTAAATTTATGTAAACAATTTATACATGAATTACAAAATTTATATTTCAGAGTTATTCAATATTACGAGAGTGGTGTAGGGTATTATATAGTCGGCCCCGCCCGACTTTAGTTTTTCCTTACTGGTTTAGCATCAATTTGTTTATGGCACGCGGTACATCGATAATTCTTTTAAATCTTGAAATGCGATTTATATCAGTTATTTCAGATGCTTTTTCGGGATCAGAAAAGTACCTTCTTGCTGTATTCCTATCATTGGTATTGCCTGATCCTTGTTTTTGTTGATCCCACATTTGAGAAATTCATTCTGAATATGTCTCTTTTTTAAATTTCTTAAATCCTTCTTGGTGTCATTGTTTCTTTTTGATCCTGTAGGTCCAAATCCAAATTATAACTGATTTTAAGTATGTGTTCTATAAACCGCATTCTTGTATGTAGTGGCGATAATCCAAATTCATATGCATCTGTATTATCTACTGATTTTGACGGGACTTGTTTTAATTTGCTTGATGTAGATTGACATATAATGCAGCTGGATGAAGTCTTTGTGTCAGTCAAAGCCAGGCCAACGTTTTCATCTATCATCGTTAGCACTAATTGGTTCAATTGTCTGACCTTCAATTTCTACTTCTAATGGCTGCAGTCTTGTAATTTGGGTTCTTATGTCATTGACCTATTTTTTAATGGTATCATGAGTTTCGTTTTTAAATTCAAATTTGATCGTTCTGCAGTATTTCGTAGATGATGGTATTTGATTTTTCCAAATATCCTTTGTCTACATCGTCCTGGTCGAAGGTTCCGAGTCTTTCAAATTCTTCATCAATCGCAATGGCACAAATGACACCATGAAGATATCTGCGTCTGAAGTATTTTCACATACAGATTGCTTGTATTTTTTTTTGTCCAGAAGAACCATCGCATCCCCATTTGCAAAAGAGAGTTAACTTGCAGTTCCCATATTTCTTCAAATCATCTCCTTTAAATGATTGTAGCAAGCGTTGAGCTGTATGATTAAGCAGGCCTTGAAGTTTTATCTCTGTCGAACTCGATGTGATTTTAAAAGTGTCCGTTGGTGGCAAACTGTCCTTTTTAGCAGCAAGAATGTGATGATATGATGGATACAGATTTGAGCCTTTTTTCAATCGCACGCAACCTGAGCTATGTATATTGGTGTTTTGTTAACTTCAAATCCAAAAATAATGCTAATACCTCTTCATTTGAGAACTGTTTTTCATCGCTTGGAGTTGGAATACTCTTAATAATCCGTTTTATTCTCAGATGACTAGCATTTAAAACTTTTTCAACAATTTCGGCTTTTGTGCGTTGTTTTTGTGATCGCAATTGATGTAACAAGCTTTCTGCAATAGTTTCACATCCGATTTCTTCATTGATATCCTTAAGTTTCCGCCTTTTAGATCTATCGCTACAGTTGCCGA
Source organism: Eudasyphora cyanicolor (assembly GCA_963930755.1). Lineage (NCBI taxonomy): Eukaryota > Metazoa > Arthropoda > Insecta > Diptera > Muscidae > Eudasyphora > Eudasyphora cyanicolor. The sequence continues at coordinate 159,007,108 of OZ005734.1, forward strand.
GTGATTTTGGTGGTCTCCCACAATAGTTTTAATTTTAACTTTCTGAAGATACTTGGACACTAAGTTCGCCCTGTAACCATATTGCAAAGGTCTTATAAAATTTACGTTTATTCCATCCAACTTGTTTGAAGCGCTTAGCTAAGTTGTTGATGAAAATATTTTCTTTATTTTGCAGTTCCAATTGTATTTCGATGCTTGAGGAATTTACTTTGCTTTGAACGTAACTTGAAACATCTTCCTTCTTTTTGTTTCTAAAATACTCTTCGGATAATTCTTTATATCTGAAGTTCTCCATTTTTTAATATTCTAAAATTTGATTGTTTCTGCTTGGGTATAATTTTGCAACTGAGTTTGTATTCGAATACCACTGGATTTAAACCTAGTGTTCCACAGGCTGGTCGGGGCGGGTACAAAACGATATATATATAGGCTTAAGGAGGACACTTTCACCTTTCTTCTGACACCAAAATCTTCTTGAAGTCTTTTGATGCTAAAAACTTTCATTCCACTAAAATTCCAATTTGACATAAATATAGTACCTGTGGAAATATGCTAGAACAAACCACGTGTAAACAGTACAGTAATACTTTTGGCAATTTCTCAAAGAGTACTATTCTACCTACGTAGGTAGGTAGGATATTACCCAAGCTATAGATAATAGCTTGCGAGAAATGACAATTTCCTTCTACAAAAATTACCTTTTATTTTAAAAATTACATAAAATATTTGTTTTCATCGGCACACCTCGCCCACAATAATGAATATTTTGATCTATTTTTTTTTGGCTACCCTAGTCTCAATATGTTTGGTATTGAATGACATTAAAATTTTAGAAGTCGGCGATGACAAAAAATTTGACTTTTGGACAGTAAAATTCAATTCTGAATCACAGTGCGGCGTCAGCATTACCAGGATAAAAACAAAAGATTTCTGACATGCCGAGTCGCATTTCGTTAATATTATATTCACCATTAGTTGAATGGTGACCATTAGCATACGGTGTCGACATCATCGCCGTTTTGTGGAAAGCTCTATGTACGAATTTCGCTTGAGCATTGCCAAATAACTTTGAGATTATATTTAAAGATCTGAATGCCAAAATAACAACAAACCTCTTCGTAGATGGCATTCGAAAATACTTCTCGGTCGCTTAAAAAAACCAAGAATTTATGTTTTCTGGTATCTTGTTAAAGCTTGGGCAATTGGCTTAGGGTGTCTTTACCTTCAATTGTCTTTGCTATAACCAGTGCTAAAAACATTTCACCCAGAAACCTTGAGATTTTGTAAGGTAAATCATTTTGTGGAATGGGGATCAAAATAAATCCTGAAAATCAACTCACATTTTGTACTAAATGCAATATAAATTTATATTTTTCGAATCATTATTAACAATCTATTAAAATGTTCTTGTTAATATCAAGAAATTGAAATAATACTTTAAATAAATGTTTTTATTAATAAATATTCACAGGACTTATTTTCACTTAACCCACTAAGACCGTCCACAGATGAACTTTCAAGTTTCCTAGAGCTTAAAGCTAAGTTTAAAGTATAAAATGATAATTCCCACACCAAAATGTGTCGTATTTTGATGTCAGGGGTTTAAGGGTTAAATTGACATTATTCAGATTTTGCACATACGAAACCCGTTTATGTCCATAGATAATCTTAAGGGCCGCAGAAATAATGACGGTTCTGAAGCGAGATTTCAAAAATACTGCCAATTTATATTTTGACCTAAACCATCTTATGTTACGAGTATACGGCTATGTAACTAAAGCTGTTACTGCTGTCTTCACACACACATATCAAAAGATTTAAAATATTCCAGACATTATTCGCTAACGGAACAAAGAAGCAAAAAGTGTACGTTATTTTTCAATAATTGTTAGTATTGGGAAAAAAAAGTATTGCGAATTTCAGTCATATTTGGGAAAAAAATTAATGGAGGTCCATGTAGTTTTCGATTATGTACAAAAATGCACGCACACAAAATGTATTCCCAATATTTTAGTTGTATTTATACCCTACATCAGACTGTGGTACAGGTTATTATAACTTTGTGCATTTGTTTGTAACACCCAAAAGAAGAAGAAATAAACCCATCGTTTATTATACCGATCGACCTAGAATCTCTATCTGAGTTGATATAGCTATGTTCGACTGTCCGCCCGTCCGTCTGTCTGCGAATATATTCTGTAGTCAAAGTACAATTCGAAATTATTGTCTGATCGCGATAAAATTTGGCATGTATATCTTATTTGGCCTAAGAAAGATTTAGATATAGCTCCATACAGGGCCGTGTGCAAGATTTTCTTTTGGGGGGGTTTTCACATGGTACCCAATTTTTTTTATTATAAATCGATTATATTTTTAATTTTAAAGACATAACTACAGTGTACCCTGTGTGTTTTTGAGTAAAAAATGTACTTCCGTTTAACTTAAATTGTATGTTAGGATACTCCGAAAAAAATTTGGACACATCTTCAACAAATTTTTACGTTTCTATATTTAAATATTAAATTAATTGTATAAATTTAAATAATATATTAATTGTATTCATGTTTTGAAAAAAAGACACGGCGAGGCGAATTCGTTTAATACTGCGTTAACATTAACTGGAATGTCTCGATGAATATTCAGGAAAGCCAATCCATTTAACCGATTTCCAGTCATGGTTGCCCGCAACTAATTTTTTAGCCGACGCAATATTGAAAAAGAGCGTTCGTTCGTCGCTGTAGTCACAGGTAACACCGCCATCTCACAATTATTTTTCAAATAATTGTTTACAACGCAATGAAATACTTGCAATATATTTTGCCATGTAAAATACTTGCTTTCTATCACTGTATAGGAGCAGGTTGGTCTATAGCCGAGAGAGTATCTCAGTTTAAATCATAACGATTACAGACCGAAATAATAACGGGCAACCGACACGTTTACAACTTTCTTTATTTAGTATTGTCATTTTAGATGGAAAAAGACATTAGGAATTTGACAGAATTCCATTGTGTTTCAAAAAACGATCTTAAGATAAGTGATGAATATATCTGGATATGGAATATAGGTCGAAATCTTATAATGTTCTTCAATATTTATTACATAAACTTTGCAACAATGACTTTGTCGAAATCCTGGGTTTGTTGATTTGAAAGTCTTGTCCTTCACAAAATATTTTAACAAACGAAAAAATCACACTAAAATGGTGGGTACAGTTGTCGCGTATGTCTATCAATTCCTTTCTCGTATTTTCAGTCAGATGGACGGCTTCAGCTAAATCTTGATTTTCACAACTTCTTTTTAAATTTTCTTTATTCATCCTGACAACAATATGGTTTTAAATGTGTACAATTGCATTTATGAGATATTATCTTAAGATATTTCAACATGTGAGGCTATTTTAATATTATGATCTACTTTGTTTATGAATGACGAATTTAAAGGAAAAAAGGGTAAAAACCTTTATTTAATTACAATATATTTAGTCAAATATTAGGAGAAAATAGTTTTGCATATTATTAGGTTATTAGTAAAATAATCTCTTATAATACAAATAATTTTCAATTTGATGATATTCTCTTACGATCTACTGTGGTTCTCTACATTCACTTATCATAGAATAAGACGAATTCTCCATCTTTGTAAAAAAAGTATTATTTAGTCTGTGAATGAAATTTAGCAGCATCTCATACCCAGTTTCCACGTGTAATAAGCTTGTAGGAAATCTCCAATGCTTATTATTAATCATCTTTAAGCATTTGTTCTGATGATTTGCATCTTTTTAATGTGAGATTTGGCTGCTTTATACCATACAGGAGATGCGTATGTCAGAATAGGTCTTATGACACACTTGTAGATCAAATTTTTATTTTTAAAATTCAATGATGATCGTCTATTCAAGAAAGGCCACAGCGCACGGAATGACTTAATGGCTTTTTCGCAGGTTGTCTCAATATGTTTATGAAATTATAATTGTTTATCCAGTGTAACTCCCAGGTATTTTACTTCATCAAGGATATTAATGGTAACATTGTTGATTGTGAGATTTCTCCTAGGCAATCTTTTTGGAGACTTGTTGAAAGGGAATATTATTGCCTGAGTTTTGGCGTTGTTTATTTTGATTTTCCACTTTCTGTAGTAGTTATTGCAGGTGATAAGACTTTTGTCAATCTTTTTAAGTAAAGCGCTAGTTAATTTGCTGGATGTTATTAATGCAGTGTCATCCGCGTAATATGCAGTATCGAATGTGTTTGTTGGGTTAAAATCAGACGTGTATATTGAATATAACAGAGGAGACAAAATGGATCCCTAAGGTAAAGCCGCCGAAATATTTTTTATAGAAGAATTGGTGTTGTTAATTGATACAATGAAAGATCTATTGTCCAAAAAATTTGCAAGAAGTCGAGTAAGATATTTAGGAATTCTTGCCTTTATTAGTTTATACACTAATCCGTCAAGCCATACTGTATCGAATGCTTTTTCAATATCAAGAAGTATTATTCCCGTTGACTTTCTGTTACGTCTGTTTGACATTATTTTATTTGTTATACGGCATATTTGATGAACAGTACTGTGGTCTCTTTTGAATCCAAATTTTTTCTTTGAAATAAGGTTGTTTTCACATATATAATCATTCAATCTGGTGTGTATTAGTTTTTCAAATATTTTTCCAAGATTGCTAATGAGACTTATTGGTCTATAGCTGCTTGCAATGTTTTTGGGATTCAAAAACCGGTATTACTTTTGCTTTTTTAAAGATAGCTGGGAAGTAATGAAAATGAAGGCAGCTGTTGAAAATGACGGTGAGTAATTTAATAGCCATTTCTGGTAACTGTTTTAGTAGAAGGTTTGGGATATTATCGAATCCTGGGGACTTCGAAGTTTTTAAATTATGTAAAACATTTTTTACTTCGTTTATTGTGATAAGAGATGTTCCTCCATTATAAATAGAATTTAATTTAAAATTAAGTACTATTGAATAAATCCTTTTGTCAGATGGATGAGAGTAATTTGAAGTCAACTTATTCGATTTAGCAAAAATTTCAGCCAGTATTTCAGATTTTTCTGTGTCTGATATAAGCTTTGTATTGCCGTGCATTAGATATGGGATTTGTGCCTTGCCATTTCCTCTTAGTTTACGGCTTATCTTCCAGAAGCGTTTATCTCCCGTCTTCATACCTGTCAATAAATCATTCCACTTTTTGTTTCTTTTTGAAGTAATTATCTTATTTATAATGTAAGTGAGAAATTGAGTGCATTGGTGGTAGTAATCTGAAAGATGATTATTGTTAGTTCGCTGATATTTTCGTTTGAACTTCTTCCTTTCAGCTATATAATGTAAAATATCATCAGGTAAGGTGTTATCTCTAGTCGGACTAATTTTTGGCACTGAAGAGTTTCTGGCATTTAAAACTAGGTTCGTGAATTTTTCGACTTCTTGATCTATGGCAAGTTTACTATGGTACCTCTGCACTGACAATGTCAGATTTTGATTAATTATACCTTCCAATTTTCTCCAATTAGCAAATTTGTAGTTGAAGTGATCAATATCGGTAGTTTTATACGAAGAACAGTTTAGGGAGCAAAGGATTTGCAGGTGATCCGAGGGTATTTCGTAATCTAACGTAGATAAACTCAAATTAAGTGATGAGTTGCTTAATGCTATATCTACAGTGGAAGGTTTACGATGCCTTTGGTGGGAATAAAGTGTATATTTGTCGGGACTAAAAACTAAAAAATTACACCTTTGCTGCAGATTATTAAGGATTGTTCCTGATGTATTGTTAACTGGACAATTCCATGCCGAATGCTTTGCATTAAGATCACCAAGTACATAATGTGGTTAGAAAAGTTTGCTGTGTACCTTGGGGAGTATGCAGTGATTATAACAAACTTTATGTTGATTATGATTACCTCAACGGAAAGATTTCAATTGTTGTTGTTTTTATTATCGGTAGTAATGATTTTCTTTAAAAAAATTTTCATTTAATGAAGCAACATGTATGTTTTCTTTGTCAAGTAGGTATTCCAGCTGTTTAATATTTGATGTATTAGATAAACCATTTGCGTTCCAGTGAAATAATCTGAACTCCTTTCCATTATTTAAAGTCATAGGCATATTTAACCATAGACATGACAACTTGTATTTATTGTACATTCATAGTACATTTGCTTAGATCATCTAGAGCTGAGGTGATAATTTGAAACAATTCATCAATATCAAAGAGATCGTGATTGTTTCTCTTTACTTGATCAGAGTAAGAAAGGCGATTCCTTTGACCTACACTGTAAGATGGGTTTCGGTTAGCATTTTTATGCTCAGAGTCACTACCACGTGAGTATTTTGACGCCTCGCTGTTCTCACTGGTTGTTTGGATGATGCGCGTGCTCTAGCTTCGAGATATTGAGCGCGCAGTGGACAGTTCAGATCATTGACTGAGTGGTCTGTTCTCTCATTTCCATGTTTAATGCAGTTAATACAGTTAATACAGGAGAATACAGCAGGTCTTCGATCATTTTTGTTAAGTGGGCATTGACTTTATATACTGCATCTGTCTAAACTAAACATAGACTTAATCAAAAACATTTACAATGAATTTTTATATACTTGAATTATATTTGTATCTATATCTAAACATTCATGTATTTACTAAACTACAGTCTGAATAGTTCTAAAGCCACTGAAAGGCAAAATAATTACTGACTACTTTAATAGCTATGAATATCCAACTTAAAATTTATCTTAAAGATAAGGTTGAAAACTATCGTGAACTATCGTTCACTTTCTTAACACATTTATAATGGTGAGCATCTAACCATCCTAATAAATTCATCAATACACTAAACTAACCTCTTGTTACTACTTATTCAATTTCATAATTGCAAATCATGGCACATAATTTCTCGTACTTCGAGAAATTATACATTGCAATTAAGAGTCAAATATCTCCCAGTGTCACAGCTAAGTAGGCTCCCTCTGAATTCCCACATCTCATTTGGAAATAAGATACAGTCCACTTCATCCACATCATTCTCTTCGAATTGGTGACGTTACTGCCCTCCAGCCCTCTGTCGCATTCAGCAGCTTTCATCACTCAATTCTATTCATGAAGAGAAAGGAAAGAGAAGAGAAAACTCAAATCAGCGGAGATCGAGATCAAGATCTCGCGACAATGGAGAGAGAGAAGGTAAAGCCTAAAGCATAAGTAAGAGAAACAGACAAGTGACTAGTTGCTAGTTGCGACAGCGGTAAGGACGCATTCTTTAGTAAAACTTAAAAAAAAACGTGTGATAAAATAGTAATTAATAAATTATTAGGCTAAAATTTTACAAAAAGTTCGACGTATAAATAATCTGTTTCGTTCGTGTTAAAAATAATAAAATCTATACTTATTTGCCGTCGTCAGGTTTTTAGAAGTGTGAAAAAAGCAAAAAAGGTGCCATAAAAATTCGAAATTGATGACAAAATTTAAAATTCCTAAAGTTATTACATCACCTAAAAAAAATAGTGTTCTACAAATGTATAATTATTGCTATTAGGTAATTATATGTTATTACATCAGTAATAAAATAACCTAAAAAAGTGCTGTTCAGCTAAAAATAAAATAGAAACAAACATAAAGCAATTACAACAAGAACAAACAAAAACCAGTAAGGAAAGGCTAAAGTCGGGCGGTGCCGACTATATAATACCCTACACCACTCTCGTAATATTGAATAACTCTGATATATAAATTTTGTAATTCATGTATAAATTGTCTACATAAATTTACTTTTGGGACATTTTATACTTAAATAATACCCTGTACCACAGTGTGGTGTAGGGTATAAAAACGATTGGATCTAAAGAGCCAAATCGGATGAAACATATATATGGGAGCTATAGCTAAATCTTAACCGATTTTCTTCAAATTCGGCAATGTTGGTTCATAGATCAAGAAACTCTACCATTCTAAATTTCAACACGATTGGATGTAAAATACAGCTTTTATATGACTAAAGGGCCAAATCGGACGAAACATATATATGGGAGCTATAGCTAAATCTTAACCGATTTTCTTCAAATTCGGCAATGTTGGTTCATGGATCAAGAAACTCTACCAATCTAAATTTCAAAACGATCGGATGTAAAATACAGCTTCTATAGGACTAAAGGGCCAAATCGGACGAAACATATATATGGGAGCTATAGCTAAATCTTAACCGATTTTCTTCAAATTTGCCAATGTTGGTTCATGGATCAAGAAACTCTACCATTCTAAATTTCAAAACGATCGGATGTAAAATACAGCTTCTATAGGACTAAAGGACCAAATCGGACGAAAGATATATATGGGAGCTATATCTAAATCTGCACCGATTTTCTTCAAATTCGGCAATGTTGGTCCATGGATCAAGAAACTCTACCATTCTAAATTTCAAAACGATCGGATGTAAAATACAGCTTCTATAGGACTAAAGGGCCAAATCGGACGAAACATATATATGGGAGCTATAGCTAAATCTTAACCGATTTTCTTCAAATTCGGCAATGTTGGTTCATGGATCAAGAAACTCTACCATTCTAAATTTCAAAACGATCGGATGTAAAATACAGCTTCTATAGGACTAAAGGACCAAATCGGACGAAAGATATATATGGGAGCTATATCTAAATCTTAACCGATTTTCTTCAAATTCGGCAATCTTGGTTCATGGATCAAGAAACTCTACCATTCTAAATTTCAAAACGATCGGATGTAAAATACAGCTTCTATAGGACTAAAGGGCCAAATCGGACGAAAGATATATATGGGAGCTATATCTAAATCTGAACCGATTTCAACCAAATTCAATAGCGATCTTAACAGCCGCGAAATACTCTAAACTGCAAAATTTCAGAACGATCGGAGTGAAATTGCGACCTGTAGTCGACGAACAACTTTACATGGACGGACGGACGGACGGACATCGTTAAATCGACTCAGCTAGTGATTCTGAGTCGATCGGTATACTTTAAGGTGGGTCTAGATGTGTTATTTTAAGGTGTTACAAACATCTGCCGCGAAACAAACTTATAATACCCTGTACCACAGTGTGGTGTAGGGTATAAAGAACAAAAACAGTGTAAAGCAAATATTGCAAATTTCAATATATTTGCACAAAGTTCGAAAACGCATGTAATGAAACACAGGCTAAAGTGAAACAAAAATAGCGGTTCACAATTCTCCCTCCCTTCATACACTTGTTCCAATCATCTTTACAAAAGTCATCTTCTATTCCCACCTCTTTACATCACATTCTTTATATCCACACCATGTTTCTCCTGTACGTTTACCACTTCTTTGATTATTATATTCATCACTTGTGCCTTAAGAAACCAAACTTGTTTAAAAGAGCGGCAGAGAATGTCATCAATTCCCAGGCATACATCACTCAAAATCATAAGAAGAACAAGCTGAGTGGTATATTACTCAAACAATTTATGAAGAGATTGATGTAATTATTTGACCAATTCTCTTAGCGCACATTCTATTGAATGCTCTTCTTCATAATTACATTTCAATAGCATACAACAAATCCCAGTTCGAACAGTGTAAACTAAAAGTTCAAAAATTAGTAAAACTAGTAAACTAATAAATGATTAAAACTTAATAAAATAATTATTCTTAATAATTAATTAGAAAATGACGGCAAATTAAAAAAGTGAAGTAATTCGGTTTTCTGTTAACGCAATTAAATTATTTCATAAATAAGTATATGAAAATAAATACATGAGTTCCTGGAACAACAACGGAGCAAATTAAAATTCTGTCAAAAGTCGGCATTCACATCTTAAAGTTACATTGACATATTATATTTATTCCTTATTCTTGTATACGAAGTTTTGATCGTTACTATATGAGTAAATATCATATCGAAATACTCACTATCTGTGATACGAAGTACTCAATATCAATGTCATCAAGAAGTTATATCTCATCATCATATATTTCCAACCATATGCATCACAATTTTTTTTTGCAAATTTCAAAAAATGTTTTGAAAACTGAAGTTAATTAAATATAGCAGATTTAACATTACCTTCCGAGACCTAAATAAGAGTATATTTGAGCTCTATTGCAAATAAAACAATTAAAAGCACATACTTGGAAATTGCATGTCAAAATTCTCACGCATACCTTACAACAAATCACATATAAGTACACACAAAAGGCTTATTAACGTAGAAAGTTAAACTATTATAAGAAAACCGAGAAATATATCAATTGGAAATTTATGGTATACGAAGAAAAATCAGCATATTTGAATAATATTGAAGTTTAAATTTTAAAGTATGATCATAACGACTTATTTCACTAATATCGAATCTTAAATTAAAATTTCGAATTTTAATAAAAAACAAAGTTTACACATTATAACTTATTGCTTGGTGTCAATTCGAGGGTGAATGGTAAGTAATAAGTAAAAGAAACAGACAACCTAGTTGCGAAGTGACAGCGGTAAGGACGCATTCTTTAGTACAACTTAAAAAAAAAACGTGTGATAAAATAGTAATTAATAAATTATTAGGCCAAAAGTTTACAAAAAGTTCGACGTATAAATAATCTGTTTCGTTCGTGTTAAAAATAATAAAATCTATACTTATTTGCCGTCGTCAGGTTTTTAGAAGTGTGAAAAAAGCAAAAAAGGTGCCATAAAAATTCGAAATTGATGACAAAATTTAAAATTCCTAAAGTTATTACATCACCTAAAAAAAAATAGTGTTCTACAAATGTATAATTATTGCTATTAGGTAATTATATGTTATTACATCAGTAATAAAATAACCTAAAAAAGTGCTGTTCAGCTAAAAATAAAATAGAAACAAACATAAAGCAATTACAACAAGAACAAACAAAAATGAACAAAAACAGTGTAAAGCAAAAATTGCAAATTTCAATTTATTTGCACAAAGTTCGAAAACGCATGTAATGAAACACAGGCTAAAGTGAAACAAAAATAGCGGTTCACAATTCTCCCTCCCTTCATACACTTATTCCAATCATCTTTACAAAAGTCATCTTCTATTCCCACCTCTTTACATCACATTCTTTATATCCACACCTTGTTTCTCCTGTACGTTTACCACTTCTTTGATTATTATATTCATCACTTGTGCCTTAAGAAACCAAACTTGTTTAAAAGAGCGGCAGAGAATGTCATCAATTCCCAGGCATACATCACTCAAAATCATAAGAAGAACAAGCAGAGTGGTATATTACTCAAACAATTTATGAAGAGATTGATGTAATTATTTGACCAATTCTCTTAGCGCACATTCTATTGAATGCTCTTCTTCATAATTACATTTCAATAGCATACAACAAATCCCAGTTCGAACAGTGTAAACTAAAAGTTCAAAAATTAGTAAAACTAGTAAACTAATAAATGATTAAAACTTAATAAAATAATTATTCTTAATAATTAATTAGAAAATGACGGCAAATTATAAAAGTGAAGTAATTCGGTTTTCTGTTAACGCAATTAAATTATTTCATAAATAAGTATATGAAAATAAATACATGAGTTCCTGGAACAACAACGGAGCAAATTAAAATTCTGTCAAAAGTCGGCATTCACATCTTAAAGGTACATTGACATATTATATTTATTACTTATTCTTGTATACGAAGTTTTGCTCGTTACTATATGAGTAAATATCATATCGAAATACTCACTATCTGTGATACGAAGTACTCAATATCAATGTCATCAAGAAGTTATATCTCATCATCATATATTTCCAACCATATGCATCACAATTTTTTTTTGCAAATTTCAAAAAATGTTTTGAAAACTGAAGTTAATTGAACATAGCAGATTTAACATTACCTTCCGAGACCTAAATAAGAGTATATTTGAGCTCTATTGCAAATAAAACAATTAAAAGCACATACTTGGAAATTGCATGTCAAAATTCTCACGCATACCTTACAACAAATCACATATAAGTACACACAAAAGGCTTATTAACGTAGGAAGTTAAACTATTATAAGAAAACCGAGAAATATATCAATTGGAAATTTATGGTATACGAAGAAAAATCAGCATATTTGAATAACATTGAAGTTTAAATTTTAAAGTATGATCATAACGACTTATTTCAATAATATCGAATCTTAAATTAAAATTTCGAATTTTAATAAAAAACAAAGTTTACACATTATAACTTATTGCTTGGTGTCAATTCGAGGGTGAATGGTCACGAAACAAGCACAATATAAGCATTCTTATTTACAGTATCAAAAATAATCAATTTGTTACCTTTCAATTACACACAATGCACAGTGTTGTATATATCGAAACCTTGAAATGGGAAAAATTTACTAGAACCTACTCGAAAGTACTACGTCTACTGGTAATAAACCACAAGCTGAATTATTTATTAACAATATTTATTACTTACAAACGTTTTATAATTTTGGAGGATTCAATTTAGTTGAGAAAACCTACTAGCTCCAACATTATGTAAACTCAAAAGTACTACCTCCATTGGTCATAATTAATAAAACGGAATTATTTTCTTACCAATTTTTTTTAAAAATTATTTATTATAAATTCGGCTGATTAAATAAAGAATCAAACTAAAAGGCCACTATTATCGAATATCACTTAAACAATCCACAACACAAAAGGAATTGTATATTGATCTACAAACCTATATTAAGGGATTAAAGGTTTACAATTAACCTCAACACTTCAGAAGGATTTACAAGTAATCTAAACGCTATGACTCCCAGCAGTACATAGTACCTTATCTAAACTTAAATAAATATCTAACAGGTTAACAATTAACCTCTAAATTTCCGAACGGTTCATAATTAACCACAAAATTTCCAAAAGGTTTACAATTAACCTAAAGTCTATGACTCCCAACAGAGCATAGCTACCCTAATTTCTATAAAATTTTTGAAATTAACTTTCATCTACACTTCGTTCATCCACTTTCGGAGAAAACCAAATTCGGTAACTGGCCACTTTCGTGCAAGCGAAGCAACTCCTTGGCACTTTCCAGTCTAACTTTTTTTGTGCATCGGTGAGCTCTTTCACTTTTTGGATCTTCAATGGCTTTAGTCCAAGCTCATTTTTTAATATGTGTTGTATCCGTTCTCGCGATATGTTCAGCTCACGAGCAATTTTTCTACCACTGCGGTGTGGATTTCGATCAAATCTGGCCTTCACTTTTCGGATGATTTCTGGTGTTGTTACCATTTTTTTCGATAACGATAGCCACTTGTGTTTTCCACGCAAATAAAGCAATCACACTATCATGCTTGAATTCCACCACGAATAACTTTTTTTCTGAATGCAATAGATCAAAATACTTTTGTAAGCTTGTAAACAATAAAATGAACTGTCATTGAAATAAATCTGTCAGCTATCAGACTAGCGGTTTAGAAATGATAGCAACCTGAAGTTGGTTGAAATACATATCAGCCACCCTGTATACATATATGATACTATCTAAATTTATTCGATAGTACATATTTATGTTGAGTTCACATAATAATAAAAAAAACTAAAGTGAACATACAACACTTACATTCATTAACAATTCTTCACGATCTACAAGATCATTTGCTACCAAAGTTCAGAACCGGGTTCTGAGAAAACACGTTTTGTTTATCACGTCACATTTTCCCCGCAAGAAAATGGGTGTAGACTCCAATTCAGCAACAGGCGATTCTGTTGTAAAACCCTCAGCAATCCATGATAAATTTCTGTTTGACTGTGATCACCTCATAAGTTTTTGCACAACTTTTGAGAAATGTGATATTACAGACCAGACCGACTCTTTGCTCGAAGTAAAATTAGGTGATTTGGAAAACAGATGGAAAAAATTACAAACAGATTACGAAAATCTAATTCTTTCTCCCGAATCATCTAATACTAAAGAATTCAAAGAGAATGCTAAGATTAATTTCAATGTTTGTTCTGAGGCGTATTACGAAACACGTTCTCAAATTTTAGATATTCTGAGAATATCAAGAGGTACAAATACTCGCCCCTCTACAGCAAGACATAGTCTGCTCCCTACCGACCTCTCCCAGAACAATTCCAATACGGAAGGAACAGACAATTCGAACGTTTGTATAAAAGTCCCACCATGTGATACAGAGGTATTCAAAGGAAGTTACGAAGAATGGCCATCCTTTCGTGACATGTTCACGGCCGTCTACGTGAATCATCCGAAACTCACACGTGCCCAAAAACTGTATCACTTGAGGAATAAAACAAAGGGTAGCGCTGGCGCGATTGTAAAAAGATACACTCTGTGTGATGAAAATTTCGATCTCGCATGGAACGCATTAAAGATATGAGAACAAGCGTGTTCTTGTAGATAACCAATTCAGAATATTATTTAATATTCCTGTAGCGACTGGAGAAAGCAGTGAATCTCTCCAAAAGATTCACTCAACAATTAAAGATTGTTTATGCATCCTGAAATCATTGGATGTTAAAGTAGATTTTTGGGATCCCATACTGATATATTTGATATCAACTAAGCTTCCGGATGAGACAATTTCTCTGTGGGAGCAATCCCTAAAATCCCACCGCGAGCTACCAAGTTGGTCCCAAATGGATGAGTTCCTTACGAATCGTTTCGAAGTCGTAGAACGAATATCAAGTTTTAAATCCACAAGAGATCGCCGCAGCACCATCGCAGGGAATTTATCCCAACATCTTAATAAAATACAAACGTACACTTCTCAAGAAAAGCTAAATACTTCCTGCCCGTTATGTGAAGGAAATCATAGCATTAGAATTTGTCCAGAATTTCGAAGATTTGCTCCCCAATCGATTTTGTATTCCAACATAAAATATGCAACAACTGCCTGTCTACAGAGCATATAAAAACAAAATGTAAAAGTAGGAATAGTTGCCTCTCTTGTAAGAAGCAGCATCACACACTACTACATTTGGAGCAAGCATCGGTTTCCAGCGCGGACACTCAACGTTCTACGTCTACCACGTCTACTTCAGTGAAACCATTTACAACAAACAATAGCTCCACATTCAAGCCCAAAGTTTCGTCCCCCTCAATTTCTAAAGAAGCTTATGCTCAAGTTCAAGCAAACTTCTCTTCCAACAACGAAACAATATTGCTTCGAACAGTCTTGGTTCAAATTGAACATAACAATGAGCTCTTTACTATAAGATCACTTATTGACCCAGGCTCCCAAAGAACTTTCCTTTCTGAGAAAGTCAGAAATATTTTAAGAATCCCTTATCGAAAATCATGTTTCGAGATTGTCGGCATTGGAGGAAAAACCCAAAAGGCTGATAAGGAATGTGATTTTGTGCTCTATTCTCAGAAGCATAATGTTCGATGCACGATCAACGCTATAATTCTGCCAAAGGTCACCAAACGACTGCCTTCTATCTCTTTCGAGATCCCATATTCTCCAGAACTACAAGACCTTGATTTGGCAGATCCCAACTTCAATAAATCGTCAAACATTGATCTCATACTCTGAACGTTTCATCAACATTGAGGGAATCAGAAAGAATATTTGTGGCCAAGCTTCCGCATATAACACAATATTCGGATGGGTGCTCAGTGGACCGATGAAAAGTGAAACAGTTCATGCGTTCACTACCAACGTTATTCCCTACAACATTGACATACTCAACCAAATTCTTCGAAAATTCTAGGAAATAGAAGAAGTGCCATATCTTCCAACCACATTAGATTCAGACAAATTTTGTGAAGAATACTATTCAAAAACAACCGAACGTCGGTCAGACGGCAGATATGTCGTAAGGCTTCCATTTAAACAGGACTATCCAGAGTCTGTATTCCTTGGCTCTTCGCGTTTCATTGCTCTTGGACAATATGCAAGAATGGAAAAATCGTTATCCAAAGATCCAGAGCTGAAAGAAGAATACAACGCAGTCCTTAGTGAATATATCGCTTTACACCACATGGAGGAAACTTCATCGCAAGAGATATGTTCTAAAGGTAAAGTTTTCTCATTTTACCTCCCACATCACGCTGTAGTACGCCCCGAACATAAATCTACAAAAGTAAGGGTTGTATTTAACGCGTCCCGTAAAACTAAGTCTGAATTTTCGCTGAACGATGTACTATATACGGGTCCCACACTCCAAACTGAGTTGATATTTACAATCCTCAATTAGAGAAAATATAAATACGTATATAGTGGAGATATACAAAAAAGTGCCGTCAAATTATGGTTCATCCCGTTGAGTATACCAAAGGATTTTATTCCAAGAAGATCCCACGGGCCCAATAAAAGACTTTCAATTGTATACTGTCACCTTTGGGGTAAATTGCGCACCCTTTTTAGCCATTCGTACCTTATTGCAACTAGCTTCGGACTCTGAAGAGGAATTCCCTCGAGTAGCTACTATTTTGCGTAAGGAAACTTACGTCGACGACATTTTGTCTGGCGGATATTCAATTGAAGAGACCATAGAGTCTCGAAAGAATCTCATTTCGGTTCTCAAGTCGGCAGGATTTCCACTTAAGAAAATTACTGCCAACGATACCCGATTACTGGCCCAGATAGCCCCGGAGGATCTATACGATTTGAATTTGTTAAAGTTTTATGATACTAGCTCTACACAGAGCCGAAAATACAATGATTTTTTTAATCATGTGTCTGGTTAAATTTTTCATGGTAAATGTTTGATTACGAAGACAAAAATAACCTTATATAAGTTCAAATGTACATGAAAAATGGTTAAGTTAACATTATATATGGTTGGTTTTTATGAGAGAGAGTCAGAAAAATGTGCGAGATAAACAACAATTCAAAGATCATTCGGCTCTGTTGTGGTCGACGTTTTTCAACTGCTTTGTGTTAGACGATGTTGAGTATTAAGTTACACGAAGTTGAAACGAATGTGACTGTCGTCATAAGAGAATTTATCTCGCTCATTCAAAACACCACCAAATGCTAGCTTCGGTGCTTGATCGAGTGCGGGAGTTCAGTTGGTGTTAAATAGTCGATGGGACTAGTGCTGGTGTCGGAAGCTGTTAGTATAGAGGTAAGTAGTAAAACATTTTGTAAAGAACTACATTCATAAGTATGTATGTGTACTTAAAAAGTGAAATAATAAAATATGTATGTGTGTTAAAAATGTTAATAGTGTTTTATGCATGTGTAATTATAGTAAAGGCGAATGTAATATTAACATTATTTTTTGTGATTATGCCATTAAAATTGTGAAATTCCGTGGTTAAAAGTGGGAAAAAAATATGTACACGCTGTCGCATTAATGTGCATGAAAAAACAACCAACAACAATGTATGTACATAAGTATATGCAGCAGCAAGCATATATCTTGTCTTTTCGTTTGCACACTTCATCTTGTCTTTTCGTTTGCACACTTGTGGCTGCTACGCCGTACATACATATGTACGTTAGTTTTTTTTGTTGTACGATGTTGATACTGTTAAATGTACATACATACATATGTTGTTAGAAGTGCTTTCGTAATACCAACATACATACATATACACGATGTTTTTGTTTTTTCTTTTCAGTTGTTTCTTTTTTTGTGGCTTGTGGCTGCTTGATCTGGGAGTCCGGCCTTGAAACTGATGTACCAATACTAGTTGTAGTGTGCGAAGTAATTACAGAAAAAGTGGTATGCATGCATACATTTGTTTTTTTATACCCTCACTTTAGTAATACGAGGGTATATATCATTTGCAACGGGCCAAAAGTGTAACACATTGAAGGAGTGATATAAGACCCTAAGTATGTTCGGCACATATTAGTTTTGGAACATTTTAAGACGAATGAGATATGTCCGTCCGTCTGTCTGCTGGCTGGTGCGAACGATAACCCTCGAAAAGAGTAACCGATTCACTTCAAATTTGGTATACGGTAATAATTTTTCTATCTCCGGCTACGTTTAATGATGGGCCATATTGGTCCATTCCTTCTGGTACCTCCCACACAAAGGGTTAACATTTAGTGAAATATTGATTCGTTAATAACATCTATACTACTTACTCGATTCTTCTGAAATTTCACACATTGTATTGTGTTATTGGTCGCTATCACCTCGAGACAAATGGGCGAAGTTGCCACGTCATATACAATTCAGTGCACTTCGTTGAAGTATCATCCATTGACTTGCCCAATCCGATTATGATATTTATATCTGTTCCGATTATGATTTTGGCGGGACATCGTCTTTCTATCAGATTGTCTTTGTTATTATTCTCCTCTCTCCTATAAGTTTGCCGTAATATGGACTAAGCTCTGTACCCCAAACTAAGTGCCTAACCGTCCTGGGCCCTTAATAATCGAAAGATTCAGGGAGTTTACGTGGACGGCACCTTTTGAGCGGGGACTGATCACATGTTGGTCAAGCACAGAAACGTAGGCACTTAACTTATAGTCACAGAGCAGATTTTTCCATCAGCTCAGCCCATTGGTAACTGCTTATGCTCTTTGAACCACAGAATTTATGTAAAAAGTCCAAAGATCTTCTTAGAATTGCACTTTTTTTTACATTTATACTTATATTTTCTAACATTTTTGTTTTTTTCTTTTTAGGTGTTTCTTATACATACATATATATTAACATATATTTTGTAAATAAAATAAAAAATAAAGTTGCGAAAAGTTAAATTTTTCTTGTTTTATTTAATATAAATATTAAAAATTATTGAAACAACTATGTTTCTGGTTAGATGAAGTGACCACTAAATAGTTAAATTAACAATAAAAAAGGTTTCAATAAAAATCTTCATAGTTAATAATATTAACAATTTCATTCATCAATAAATTAACTATGAAATGTTAATATTAACAATTTCCATGGTTAAAAAATTCAAAAATTGCATTGTTAAAGTAACAATTATTATTATAATATTAACAATTTTCATGGTTAAAAAATGGAATAGTTAAATTAAATATTATTATTGTTAAATACCAGTCAACAAGAAACTGTTCAAATTAACCTTATATAACGTAGACCCCAAATCATGTTTATTTATGGATAAGTTAACCTTATATAAGGTTAATTTTTGGCTCAGTGTACAAAACTTTGGGAATAAAATGGAATGCTTTAAATGACACATTTTCTTATTCTCCCATTGACGTAAAGGGCCAAACGCCAAGTGCTTTCATCCGTGGCTCAACTCTTTGATCCAGCAGGTTGGCTCACCCCTGTCATCATAAAAGCAAAGATGTTCATTCAGCAATTATGGTTAGAAGGATGCCATTGGGATGAGAAAATTAGTACAGACTCGCTATACGTCTGGAATAATTTACTATCGGACTTACCTCACATTCAAGAGATCTCAATACCCCGATGGATCCAGTACATGCCCACTGATCTCATCCAAATCCATGGCTTTTGTGATGCTTCGAAGACAGCGTACTGTGCAGGTGTACTGCCAGGAAATTCAAAACTCTGTAATCTTTACTTACTTCATTTGCACACATTTTTAATTCATGCCGAATGCAATCAACTATGCAGGTTTGTTCAAACCGAATTCCACATCTCGCGGCTTAAACTCAGAGTGAAATCCATTATCCATAAATGCAAAGTGTGCATTCTGCACAAACAGAAACCCAGTATCCAGATTATGGCTCCCTTACCCCCTGAGCGATGTACGTTTCAACCTCCGTTTCATACAACCGGCGTGGATTTTGCTGGTCCCTTCGAACTCAAAAGCTCCGGTCTACGCAGATCTCCCTTAATTAAAGGTTATGTCTGCGTATTTGTTTGCTATTTAACCAAAGCAATCCACTTAGAAGCGTGCTCAGATTTGTCAGCTTCTGCCTTTAAAGCCGCATTCGCTCACTTCGTTGGGAGACGGGGGCTCCCTCATAGGATAGTTTCCGATAACGGACGTAACTTTATTGGTGCCAGCAGAAAGTTATTAAGAGAGTTTTCTCATTTCATAAAATCGTCATCAGATGTTATTTCACAAAAGTATGCAATCCATGGCTTTGAATGGAAGTTTATACCACCTCATGCAGCACACATGGGCGGCCTGTGGGAAGCTGCTGTTAAAAGTTTCAAGATTCATTTTAAGAAAGTTGCTGGAGCTCATA
Source organism: Eudasyphora cyanicolor (assembly GCA_963930755.1). Taxonomy (NCBI): domain Eukaryota; kingdom Metazoa; phylum Arthropoda; class Insecta; order Diptera; family Muscidae; genus Eudasyphora; species Eudasyphora cyanicolor. Next base: position 159,027,178 of record OZ005734.1, read on the forward strand.
AATTCACGTTCGAGCAGTTTTCAACTCTACTAACTCGAATCGAAGGTGTTTTAAACTCACGTCCCATTTCCGCAATGTCTGAAGATTCCACAGATTTGACAGCTTTGACACCAGGTCACTTCTTAAAGGGATCTCCCATATTGTCATTTCCGGTAACCAATATCGTCGGATATGTCTCTTATCAAACTGAAGGCACTTCACCACCAGTTTTCAGTAAGGTTGAAGGAAGACTACCTCAAGAATCTACACAAACGTTATAAGTGGAAAACACCTGTTCCTAATTTAAAGACAGACGACTTAGTAGTTGTAATAGATGATTTGCTTCCTCCAAGCGAATGGCGCTTGGGAAGAATACATAAAACATATCTAGGCTCAGATAACCGTGTCCGTGTAACAGATGTACGAACGGCTGCCGGAATCATAAATCGACCAATAGCTAAACTTTGCTACTTGCCTTTTTCAAACACACCGAATTCAGCTTAAGCTTGTTACCATTGTTCTCCCTATTTCATCTCAATACACATATATGTTGTTCATTCTTCATCGATGTGAAGAATGTGCATCAAACTAATACTGTTCTGTACATTTACGTTTACAGATCAACCCCAACATTTCAATCGCAGAAGTCGGATGTATACAAGTGCAAAATGTGCAACAGATTCCACGCACTCAAAGTCTGCCCGCAGTTTCTTAGGATGAGTCCAAGGGAACGGAATATACATAATGGTCCTAAAGGAGGCTTGTTGTGTTAATTGCCTTGCCCGTAGTCATCGATTTCGTGATTGCCGGGCGCAAAACACGTGTCGAAGGTGCTCCAGGCCTCACCACACTTTACTACATCCAATATATTCCGAAATACAAAGGAATACTCGAAATCAACAGCCATCTGTAAACACCAGCAACAGCCGCAACAACAGCCGCCACAAAAGTCGCAACAACAATAACAAGGGCAACAACAACGGCCACAACAACAATAACAATGGCAACGAAAACAAGGCCAATAGCAACAAACCGGAAGAAACAAATGGCAAAGGAAATACCGCTCCAAATCAACTTATATTATCCGAAGCTATTCGGGCACTTGCTTCGGTGCTTTGTTCAACCCACAGCTGATCATCACATAACCCGGCGGCATGTCTAATCTAAACATGCTTCAATTATATTTGTATCTATATCTAAACATCCATGTAACTACAGTCTGAATAGTTTTAAAGCCACTGAAAGGCAAACTAATTACTGACTACTTTAATAGCTATGAATATCCAACTTAAAATTTATCTTAAAGATAAGGTTGAAAACTATCGTGGAAAGTTAATGAAGCCACATTCGTTCACTTTCTTAACACATTTATAATGGTGAGCATCTAACCATCCCAATAAATTCATCAATACACTAAACTAACCTCTTGTTACTACTTATTCAATTTCATAATTGCAAATCATCGCACATAATTTCTCGTACTTCGAGAAATTATACATTGCAATTAAGAGTCAAGTATCTCCCAGTGTCACAGCTAAGTAGGCTCCCTCTGAATTCCCACTGTCCACATCACATTTGGAAATAAGATACAGTCCACTTCATCCACATCATTCTCTGCGAATTGGTGACGTTTCATCACTCAATTTTATTCAGCATCATTGGAAGAGCTGAATCGCGTTGTAATTTCGGTGACAGAAGTTGGATTTAAATTGTAGCTTTTTAATTCATCAATTATGTTTTATTTTCGGTAATCCATAAATAAATGTGGTAAACAATCTATTGGCCTTTGAGTTAAATGTATGAAACTAAATTTTATTTTCTAGTAGTGCATTTTTGCAAAATTTAAATTTTTCGTTGTTCAAGGGAAACACTTTGGTCCCGATTGATGTTTTTTGTAAATACAATCATTACCTAATATATGTTGGATCTCCTTTAGTGGGACAGCAACATCCGTAACAATAGGTGGGGGTTTTGGTTGACGCTCCCCTGAAGCTATGTTGGACTCGCAATTAGTATCCATATCATTTTGATCAGCTAATGCATCGAATCTATAGTTCCGTGATGTACTAGGTTCATTGAAATTAATATTGAGTAGAGAAAGAGGAATCTTACGCTTTAGTATTGTACCGGATTTGCTCTTATATTGAGCTGAATTCCTGGCGCTATGGGCCACTGTCTGATTGCGCACTTTTGATTTTGTACAGTCAAAACACGCGGAAGTTTAATAGAAAAACAGATTGCAACGAAGTAAAGAATAGTGAATATCACTTGTTTGTAATACTATCAATCGTTGCTGATCAGTCGTAGTGAACGGACGTGTTTAGCACAAAGCGGACAGTTAAAATCTATTACGCAATCGCAAAAAAATCTGTACAAAGTCAGGAAGGCCTACATCGTAGTACCTATTACGGGCTAAAACAGAAATAAATAAATTCGTCGATGGGGATGCCTTCGCGTTCCGATGGAGCGGGGTTCCCCAATCGTCCTACTGTCCGTCCGTTGGTCTTGGCTAAAGCCGACCACACCAAACATGGTGAAAATTTCCCCCCAGTACGCACAACAGGTGGTACGGTGCGGGGAAAACGGCATGTCCGACCGTCAAAACGGAAGCACAATGAGCACCGGATAGCGCTCAGAGTTTTGACGAAGTTGGAGGCTGTTGAGGTTTCGGCTCTTACCGAAAAACAAAAAGAGTCACTTACCTGGGCCAAAGGCGTCATAGATGCTTCTAAGGCCAATCAGCCGGCTGAAAGAGCCACAAATTCAGCTGTGTTAACGGCTAATAAAGTTAAAAGAATCAGATCACCTGATGAACCCCGGCCTTCGAAAAAGGCAAGAGGCCCTAATGTCACCATTAACAGGACACGCCCTTCAATGAAGTGGCGAAGGAGAGTCTAGTGATGGCTGTTATAGACAGAAGTAGTGAGGATGGATCCATCCTCAAGGACAAATGGAGAGTGCAATCCGCCATGATGGCTCATTACCTCGATGTCCGAAGAGAAATGCCGGGCAAACCACCAGTCTGCAACGATGCTGGATGGCATCAGGGGAGAGTAAAGCTCTTATATTTCGGTGATGCCAGATCAGTATATCTGTATAAGGCTGCTCTGAGTCGAGTGGGTGAGGTGTGGCCGGGTGCTCAGTTGGATCTTGTCGAAAAAACAACATCCCTAGTCACCCTAGAGACATCACCTGGGTTACAGAAGAGCCCTCCAACCCGGCTGACGTATTAGAGATAATAAAAGATTCCAATCCTTGTCTGCCGACCCATAATTGGAGAATTAGCAAGGTGGGTGAAGCGGATGGTGCAAAGTGCAACCCTGCAATATGGTTTCGAGACTATAGTCTTGAAGGTATACAAGCAGGATATAGCTCCCACTGCGGAAGGCGAGTCGTCGGCCGTGGTTGATACAAGGTTTCCTGGAAGTGCTAAGGTCAACACGACCATTATTTCTGGTGACTCTAACTCTAACAGAAGATCTGAACCGTCATTCTCTGAGGATGAAAGACTCCGGACTCTTTGACGCATCTGGCAGGGACATGCTCCCCGATGATACGGACGAAGAGTTCGATAACACCCTTGTCGGGGTGGATGTCAATCTGTCGATTACCAATGATGGTAAGAATTCTACAGATTAACCTCCATCACGCGAAAGCAGCCTCAGCGGCTCTATTTCTGCGCCTGTCCACAGGTGCAGTAGACATCGTCCTGATCCAGGAGCCCTATGTAGTACGAGGACGGGTGTGCGGTATCAAGACAACAAACTTTAACCTGCTTGTGGTCAACTGTTAAGGCACTCCAAGAACCTGCATTTTGGCCAGAAAAGATCTAAGTATTTTTCTCCTGACTAATTTATGTGGTAAAGACCAAACAGCTGCTAGTCTGGAGATTGGTAATCGGTGGTCTCCAGTTACTTTCCTTATGAAGCTGCAATACCGACAGCTCTCTTCAGGGAAGTAGTACAAGAAGCAACGTCTGACGAGTTCGAGCTGATTATTGGCGCAGACACGAACACTCATCATACTATCTGGGGTAGCACGAATATAAACAATAGGGGTGATTCGCTTCTTGACTTTACTCTAACTACCAACCTAACTATTTGTAACATTGGCAATAAACCGACCTTTACAATTAAAGACAGACAAGAAGTACTAGACGTAACGTTTGCTACTGACCGGGTGTCAGACAAAATTATTGGGTGGAATGTACTGGACGACCACTCATTCTCAGATTACCATTATATAGAGTTCAAACTCGCCGAAAAAGCGCCTAAACCTGCTGTCCACAGAAATGTGAGGAAGACAAAGTGGCACCTATATGAGAAGAATTTTAGAAAGGTCCTCAACTCTAAGCGTCTTTATGAACCGAATGACAAAGCCGGTCTGGATAATCTGGCCTTGAAGAAGCCTGTCCAAAAACAAGGTACAAGGGTAAAACTAAACCTCAATGGTGGACTTCTGAGCTAACGGCAAGGAAAAATACCTGCAACAAGCTATTAAACAAGGCGAAATCTACAGGAGCCTTTAATGATTGGGATGCATATAAAGGACAACTCAAGATCTATAAGAAGGAGCTTAGGAAGGCGCAAAGACGCTCTTGGTATTCCTTCTGTGGCGAAGTGGAAAAGGTCTCCGACGCCGTAAGGTTGATGAAGGTACTATCCGCGTCTCCTTGTACAGTTGGGTATTTGCAGGATGAGGCAAACAACTGGTCAAAAAACAGCGAGCAATCGCTAAGTGTACTGCTCGACACACATTTCCCGGGGAACTCATCAACAGAGCCTGAGGATCAACAGGACCAACAAGAGTGCGAGTGGACTGCGAGCGTCGCTAGCTTGTTGACTGAGAGATCTTGAATAAGCTGGGCTATAAACATCTTTGAGCCCTTCAAGTCACCTGGACCAGACGGCATCACTTCAGCAGAAATGCAGAAAATGTTAAAGTACATTATCCCCTGGCCGCAGAAAATTTATGTAGGCTGTGTTAGGCTTTCATACATCCCGAATCGCAATGTGGTATTCATACCCAAAGTGGGGAAGATATCGCACACTAGGCCAAAAGACTTCAGACCAATTAGCCTATCCTCTTTCCTATTGAAAAGTCTGGAAATACTTTTAGATTATTTCATTAGGCAAAACCTGGATACAAAACTCCTGTCGGGGAACCAACATGCTTACAATAAGGGAAAGTCTACAGAATCAGCCCTGCACGAACTTGTGAGCACTATCGAATCGTTCCTACATTTCAAAGAATTCACCATGGTGGCGTTTCTTGACATAGGAGGGGCTTTTAACAACATACACCCAGATGCGGTAATCGCGGCATTGTCACATCTAAAGGTGAACTCTAGCTTGATTAGACTAATTCAAAGACTACTCAACAGAAGACGCATAACAGCATGTCTAGGGTCCACAACTCTAACAAGGTTTGTAAACAGAGGGACCCCACAAGGAGGAGTACTGTCTTCACTAATTTGGAACCAAGCGGTGAATGAAATCCTGCTAGATCTAGAACGTTGTGGCTGCAAGGTCGTGGCATATGCGGACGACCTGGCAATCGCAGTGAGTGGCACATTCGAAAACATTCTCCGAGATATTCTACAGGTGGCTCTGAACAAGTTGGCTAGATGGCCCAGATGCAGCGGTTTGGGTGTCAACCCAAACAAGACAGAATTGGTTCTCTTTATTAGGATGAATAATGTCCCTCATGTGAACAGATCTATTTTTTTCTGAAAGTGCAAAATTTTTAGGAATAATTTTGGATAGGGAACTGTAATTCAGACTAAACGTACCGGAACGTGTAAAGAAGGCCAACATCGCCCTATATTCCTGCAGGAAGGCTGTAGGGTCGCGGTGGGACCTCTCTCCTAAAATCGTCCACTGGATATATATAGCAGTAGTTCGTCCTATACTGTTATACGGCATTGTGGTATGGTGGACGCCAACTAAGAAGCTAACCATCACCAACCTACTAACAAAGGTTCAGAGAACTGGCTGCCTAAGCATAAGCGGAGCCTTAAGAACTACAGCGACCGAGTCTCTACAAGCCCTATTCCATATACTGCCGATTATATTGTGGCGAGAGAAGTTGCAACCAAAGCGGCAATAAGATTAAACTGCCTATCAATGTGGAGGTACAAAAACTACGGTCACATCAGGATATCAAACTGTAGTGCTATGGTAACCGACCGAGTGGACTATATACCAACTGTGTACAACTTCGAGAGAAATTATTTCACTACACACAGAATACAGTTTGGTTGCCTCAACCGAATTATTTGCCATCCGAATTTTGGTAGTTATGTCTACTATCATACGATTCCATCAGGACAACCAATATTTTGGTTGTGATATACTTCTGCTTCCATGTTGACAACAATCATATTTGGTTGCGCCAACTACGAAAATGGTGGCTTAAATTATCTATTGTAGTTGCCACAACAAATTGGTTGTTCTGACAATTTGTCAGTCATATACTACCGACAAATAATTAAAAACAGTTTTCATTATTTTTTATTTTATTTATTGAACAAAAAACAAAACAATTCATAACAAAATTAAAAATCCCATATTACAAAATCATCACTATTGTGAGATGTGGAAATATTTGAAACACATTTTAGCACGAAAAAAGAACACAAAACTTTTATGCAAATATCGCTTAACCCTGTGCTTTCAATTTCATGATTGTTGCTTTTATTTTTATTTATCGTCGGCTTAATGCTATTTGGTCCATACGCCATTTTTGTGTTTTTTGAGTTAGGAGTTGATAATATGGGTTCCAAGCATGCTCTTTCAGAATCTGCAATCATTTTTTTTTCAATCTCGCCTAGTTTTTGAGATATTGGTAGGGTAAATTTGTTTTACTCTGAATAACGGGATATAATTTCGATATTTTTGTTCTATGTCTCAATTTTTCTATCGCCCTATATTTTTCACTCAGTATTTTACGTTCTTTCGAACACAATATGTAAATTAGTGTCCTTCCATACCGACCCTTTTTGTGGTCCATGTAATACAAATACGAAAAAATATTAAAAATAAAGTGGACATGGACCAAAATGCCAAGTACAAAACTTTTTATAACTTGCTTATTGTTGGATGTAATGAAATAGAAATGCATGAGAATCATACAAACACTGTTGGGAACCCTATGAAATAAAAAGTGTGTAACTCTTCAGTCCCGTTTTTACTCAAACAGTTAATTGCGTTTTTCTCCGATCATACAAAATGGCGTATGGAACAAAATAGCATTGAGCCGACGTTATGTAAAACATTTTGCACAACATATTCTGCATTCCACACATTTTTATCCACACGAGATTATTTTTGATTACCTATACCGTTCTTGAACAAAATGTTGAAGATTTTTTGATGTCGAGTAATTTTATTTTTTGTTTGTCATGTCTCAGCAAAAGAACAGCAACCAATCTTTCGGTTGTATTTCCCAAAATACATTTAATTATTCTAAATTTGGGAAATGATTGGGATAACCAATAAACGATTATTTATTAATATTTTTTCTGTTGTAGTAACCAATTATTCGTTGCAATAATAATCTTTGGTCTATTGATACAATTTCTGTTGTCAAGAATAAAATATTGGTTGTCACAACCAAAACTCGATCATATGGTACTATAATGAAAGTTTAAAATTGGTTACCACAACTAACCGAGCGTCAATGAAAAAAACAGTCTTAATTCGATTGATACAACCATCGATTTAGTTGCAAGCATTTTCATTTGATCGTATCCATGTTATTATTGTTGTTTCAACTAATTATATATAAATACAACCGACAGACGGTGTAGGCAATATACTTTTTGTTGCTAGTACTATTTTTTTATTGTTACAATCGAATTAGAACAAATTATTTTCCTGGGTGTATGATTCCCGCCAGAGATGAATGGGTTGGAAGAATACCAGGTAATAGAAACCATCTCCACTTTTACACGGATGGTTCGAAGCTTGATGAAAAGGTTGGCTTCGGAGTACACTGTGCAGAGCATAGTTTGGATATAGCTCACAGACTACCAGATACCTGCAGTGTCTATCAAGCCGAAATAATGGCAATATGGGAAGTAGCCAAGTGGCAACATAGTAACCAACACTGGCGTTGTCATTTACTCGGACAGCCAGGCTGCCATCAATTCTCTGGAGGCAACATCCCTAAATTCACAAACAGTCCTCGACTGCCGCAGATATCTTAACGAGATGGCTGAACAGTTTAATATACACCTCATATGGGTGCCTGGGCATAGGGATATCCCGGGGAACTACAAAGCCGATGAACTTGCTAGGAAAGGGACGACATTACAAATTCTCGAAGAATTTGCATAAATTGGTGCGCCACTATCCACTAGCAAGCTTTGGCTTAGGCAAGAGGCAATCAGGCAGTCCAACGAAAGATGGACAGAAATCGGCACCTGCAGGGTAGCTAGACAAATCTGGCCAAGGTAAAGATTGTCTAAGTGAGTATCAGTTCTGACGGGACACTGCTTGATCGGCGAACACGCTAAAAGATTGGGTATTGACTCCAATGACTTCTGCAGGAGATGAGGAAGAAGTGGAGAGCATTGATCACTTACTATACGAGTGCCCCGCTCTGTGTAAACGATCTTTCCAGGTTGGTTTCGATGAGGGGCATTTCAGCCCGTGGTAACATTAGGGACCTAAACTGGTCTATGTGAGCTTGTATAACAAAATACGACTACCACCCAAACCTAAACCTAACTGTTCCTCTATTGGCCCAGCATTATCAGTCGGAAAATTAGTTTTCTTCAAGAGCCTTGCGGTATCATCTGTAGTTTCTATCCTTTTACCCGTTTCATCCACCAGTGTTTCGGTTTGGATATGAGTTTTTGAGAGGAACTTTTTTAGTTTAGACATGCTGTTAACGCTGTCTACCTGCTCACGGAGCTGTCAGCTCTGTTGTAAAGTCTGCGGACGTCCTTGCCAATCGAGCGAATTTTCCCTGTCATCCAGGGTTTCTCATAGGGAGATTTCCTTTCTCGGTGCGGGCAACTATCTTCGAATGATTTTACAAGAGCAGGCGTAATCCACCTCACATTGATATCAATGTCTTCTGTACTTAGATAATCGTGTTTAGGCCGGCCCAATCGATTTTTAAGTAGATTGCCAAATTTAGTCCAGTTGGTTTTAGCCTTATTACTGAAACTTATTGGGCCAGGCGGTAGCCGTGCAATTTCACCCGAAACCCTCCACTCATGGATCTCATCAATGAGGTTTTCTGAGAATATCGTTATATCTATTCCTTCTTCCCTAATTTTGTTAGCAAAGGTCGCCTTGTTCCCTATGTTGAGAGTTAGGAGATCGTTAATATTCAAAAATTCTATACGGGCTTGTCCCCTTTTATTGGTGAAAGTACTACCCCAAGCGATATGGTGGGGGTTGCATCACAACCAGCCAGTAACTCATTACAATTATTTTTGGATTCACGTACTAGACGTTGTAATTCCGACGTAGGTGGCAATGTCGGCGCATCGAATGGCAGGTATACTGACTCCAGATACATATTTCCATTACTTTGCAACAGCACAGTTGCGTCCGATGTTGACAACTCTGGAGAGAAAAGATAGCATAAGTTTTATGTCGCAACGTAAATCCTGGAGGCTTTTCTGTGAACAGGTAGATAGCGTAAACAGCATGTCTAAAATAAAAAAGTTCCTCTCTATGGGGGTGTCAAGACGAAAGATTGTTTATTTTTTTATAAAAAAAAACTTTATTAAACAAAGCCAATGAAAATGTATATTTTCAAATTTGAAAGTTGTTAGACTGAAAAAATATTGAAAAAATGTGACAAAGCAAATTTTACAAAAGTGATTTAAATTATTTTAACTAAAAAATATTGAAATAATTTGACAACGCAAATTTCACAAAATGCAAAGGTATGTTGAATTAAATTATTTTTAAAGAAATATGTGCGCCACCACACTACCCCCTTTTTAGCGAAAAGCGATTCTTTTTGTGACTGCGTTGTTGAGTTCATTCGTTGATGGACTTGATGATGGAGATAGTTCGATTTCATTGATGATTTCATTTTCCAAATATGCTGGTTTTAGGCGATCTATTGAAATTGCTTCTTCTTTATTGTTTAACAGAACTTTGAAGAATTTGTTGTTTCGGTCCAGAACTTTGAAAGGTGCAGTATATTTGTGCGATAATGACGTGTTAATTCCTTCTTTTCTAACCCAAACGTAATTAGACTGAAACAAATCTTTACTTATGAATGGTTTATGCAGACTGTGAATAGATGCGTTTTGGGGTTGAAGTTTCAGTTTTGTGTTGTAGAAGTTTTTTGAAAGAATTCTCCAGGAAGGTGTACATTTTCGCCGCACTATTTAAATATTTAAATTATTTTATTTAAAATTGTTTCTTTTCAGTTGGTTTTAAATGAATACATATTATGCGATTTTACAATAGATGTATTACAACAATAGATAACGATTCAGATAGACCATTTGTACAAAATATAATATCACAGATTAAGTTGAAAAAATTAGGTATGAAAAACCTTTGAGAGACATTATGTATTTAAGAAATTTACGAAACCTTACACGGGGCCAAATCGCCTTTTTTGATATGTTTGAATCGAAAGGAAATATATTTGTAACACAAATTTTTAAATATTATATATTTCTGAGCAAATAAATTTTATTTGAAAATCAATAAAATATATTTGGAACGCATATATTAATATATTACAACAAAATATATTTGCACACTAACTTTTTCAAATAAAATATGTGTTTAAATACAAATAAAATTATTGTTTAGGAATTTATCCAAATATATTTTATTTAAAAAAGATTTTTCAAAACTTTTGTTGACTTTTTAGAATTTTAGTTTAAATTTTTCCTTAGTTTCGAATTTTACCTCCCAGTTACAATAGTCATTTAATATTTCTGAGTTAGTATTCCAACACGCTGGAAAAAAATCGCTTCTGTAGTATATTGTCCCAAACATATTCGGCTTGAAACATATATATGTTTAGGGTAGACTCTAAGCATGTAATATTTGGTACATACAAAAATTTTGTATTTGGGAAGATGTTGTTCTAAACAAATATTTGTTTACATCCCAATGTGACTGCTATTTGCATTTAAATACATAAATTGTGTCAAATTTTTCAGTAATTCAAAGTTAAATTTTTAGAAATTTTTAATGTTTGTAAAAAAAATAATAATTGAAATCATATAATCTTGGGTCAATATAAAGTACTTAGAGAATTGACAACTAATGATGGCTTGGAATACTCAGAAATTTTAAATGATTGATTTAAAACAGAAGGTAATGTTGCATATGGTATCATAACTGGGAGGTACAATTCAAAACCAAGGAAAAATTTAAACTGAAATTTGAAAAACTCAGCAAAAGTTTTGGAAATCTTTTTTAAATAAAATATATTTGGAAAAATTCCTAAATAATAATTTTATTTGTATTTAAACACATATTTTATTTGAGAAATTTAGTTTGCAAATATAATTTGTTGTAATATATTAATATATGCGTTCCAAATATATTTTATTGATTTTCAAATAAAATTTATTTGCTAAGAAATATAAAATATTTAAAAATTTGTGTTCCAAATATATTTTCTTTCGATTCAAACATATCAAAAAAGGCGATTTTGCCCCGTGAAGTCATCATTTCTTGTCAATCCTCTAAGTAATTTATTTTGATCCAAGATTATACGATTTCAATTATTATTATTTATTATTTTTAAGGGCATTCAAAATTTCTAACAAACAACTTTGAATTAGTACAAAATTTAACGCAATTAACGTATTTTCTGAATTTTTAAGTGCAAATAAATGTTTGTTTCGGAAATAACAGTCCCAAATAAAAACGTATTAGATGTAAACAATGATTTGTTTAGAATAACATTTTCCCAAATATATACTTTTTGTGTATACCCAATATATGTAATATGTTTAGAGTGTACCCTAATTCAAGCCGAATATGTTTGGGACAATATACTACAGAAGCGATTATTTTTCAGCGTGTAGGTATTAATCTACTTTTTTTCAAAAGAAAGTTATACATAAAGTTTATATTAAATTTCTTATGATATCAAAATTAGACATTCTGCATCGTTCTTCGAATGACAGAGTCAGCAGTCTTACACGCTGAAAAAAAATCGCTTCTGTAGTATATTGTCCCAAACATATTCGGCTTGAAACATATATATGTTTAGGGTACACTCTAAACATATAGTATTTGGTACACACAAACAAATTTATATTTGGGAAGATGTTGTTCTAAACAAATCTTTGTTTACATCGCAATATGTATTTACTTTGGACGATTTTTTGCCGAAGCAAATAATTATTTGCATTTAAGTATTCAGAAAATACCTAAATTGTGTTTAATATTTCAGTAATTCAAACCTAATTTTTTAGAAAATTTTCAGTCGTAAAAATTGAAATCTTATAATCTTCGATCGAAACATATTACTTGGAGGATTGACAACTAATGATGGCTTAGAATACTCAGAAATTTTAAATGATTGATTTAAAACAGAAGTTTCTGCTGCATTTTGTATTATAACTGGGTGTTCAATTCGAAACCAAAAAAAATTAAAACTGAAATTCGAAAAATTCAACAAAAGTTTCGAAAATATTTTTTAAATAAAATATGTTTGGAGAAATTCCTAAACAATAATTTTATTTGTATTCAAACACATATTTTATTTGAGAAACTTAGTTTGCAAATATTATATGTTGTAACATATTAATATATGAGTTCCAAATATATTTTATTGATTTTCAAATAAAATTTATTTGCTCAGAAATACATAATATTTAAAAATTTGTGTTCCAAATATATTTCCTTTCGATTCAAACATATCAAAAAAGGCGATTTTGCCCCGTGTAGAACCATGTGTATGGTTTTGTGTTCGTAATGTGTATGTAGGTGATGTGTGGAATGTCTCCAACTTAGCCCATGTATGATTTTCAGGTTCTTGTTTTGGATTATTTGTAATCTTTTAATGTGACTTAAGGCTGTGAATTTGTACCAGGATTGACAAGCATAAGTCATTATCGGCCGGATGCACATATTGTATAACAATAATTTGTTTTTTAAATTAAGTTTAGATTTTCTATTCAACAGAGGATATAATGCTTTTCCACAGTTTATAGCTTTTTCACACACCGAGCGAATATGTTCTGCAAACGTAAGTTTGTAGTCCAATGTTACTCCTAAGTACTTTACAGACTTTTTAATTTCAATGCAGTTCCCTTGCATTTGCAGTGGAATAGATGGGATCCGTTTCGGAGATTTATTAAAAGGGAAAATTATAGCTTGTGTTTTTTCATGGTTGATTTTGATTTTCCACTTATTAAAATATTTTTCAGTGTACTTAAGAGATTCCGAAAGCTGCTTAATAATGGCATTTGAAAGTTTACCGCTGCATAAAATCGCGCTGTCATCTGCGTAGATTGCCGCGTCGTGGGTCCTTTTAATTGAAATATCAGATGTATGTATTGAATATAGAACTGGGGATAAAACAGATCCTTGGGGAAGTCCAGCCGGTATGCATCTGATGGTTGACGAGCTGCTTTGGTCTTTGACAAAGAATGTACTATTCTTTAAAAAACTGTTAATTATTTTTTGCAGATATAGTGGAAACGCTAGTTTATTAAGTTTATATACTAAGCTATCATGCCATATTGAGTCGAACGCCTTTTCGACATCCAGTAAGACAACGCCGGTACTATGTCTAGCTGATTTATTGTTTTTAATTATGTTAATAAATCGTCTAATTTGGTGCACAGTCGAGTGTTCTTTACGAAATCCAAATTGTTTTTTATGTAATATGTTGTTATTATCTGCGTGTCTCATTATACGTTTATAAATCACTTTGTCAAACAGCTTGTCTAATACGCTTAGTAAGCTTATTGGTCTGTAACTATTTGGGAGTTTTGGATCTTTTCCTTTCGTCGGAACAGGAATAACTTTAGCCACTTTAAATACATCGGGGAATACACCCTTACTAATGAAAGAGTTGAATATTTTAGCAAGAGTTGTGAAAAATAATTGAGACATGTTTTTAAGACGATGTTGTGGATATTGTCACATCCTGGAGATTAATTATTTTTAAAGTTGAAAGCGATTTCAGATAGTTCGCTGGCATTTGTCAGGTTCTCCGAGCTTAGGGATCCAATAGATTCAATTTCAACTTTTCTGGCCAATTTCTTGACTTTTGAGTCCAACGGTGAAGGGTTGTTATGTGTAGTAGAATGAGTTTTCTCAAACGCGTCTGCAATTTTGTTTGCTATACATTCCGAAGACGAAACATCAACTCCGTTATCTGTCAGGGTCGGAATAAAGTTCGGTTTACGCCTTATTAATTTTGAAAGTTTCCAAAATTTTTTGCTGCCTGAAGGAAGCTTGGATATGACTTTAGATGTACTGGCAAGTGAGGATCTAGGGTGAGAATCTAGACATATTTGATATTTCCTTTGAAATATTTTTCTTTGTTTGATCAGGCTAGGTTTAGGTTTAGGTTAGGGTGGCAGCCGTATTTTTTTACAAGCTCACATAGACCAGTTTAGGTCCCTAGTGTTACCACGGGCTGAAATGCCCCTCATCGAAACCAACCTGTTTGATATATAAATTTATCGATAGTACGAATATCAGTACTGGAAAGATCTGTTAGGCTGCCTAAAAAGGCCGACCCCAGTATGTCCAGTCGTCGTTTACTCAAAGCGGGACAGTCGCAAAGCAAGTGCTCAATGCTCTCCACTTCTTCCTCATCTCCACAGCTTCGGCAGAAGTCATTGGAGTCAATACCCAATCTTTTGGCGTGTTCGCCGATCAAGCAGTGTCCCGTCAGAACCTGTACTAACGTAGACAATCGTTTCCTCTCTAGTG